>CM076848.1:112048631-112651460 GCA_039519185.1 Astragalus membranaceus | reverse complement strand
ATATTCAATTGACATATATAAACATATATATATTCAGTCAGTTCATCAGTCGGTGTACCCACACGTATACTAGGGTTTCAGTTTTCCAATCAAATATGCTTTTGAAACTCTTTTTTTTTTTTCAAAATCATGAGTTGAACGAGTTCAAAATACGGTTTTCAATAAGGCAAATTCCTTTTTAAATGATTGAGAAAGAGATTAGAAAAGGTTCAGAATCAAACGAAGCGACGAAACGAGAAAACGGAAGTCAGTAACAGAACCTCATACACGGTCCGTGCCCAGGGGCGCACAACCCGTGCGTGATGCACTTCAATTAAAATTTCCAACCCGAAGGGAGCACACGATCCGTGCCCAAGGGGCGCATGACCCGTGCGACCTGTGTCTGTTACCAAAATTTCACATATTTCTCATTTTCGCTCTCCGTTCTCGTCCAATTCGATTTCTAATTTCGATCACCTGAAACTCAGAAAATTCCCAGAACATATTTCCAGTATATAATCACAATTAAAATCATCTTCGAAATCATCTATAATTTCACAAATTCTGGAAATTCGTTTAATTCGTTTTAAAGTGGATTCGATCCTTTAATCGTTCAAAACTGGGATTTTGACACAGCACCGAAACATAATTATTCAAAATCACAAAACGTCCCAAATCGTGAGTAGAACTGTAACATCCCCTAATTAGCTAATTAGATTTAATTAAATTAGCACGAGGTTAAGTTGATTAGTGAGCATAATTATTTTAGTTATGAAATGGTATCATGGATAAAATAAATAAATGATTTATTGATTTTGCATAATTGGTACATTATGTTAAATAAGTGAATTATAGAATAATTGTTGAGTTATAAGTAGCTTAAGTGAGAGTGAAGGAGGGAGGGGCGATTTAGTCATTTTCCATCATTAAATAAGCCCAGCTGAACTTATGCCAAACACACACAGCCACGCTTCACTTCATTTGAAGCAAGTTTCAGAAATTGAACAAAGAGAGAGAGGAGTGTTGCGAAGAGGGGGAGGAAGAGAAGAAGAGAGAACCCGGGATCCTAAATGCATGTCTCATCTAAAAACATCACTCAAATCAGATTTCTAACCTCTATCTCCTGGTACAAACTTCATCACCTACACAGCCCCCAATCTTTCCACCATTTTCGAGTGGTTGAACTTCATTTTGATAAAAATGGAGATTCTGTCTTGCATGTGTGTTTGATGAGCTGTAGAACCCATTTCAGCACTTACACCACAAAATAGAGCAGCTAAGAGAAGGATTGAGTTGCTGAGTTCGAGTCTTAGATCCTTGGGAAGTTCGGGTTCAGCTTTGGAGCGAGTTCGGAGACGGTTCGTGAGGATATTCGAACGTGTCAGTGTGAGATTCGTCGTTGAGTGATTTTCATCACTTCGGGTGAGTTCTATAACTCGCTTAGGGAATGTGTTTGTGTTTCTGAGTCTTTACTCTTCAAAAACTCTTGTCACGTATTTCCGGTAACGAAAGGAAACTATTCGAAAACCGTTTTCTCAAAAAGATTGTGACTTAAATCATATATCGTTTGATTGATTGTTTGGGATTGCTATAATATATTATCTCAATGTGTGTTTGAGTTTGGGTCTCGATCGGAAAGGCTTTTGGAATCGGAACGGAATGAAAAAACTCATGAAAAGTCTGTTTTCTGGAAAACTGATAGAGACGCACAGATCGTGTGCCTACGAGCACGGGTCGTGCGCCCCCATCTGATACTACAAGAACTGGATTTTTAAACACGCACGGATCGTGCGCCTAGTCGCACGGGTCGTGCGTATGTTTCTGGAACTTTCTGCAAATTTAGTGAATAACGCACGGATCGTGCGCTTAGTCGCCCGGGTCGTGCGTATCTTTCTGGAAGTCTTCTAAAACTTGTTCCACTACGCACGCGTCGTGCGCCTACACGCACGGGTCATGTGAGATTTTCTGACCTTCAAGTTCAAAGTACCTTTTTATCCATTCCCAATTGGTTCCAATCCTCTTCTAATCCATTCCCCAAGGTTTCCCAACAATGTAAAGATACCGATGGCATGAGATTGAACATGTTCGATAGAAAACTTGTGTATTATGAAAGAAATGGAAAACCGTACTTACATAACGCGAGAGAACATATGTCATTAATTATACATGGTACTTGACTGATATTATACATGGTACTTGACTGATATGACTAACAGCCCATTGCGGGTACATGGATTTATAATGTATAATAAATACAAGAGGAAAAAGGGTGACGACCCTTAGAGGTTAGCATACTAGGGGAGGGGAAGTCATGAGCCCCAAAACCTAGACTCAAGAATGTTTCCCTCACTAGAAATAGCGGGATGGGTTCACCAAAGTCAAGAAGTACCTATAAAATAGGTAGACTGAGGTGTTATGCTAAAAACATGGAACAAAAGATTGTATGTTTCATGTGTCGCTTAGGAGGTCCATGAGCCTAAAGGTTACAGGAACTTAATATATTTCCACGTGGTTGCTTTTTAGGACACGAGTTCAAAGCAAAGCATAATGAACCGCTAGAGTTAGTAAGGGGTCTCGATAGGACTCACTGAGATAATGTTTATCTCACCCTTCATATTTGTGGTTTTTACAGAGAAACAGGGGAAAGCAAAGGCGACAAAGCACGGTTAGCTGGTGTGACTCTTGGAGTCATTGAAGACCTAGTTTCATGTTTTAGACCTTTGTCCCATTTATTGTTTCTATGTTCCAATTGTATAACTTTCGATGTTTAAGTTGTAAAATCGTTTCCGCTATTTTATGTTTTGAGTATTGAACACCAGGATTGTGTACAAGTCTTAAGTTTTGAAACTTAAGCATTTTCAAGAAGTTTATGAGGTTCAGAGAACCATTTGATATGTATTATCGAAAGTTTTAGATGTGTTCAATATTTCAATAACAGGAAGTTACTCTGATGTATGCCATTTAGTGCATTTCGGTAATTCTATATGATAGGATTTATCGGGGTGTTACATTATGGTACCAGAGCAGTTCGACCTAATCGGGCTTAGACAGTTAGGGTGGTTTTGTCCCTCGAGTAATTCTGCTATCTTGCTTCTTGTGATGCTAAGAGACATTGAGACTGATCAACTTAATACTTGGTGTATCATTTGCAGAATTATGGCAGGAGGATCGAGGAATAACCCACCAATTGATCCGCATTCTGCATGGATGCAAAACGTGATCGAGAGACAACAGAAGATGATAGAAGATATGTTGCAAATGCAGCAGAATGCTCAAGCCCAGCCTCAGCAAATCCCTGAGCCTCAAGTTGACCCAAGGAGGGTTTTCTCTGAATTTCTGAAAATGAAGCCGTCCGAGTTCAGAGGAGGACCGGATGTCATGGAAGCACAGCATTGGCTAGATGATATAGAGAAGATTTTCGTAGCTATGCAAGTCGATGATGAGGACAAGCTGAGATTGGCAACTCATATGCTGAAAGGTGAAGCTAACAACTGGTGGACTAATACCAAAGCCATGATGGTAATTATGGATACTCCCCAGACTTGGGAACATTTCAAACAGGTATTTTTGGAGCAGTTCTTTCCAACAGCCATGAGGTTCGACAAGGAGAACGAGTTTCTGACTCTCACTCAAGGAAGTTCAACTGTGGGTCAGTACGCGGCTAAGTTTGAAGAGTTATACCAATTCTTCGGTTTGGCCGGGTATGCTCCCAATGACAAGTGGAAAACTGAAGGTGGTGGACTGATATCACCATCAACAGTAGGAGTAGGACTAGCCATAGCAGCAGCTCGCCCTAATTCAATAAGTCCTGGAGTGCTGTGAACTCTTCTCAGATTTCTAAAATGTCTTTCTATCTCTGGGTGCAACTGGAATTCTGGAGTGTTGCGTCTATGCCTGTGCATATGCTGCAGCAACAGATGTAGCAGCAACTAACGCCGGAGCAACAGAAACAACACAAACAGAATTAGTAACAAAAGGCACTAAGTTGCTAACTAATTAAACAATTAATTTAACTAAAATTCCCCGGCAACGGCGCCAAAAACTTGGTATGCGAAAACTTAGTGCAAGTATACACTGTCTTAACAAGTAATAAAGGGTAAATGAGATCGTTCCCACGAGGAATTTAGTTAAATTCAAGAGTTTAACTTTGCTAACAAATTAGTGAATAAAGTAAATGACACACAAATTTTGGGTAACATAAACAGTAAAAATAAATGGAAATGGTAATTGAGATTCAGTGATGAGAACAAGCTGAGATGCATTCACTTCAGTAATGTCATTAATATGCTATTAAGGGTATATTCAATGCTGCAGCATTAGGTGCTGCAGCAATAAGACATTATTCTCTCGAATACTTTACACTAGGTTTTCCTTGCAAGAGTTTATCTCTAAACCCTAAAGAAGTACCTCCTAGGCTGCTTGAGCACCGGCAGAAATCACCTTATGGGTTTTACCTTCCTATCTCTAGCGTTAAGCAAGGAACATCAAGATCTCTCGTTAATGCCCACTACCCATATTACCTTGTGAGGTTAATTTACAAACCATCTCTGAATTTATAAATGCTATTTAGAATAGACGGCCAATCCTACTCTAAAATGGAAATATTATCACGCACAAGGTAAAATGTACAACATTAAATATACTTCATAAATAGCATAAAAAATCTAGTTACTTCAGATCCAGCATCTCAACTATGAGAAGTTAGCTCATATTGAGCTTACAAAACATGGAAAACAATTTAAATAAAAGAGTAGAAGTCATATTACAAATTCCAAAGGAAGAAATGATACTATTGAGATGAAACAGTGAAGGAGCTCCAGTGGTAGCAATGGAGATCTGATCCAGCTCTTCTAGTAAGATCCTCCAAGAGAAATGTAATTCCAAGTGATGCTGTCGCAATGGTCTCAGCAATGAAGCTTGTGGGTAACAATGGTGAGCTAAGCACGCTATGAGGAGCTATCTCTATACTTCCCCGTGACGGCAGAGCATGCATATGAAGAAGGAGAAATGTCCTTATATAGTGTCCCCTCGCACGCAACCCTAGAATGAGGGCCCTTTAAGGAAATGCGTCCTAGGATCGAGGGCAATCATGGGAATTCCTCAATTGGAAATATCTTTCCGTGCCATACAGCTCTGACACCTGTCCTTGCCTTAACTTCCGTGTTTTCCGCATTCTCCTTGAGCTTTCTCTCTCATGTTTCGCAATTCCACTGATGCGCTCGCACCTGTTGCTGCAGCACTAACACTAAATACAATTAAATGCACTAAGGGCATCAAAATGCCCAAATTAAACCAAATCACTCCTGCACCATTATTTCTACCCTGCACACATAATTACATCCTAATTGACACAACAAGTTTATTAACTTACTAAAATTCAAGCTAAAAAGGCAAGTAATAACCATCATAAAGGATGGTTATCAAAAACCGAGTGGTTCAAGTATGGGCTAAGGGAAGACATTGCTCAGAGTTTGAGTTCTTTTGCTTACACTAACTATGCTGCCATGGTTCAACAAGCACACATAGCTGAGAGTGACTTGAAGAGGTTATATGCAAGCAGGAAAGTATTCCATCAGAATAAGAAGAATGTTGGATCATCCAACCATCAGACGGGTCCCAGGCACAACTCCAACAAAGGGAAACAGGTTCAGTCGTCGAACTCCTCAAGGTTCAGTACGTGTTCCAACTGTGGAAAGTATCATCAGGGTAAATGCCAGATGGGATCCAACCAGTGTTATTTTTGCAAGAAAGACGGTCATTATGCACGGGACTGCCCAGAGAAGGAGAAGAGTCAAGGAAGTAACCCTGCTGCTACTACAACTCATGGAAGAGTTTACACCTTGGACGCCCAGAAGGTCACACCGTCAGATAATCTACTAAGGGGTATGGGATCTCTTTTTAATAGCTCCGTTAGTATTTTATATGATTCGGGTGCGCCCCATTGTTTTATATCTCAAGTTTGTGTCGATCGATTGGGATTGGCTTTAACTCCCTTACCTCAACCAATCTCCATTAAGACTGCTGCTGAAGGTAGTGTTCAGGCCCAAGCGATATGTGAAAATTATCTTTTATCCATTGGAGACAGGAATTTTGTAGTAGACTTCATTTGTTTACTAATGAAGGGCATGGACGTCGTCCTAGGCATGAGTTGGATGACGGCCAACCATGTGACTATAGATTGCTTCCATCGAACTATCGGTTTCGCCTCCGAGTCAGTGGAGCTACAACCGCCCAATTCTGAAGCTGTTATTTCTTTTACTTCGGCCAGTAACTATCTGTTCCAAGGCGCAGAAGCTTATGTCATGATGCTGTCTGCATCCACTGAGACAGGTCAGGAATTATCTTCTGTGCAAGTTGTTAATGAATTTCTTGATGTGTTTCCCAATGAGGTTCCTTCGTTTCCTCCTGATCGTGAAGTGGAATTTTCTATAGAGTTGGTTCCAGGCACTGGACCTATTTCTATAGCCCCGTATAGAATGTCGCCGTTAGAGTTGAGAGAATTGAAAGTTCAACTGGAAGAGCTAATTTCCAAACGGTTCATCCGGCCGAGTGCCTCACCATGGGGTGCTCCAGTGTTGCTTGTCAAGAAGAAGGACAGAAGTATGAGATTGTGTATCGATTATCGTCAGTTGAATAAAGTGACTGTCAAGAACAAGTACCCTCTACCGAGAATTGATGATTTGCTAGATCAGTTGAGGGGAGCTTATGTATTTTCAAAATTTGATTTAAGGTCCGGCTATCACCAAATCAGGGTTCGGGCTTTGGACGTCCCGAAGACCGCTTTCCGTACGAGGTATGGACACTATGAATTTGTAGTGATGCCCTTCGGTTTGACCAATGCTCCAGCCGTATTCATGGATTATATGAATCGGATTTTTAATCCTTATCTGGATCAGTTTGTGGTAGTGTTCATTGATGATATCTTGGTGTTCTCTAAAACGATTGAGGAGCATGTGCAACATCTCCGAATTGTTCTGAACGTACTCCGAGAGAAGAAGTTGTATGCTAAGCCGTCCAAATGTGATTTTTGGATGCCCGAAGTTAAGTTTCTGGGCCATGTGATATCTAGGGCAGGTGTTGCAGTGGATCCCAGTAAGATCGAAGCTGTGGTAGACTGGGAACAGCCGTCTACAGTTACTGAGATAAGAAGTTTCTTGGGATTAGCTGGGTATTATCGAAGATTCGTTCAGGATTTTCCCAGCTGGTTCTTCCACTCACTCGGTTAACTCGCAAGGATCAGCCGTTCGATTGGGACTCAGACTGTGAAAATTGTTTCACGGAATTGAAGGGTCGTTTGACTTCTACACCCATCCTGGTTCTTCCAGATCCGTCCGTAGGATTCCAAATCTATTGCGACCCCTCTGGTAAGGGTTTGGGATCTGTCCTGATGCAGAAACAACAAGTAGTTGCCTATGCCTCCAGGCAGTTGAAGCCGCATGAAGAGAATTACCCAACTCATGATTTGGAGTTGGCGGCGATTGTGTTTGCCCTAAAGATTTGGAGACATTACCTGTATGGGTCTCGTTTCGAAGTCTTTAGTGACCACAAGAGTCTTAAGTATTTGTTTGACCAAAAGGAGCTGAACAACAGACAGAGGAGATGGGTAGAATTTCTGAAAGATTATGATTTTGAATTGAAGTACCATCCTGGTAAGGCTAACGTTGTGGCCGACGCTCTAAGTAGAAAGTCTATCCACACTACAGAGTTGTTGGAATCGTTCAGAGACCTCAACTTGAGAGTGAAGTCAAGAAGGAACAGGTTGGTGTTGAGTCACATTCAGATTTCAAGTCCCTTGAGAGATCTAATTCGCTCAGCCCAAGAAGGCGATGTAGAGCTGCAAGCACAGAAGAGATTGCCGAACTACACCGAAGACGATGATGGTGTAATTTGTTTTGATGGCAGAATCTGTGTGCCGAATGATGAGGATGTGAAGAGGCAAGTTTTAAAGGAGGCTCATAAGAGTCAGTTCTCAATACATCCTGGGTCTACCAAGATGTATCGAGATTTGAAGCAATTGTACTAGTGGCCGGGTATGAAAGTAGATATTACAGAGTTTGTGTCTCGATGCTTGACTTGTCAAAAGGTTAAGATAGAGCACCAGAAGCCAGGTGGCCAGTTACAACCGTTGAATGTACCTGAATGGAAATGGGAAAGCATATCTATGGATTTTGTCATGGGATTGCCACGGTCCCAAACCGGGAATGATTCTATTTGGGTAGTGGTGGATCGCCTGACCAAGTCCGCTCATTTTATTCCAGTGCGTTCGACTCACAAGGTTGCTAGGTTAGCAGATGAGTATCTTAAGAATATTGTTAAGTTGCATGGAATCCCTACAAGTATCATCTGTGATCGAGATCCCAAGTTCACATCTCGATTTTTGAGAGCATTGAATATGGCGTTGGGAACAACGGTGTGTGTTAGCACCGCTTACCATCCACAGACAGACGGGCAGACTGAGAGAACAATCCATACATTGGAGGATATGTTGGCTTGTGTACTCGATAGTGGAGGAAGATGGGAGGATCACCTTCCATTGGTAGAATTTTCATACAACAACAGTTACCATTCTAGTATCGGAATGGCTCCATATGAAGCATTGTATGGAAGGAAGTGCAGAATACCATTGTGTTGGTGGGATGTAGGTGAGCAGAGATTGTTGGGACCGGATTTGGTCCGTGAGACTACAGAGAAGATCCGTCAGATAAGAGAAAGGATGAAAGCCGCGCAGAGTCGACAAAAGAGTTATGCGGATAAGAGAAGAAGGCCGTTAGAATTCAAAGAAGGAGACCATGTCTTTTTGAGGCTTTCTCCAACCATCGGGACCGGTATTGCCTTGCGAGCGAAGAAGCTCAGTCCTCGGTATGTCGGACCCTTCCAGATTGTCGAGCGAGTTGGGCCGGTAGCGTATCGCATTGCATTACCTCCAGAATTGTCCAGATTACATGATGTGTTTCATGTGTCTCAGCTAAGGAAATATATTCATGATCCAAATCAACCATTAAGTTATGAAGCGATCGACATCCGACCGGATTTATCTTATCAGCCTACTCCAATTAGGATCATCGAACGTGGCGAGAAAACGCTCCGGACGAGATGAATTCCTATTGTCAAGGTGCTTTGGGACGGTGCGTCACCGGACGAAGCGACATGGGAAGTAGAGGAGAGCATGCGGGTGAAATATCCTTACTTATTCGACTAAGGTACGTTTTGTCAATTTTGAGGACAAAATTTTAAAAGTTGGGGTGATTGTAACATCCCCTAATTAGCTAATTAGATTTAATTAAATTAGCACGAGGTTAAGTTGATTAGTGAGCATAATTATTTTAGTTATGAAATGGTATCATGGATAAAATAAATAAATGATTTATTGATTTTGCATAATTGGTACATTATGTTAAATAAGTGAATTATAGAATAATTGTTGAGTTATAAGTAGCTTAAGTGAGAGTGAAGGAGGGGGGGTGATTTAGTCATTTTCCATCATTAAATAAGCCCAGCTGAACTTATGCCAAACACACACAGCCACACTTCACTTCATTTGAAGCAAGTTTCAGAAATTGAACAAAGAGAGAGAGAGAGGAGAGTGTTGCGAAGAGGGGAAGGAAGAGAAGAAGAGAGAACCCAGGATCCTAAATGCATGTCTCATCTAAAAACATCACTCAAATCAGATTTCTAACCTCTATCTCCTGGTACAAACTTCATCACCTACACAGCCCCCAATCTCTTTCCACCATTTTCGAGTGGTTGAACTTCATTTTGATAAAAATGGAGATTCTGTCTTGCATGTGTGTTTGATGAGCTGTAGAACCCATTTCAGCACTTACACCACAAAATAGAGCAGCTAAGAGAAGGATTGAGTTGCTGAGTTCGAGTCTTAGATCCTTGGGAAGTTCGGGTTCAGCTTTGGAGCGAGTTCGGAGACGGTTCGTGAGGATATTCGAACGTGTCAGCTGTGAGATTAGTCGTTGAGTGATTTTCATCACTTCGGGTGAGTTCTATAACTCACTTAGGGAATGTGTTTGTGTTTCTGAGTCTTTACTCTTCACAAACTCTTGTCACGTATTTCCGGTAACGAAAGGAAACTATTCGAAAACCGTTTTCTCAAAAAGATTGTGACTTAAATCATATATCGTTTGATTGATTGTTTGGGATTGCTATAATATATTATCTCAATGTGTGTTTGAGTTTGGGTCTCGATCGGAAAGGCTGTTGGAATCGGAACGGAATGGAAAAACTCATGAAAAGTCTGTTTTCTGGAAAACTGATAGAGACGCACGGATCGTGTGCCTACGAGCACGGGTCGTGCGCCCCCATCTGATACTACAAGAACTGGATTTTTAAACACGCACGGATCGTGCGCCTAGTCGCACGGGTCGTGCGTATGTTTCTGGAACTTTCTGCAATTTTAGTGAATAATGCACGGATCGTGCGCTTAGTCGCACGGGTCATGCGTATCTTTCTGGAAGTCTTCTAAAACTTGTCCCACTACGCACGAGTCGTGCGCCTACATGCACGGGTCGTGTGAGATTTTCTGACCTTCAAGTTCAAAGTACCTTTTTATCCATTCCCAATTGGTTCCAATCCTCTTCTAATCCATTCCCCAAGGTTTCCCAACAATGTAAAGATACCGATGGCATGAGATTGAACATGTTCGATAGAAAACTTGTGTATTATGAAATAAATGGAAAACCGTACGTAGATAACACGAGAGAACATATGTCATTAATTATACATGGTACTTGACTGATATTATACATGGTACTTGACTGATATGACTAACAGCCCATTGCGGGTACATGGATTTATAATGTATAATAAATACAAGAGGAAAAAGGGTGACGACCCTTAGAGGTTAGCATACTAGGGGAGGGGAAGTCATGAGCCCCAAAACCTAGACTCAAGAATGTTTCCCCCACTAGAAATAGCGGGATGGGTTCACCAAAGTCAAGAAGTACCTATAAAATAGGTAGACTGAGGTGTTATGCTAAAAACATGGAACAAAAGATTGTATGCTTCATGTGTCGCTTAGGAGGGCCATGAGCATAAAGGTTACAGGAACTTAATATATTTCCACGTGGTTGCTTTTTAGGACCACGAGTTCAAAGCAAAGCATAATGAACCGCTAGAGTTAGTAAGGGGTCTCGATAGGACTCACTGAGATAATGTTTATCTCACCCTTCATATTTGTGGTTTTTACAGAGAAATAGGGGAAAGCAAAGGCGACAAAGCACGGTTAGCTGGTGTGACTCTTGCAGTCATTGAAGACCTAGTTTCATGTTTTAGACCTTTGTCCCATTTATAGTTTCTATGTTCCGATTGTATACCTTTCGATGTTTAAGTTGTAAAATCGTTTCCGCTATTTTATGTTTTGAGTATTGAACACTAGGATTGTGTACAAGTCTTAAGTTTTGAAACTTAAGCATTTTCAAGAAGTTTATGAGGTTCAGAGAACCATTTGATATGTATTATCGAAAGTTTTAGATGTGTTCAATAATTCAATAACAGGAAGTTACTCTGATGTATGCCATTTAGTGCATTTCGGTAATTCTATATGATAGGATTTATCGGGGTGTTACATTATGGTATCAGAGCAGTTCGACCTAATCGGGCTTAGACAGTTAGGGTGGTTTTGTCCCTCGAGTAATTCTGCTATCTTGCTTCTTGTGATGCTAAGAGACATTGAGACTGATCAACTTAATACTTGGTGTATCATTTGCAGAATTATGGCAGGAGGATCGAGGAATAACCCACCAATTGATCCGCATTCTGCATGGATGCAGAACGTGATCGAGAGACAACAGAAGATGATGGAAGATATGTTGCAAATGCAGCAGAATGCTCAAGCCCAGCCTCAGCAAATCCCTGAGCCTCAAGTTGACCCAAGGAGGGTTTTCTCTGAATTTCTGAAAATGAAGCCGTCCGAGTTCAGAGGAGGACCGGATGTCATGGAAGTTCAGCATTGGCTAGATGATATAGAGAAGATTTTCGTAGCTATGCAAGTCACTGATGAGGACAAGCTGAGATTGGCAACTCATATGCTGAAAGGTGAAGCTAACAACTGGGGGACTAATACCAAAGCCATGATGGTAACTATGGATACTCCCCAGACTTGGGAACATTTCAAACAGGTATTTTTGGAGCAGTTCTTTCCAACAGCCATGAGGTTCGACAAGGAGAACGAGTTTCTGACTCTCACTCAAGGAAGTTCAACTGTGGGTCAGTACGCGGCTAAGTTTGAAGAGTTATACCAATTCTTCGGTTTGGCCGGGTATGCTCCCAATGACAAGTGGAAAACTGAAGGTGGTGGACTGATATCACCATCAACAGTAGGAGTAGGACTAGCCATAGCAGCAGCTCGCCCTAATTCAATAAGTCCTGGAGTGCTGTGAACTCTTCTCAGATTTCTAAAATGTCTTTCTATCTCTGGGTGCAACTGGAATTCTGGAGTGTTGCGCCTATGCCTGTGCATATGCTGCAGCAACAGATGTAGTAGCAACTAACGCCGGAGCAACAGAAACAACACAAACAGAATTAGTAACACAAGGCACTAAGTTGCTAACTAATTAAACAATTAATTTAACTAAAATTCCCCGGCAACGGCGCCAAAAACTTGGTGTGTGAAAACTTAGTGCAAGTATACACTGTCTTTACAAGTAATAAAGGGTAAATGAGATCGTTCCCACGAGGAATTTAGTTAAATTCAAGAGTTTAACTTTGCTAACAAATTAGTGAATAAAGTAAATGACACACAAATTTTGGGTAACATAAACAGTAAAAATAAATGGAAATGGTAATTGAGATTCAGTGATGAGAACAAGCTGAGATGCATTCACTTCAGTAATGTCATTAATATGCTATTAAGGGTATATTCAATGCTGCAGTATTAGGTGCTGCAGCAATAAGACGTTATTCTCTCGAATACTTTACACTAGGTTTTCCTTGCAAGAGTTTATCTCTAAACCCTAAAGAAGCACCTCCTAGGCTGCTTGAGCACCGGCAGAAATCACCTTATGGGTTTGACCTTCCTATCTCTAGGGTTAAGCAAGGAACATCAAGATCTCTCGTTAATGCCCACTACCCATATTACCTTGTGAGGTTAATTTACAAACCATCTCTGAATTTATAAATGCTATTTAGTGCACCAATTACTAAAAGATTCAACATCAATTACTAAAAGATTCAACATGAACCGAAATATAATTAAAAACAGTAATCGACCCTTCCCCAAGTGCTACCTATTAGAGCAGACGACACCAGGCAAAAGGAAGACTACAATCTTCACTCGGGCTCACCTATAATGTAACAACCACAAAAAGGGGTGAGATTCCATACAATATAGGAAGTGTATGAAAGATCATAAACAAGTAGAACTCATCATGATCAATTCCCAAACAACAATTTCAACACCACATACTTATGCATTTGCTCAAACACTTGACATGCAAAATCATAAATTCTCAACAACAAATCATCATATGGCAACAATTATTATTATGAGCAAAACAACATGTCATTTAGGCATTGGAATGTGAGGAAATCAAGCATACATCAATTTACTCAACAAGGCACACAATCATAGGGCATGCGATTTTTCAAGACAACATTATGGTGATCAAGACACCCTAAAACCCCACATGTAGATCCCTCATAAACCCTTATATTGAATTAAATCCCACCCTTACCTTTGCTATAGAAGACCACGAAGTCCTTGTCACTCTCTTCCTCCTAGTCGCAAGCCCTCTCCACTCTAGTCTTGATTCACGCCCCTTTTCTCCTTCTTTTCCACTAGTTCAGCCGCTCCCTCACTCTCCAAGTCGTTTCTCTTCTTTTCTTTTTTCTAAAATGCGCTAATCTTTAATGAAACCCTAATCACTAAACCCTTCTCATGACTTACCACTCCTTTGAGCTTTTTCTTCTTACTCACTAATTTGAATACCATGGTGGGCTTATCCACCTCACTTAATTATTTTCTAACCCCTCTATGGACCAACCCATACTAATCATGTAGTAATAATTAATTCTATTATTATTTTTACCACTTAATCTCTATTTAATTAAATCTACCAAATAAATCTAATCAAATAAATCACACAAATAATTAAATAAGCATTTAAATGAAAATGGGGTGTTACATCCAACATATCGAGGACTGAGCTCCTTCGCTCGCAAGGCTCTCCCGGTGCCTATGGTTGGAGAAACTTTTAAGAACACATGATCACCAACCTCAAACTCCAACGGTCTCCTTCGGTTGTCAGCGTAGCTCTTTTGCCGGCTCTGAGCAACCTTCATCCTTTCTCGAATTAACTTGATCTTCTCAGTAGTCTCGCGAACCATATCGGGTCCCAAAAACTTATCTTCACCAATCTCCCACCAACACAACGGAGTTCTACACTTCCTACCATAAAGTGCTTCAAACGGTGCCATTCCAATGCTGGAGTGGTAACTGTTGTTGTAGGAGAATTCAACTAATGGAAGATGGTCCTCCCATTTTCTCTCGCTATCGAGCACACAAGGCCGAAGCATGTCCTCTAGAGTCTGAATAGTCCTCTCCGTCTGACCATCAGTCTGAGGATGATAAGCAGTGCTAACTAGCACTCTAGTTCCCAAAGCTTCATTCAATGCTTTCCAAAATCTAGAAGTAAACTTGGGATCTCGGTCTGACACGATACTCGTTGGGACTCCATCTAGTCTGATAATGTTCTTCACATATTCATCTGCTAACTTGGAAACTTTATAAGTCGAACGTACGGGAATAAAGTGAGCGGATTTAGTCAATCGGTCCACTATCACCCAAATAGAATCATTGCCGGCCTGTGACCTCGGCAAACCCATAACGAAGTCCATTGAGATATCATCCCATTTCCAAACTGGCACCTCTAGCAGTTGTAACTGACCGCCCGGTTTTCGGTGTTCCGCCTTAACCTTCTGACAAGTTAAGCACCGAGAAACGAATTTTGCAACCTCGGCTTTCACCCCAGGCCACCAATACATTAGCTTCAAGTCTCGGTACATCTTGGTGGATCCCGGATGTACAGAGTACTGACTCCTATGAGCTTCTTCCAATACTTGCCTCTTGATATTATCATCCTCGGGAACACAAATCCTCCCATTAAAGATAATCATGCCATCACTGTCTTCAGTAATATCTAGCGATCCTCTCTGAGACTGTAACTTCATATCAGCTCCTTGAGCTACACAGATTTGTTCCCTTAGCACACTGGCTATCCGTATAAGCCGCAGTACTATGCGATCCCTCTTCTTGCTACCTTGAGCTTCAAGTCTCTGAATAACTCCAACAAAGCCATCTCGTGAACCATTAACCTTGCCGTGTGGATAGACTTCCTGCTCAGAGCATCTGCTACCACACTGGCTTTCCCAGGGTGATATTTTAATTCGAAGTCGTAGTCCTTCAAAAATTCAGTCCACCTCCTCTGTCTGTTATTCAGCTCTTTTTGGTCAAACACATACTTCAAGCTCTTGTGATCACTAAAAACTTCGAAACGAGAACCGTAAAGGTAATGTCTCCAAATTTTCAGGGCAAACACAGAAGCCGCCAATTCTAAGTCATGAGTTGCGTAATTCCGTTCGTGAGTCTTCAATTGTCTAGATGCGTAGGCCACAACATGTTGATTCTGCATGAGAACACATCCTAAACCCTTCCCAGATGCATCACTGTAAATCAGGAATCCCAGTGACGGATCCGGAAGAATTAGGATCGGAGCAGAAGTTAACTTTTCTTTCAATCCAAGAAAACACTCCTCACAATCGGCATCCCAAGTAAACGGTTGACCCTTGCGAGTCAATCGAGTAAGCGGAAGTACCAATTGCGAAAAACCTTCAATGAATCTTCTATAGTATCCGGCTAAGCCCAGAAAACTAATGATCTCAGTCACTGACGTCGGTCGTTCCCAATTCAACACTGCTTCCACCTTGCTAGGATCAACTGCAACCCCCTCTTGGGAAATCACATGACCCAAGAACTTCACTTCGGACATCCAAAAGTCACACTTCGACGGTTTAGCATAAAGCTTCTTCTCTCGGAGTACTCCTAGGACAAAGCGGAGATGCTGAGCATGCTCCTCAACCAACTTTGAGTACACCAAGATATCGTCAATAAAGACGACAACAAACTGATCTAGGTAGGAATGAAACACTCTATTCATTAATCCATGAATACGGATGGAGCGTTAGTCAATCCGAAGGGCATCACCACAAACTCGTAGTGTCCGTACCTCGTACGAAAAGCAGTCTTCGGAATGTCTAAGGCTCTTACCCTGATTTGATGGTACCCTGACCTTAGATCAATCTTGGAGAAAACTTTAGCACCTCGAAGTTGGTCAAGTAGATCATCTATCCTTGGTAATGGATACTTGTTCTTGATAGTGATTTTATTCAGCTGACGGTAGTCTATGCATAATCTCATGCTTCCGTCCTTCTTCTTGACTAGCAATACCAGAGCACCCCATGGAGAAGCACTCGGTCGAATAAACTTCTTGGAAATTAATTCCTCAAGTTGGGACTTCAATTCCTTCGGTTTGAGAGGAGACATCCTGTAAGGTGCTATGGATATTGGCCCTGCACCAGGTGCCAAATCTATAGAGAATTCTACCTCTCTTTCTGGAGGCAAAGAGGAAACTTCCTCGGGAAAAACATCTAAGAATTCATTAACAACTTGAATAGACGATAAAACCAAATCAACTTCAGTTGATGCAGACAAAATAACAACAAAAGCTTCCGCACCTTGGAATAGAGACTGGTTGGCTGAAGTGAACGAAATAACACCATCATCTGCAGGTAGTGAATGTTCCGCTACTTCAGAAGGAAAATTAATTGCACGATTGGAATAGTCGATAGTAATGTGATTGGAAATCATCCAATTCATTCCCAAAACGATCTCCATTCCCCTCATAGGTAAACAGATAAAATCAACGACAAAATCCCTGTCTCCTATTGTGAGCAGACAGTTAAGGAACAAAGATTGGGTTCGCACACGACCCTTTGCTGCAGTAAGGATGGTTATTGGCTCGGATATATGGGATACTATTAGTCCTAACCGTTCAGCGCATGCTTCAGAGATAAAGCAATGAGTAGCACCAGAGTCATACAGAATATTAACAGTTTGATTAAAGAGAGAACCTGTACCCCTTATAAGATTATCAGCTGGTTTGATGGTCTTGGCATCCAAAGTGTTGACTCGAGCATGCCTCGGAGCATCGGGAGACTCCAAGAAAGCTTTCCTTGATGGGCAATTATTAGCATAATGGCCCGCTTCTTTGCAAAGGTAACATTGGTTCGGTCCCACCTGACATTTGCCTCAATGAAATTTCTTGCAGACGTCGCACTTGTTAGGCCTGACAGAGTCACTTGGCTGGATTTGTTTCCCTTTATCCTTATTCCCCCTATATCTAGGGTTTGAAGAAGTAGAATCATTTCCTCTGCGCTTGTCCTTCCAGAAATCCTTCCTCTCAGTGTACATTCTTTTAAGATCGCTCTCAGCTGAATGAGCTTGTTGAACTAAAGCAGGATAAGTGGTCATGGAGTAAGAACTGAGACCTTGATTCACATCGCCTCTCAGACCTTGTCTGAACATCACCATTTTCCACTTATCATCAGGGGCGGTGGTCCCCAATTCATAGAATTGTGACAGCCTCTCAAATTTTGCAGCATATTCCCCAACTGTCATCTCTCCCTATTTCAAACTCAGAAATTCCATCTGCTTGGCAAGTCTTTGAGAGTCGGGAAAATAATGACCCAAAAACAATTCCTTGAAATTATTCCACTCAAGAGGAGTTCCTTGAATTTGTAGCATTCTACGAGCGTTAACCCACCAGGTGTGAGCATCCTCGTCCAGAGCGTTAGCAGCACAAGTTACTTTTTCTCCTTCATTGCATTGCAAAGTATCAAAGATCCGTTCCATGGCATCTACCCAGAAATGGGCTTTCATTGCCTCGGATCCTCCTTTGAAGGTTGGGGGTTTCATCTTTAGAAACCGAAAATACACCCTGTTGGGATCCTCAGGTGTTGGCACATTGACTGGCTCAGCTGGTTGTGGTTGATGCATCTGATGCATCTGCTGCATTTGAGCCATTTGAGCCATTTGTTGCTGTTGCATTAGCATCATGTCATTCATCATCTTCTGTTGAGTCTCGATGACATTCTGCATCCATTCTTGATGAGGATCAACAGGTGGGTTTCTCCTACCTCTTCCAGCCATGATTCTGCGAAGTATGCACAAAGTATTAAGTTGATCAGGCTCAATGTCTAATAGCATACTAAGAAAAATCAGACTTAGAAGACGTAAAAGACTCTTAACATCTAAGTCCGACTAGGTCGAACCGCTCTGATACCAAAATGTAACACCCCGGTATTTCTAACATGTAGAGAGACCGAAGATGCACAAATTATTAAGTTCAGAGGACACAGTTCCTGTTTAAGTTTTGGACATACAAACTTTTTCCGAAATAAGGACATAATCGGAATTAACATTACTCCATAAAATAGAAGTTCATCGGTTTCATACCGAACGGAATACAATATCCAAGTCCAAAACTAGACAGAAACATAAAGCGGTTCGTAAAACTCATAGCCAATACAAGTTATACAACCAAAAGAACAACAAAAGGACAAAGGACAAATATGACTAAGTCTTCAGCAGCTCCAAGAGTATATCAACTACTCGTGCATAATAGTCTTCCTTTTTCCCTGCTTCTCTGAAAAACAACAAATATGGATTGGGTGAGATAACATTATCTTAGTGAGTCCTACCGTGCCCCCTCACTGACACTCGGTTCAATTTATTAAACCGTTACAACAAAAGCTGACATAACAATGTCTTATTTATTAATCGAAATGCCGACCGTGCAACGACCACTAATCCCGGCAATTCGTGTATTTGCTTAGCATAAACCGGCCGTGCAACGACCACTAATCCCGGTTTACAACATTAATTAGGAAGAAATGTCCAGTTATAAATCGAAACGCCGACCGTGCAACGACCACTAATCCCGGCGAATCGTGTGTTTAACTTAGCATAAACCAGCCGTGCAACGACCACTAATCCCGGTAACCCGTGAGTTGACCACGCCAAAACACATTCAGGGCCTAGGGCTAGGGTGAGGGCTCATGACTTCCCTTCCTAGTATGCTACTTGTCGGGTCGTCACCCAACGCGATACATATGACAATACGCATCAAATTCTCGAGAGTTAGATAATTTATATCTTTTCGATCACCAAAGGATCAATCACTTAATAGTTGGATAAACAATATCCATATCGATCTATAATCCGTTTTGAGGAAATTCCTAAATTAGACCTCCGGCATTATAATCATATTCAATTGACCTATATAAACATATATATTCAGTCAGTTCATCAGTCGGTGTATCCACACGTATACTAGGGTTTCGGTTTTCCAATCAAATATGCTTTTGAAACTCTTTTTTTTTCAAAATCATGAGTTGAACGAGTTCAAAATACGGTTTTCAGTAAGGCAAATTCTTTTTTAAATGATTGAGAAAGAGATTAGAAAAGGTTCGGAATCAAACGGAGCGACGAAACGAGAAAACGAAAGTCGGTAACAGAACCTCACGCACGGTCCGTGCCCAGGGGCGCACGACCCCTGCGTGATGCACTTCAATTAAAATTTCCAACCCGAAGGGAGCGCACGATCCGTGCCCAAGGGGCGCACGACCCGTGCGTCCTATTTTATTTCCAATTTATCCAACCCGAAGCAGGCGCACGATCCGTGCCCAGGGGCGCACGGTCCGTGCGACCTTTGTCTGTTACCAAAATTTCACATATTTCTCATTTTCGCTCTCCGTTCTCGTCCAATTCGATTTCTAATTTCGATCACCTGAAACTCAGAAAATTCCCAGATCATATTTCCAGTATATAATCACAATTAAAATCATCTTTGAAATCATCTATAATTTCACAAATTCTGGAAATTCGTTTAATTCGTTTTAAAGTGGATTCGATCCTTTAATCGTTCAAAACTGGGATTTTGACACAGCACCGAAACATAATTATTCAAAATCACAAAACGTCCCAAATCGTGAGTAGAACTCACCCGTTGACGATTTCGCTAGGAGCCTCCACCGAGACCCGGAATGACCGAAAGGTACACGCACGAATGAGAACCGAAAGGCACCAACTAGAGCGAAACGGCTACCTCTTCTACTGAATCACTGAATCCAAAACTCAATCTCAAGTGAATGTTCCTCAAATTCGAAATGTAGGCTTAGAACTTCCTCCCCAATAGATTGTACTGAACATGCAAGCAGGCAACAACTTAGAACTTCACCATTTTCAATGCTTTGAGCTTCATATTTCGAAAATGGGGGTTGAGAGGATGAGTGAGAATCAAGTTCTGAAAGTGGTACCAATAGATTGGAAAGTGAAAATGGATTAGAATGGGAGTGAGAGCACTTACATGCATTCAGCTTTGTGGTGAATCCCTTCTCCTCCTTTCCTTCTCCTTCGCGCCCCTCCTTCCCCCTTCTCCCTTCTCTTTCAGTTTTTCCCAAATTCTGAGTTTGCAAAAATGGATAAGTGTGAGAGGGAGTGGCTGAATACTAAAGAGGTGAGAAATGACAGAATTGTCCTCCAGCTTAAATTCCTTCATTTAACACTAGATTTAGCCCCAATTCGATAGAGACATAATTACTTGACAATTTCCTCGACTATTCCTCGTCGGGACGCGACTAATTATTCCTAACAAATAATTAAATCGGTACCAGGCTTCATAGTTCGATATTTTAAAAATTAGGGCTGTTACAATTTCTGAGTTGGGTTTAGATTTTGTGACTCAAATGATGTTGGACGGGACACCTAATAAGGATAGTTTGCCAAAAAGTTATTATGAAGCAAAGATGTTAGTTTCGAAGTTGGGATTGGAATGTAAGAAGATTGATTGTTGTGAGGATGGACACATGTTGTTTTACGACAACGAATTTGGTAAAACCTATGGTGCGCTGCAGGCTTGTAGATTTTGTGGAAAGCCGAGGTATAAAGTGCGTAAAGGGGAAAAACGTAATTATAAACCCATTCCTGTAAAGTCGATGATCTATTTGCCTATAGTTTTAAGGTTGCAGAGAATGTTTGCATCGCCTGAAATTACAAAGAAAATGACGTGGCATTATGAGAATAGGAATACCTCGGACATTTTACGCCAGCCATCTGATGGTGAGGCGTGGAAACAGTTTCATCGAGTGCATTCAGATTTTGCCTCTGACCAACGGAATGTTCGACTTGGTTTGTGCTTCGATGGAGTTACTCCATATATCTGTCATACCCCAATTTTGTCCAGCTTAGGTCAAAACCCTAAGTTTCAATCAAAAATAAATCAAGTCTTAGCATTAATCCTAGAGGTTAGGAAGAGCATCATGCTTGCATCTTAGAAGTTTCAGAATGCATTTTAGGGTTAGAAAAGCATTGCATGGCATTTTAGAGCACTTTAGAGCATTTCTAAGGTTTCTAGGGTTTTTCCTAGTTCAAAGGGTATTTTGGTAATTTCGCCAAAAAGACTTATTTTCTCATCATGCATGCATTTCTAGAGTTTTAGAGTCATCCAAAGGGTCTCAGGATCATTGTTAGAGTGGAAATGAAGTTTGGAGCAAAATTAGGGTTTTTGGGACCAAAAGGGCATTTTGGTCATTTCACTAAAATAAATAATTTCTCGGTAAAAACCATTATACATCTCTTGAGGAATTTATGTGAATCCAAGTGAGTATAGTTGTGTATTTTTTGTGCATCATGGGAGTATTTTTGGCATGAAATTCGGTTTTTGAACAAAAGGGTAAAATGGTCATTTCCTTTGGAGTGGGGTCAACAAATCAACTTTGGGATTGGTGAGATCATAAAATTCAGAGCCCAATCATTGAATCATGGGACATGGCCCAAGATGGCAAGAATTTAGAAGAATTATCTTGAAAGGAATAATCAATATTCCTTTGAATTTTGAAAGGTCAAGTGTAGTACAATAGTACAAGTTGCAATTCCACTCACTCTCTTTCCTAGGTGCTGCGAATTTCAGCTCAATATCAGCCCACATTTTGTGTTTTCTCATACCCATGATCCTTGTGAAATGATCCATAGCCATTGATTAAAATTTTTGATCAAATCCTAGGCAATAACTCAATGTAAAAAGACCCAAACGCCCTCAACAATTTTTGCTCTCCAAAAACCACCCCCAAAACCGTGTGTACTCCTTCATAACCAACTCATTTGTGCTTCTTGAATGCCCCTAATCCTTGTGCATTGCAATCCAAACCATCCATTCAAAATTCTATCTCAAATCCTAGTGGTTTGCAAAAGCACAATGTCACAAATACCCTTAAAATGGCCTTCACATAAAAGCCCAAAATTGGAGAGGCTAAAGGAGACTCTCATTTTCTAACCTAGATCAGAAAGCACTCCAAACCTAAAGATAACACAAAATCCTCACTCCATTTCATCATATCTTTCTATTGCACACTTCATTTTTGTGATTTGAACAAGAGAAGGGTTAGTTTCTGAAGCTCACAAAGTGGTTAAAGAGGAAGCTTGAAGTTCTTGGTTGATTTGTTCTTCTCTCTTTCTCCTACACTTGTTTCTAGCTTGATTTTGGGGTGAGCTTCTAAACCTTTGCTCCAAAATGTAGACCCATGCTTTATTTATGTTGTTCATCTCATTTCCATCATGATATATGTTTGAATCTTGTGAAATGCATGCTTGATCATGTTTGATTTTATGGATTTAAGATGAACTATGCATATTTGTTGATTTTAGGGTTTTAAAATTTGTTTTTGGGTAAAAAATGGCTTCGGCCTTGAGCTAAAATTTTGGGGTTTTGCTTGTTAATTGTTGTTCTTCATGTATTCATGTGATTGGTTGGAGTTTGATGAAGAAATTTGTGGATTTGGGGTATGTATAGCTTCGGGTTAGCTAGGGTTTCCTAGTGCATCTCTTGATTTTTGCTTACTTTTTATATATGTGTTGAATAATTTGGAAATGAGTTGTTTGAATCTTTAAATGATGGATATGCCTATGTTTTGAGCCCCCAATTGGTAGGGTTTGCACTTGTGTTAATTGTTCGCAATTTGAATCATGATCCCATAATGAATTGTGTTGATTTTAATGAGTTTACCTTGTTAAATTGCATGTAGTAGTCTAGGGTTTGGCTTGAATTAGCTAGGTTTTGGTAAATTCTTGTTATTCTCTTGTGAATGTATGATGTTTGGGTCTTGATTGTGGTTTACAAATGATTGAATTTGAGTTTTGCATGTGGTTCATGCTAGGGTTATATCACTTGTTGCAAAATATTGTTGGGTGCACAATTGGTTGTGAGCTAATGTGTAAGTTTTGGCATGAAATTTTGATGAGGATTTGAGCATATAGCATTCGGCCAAGGGCCACTTTTTTGGTATATTTTGTGCTTCAAATTTTATCACTTTGATCTCATTTGAGTAAAATAAGATGGTGCGATTGCGTTTAGTTATTTTTCACTTTTACTTTGATTTTTACCAAAAGATAAAAAAACATTTTTACTTTTTACCAAAACTCAAAAACATTTTTCCTTTGCATACTTTGTTGATGATTAGGTGATATGATCTAACCCTTATGCCTAGTGCATATCCCAAGTGTTGATGATTAGGTGATATCAATCATTTATCTCTTGTTGATGATTTAGTAATATGACTTGACACTTATGCCAAGTGCATTTTCCAAGTGTTGAGGATTACTTTAAAGGGATTCAACTCTTGCATATATTTTAGCATTAAAAAAATTTTGGTAAAATGACTAGACACTTATGCCTTTGTGCATTGTTAATAAGTGTCAAGGATTACCAAAAGAAACTTAAGTCTTGTGCTACCCTTTTGCAATTGATTAATGCTTCACCTTTGCGTGACCATTTCTTATGGCAACTTGTAATTAATTTTGACCATTACATATTTATGCATATTGCTTGTCTCTTGGATTTGTAATGCTTGCATGAATTGTAATTAAATGATTTGTATATTGGCTAGGGATTGGTATGTTGATTGAAATGTCCCACTTGTTTTCCAAAACCCCTTTTCCAAATCAAATTCTTTTTCTTAACTTGTTTCAAATCAAGAGTCAAATGTTTTTTCCAAATAAAAAAAAACCTGAAGCATTTTTCTTAAATAAATCATTAGCCATCACTCGAAGCCTTTGCTTGTTTGATCGCTAATGAGGAGTTATTAGTGGTAGTCACTCGAAGCCTTTGCTTGTTTGACTATTATGAAAGCTCCCACACCTTAACTAAACACAAACAAAATTCCAATTTCAAAAACAACACGAGCTATTGGTGATAATTATTACCGATGCTCGCCCTTTTTCAAAATGACTTCAAAAAGAAAATAAACGTTGTTACTTGTAATCACTCGAAGCCTTTGCTTGTTTGATTACCGGTTTCGACTCTTTCCTTTCAAGTTAGTAATGAACGCCACTCGAAGCCATTACTTGTTTGGTATTCGTGAACACTTGAGTCTTATTTCAAAAACTCAAAAAACGCTTTCAAAACCAAAAGCCTAGAACTACGTAGCTTTGATCCCTCTTCCAGAGAGGGTATGTAGGAGCGGGTCGTAACCCGTCAAGCACCCTTTTAAAAATCTTTGTTTTGTTCCGCTTTTCAAAGACACCAAAAATATTTTTCTTCTCAATAAAACCGTTTCTCAAACGAAATAAAAAGAAAGGAAGTAGAACAAAAATCATTTCAAGTCAACTTTTTCTAAGCCACACATCAAAGTTAATGGTTCCCTTTCGGTAGAAAGGAGGTGCGGGGTGCTAATACCTTCCCCGTACCTAACCGACCCCCGAACCTACATCTCTGTGTTTTCGAAAGACCATCCGCCTTTTCCAAAAAGACTTTTTCCAATGTTTTGGTCTTTAAAAATAAATATTGGTGGCGGCTCCAAAACTTTTCCCACGTTGTACATCGAGAAGTCCAAACCGGATTTTTCGCGGCGCAACAGCTGGCGACTCTGCTGGGGATTTTTTTTAAAAAAAAACGAGGGTCAAGCCTAATTAACTTAAATGTGTGGTTTAAAAAGTTGACTTGAAACTTTGTTCTACTTCTTCTTCTTCCTTTTCTTACCATGCATTTCTCAATTCCCATGTCCCCTCTTCTTTGCTCCTTTTCTACAAGGTAATATCATGCATTATGCCATTATGCCCTTATAATCCCTTCTTCTTCGCTCCCTTTCTTGAGGTAAGCTATATGTTTGTTGTTGATACTTTAGTATAGTTTATTTTGATTAAACCCTAGGGTAGACAACTTATTATTGCTTGCTCCTGTCTGGCTGTTCTGGTTTTCCTTGCAGGTGGGGATGGGTAGATTTTAGGAAGTATGTCCTCAATCACACACTTTCACACCTTATGATTTGTATGCTATGAGTGGGCTCCTATACCCGGATCCAACAAACACTTAGGGGAGTGGAGACGACTAGTGACTGTCATTCGAGACCTTTGTCTGTCTGATACTCATGAAAGTCTCAACCGGAGTACGTTTTCTCATGACGCCTCACACTTGGTAGCTTTCTACATTTGTGGGTGTCGGCATGAGGATTCTATAGCTCCGGTAGCCATTGTGAGGGTGTGAATTAGAGCTACATGGGAGGAACCTTTGAAGCTGCCCTAGAACTTAGGATTCCCACCTTGGTAGGACACGAGGGCATACGAATTGTATGTTACATTGTAATTTAGGCATGTCTTTACTATAATAAAAAGAGAAATTTTCAAAAAAAGAAAAGAGGAAAGGGTTGCCGTTGTAGTCTTCTCTTTTGCCGGTCCGTACGAAGTGACATATGGCCCACTTCATTTTCAAAAAAAAAAGAGAAAGGGTTACCGCTGTAGCCTTTCTCGTACCGGTCCACATGAAATGACGTACGGTCCTCATTTTCAAATAATAATATATTTTCCTTCTTCAAATAAACCACTGCGTGAGGCGGCACGTAGTGTGTCTCCTAAATTTCTGAACTTCCGTCCACACGTAGTGCCTTTATTTTTTCTACGCGCATCATTCACATCATAGTCACATCATGCAGCATTCATTTACTTGCATCCGTATAACACCTCATTTGCATTTGCTTGCCGGGGATCACCGAACAATGTACCGTTTTGTCATAGGTGCATCAAAATGGAATCAAATAGCAAGGCTTCACTTGCTTCTCGCTTCCCAGTTTTGAAGAAGGTTGATTTGCTATTTCGATTCCTCGTTTACTTCACTTCTTAAATCAAAAAAAAAAGGAAAAGTTTATGCGCTTATGACAAGATAAGGCATCCCGTGGTTCCCGGCACCAAGCAAACATTGTACATACATTCATACATCCATTCATACATTCATCTTGATTCTTATGTAATAAAATCTAAACAAACAGAAAAGGCAAGCTGGTTCGTCCACATCGTTACTTCACCCGTTTGCAAGCGAAACTGATGGCGTCCAACGAAGACAGTCTGGGTTAAGATGAAATGGTGATAGAGATCCTTAATCCTGAGCAGCTGGCTCAGGAGAACCAGGCTCTGAAAGCTAAGGTGGAGGCCATGGAAGCTCAGAGGGCCGAGATAATGAATATGCTGCAAAATCTGAGAAGTGGGACCGCTGCTGGGGCCGCCGCTGTCGTGAATCCAGAAGGGGTCGTTACCTTTGTTTCTCTTCCTGTATCAGCTGAAATCATAACTGTTCATCCCCTTCCCAGGCCAGAAGTTAGTCAATCTCCGGGGACAAACAGTCAAAGACAACCAAATGCACAAATATACCCTTGGGGGATGGCCATGAATTATACACCATCCACTGCTGAAGCCATTCCCGTGGTGACAAGTCAGCCTGCTGTGGTTACATCTAGTGGAGCTGCGGGTGTGCCACACATTCACATCCCTAGTCCCAGTATTATACCTCCCAGAAGTTCTTCTGCTCTTGCTCCGGAGATTATTGTGAATCCTCCAAGTGTTGCTTATCAAATGGGAAACTCCGCTCAGTATGGGGGTTACTACTTCAGTCCAGGGAGCTATCCTCAGGGCCAGATGATTGAAAGCTCACAGCCAAGAGACAGATATCACTTGCTAGAAGAACGATTGAAGGCAATGGAGGCCCAGATACATGAGATGATGGTCATATTGCAGAGCTTAAAGAGTGGGACAGCTGCTGAAGGTGTCACCGTCGTGGGTCCAGTTGGTGTCACTTCTTTCATTCCTCCTCCACCACAAACTGTTCCATTCTCTGCTCCTGGGCCATCCCAGCAAGGCGGTGACAGTCACAAGGCTCAGGGTTATCAGTACAAGAGACGAACCAGTTTTGATCCAATACCGATGACATGCACTGAATTGTTTAATCACCTGACTTCCAAGAACCTGATCAACACTCGGCCAATGAAGGCCCTTCAGCCGCCATTTTCCCGAAGTTACAATGCAAGTGCTACCTGCAATTTCCACGAAAACGGGGTTGGTCATACTGTGGAGGAGTGCAGAGCCTTCAAGCATGCAGTGCAAGACCTGATAGATCGGTGCGTGGTTCAGATAGGAACCCCTGATATTGATGGTGAAGAAGAAATCAATGAGGAAGTAATTGCGGTGCCTGTGAAAGAGGGATGTTGGGATACCCTAGGGGAGCCCAGTGGAAAGTTTGATTACTTGGTCAGGTATGACGTTCCCGAGAGTGCTCAAATCCGAATGGAAGACATCCAGCCCACAGGATGGGATGAGGAAGAGGAACAATACGACCAAATTGCTGTCATCAATAATGGTCCTAAGTCAGAAGAGGGTGGTGCAAACCTGGTTTGTCGCTGCAGTGCTGGTGAAAGAATTAAAGAATTGAAAGACTGTTGATCCTCCTGGGATCTTTGATTTAAAGTAGTCATTTGTAATGCAACCCTGTGGCTCTGCCCAAGGCCACAGGACCAGTTGTTAGGGGCGCACATGTTTTTATTTTCTAAATCATCATCATCAATAAAAACGTTGTTTTTGAATTCCAATCAATAAAAATCAATTCCTTTTCATTTCATGTGTCTCTTCTTTTCTTTATTATTTTTGCTTGCTTGTCTCACCTTCCATTCTGCTTTTTCGCCTCGGCAAAAAAGCAAATCCACAGCAATTGTCTCTCAAAATAACAGTGCCAACGGTCCATATTTTGACTTTGATCACCTTATCAATCAAGCAGAGTGGGACGTTGAGAAAGACCGAGAAAATCCTCCAGAAGGTTAATGAAGCAAGGAAAAAGGGTTATTCAGCATCACGGGGAATCCACTGAAGTGATCAACTTGGGGACCGCTCAAAACAAGAAAGAGGTCAAGATGGGAAAATTAGAGCGCAAAAAGGAAATAAAGAAGAAGGGCAAGTGCATGAAAATAAGTGAATTATTGTCCCAGAGTTAATTTTTGAGGAAATAAGCAATCATGATTTGAAATGAAGTCGGACTACCATTCCATATCCAAAAACAAAATCCTCTCCTAACCACCTTAAGCCAAGAAAATCTCAAAGAGAAAAAACAAAAATCCTTTCCGACCCATCTTAAGCCAAGAAAAAGCCAAAAATCCAAAAGTCACCTTAGACAAGGATCACCTCGAATAAAAAAAACAGTGCATCGTTCTTTATCAGCTCACCCAAGCTCAAGAAAAAGAAGAAGTCAAAGAAGGAAAAATCATTCAAAAAGGAAAATCCCAAAACCAAAAGAAAAATACAAAAGAAATGTAAGTAATGAGTTGATACATGTTACCACAAAACCCAAGAGATCCTCGTCTCAATAAACCTTCAAACACTTTCTCATTTCCATGCACCCCTCCTCTCATAAACCGCAAACACTCTCCTTTGACCTCGACAGCCCGCCCTCCACAGACCCTTAGCCAGGAATAAAACCTCCTAATACCTCATCAAGCCAGTTAACCATCATAAATCATCGATCAACAGCCAATACCGAAAAAAAACCATCCTGCCATTAGCCCCAAATACCTCATTAAGCTTACTCATCTCTCCTCCACAAAACACCACAATCCCGAAAGGTCCATCCCGATCAATGATTGATTGCTGTTGTTTTCTCAAAGTTTTAGCTCAAGGACAAGTAAATTCATTTCTTTACAATATGCCAAGTGGGGCAATTCTGTCGCTCTTCACCCCTCCTACAACTGGGGAAATTGACCCTACACCTATCTCATCCCTTGTCGCACTCACATTCATTGAAATCATACAGGGGCAACCCCCTTTCTTCTCTGGTGTATGGGTCAGAAGCAGTTCTTCTCATCAAGGTTGAAATACCCTCTCTACGAGTAGTCATGGAGGCCAGGTTAGAAGAAGAAAAATGGATCCAAGCTCGTCTAGATCAACTGAATCTCATTAAAGGGAAAAGAATTGCTGCCCTGCGCCATGGCCAGTTGTACCAACAAAAGATGAAGGCAGCTTTCGGCAGGCAAGTCCGTCTTCGGGAATTCGGCGAAGGGGACCTTGTACTCAAAAAGATCCTACCTATCCAGACTGACTCTGTGGGAAGTTGAGGCCCACTTATGACGGTCCATATGAAGTCAAGAAAGCTTTTTCCAGAGGAGCGCCGATACTCATAAACATAGACGGCGAAGATCTCAGGAATCCAGTCAATTCAGATCAAGTGAGGAAGTATTATGCCTGAAAGAAATAGAGAAAAAAGAGAAAGACAAGCCAAGTAAGAATTAGCTCGCTAGGTTGAAAACCCGCAAAAGGGCGGCCTAAGCAAAATCAGAGCGACCCGGTGGATTGAAAACCCGCAAAGGGCGATCCAGGCAAAAATTAGGGTCTGAAAACTTAGGCATGAAAAGTAAAGAAAGGCATACAACTCTCCTACAAGCTTGGATGAGGGAGTGATCAAGGTCAAGGACATAGATGTTTGGCACTGTTCCACAGAGACGGACAGTCAGAAATTGGCTCCTCTCCTTTTTCGTGTTTTTTTTTACAGTTTAAGCTTTCAAGTGTAATAAACAATCGGCGTAACTTCTTGTGCGACCGGTTTCCACATTAATAAAGTTCAACTTTCTCATATCTGTTCACTCTTTTATTTTCTGTTTTTTTTTCTGCTCAAAATAAACGTTTTATAATGATGGTGATCCTGAACTGTAAAACATGTGCATAAATCATGGAGCATTACAATGATTACGAAGTTCTTAAGAGTCATGAGAGAAAGCACATCCTCAAAATCAGTCAATCATGCAAGAGAGAGCAACTACATCCACGATTGCTTCAAACCAGCAAAGTCAAGACCAACATGCACTCGGCCCATGAGCCCCGCAAGTCCAACAGGTTCCTCAGTCTCGTATCATGAGTGTCGCGGGTTGGCTGAACCAGCAAAAACAAAAAATAAGCAAAAAAAAAAAAGGCAATAAACAAACACAGTCATGCATTACATTCATCATGCATAAAATCATGCATTTATCAGGCAGGAAAATAATGATAATAAAGTAAAGAAAAAGAGAAATTCAGGCATTTGCATTCATCATAAGAGAAAGAAAAAGAAAATAGAAATCATGGCATTTGCATCATGCATCTCATAGAAAAAACAAAACGAAGCCTTCCATTGCATACACTGGCATTCCATGCGGTCAAACCAGACCTTTGTGTCCTTAAACCAGATCATTGTGATCCATAAACCAGACCTTTGTGTCCTTAAACCAGACCTTTAGGGTCCATAAATCAGACCAATATGCAGACACATATTGCTCCATAAACCAGGCTTGTCAGCCCATAAACCAGACTCGTTGTGGTCCTTAAATCAGACTAATGTCAAGTCCATAATTTAGCATTCCATCAAATAAACCAAGGCATTTCACAACTCTCAAGCATTGCATTTGCATACCCGCACTTCATAAATAAAAAAAGCAACCATCAAGGAAAGCCAAAAGAGAATATCAAAAGCGTCCAGCATTGCATGCATCAGCGTCACATGCATCCACGTAGCATACATCTGCATTACATTTGCATAACCGCATCTTGTGCATTCATCACATGACGAAAACCAAAGTAAAAGAATCAAGAATAGCATCTCATTGCATTGCATACACTTGCATAGCACGCCCTTGCATAACATGTGTTTGCATAACATGCATCCACATTCCATGCGCCATTCCTCGCATCAGCTAACGTATGCAGGTACCTCAGTCCAGTGCGGCAGCATTGGCCATCTCAACCAATCAACAGGATTCGTAAATCCATTCAGGACCCAAGTGTCCCTTCAGGCCCAAGTGCCAATCAATCAACAGGATTCGTAAATCCATTCAGGACTCAAGTGTCCCTTCAGGCCCAAGTGCCAATCAATCAACAAGATTAGTGAATCCATTCAGACTTCTCCCTGTATTCGAGCTGCAGGTAAGTCATTCAGACCTCGTTAGGTCCAGGCGAAAAGGATAGTTGTGTCGGCCTAAGACATGGCGCAGTCCTAGGGAAATATCGAGATCGCGACTTGATAAAGTACCCTCCCCCGGTCGCTCGTGAAGACCACCATGCCCATGGGCAAGCTCGGATCGTTCGCGGTTCGTTAAAAGGCTTTAGGCAGCCTTTGGTGTCGGCTTACTGAGGGCCGATACCTTTTCTTTATTGCTTTCTTTATTGCGTTTTGCACGTCAGGTGCTTATTTTTCTGTTTTGCACGTCAGGTGCTTATTTTTCTGTTTTGCACGTCAGGTGCTTATTTTTCTGTTTTGCACGTCAGGTGCTTATTTTTCTGTTTTGCACGTCAGGTGCTTATTTTTCTGTTTTGCACGCCAGGTGCTTATTTTTCTGTTTTGCACGCAAGGTGCTTATTTTTCTGTTTCGCACGTCAGGTGCTTATTTTTCTGTTTTGCACGCCAGGTGCTTATTTTTCTGTTTTGCACGCAAGGTGCTTATTTTTCTGTTTCGCACGTCAGGTGCTTATTTTTCTTTTTTGCACGCCAGGTGCTTATTTTACCACTTTCTGCACGAAAGTGCCCATTTTCCTTTTCTGCTTGCACACCAGTTTTTATTTATTGTTTTCCAAAAGAAGAAAAAAGAGAAAGTTCGGGTTTCCCTAAGCAGACCAAATCGGTATAATTTCTGAATTCTTTATTTCTATTTTGCCTCGGAATATGCTTCGGCCAATTCATATTCCTTATCAAAATCCAAATAAAGAGGGGCAGCTGCCATACCCCAATTTTGTCCGGCTTAGGTCAAAACCCTAATTTTCAATCAAAAATAAATCAAGTCTTAGCATTCATCCTAGAGGTTAGGAAGAGCATCATGCTTGCATCTTAGAAGTTTCAGAATGCATTTTAGGGTTAGAAAAGCATTGCATGGCATTTTAGAGCACTTTAGAGCATTTCTAGGGTTTCTAGGGTTTTTCCTAGTTCAAAGGGTATTTTGGTAATTTCGCCAAAAAGACTTATTTTCTCATCATGCATGCATTTCTAGAGTTTTAGAGTCATCCAAACGGTCTTAGGATCATTGTTAGAGTGGAAATGAAGTTTGGAGCAAAATTAGGGTTTTTGGGACCAAAAGGGCATTTTGGTCATTTCACTAAAATAAATAATTTCTCGGTAAAAACCATTATGCATCTCTTGAGGAATTTATGTGAGTCCAAGTGAGTATAGTTGTGTATTTTTTGGGCATCATGGGAGTATTTTTGGCATGAAATTCGGTTTTTGAACAAAAGGGTAAAATGGTCATTTCCTTTGGAGTGGGATCAACAAATCAATTTTGGGATTGGTGAGATCATAAAATTCAGAGCCCAATCATTGAATCATGGGACATGGCCCAAAATGGCAAGAATTTAGAAGAATTATCTTGAAAGGAATAATCAATATTCCTTTGAATTTTCTCATACCTATGATCCTTGTGAAATGATCCATAGCCATTGATTAAAATTTTTGATCAAATCCTAGGCTATAACTCAATGTAAAAAGACCCAAATGCCCTCAACAATTTTTGCTCTCCAAAAACCACCCCCAAAACCGTGTGTACTCCTTCATAACCAGCTCATTTGTGCTTCTTGAATGCCCCTAATCCTTGTGCATTGCAATCCAAACCATCCATTCAAAATTCTATCTCAAATCCTAGTGGTTTGCAAAAGCACAATGTCACAAATACCCTTACAATGGCCTTCACATAAAAGCCCAAAATTGGAGAGGCTAAAGGAGACTCTCATTTTCTAACCTAGATCAGAATACTCTCCTTCTATTCCTCTCATTCACGCCTCCATTCATCCCTCTCAACCTCCATAGCCATTTCTTACTTCCTTCCTCCATTTCTTCAACAAAAGCACTCCAAACCTAAAGATAACACAAAATCCTCACTCCATTTCATCATATCTTTCCATTGCACACTTCATTTTTGTGATTTGAACAAGAGAAGGGTTAGTTTCTGAAGCTCACAAAGTGGTTAAAGAGGAAGCTTGAAGTTCTTGGTTGATTTGTTCTTCTCTCTTTCTCCTACACTTGTTTCTAGCTTGATTTTGGGGTGAGCTTCTAAACCTTTGCTCCAAAATGTAGACCCATGCTTTATTTATGTTGTTCATCTCATTTCCATCATGATATATGTTTGAATCTTGTGAAATGCATGCTTGATCATGTTTGATTTTATGGATTTAAGATGAACTATGCATATTTGTTGATTTTAGGGTTTTAAAATTTGTTTTTGGGTAAAAAATTGCTTCGGCCTTGAGCTAAAATTTTGGGGTTTTGCTTGTTAATTGTTGTTCTTCATGTATTCATGTGATTGGTTGGAGTTTGATGAAGAAATTTATGGATTTGGGGTATGTATAGCTTCGGGTTAGTTAGGGTTTCCTAGTGCATCTCTTGATTTTTGCTTACTTTTTATATATGTGTTGAATAATTTGAAATTGAGTTGTTTGAATCTTTAAATGATGGATATGCCTCTGTTTTGAGCCCCCAATTGATAGGGTTTGCACTTGTGTTAATTGTTCGCAATTTGAATCATGATCCCATAATGAATTGTATTGATTTTAATGAGTTTACCTTGTTAAATTGCATGTAGTAGTCTAGGGTTTGGCTTGAATTAGCTAGGTTTTGGTAAATTCTTGTTATTCTCTTGTGAATGTATGATGTTTGGGTCTTGATTGTGGTTTACAAATGATTGAATTTGAGTTTTGCATGTGGTTCATGCTAGGGTTATATCACTTGTTGCAAAATATTGTTGGGTGCACAATTGGTTGTGAGCTAATGTGTAAGTTTTGGCATGAAATTTTGATGAGGATTTGAGCATATAGCATTCGGCCAAGGGCCACTTTTTTGGTATATTTTGTGCTTCAAATTTTATCACTTTGATCTCATTTGAGTAAAATAAGATGGTGCGATTGTGTTTAGTTATTTTTCACTTTTACTTTGATTTTTACCAAAAGATAAAAAACATTTTTACTTTTTACCAAAACTCAAAAACATTTTTCCTTTGCATACTTTGTTGATGATTAGGTGATATGATCTAACCCTTATGCCTAGTGCATATCCCAAGTGTTGGAGATCCCCTAAAGTGACTCAACATTTCATTTTTATACCTTACTTCACGATCAATCATTTATCTCTTGTTGATGATTTAGTAATATGACTTGACACTTATGCCTAGTGCATTTTCCAAGTGTTGAGGATTACTTTAAAGGGATTCAACTCTTGCATATATTTTAGCATTAAAAAAAAATTTGGTAAAATGACTAGACACTTATTCCTTTGTGCATTGTTAATAAGTGTCAAGGATTACCAAAAGAAACTTAACTCTTGTGCTTTTATTGTTGATCATTAAATGATTCAATGAGCTACCCTTTTGCAATTGATTAATGCTTCACCTTTGCGTGACCATTTCTTATGGCAACTTGTAATTAATTTTGACCATTACATATTTATGCATATTGCTTGTCTCTTGGATTTGTAATGCTTGCATGAATTGTAATTAAATGATTTGTATATTGGCTAGGGATTGGTATGTTGATTGAAATGTCCCACTTGTTTTCCAAAACCCCTTTTCCAAATCAAATTCTTTTTCTTAACTTGTTTCAAATCAAGAGTCAAATGTTTTTTCCAAATAAAAAAAAACCTGAAGCATTTTTCTTAAATAAATCATTAGCCATCACTCGAAGCCTTTGCTTGTTTGATCGCTAATGAGGAGTTATTAGTGGTAGTCACTCGAAGCCTTTGCTTGTTTGACTATTATGAAAGCTCCCACACCTTAACTAAACACAAACAAAATTCCAATTTCAAAAACAACACGAGCTATTGGTGATAATTATTACCGATGCTCGCCCTTTTTCAAAATGATTTCAAAAAGAAAATAAACGTTGTTACTTGTAATCACTCGAAGCCTTTGCTTGTTTGATTACCGGTTTCGACTCTTTCCTTTCAAGTTAGTAATGAACGCCACTCGAAGCCATTGCTTGTTTGGTATTCGTGAACACTTGAGTCTTATTTCAAAAACTCAAAAAACGCTTTCAAAACCAAAAGCCTAGAACTACGTAGCTTTGATCCCTCTTCCAGAGAGGGTACGTAGGAGCGGGTCGTAACCCGTCAAGCACCCTTTTAAAAATCTTTGTTTTGTTCCGCTTTTAAAAGATACCAAAAATATTTTTCTTCTCAATAAAACCGTTTCTCAAACGAAATAAAAAGAAAGGAAGTAGAACAAAAATCATTTCAAGTCAACTTTTTCTAAGCCACACATCAAAGTTAATGGTTCCCTTTCGGTAGAAAGGAGGTGCGGGGTGCTAATACCTTCCCCGTACCTAACCGACCCCCGAACCTACATCTCTGTGTTTTCGAAAGACCATCCGCCTTTTCCAAAAAGACTTTTTCCAATGTTTTGGTCTTTAAAAATAAATATTGGTGGCGGCTCCAAAACTTTTCCCACGTTGAACATCGAGAAGTCCAAACCGGATTTTTCGGGGCGCAACAATATCCAACCATCAGCGTCGCCCTATTCTTGTTGGCCAGTCATTGTTACCCCTAACAATCTTCCTCCTGAGATGTGCATGACTAAATCGTATTTGTTTTTGACTTGCTTGATACCTGGTCCATCCAATCCAAAAGCCAACATTGATATCTTTTTGGAACCTCTAATTGATGATCTCAAGAGATTGTGGCAGGGTGTTGGGACATATGATGCATCACGAAAGAAGAATTTTATGATGAGAGCGACATTGATGTGTACAATTAATGACTTCCCGGCTTATGGTATGTTGTTAGGTTGGGGACTCATGGTAAATTAGCATGCCCCCACTGCATGGAACACACAAAAGCGTTTACGTTGAAATACGGGGGAAAGAATTCTTGGTTTGACTCGCATCGTAGATTCTTACCGCCTGATCATGTGTTTAGAAAGAACAAACGGGCATTCAAGAAAAGGGTAGTTGAAACAGATGTCCCACCGCCTTTTTTGACATCGGGTGAAATTTGGAGTAGAGTTAGGAATTTGCCACAAGCCACAGAGGTAGGTGTGCTCTCCCGATTGGATGGTTATGGACGAGTGCATAACTGGACAAAAAGAGGCATATTTTGGAATCTCCCATATTGGAAAGATAATCTATTGAGACACAATCTCGATGTTATGCACATTGAGAAGAATTTCTTTGACAACATATGGTTCACCGTGATGAATGTGAAAGATAAAACTAAAGACAATAATAAGGCTAGAATGGATTCTGCTCTTTACTGTAGCAAAAGTCGTTCCAATTTGAATTTGGTGCCAATGGCTAATGGAAAGATGTCAAAACCCAAAGCCAAATATTGTCTTACACCCGTTGAAGCAAAAGATGTTTTTCGATGGTTGAAAGGATTGAGGATGCTAGATGGCTATTCTTCTAATCTTGCAAGATGTGCAGATGTGAACACCGGGAAGATGTATGGGATGAAAAGTCATGATTGTCATGTATTCATGGAGTGTTTGCTTCCAATTACTTTTAGTTCATTGCCAAAGTGTGTTTTGGAACCACTTACTGAAGTGAGTCATTTTTTTAAAAACGTGTGCTCTTCAACATTGAAAAAAGATGATCTTAAAAACGTGTGCTCTTCAAACATCAAGATCAACAACAGATCTTCAAACATCAAGATCAACAAAAACTCAGATCTACAGATTCGTTTTGTTCAGATCTTCAGATCTTCAGGTACACAAAAACTCAGATCTTCATATTCGTTTTGCCCAGATCTTCGTTTTGTTCTTCTTCAGATTCGTTTCACCAAAAACTGTTCTTCGTTATGGTTTATGTTATTTCTTTCACCAATAATTGTTTATGTTCTTCAGATTCGTTTCTGAGATTCGATTTCATTTGGTGATGGCTGGGTTTGCATAAAATCGGTTTTGAAGATTTCTGAGCTTTGAATTCATTTCAGAAAGGTCTGTTTCTGTTTTTGAAGGTTTATGATTACTGGGTTTGAAATCAGATCTGGTTGTTGGGTGATGGTGTTATGCATTTACCGGTGTTAGTAATCAAATATGGTGTTTGGGTGTTGGGTGATGTTGTAATGGTGTTATGCATTTTCTGGACTTATGCATTTATTGAGTTTTGTGTTTCGATGGAAGAAGAGAGCGAAGAGGAAGAAGAGGATTGATTAGGGTCCAAATCTGGGTGATTTGTGTTTTTTGTTTGAAGGTGTTCAAGTGTTTTCTGTTAATTTGTGTTTTTATAATTTTAAAAACTTAATTGCTTATGTGTCATTAGATTTAGAATTAAAAAATATTTTTTTTGCCACATCAATTAATGAATGCCACGTCATTTAATGAATTGAGGACGCCACGTTAGCAGTTAGCATGAGGGACCAAAATGAAACAAAAAAAAGATAAAGGACCAAAGTAAAACCTAGAGCAAACATAAAGGACCAAAAGTGCTATTTAGCCTAATTTCTTTGACAACATATGGTTCACCGTGATGAATGCGAAAGATAAAACCAAAGACAATAATAAGGCTAGAATGGATTCTGCTCTTTACTATAGCAAAAGTCGTTCCAATTTGAATTTGGTGCCAATGGCTAATGGCAAGATTTCAAAACCCAAAGCCAAATATTGTCTTACACCCGATGAAGCAAAAGATGTTTGTCGATGGTTGAAAGGATTGAGGATGCCAGATGGCTATTCTTCTAATCTTGCAAGATGTGCAGATGTGAACACTGGGAAGATGTATGGGATGAAAAGTCATGATTGTCATGTATTCATGGAGTGTTTGCTTCCAATTGCTTTTAGTTCATTGCCAAAGTGTGTTTTGGAACCACTTACTGAAGTGAGTCAATTTTTTAAAAACATGTGCTCTTCAACATTGAGAAAAGATGATCTTATTAAGATGGAGCTGAATATTCCTTTCATTATCTGTAAGTTGGAGAGAATACTTCCTCCTGGTTTCTTTGATTCTATGGAGCATCTTCCGGTTCACCTTGCATATGAAGCAAGGCTTGGTGGACCAGTTCATTATAGGTGGATGTATCCATTTGAGAGGTAATTATCAATTTCAACATTTTAGTTAAAGTGCATATTTAGTATGACTATTTATTTAATCAACTCCCCTTCCTCCATATATTTAGATTGATGGGTGATTATAAACAATCGGTGAAGAATAAAGCTAGAGTCGAAGGATCGATCTGCGCAACTTACTTACATCGTGAAACAATTTATTTCTGATCTCGTTATTTCAACAACTTTATGTTGTCAAGAAATAATAGAAACAAAATAGAGGTTGAAGAAGAAAGACGTGCCCTCACTTTATCTGTGTTTAGCAAACCTGGGTGCCTCTCGGGAAAGAAATCGACTCAGTGGTTATCAGATATGGAGTATAAATCAGCACATATTCATGTCTTGATCATTTGCACTGAAGTTAAACCATATCTTGAGTAAGTGTGCTTCAATTCAGTTTTCAATACATAGACATTTAGAGTATGAAGTTATATCATGCCTTGACCAATTTTCATTCTAAAGAGTATGGATAATTCTTTTTCAGTGCATTCTTACAAGTTGAGGGTATACGCACTGAAGATTCTTCTATTCGTATACATGAGTACTACGGGGTGATCCAACACATATATGCACTTGAATACAAATATTTAGACTATCAAAAGAAAATTGTTTTGTTTTATTGTAGTTGGTTTGATCCATCGGTTAGAGGAACGAAATTGAATCCAAAATGTAATACCGTGGACATTCGAATGCATAGAAGGTATAGAGCCTATGATCCGTTTATCTTGCCTGAAAATGTGAGGCAGGTATATTATGTTCCATATCCATCAACTCGGGAAGGCTATTGTGTTGCAATTAAGACAAAACCACGAGGTCGCATTGAAGCCACTAATGTGGGGGATGAGGTTCCTTATCAAGTGGAAGAAATGTCGGGCGTCAATGAGGTAATTGAAGTTGAACCAGTTGATACCTTTTGTGATGATCGACTCCGCATTGAAGAAGTTGAACCAGTATTAGAAGAAGAAATTGGAGTATATGAAGAAGATGAAGAAGATGAAGATGAGACTGAAGATGTAGAAGATGTAGAACATGAAGAAGATGAAGACTTTTTTTTAATCTTATTAGTATCACATAGATAGTTTGATTAGTTTTAATCTCTGCATGTTGTTGATTGTTCATCTAATTTTAATTATTAATATATTTCACATTTCGTTTATCATTATTGTACGTTGTTGTTGTATTTAAATTTATTTATTAATATATATCATTATATATTTTTCTTGTCTTTCGTTTTTCATAGATATGCATCCAGGAGGAGGTTCTGACCCGCCGAGAGATGTTAGGGGGAAGAAGATAGCTGAACCTAGAAGGCGGCGTCGAGTTCGTGAGGTTGTACTTAATCCAGAGAATACATTTTTGGGGATGCCCTAGTCCGGCACTACTGCTGGAGGAGCTGGGACTTCACGTTCTGCTGCAGCTGCTCCACCTGCTGTTCATTAATCTCCCTCCGGCCCCTCAAAATTTTGATTTAATATTTTTGGTGATTTATGATTTACATTTTTATTTTTTTAAAAATTAAGTGAATAAAAACAAAGCGAAGTTGGGCCAGAACCAAGAACGAAAATCGGGCGCAATCAAACAACGCGTTAAGATGAGGCCCAATTAGCGGAAACGGGCCCATTACAACACATTATTAAAGATGGGCCCAATTAGAATAAGTTGCTAAAATGAGGCCCAATTAAAACGAAATCCGTCGATAAGCCCAGTTACGAAAGCACATGCCCAATTAGATGAAAAGGTATCTCAGTCCAATCGAACAAAATACTAAGCGTTGGTCCAAATTAAAATGAGACAACATCGAATGAGCTCGCAAGCTTTTCTCGCAAAATAAATGATAGAAATGATTGCGAAAAAAGGATCGAACAAAATTGGGGTATAACAGCTGCCCCTCTTTATTTATATTTTACTAGAAAATGTGAATCGTTTTCAGATTTTCGTAGTAGAAATAAAAGTAAAGATAGAATAGACTCTAATTTTGTCCGCTTAGGGGGAAGATGAGATAGGGAAACGAGGGACGATTAACACTTGGCGTGTTAACCGAGAACAATAAAGAAGTGATCACTGAGGATTTGGAGGAGCACTGGGGCTTTGAAAGAGCATTTGGGCTCTAAGGGAGCACTGGGGCTTTGAAAGAGCATTTGGGCTCTAAGGGAGCACTGGGGCTCCAAGGGGTTTCCTAAACCCTGAAGGACCACCTGGGGTCCGAAGGTGCACTGGGGCTTTGAAGGACCACTGGGGGTCCAAAAGAGTACAAACTAGCAATGGTAATAGTAAAATGGTATGCTCGGGGGTGGCCTTTTTCGAGTGGCCGGAGGGGCAAGATCAGGTCGTTGACCTAATTTGCTCACCTCGAAGGACGTTCACCATGTCTTAGGCTGACACAGCTAGTCTGAAGGACCTGGGGTCGGGTGATGCGTCGCGCTCAGTGGCGTCATAGTGATCTTGAAGGTAGAGTTCGAAGTTGTTGCTTTGACATACTGGGTCGAACTAAACTGATGGACCTGGGGTCAGATGATCCGTCGGTTGCTCGATAACGCGACGTGCGATCTGGAATGAATGACCATTGGAGGTCTAAAGGAGCGCTGGGGCTGCGAGGGACTGCTGGGGGTCCAAGACTATGAATTGTGATATGAGACCAGTGCTTGGAGCACTGAGTTTGAGGGAACAAAATATAGGGATAGACACTTGGTGTGCTTGCCCTGAACATACCTAATAAATGCATTTACCTGAGAAGGGAAAAACTATCTATACTTGGCATGTCTAATAATGCAATGGATGATGTATGTGTGCATGCTATGTAGGTATGTGCAATGATAGGTGTTCGTTGGGGTAATGAGTGAGATGTGGCAGATGATGGGTGTTTGAAGCTAATGGAATATGAAAGTTGACGAACAACGTATGTGGACGAGTGCGATTGTAATGATTATATGCAAATGATACGATGAATGAAAGGAAGCACACGTATGCATGGTACAATGATATGATTAGTGATGTAGAAAGTTTTTGGCAACGATGAATGAAAGGAAGCACACGAATGCATGGTACAATGATATAATTAGTGATGTAGAAAGTTTTTGGCAACGATGAGACCGGCACTTGGCACATCTATCGAAGCAAAATGTTATATGTGTGCATGCATGTAATGTGATGAATGTGTAATGTGAATTGTGGATGCTAGAGCTGATCGGAAACAAAAATTGATCAGCCGTGTATGCGAATACAGATAACATGTGAATGCAAATGTATTGCTTAGATGCAGGTGCTATGGTAGATGCATGATTGCATGATGGAATGATTTATGCTATGATTTATTGATGATGCAGAGAGACTTTTTTGTAATGATGACAAATGAAACTTTTGATGCGAGGGGCAGAGAAGTAATCATTCCTTGAAAAAGGGTTTGAACTCAGACGTGGCAACCTCAAGGTTGTCATTCACATGCACTGATGCACAAAATTATTTGATTGCATTTGCAAGCTCGTTCACACTGTTCTTCCATTTGATTATGATGTCCCATGACGATTGAATTTTAGGTCCACAAAGTTAACTCAGTGAGTTTCCAACTTCATATTAGTAACTTGTGTTCTCTCTCTTTGAAGCATTGTTTTAGTGAACATGTAGAGTAGTGCAAATACAGATGAATGAGTCCGTTGACTCGGGGTATGGACAGATATGACACGTGAGGGGATGAATGGTAGGTTTTTGCCAAAGTCATGAGAGGTGGAATGCAAAAGATTTTGTCTCAACCCATGGCGTTTGGTGTTGCCCCGACTATGACAAGGGCAAGGTTGCCCTGACTAGGGTTTGTGAAAGGTTGTGTTTATGATGGTGGGTTGAGAAATTTCCCGGTATGGTCTTATGGATGTGAATATGACAAGGGGATGAGATGGGTGTAGGACGGATTTCCCCGATTTTAGGTGGAGTGAATGGCGACGGGATTGCCACACTTTGGAATGGTATTTCAAATGGTTACTTTTAGTGGGGTTGTGAAAGGTTACTGAGTTAGGGTCGTGGGTTTTTGGAATTGGTCGTATGGCTATATGGATTAGATGTGGTATATGAATGAGATGGACGCTGGAAAATTTCCCCAAGTTCGAGAAGCATCAAAGGTGAAGGGACTGCCCCACTTTGGGATCTAGGTGATGGTCCTAGTATAAACATTTGGTTCTTTTAAGATGACTCTCATAGACTATGATAGTCCTGATTTTTGGATATGATGAAAAATTCACTTGGTGATCACTAAACCTTGTCTTGATATCAGTGCAACTTGAATAATCTTGGAGCGCAAGCCTTTTTTTTTTAGCTTTATTTTTTTGTCATCATTTTTTTTAGCAAACATATTGTGAATAAATAAACTCAATTGTCCTAAAATTAAAACTTTAAAAAAAAACGAAAGCAATCAGTCATCGATTAGAATGGACTTGTTTAGGGTTGTAACGTGACCAATGGTTGTGGGTTTGTGATAGAAATGATAATTGGGCTCAAAGAAGTGTTCGAGGGTTTATTGAGAATATGACCTTTTATGAAAGAAAAGATAAGTAGGCCCAAAGGAGTGTTTGAGGCCAATGGTTTTTTATGAAAGAAAAAGATAATTAGGCCCAAAAAGTGTTTGAGGGTTTTCTTTAGACAAGGATCTCTTATATGCTTCATAGTATGATGTATCAGGCTCACAACTTTTACTGCTTTTTTTTCTATTCAGGATTTTTCAATCCTCTTTTATGAATTTCACTTTCTTTTTTTTGTGATTTTCTTTCTCTTTTTTTTGAGCTGAGCGAGCTGATAAAAGTGATACACCATTTTTGATATTGAACTGATCTTTGTCTAGGGTGATTGAAAGATTTTTTTGATTTTTTGGCTCAAAGTGGGTAGCAAAGGGTATTTTTTTTTTGGGATATGGAGAGATGACCAAACTTCATTTCAAATCATAACTGCTTATTTTCTCAAAGACTAACTCAAGGACAAAAAAATTATTTATTTTTATATATCTGTTTTTTTTTCTTTATTTCTTTTTATATTCCCTAATTTTTGCTTAGGCTGCTCTCGCGAGTTTTCAACCTAACAGGCTCTTTTTTGATTATTTTTTTGTAAAGGACTTGCACCAAGGGAATACAATATTGACAAGATATCTAGTGATCACAAATTTGCCCCAGTTTGGAGGATCCAAGTGTTAGTTTATGAAATTTCATCATTGGGAAAAAAACCAAAGAGTCGACTAAGAACTTGTGTAGAGAATATGCACTTTATGGAGTGGTCGAGGTGAGACTGGACATGAACAAGGGATGATGATAGGATGGAAAGGTGTGGACACTAACTGACTCAAATAAGAGCAAATGCACATCGCATACACGTTCACTATACGAATGCTTCACAGAGAGTTAACATAATTAGAGACATGATAGAAGAATTTTTGATAACACATTAGTTAACAAAATGGACTATTCTGATCGTTTATCATGGGATGGATGAGATGCATCGTTTTGCAGACAAAAATTGTGGACGAGCTGCAACATTAAAAATATTTGAAAATTGAGTGTCTTGAAACACCTTGAGTTTGTAGTTGAGTTCGACCTTGTAAAGCTAAACTTTTTCAAAGAAGAATAATCAATTTCGTCTTATCTCTCATCAATTTTGTGAAAAAGTATGCTCATGTTTTTTTAACACATGATAATGTATATGCATGATGGAAATGCAAAGGCAAATGCATGAAATGCGTGAATGAATGTGCATGAAATGCAAATGTATGATTTCGAGTTACGCCGAGGAAATTGAAAGTTTCTGTTCGACTCAGAACTGAAAGAAACTTACGATTTATTAATGCAAATGTTTGATCCATATTGTCAGAAAGAAAGTGTTACAATTCCCTCGCGGTCATAGAAATGTATGAAAAACGAAATGTTAATGTGCAATAATTAATTTTTTTTATGCCATGCAAAAAGGAAAGGTACAAATGCACGAGGTATGCTAAAAAATAATTTGCCAAAATAACATGATTTTTTGAAATTTTTTCTTTTTAGAAGACCGGAAAAATGTATCTGTTTGTTTGAATGCAGGGGTATGAGGCTCCTTTGTGTCCTACGAGGGTTCCTTAGAGAATAGGTCTAGGGCTTGTCTGTTATGTGAACCTTTCAAAGGGTAGCTCTAAAGAGTCGTACATAAGGTTCCTAGAGCCAACGACCCCAGTTAAGAACACTGATCACAACAATAGGCAAGCTATTAGGAGTGCCAGCATTCTCAAGAGGGACCAAACTCTAGGTGAGACTTTCGTGACCACCCAACAGGACGCACATCCAGTAGGCCATCAGTACGCAGTCTCGTTCTAACTTAGGTTATTCTCCAGTCCGTGTACAGGACTATTCTCACGTGTGTGCAAAAGTGTGATAGTGGAATGTGTGAAGGAGCAATATATAAAGAATACCCCCCAAGCTGCAAAACAAACAAACATATATACAAAAAAGTGGTCTTCTATCCTAGGGTTTTCATATCACAAAAGAATAATATGCAATAAAAATAAAAGACAAAAAGGGACCGAAAAGGGTTTTCATATCATTAAATTAACAACTGATCCTACAACTAATTAGACTAGGTTTGACTCTCTAAAATTTCCCCAGTGAAGTCGCCAGCTGTAGCGACCGAAAAATCCGGGTGAGGATTCCTCGAAGGTTCAAAAATGAAGCCGCCACCAAAGTTTAGTTTAAGGGCAAATATTGGAAAATCCCTTTTGGAATGGATAAGGGTCCTTGAGACCAGATTAGGGTTCGGGAGTCGGTTATGCGTAGGGAAGGTATTACCGTATTAGCACCCCACAACATCCTTCCTAAGGAAGGTTACCTGCTAATTAGTTGTGAATTAAAAAGAAAGAAGAAAATTGATATTTTATTTAAGAAAATGATTATTTGGGAGAAGACTGAAAAAAGTTTTTTATTAGTGCAATTGACAGAGGTCGGCCGCCCTCTGCTCCTACGTATCTCTTGGTAGAGAATCAAATCACACGTAGTTCTTGGTAGAAAACTTTGTTTGTTGGTGTATTTTATTTAGGGATTTTAGGACTCCTGAGTGATCAGTTCATTCGTCCTAAAATGATGACTAACCCGACTGTACAGTCGGCTTAATCCCCTACTTTCTGAAAGTGGAGTTTTTTGAAGTTTGGATAATAGTTTGATGTGTGGTGGTTTGATTTTATTTGAATAGGGGTTTTAAGACTCTTGATCCGTACGGTTCATTCGTCCTAGAACGCTGACTAACCCGACTGTACAGTCGACTTAATCCCCTATTTTGAAAATTTGATTTGTGGAAGAAATGTATTTATGTTTATTTTGATTTCGAAATTGTTTGTTTTAAATAGGGATTTTAGGACATGATCTGTAACGGTTCATTAGTGACCTAAAAAGAAGACTAACCCGACTGTACAGTCGACTTAGTCCCCTATTTGTATTTTTGAAGAGAATTTATTTGTTGTTTTAGAAAAATGTACGTTTGTGAAATAAAATGTTTCATAGTAGAAAAATTTGAAAAGAATGAAAACGAGGTGTATTTGTAAAAAAGGGGGGTGTAGAAAACAGGGGGATGTATTTAAAAAAGAGGGTGGTGTAAATAACGATCCCAGTTTGTTTCTGTGAACTGGACTGGGTTTTAAAAGATGGGCTTATAGGGGGGCCTGTGATAATGAAAGGCCGGGGGTGTAAAAATGATTCTGATTATAAAAATTAAAGTTAGAATAAAATAGAAATGGGAGAGGGTTTAAAACGCATCACTTAAGCTAAACCTAATTTCCAACCCTTCTTCTCCATTTGCTGCGCAGCCAACCCAAAACGCAGAGAGAGAGGGAAGCAAAATTTCTGATGAGAGAGAGTGACTTCGGGCGACAATTACGGTGAGAGAAGGAGAACGGGGAGAGAGAATGGAGCGAGAGGCTGTCGGAGGAGGAGGAGACGACGGCGGGAATCGCGCCGGACCGGTCGCTGCCAGGAACGCGCTGGTGACAGTGGCGCTGTGAGGCTACTGTACTTACGGCTAGGAGACCGAACCGGACTGACTGGTCTTGTACGATGGCAGCGACGACGTAGAGGGGCTTGCAGGCGGAGCATGCGGTGGCAGCCACCGCTAACGGTGGTCGGAGTTTCAGGTTTTTATTTTTCCTCATCTCTACTTCTCTGCTTATTCTGCTACTGTGTTTACTTATTTTTGATGTTTGTTTTTGTTTCTCTGGGTGGTTCACTATACTGTTTACGGCGACATAGTGGGGGATCGAACGCTTGGTTCGTGTTTGACGGTGCTGGTTACGACGGCGAAGGGAACGATGACGGTGTTCGTGGTGAACGGTAGTGACAATGTGAATTAAATTTTAATTCTGATTTTATTTGATATTTTTGGTGATTTATGATTTACATATTTATTTTTTTAAAAATTAAGTGAATAAAAACAAAGCGAAGTTGGGCCAGAACCAAGAACAAAAATCGGGCCCAATCAAACAACGCGTTAAGATGAGGCCCAATTAGCGGAAACGGGCCCATTACAACATATTATTAAAGATGGGCCCAATTAGAATAAGTTGCTAAAATGACGCCCAATTAAAACAAAATCAGTCGATAAGCCCAATTACGAAAGCACAAGCCCAATTAGATGAAAAGGTATCTCAGTCCAATCGAACAAAATACTAAGCGTTGGTCCAAATTAAAATGAGACAACATCGAATGACCTCGCAAGCTTTTCTCGCAAAATAAATGATAGAAATGATTGCGAAAAAAGGATCGGACAAAATTGGGGTATAACAACCATATTTGTAATGCCCCAAATATTTAATTAATTATTTAATTAATTTATTCAATAATTAAGTGTGAGAATTGTTGAAGTTGGGAATTATTAGTTGCTACGTTGACTTTTATTTAATTAATAGGTTAATTAAGTGTAGAAAATAATATTAGAGTAGTAATAATATTATTATGTTGTATGGGCTTATTTTTATGTTGCAAGTAGTAATATGAGGGGTGTGAGGAGTGGCCCATGAGACTAATCAGAAAAATAAAGAGAAGTATAAGTAAGTAAAATAATTAGGTTAAGTTGTCATAAGCTGAGAAAAAAAATAAGGATTAGAGAAAACCAAGAAGCAAGGAGAGAAGGAGACTGCGCATTCTTGGTGAGAAATAGAGAGGGGGCTGCACATTCTTCATCGAAGAAGGGAGGTGACTGCGAAATCATCAAAAACCAGGTAATGGTGGGGTTCTAACTCTATAATAGGGTATATTAAGGGCTTTATGTAGGAGATTAAGGGATCCTATGTTGGGTTTAATGATTAAAAACTATTTGTTGATGATTTATCCTATGTGTTCATGTTTGGATCTATAGTTTGAACTATTATTGATGATTGAATCTCTTGTGTAGACTATTGTTGATGACTGAATCCATGTTTATCTCTTGAAAACTATGGTTAATGTTTGAATCTATGTGTTGGTGTTGGAAATAATCTGGGTATAGGTTCGGTCGTACAGTAATTGGGAACAATCTAGTGGTCCAAAAATTATGTGGTTTACCTTTTCAGAAACTAGACTTAATGCTTGTTAATTTGGCACTAGCTTGGTTGCATTTGGAGTTGTATATCTCGAGTTATAGGTGTCACAAGTTAGGTTAAAATTCTGGAAACAATCTGGATATAGGTTCGGTCGTACAGTAATTGCGAACAATCTAGTGGTCCAAAAATTATGTGGTTTACCTTTTCAGAAACTAGACTTAAAGCTTGTTAATTTGGCACTAGTTTGGTTGTATTTGGAGTTGTATAGCTCGAGGTATAGGTGTCACAAGTTAGGTTAAAATCCTGGAAACAATCTGGGTATAGGTTCGGTCGTACAGTAATTGGGAACAATCTAGTGGCCCAAAAATTATGTAGTTTACCTTTTCAGAAACTAGACTTAAAGCGTTTTAATTTGGCACTAGTTTGGTTGCATTTAGAGTTGTATAGCTCGAGTTATAGGTGTCACAAGTTAGGTTAAAATTCTGGAAACAATCTGGATATAGGTTCGGTATTTCGTGTATAACGTTTTCGTTTGAACTCCTTTTTGAATGATTCTTGATTCATTCAAAACTACACTCAATTGGTTTCGGGTTAGGCTCAAGTCCCATGTCATTTGACTGAGTTTTGATAATTTTAGAGGTGTCACAAGCTAGGTATCTGATGTTATAAGTGACCTAGTTATACTCATTTGTGGATTTTAGTCGGAAAATGTAGCATCCGTTTAATTGTCGAATTTTTTTTGAAAACTCTGATTTTTACTATTAAACTGCCGGGTAGAAATGGGTGTTACAATATTCCCGTATGGCTGAACTTGTTGCATTCTTCCCATGCTTACATGAGAAGGTGCCTGCTGAGGTCCTGCCACACCAGGATATAGTGGAGCCTGTTCCACGCTCCCCATTGGGCTAGGTTGTCCTCCCTGTGGTTGGCCAGGGATGCCAAGACTCGTTACGTTGTTGGCTTGTGCAGCACGTCTCTGCTCCTATTCTTTGACCCGTTGCACTTCATTGTGCACCATAGGTTTAACTATGTCTGCTTGTTGTTGGGAGACTTGGTACATAATATCATGAACCCCATGTCTATCTGCTACCGAATGATCGACGTGGTCACTACCACAGGTTCTTCTTCAATCAGCTGCGATTGAAGATGAGGTTCCATGTCTACCGTATGAGGCGTGGCCCCCGATTGGCTCCGTGTTCTTAGCCTTCGTCGTAACCGTATTTTTAGATGCAGAATTCAGTTCCATGCTGAGGCTTCGACCAAAGCGTAAGTATACGCTAATGATAGTCCAAACCAGGCGAACTAAACTCAAAGGTCTGTTTACCTGTGTCTGTCCCACTGGGCATGCCAATTTTGATGTCGTCAAACACTTTATTCCTAGTCGTGGGATAGTCTAGAGGTTTAGACGATATTTTGATTCCCCTATACTTCAAGCAAATGCGTCGAGGAAGGAACTCTGTTCCTCGACTATGAGTTCCCTAACTTCTCCAAAGAATGTTAGGTTACGTGTGAGATGGGCGTGTGGCTTGTATTATCTACGAAACTAAGAAAATCTAAAGAAAAGCGGTAAAGATAAAGCAAATGCAATAAAAAATAGTAGTTTGATTGATTGATTGATGTTTAAAATGTACAAATGCTACTATATATATATATATATATATATATATATATATATATATATATATATATATATATATATATATACACACATGAGCCTTCATTGACCACTATGCGGGCCTACATCTTCTCACTGTTAGATTAACTAAGATCAATAGTTATCATTAAGCCTAATCCCTAGAAACTCGGGGTCCACTCTCCACGACCTCACCGGCACGAGTTAGTGGGGTAACCGTAGTCACTCCTATTTCCATGGAGTCTTCTGTTCCTTGACCTTAACCTCTCCAACGTTGTGTGTGTCCACATGCATTGAATACTTACACTCCGAGCTAGTATTCCTTGCCTTGGCCACAACCCTTCCCTTGAGGCTTCAATCTCTCGAAATATTTTTCTAGATTGAGCTTTCCTCGTGTCACGACAAATTTTGAATTCTTTTTTCCCTAGTGCTTCTATGGCTGCCTCGGCCTTTGTCTTAGCCTTGACTTCTTATTTTTCCCTCGGTTAACCACTTAATTTATTTTGGGTGGAGAAGATCCTTAAAGAGAGTAACATGTGGGATGGCTCTAGGGAGGAGATTGCCAAATAGACAGATTTAGAGAAGTACCATGGGGAGCTTCTAAAGAATGAAGAGATAATGTGGTGCCAATGCCAAAGAAGCAGAGTTATGTGGCTCAAAGAGGGGGACAAGAACACTAAGTTCTTTCACAACAAAGCTAGCCAGATGAAGAAGGTAAATGAGATCAAGAAAAATAAGGATGAGAATGGGGTTTGTTGGAGGGGCGTGAGAGGGTGGAGAGAGCTATTATTACTTACTTTTCTGAGTTTTTTTCCACTTCGAACCCAGTTGATATTGAAAGCACTTTCCAAGTGGTCCATAACAAGCTCAACAGAGAGATGATTGACTGGTGCAATGAAGCCTTTACCTCTGATGAAGTACATGCGACTATCTTCCAAATGCACCCACTCAACAGCCCTCACCCTGATGGACTACGAGCCTCGTTCTATCAGAACTATTGGCACATAGTGGGTAGAGAGATCACTACATTGGTTTTTAACATTCTCAATCATAACAAATCTCCTGCTGGCATTAACAAAACTTTCATTGTCATGATCTCTAATTGTAAGAACCCTTCCTCCCCGAAGCAATTGTGGCCCATTAGCCTTTTTAATGTGGTTATGAAGATAGTGACCAACACAATTGCAAACAGGATCAAGCACATTTTGCCAGAGGATGTGGATGAGGAGCAAAGTGCCTTTATGAAGGGTATAGCCTCATCACTGATAACACTTGTATAACCACAGAGTGTTTTCACTGGCTAAAGAAGAAGAGGAAGGTTAAGAAAGGTTGTGTGGCTCTCAAGCTTGATATGTTTGAGGCTTATGATCGCATTGAGTGGAGTATCAAAATTATCTTCTCGTCACTTTCGTTCATTTTCCACTTTCTAATATTTTATTTGAGAGCTTTATACTCCACATAGTTTGAGTTGTAGAACTTGTGCTTTAATTTGTTCACTATCTACACTATTGAGCTTATTATCTTAATCTTTTTTATTTCTTATTTTTTGGGTGTGATCCCAAGATATTTAAGAGATGTAATATCTCTTGCTTTTGAGGCTCTTCTACATAGGGAGGTGATATCCCATTTTTGTGTGAATGAGGTGCTCTTCGGTTGTAAACGTTTTTAGCTAAACCTGTTTTAAATGCTAGTGTTTGATTTAAATCCCTTGGTGTTTTTCTTTGGAGACAAGACGTAGGCCCGGGAGAGGCCTAACTAGGATAAATATTTGCGTGTCTTTTTCTTTCCATTTCATCTGTTTTATTTTTCTTTGCAAGTTATTATTATTATTATTATTATTATTATTATTATTATTATTATTATTATTATTTATTTTTCAGCTTCTTTATTTATTGTCTATTATTTTAATTCAAATATTTTCTCAGCACTTTATTTTGTTTGATTAATTTTTATTTAAGTGATTCATTTTTAATCGCTATTTTTAACTTCTCAATTCACGTCCCCTGTGTTTGAAGTCACTTGATCAACATTATGAAACATGGTGCGAGCCATTTCTTGCAAAGTCCTATTCTTCCTTTCAACAGCATCATTTTGTTGAGGTGTTCTTGAAAGAGAAATATTTGGGAACGCCATTTTCTTCTAAATATTTTTCAAATAGTTCATTTTCAAATTTGCCACCACGATCATCACTTCTTACTTTTGAAACACAAAAGCCTTTTTTGTTTTGACCACCACGATCACTTGTTTTGCAAAAAGTAGTGAATACCTTATATGATTCATCTTTGTGGGCAAGGAACTTGACCCATGCAAATATGCTATAGTTGTAAACTATGACAAATCCATATTTCTTTCCGTTCAAAGGGGTTGCTCTTATTGGGCCAGAAAGATCAATGTGCAGTCGCTCCAATGGCCGAGAAGTTGAAACAATATCTTTTGATTTGAAAAAAGTTTCAATTTGATTCCCTTTCTGACATGTCTCTCACAAAGAACCTCAGACTGATACTTAGATTGAGAAGTCCTCTTACAACGCTTAGCTTGTTCAACTTAGAGATTCCTCTTAAATTAGCATGACCCAATAGTCTGTGTTAGATCCACTGTTCATCGTCAACAGACATTAGGAATTTGACATTTGGTTTTTGTAATCAGATAGCCTATCTATGTAATTATTATTTTATTCTTTCTAGTGAAAAATGTAGACCCATCTATTTGACTTATAGCTTTGCATTCTTTTTGATTCAAGACCATGTCATAACCATTGTCACACAATTGACCTATGCTCAATAGATTATGTTTTAGTCCTTGAACTAGGAAAACATTATTTATAAAGGGTGAATATTTGTTGCCAATGCTTCCGATTAAGATGATCTTACCCTTCTGGTCTCCTCCGAAACCAATATACCTGTCATGATGTTTTAGGTTGAGGCTTTGGAATTGTTGTCGTCAAATATCCTAGCCGTGGTATCGGCCAGAGGTTTGGACAGTCTTTAATTCCTCTGTTCTTTAAGCAATTCAGTTTTGTATTGATTGATTGTGTGTGTTTTTTACAAGTATTCTTCTCTATATATATACATAGGCCCTCGTTGGCCACTATGTGAGCCTACATTTTCCTACCTGCAGATCAGTTGAAGATCAACGCCCAATCTCGCTCCTAGCCCTATTAAATCAGAGTCACTACCCACGATCCCACTGGCACGTTTAGTGGGGTGTCAAAATCTCTTCGCTCCACTCTTCAAGGCTTCTCCTCGTCGCTTAACCTTCAACTGCTCCCACGTTCTGTCTACGTGCCTTTTCTCGCCTCGCAAGCAAGCCCTTCTTGCCTCGGTCACATTCCCCCTAGGCTGATCCCTGTCCTCGGCCTGCAACCATCAGACTTAGGCCAACCGAGCTATTATGGCCGAGGCACCCTATAAGTTGAAATTTGCTCTACCTCAGCTCTGTCAGATGTTCCTCGTGCTCAATCCCTCCTCGGGGCGTTCACATTGCATCTTGCCTCGAGCTTCATCATTATCCCTCGGGTTCAATCTCTCCTCGAGGCATTTACATTGTCTTTTACCTCGATCCCCTCCTTTGAGATTGTCCCTTCGGCAAATATCTTCTAGAAATCGTCAAGTGACTCGCCTCGATGTCCTGGTCTCCCTTCACTTCTGATTTTTAACCCACGGCCTACGACCTTATTTATTTTTGGGTGTTAACAATTTCCCCCCTTTTTGTGTTATCGCCTGGCCGCGGGGACGTGACTGATGAGACAAAAACTCTTGATATGACCTGATGTGACGGTTGCAGTAGCTACCTGTCCCTATATGACACTTGGTGGTTCGAGAATCGATAAGGCAGCTAAGACGGTTCCCAATACTTCGCACACCAACTCCCCGCAGCTATAACTAGGCTTCATAATCATCATGTGCGGTCGCTTGCATTCAAAACATTTTCAAGTTTCACCATTTTCTCCTAACGGGAGTTCCCCTTTTTTCTTTTTCTTTCCACCATAACTGTTCTCCGCCATGTCCTCAAACTCCGATTCGCAGAACCGTGATCATAGTTATGGTGATGCCCACCGGGTGCATCCTTCTTCCTCTGATTCATCATCAGCAAGCCCTCCTCTCCGCATTACTGAAGATGATCTTCTCATTGCAGTTCCTGGTGGTGTCACTGTGCAACCCACCACCTTCGAGGTCCGTGAGGGCTTTGACGCCTTTCAACATATTTTCAAAGCTTCGACGCAGCCAAGTCTTCCACTCACTCAAGACAGGTTCACCGTTATGCCAAAGTATCAGAAATCAGAGGTTGGGCTAAACCTACTGATGACTATCGAGCTTGGTTTGATAGGATCCATCCTGCCAAGAAAGATAAATGGAGAGATTTGGGTTTGCGCTATATGATTGCTCTGTCTACCTTTACCATACCTGACAATTTTGATGTTCTGTTACCCCTTTTGGGCTTCTGGTCTTCCGATTTTGACGCCTTTATCTTTCCATGGGGCGTGGTGACCCCCACAGTTCTTGACGTGGCTGCCATTACAGGTTTGCCTTCTTTTGGCGCCACTGTTCATCCTGCCCGGTTGCCTAAAAAGGTTAACTTCAACCATGTTCACGCCGGAGGCGTTTATTCCAAGTTGCTTGTCAAGAACCAAGGCGGACATCAGTGAAACAAAACATACTACTTTTCTCATGTACTTCTTCTGCAAATTTTTCTACGGTACCGCTTCCGCAGGGATTGTCCAAGAACTCCAACCCTTTGTTGCTCTGATGATCAGTGACATTGTCTATGCATGGGGCCCTTACTTCCTCGGCGGGCTCTATAGAGGTATCCAGGTCACACATGATCAGATTAGGGAATATGGCGTCGTGACCAAGATTCAAGGCTCGATGTGGTTCCTTCAGTTGTGGGCTATCCTCTACTTCCCCCGTATTCTGTCTTCGGGGCTCACTATTCCCAAATCTCCAACTAGCGGAATTCTAGGTCCTCAACTCTCACATATGTCCTGCCATCGACTGTCCCCGGCCAAGTTCATGGTAGCGCTCCTGCTCATGGACTCGGCTGATATGTCGTCGTGTCCCATCCTGGAAAAGAAGTTTGCTCCCTCTTGGATTTTTGCTCCCCAAAAACCTCAATCCAAACTCACTCTCGCTGACCGCAATGTTGTTCGTGATCATTGGCGTTCTGCTCTGGTGGCCTGAGATCTGCTTGTTGGTTACCATGGTCCTCACTCTCACGGAATTCTACTATCCCAATTTTGTTTGTAGGCAATTTGGGCTCATGCAGCATGTGCCTTTACCTTTCAAAGCTATGAGTGGTCCCCGTCATTGAGAAGGCTTAACCGATGGTGATGTGTGTAAGATTGTGACCAATAATTATTGCAAAGTTACTGAAAGTGTGTGGGCACACTATGAGGGTTTCCCTGGGGAAACCGGTGCCTTCACCAATTGGTGGCTTGGCGTTAAGGACTTGGCATTCCCTCGGGCGCTTGGTGAATATTTGACTCAGTACATCAGTTGTCCCTACACAGCTCCACCACTTTTTGCAGCATTATCCAGTACCGGCATGACCCCTCCTACAAACAAGAAGGCACTCGAATCCGCTGTCCTTGCTCGGCGTCCACCCACTCGGTCTCATCCAACCACAGGTGAGTCTCTTTTCAGCACATTTACCCTCTATTTTATATGTCTGTTTCCTGCCTCGTCTTACTCATGTTACAGTTGCAGAACCTTCAGGTCATCATGATGATGACGAGGAAGAAAGACCCATTATCTTCCGTAGGCCACCTAGAAAGATTCCAGCTGAAACCCCCTTGCCGCCAACGGCCAAAGGTACTGCTGTGGAAGCGGAGGAAACTCCTCGTCCGTCCAAGAGACCGAAGGTATGACACCCCCTTTGTGTTTCTCTTTTCTATTCTACGCTTTGTTCTTCTTACCCTTTGTCTGTCATAACAGATGGCCATCCCTGCAATCACAAATGAATTTTCTACTCCTGTTCCAACTCCTCAATTACCAACAAGTTCATCTCCAGTTCCTCCTTTTGAATTACCAACAAGTTCAACTCTAGTTCCTGCTCTTCAAACGAATCTGAATCAGGTGACCAAGACCGAGGTGGTTCGGTACCTTGCCTCTCAGAATCTGTCTCAAATAGTTCCTCCCTCAGCAGATGAATTGAGGAAGCTGGAGGCAGCCCTCCAGGGAGGCATAGTTACGGATCCTACCCAGCTCTTGGAGTTAAGATCCTTGGCTTTCAGGTTGGCGTCTTCTGGAGATTTTTCGGAGCAGCGAAGAAGTGTTTTAAAGCAAGTATCCTATCAACTCCCAGAGATTTCCCAACGCTATTCCGCAGCCAGGACTGGCCAAAACAATGCCCAGCAATCACTATACCACCTGAACCTCCTCCAGTCCGAGAAGAAGATGCACCTTACGTCTTACAGTAAAAAAGAGGCAGAGAGAAAGCTAGCCCTTGCCGAAGAAGAAGCAACCAGTCGTCATATCAAAGAGATTGAGACCACTCTGGCCGAATTACGCCAAGAGCTACAAACTTTGCGGCCTCAGCAAGAAGAGGCAGTGTGCAAGCTCGACGTGATCATTCAAGAATAGAGCCAGTTGTATCTCCTGAGCACACCCTTGGGCCAACGTATCAAGCAATTAGAATCTCAGAAGGGGGTCTTTGTCCATGATTTAGAGCGTGGCCAGAACCACATTCAAACTGCGGTTTCTTCTTGGGGCAGGCTGTATTCCCTTCTGATAAGTCTTTCTGCTACTCCTCCAATAGTTGATTCCTCGATGGTAGCCGCTTCGGGTTCGGCCGTTCTTTCCTCTGTCGACACGCTACCAAACCCAGAGGTGCCCGAATTGGTGGAGGGGGAGACTTCGGCAGCGGGGAGGTAAGTATTCTCCTTCAACAATCTTTTGGTTTTCGCTAGGGCGCCGGTGTGTGGCGCGCCACCCTGACAATTGATATTTTCTTACTAGGCCGTCGGTATGTGGTGTGCCATCCTAACAATTCTGGTTTCCATCTACCAATCTTCCTTTCCTTGCATACTTTCCCATAGAGTAGGATAATATGCTTTAAGATATTTGCCGTTGATTTTCATTTCAAACCCTAATCCGTCTAACGTAATAAGATGGTACGCTCCCCCGTTGAATGCTTCACTTATGATATAGGGCCCATCCCAATTTGGGGACCATTTTTCAAACTTAGGGTCTTTCTTCCCTAGTGGCAGAATAGTTTTCCAAACAAGGTCACCTTCAACAAACTTCTATGGCTTGACATGCTTGTTATAGGCGCGAGCCATTTTGGCTTTATTCATCTCTATCCTACTGAGGGAAGTCAGTCTGTCATCATCAACCGAGTCCAACTCCATCAGCATGACTTGTTGGTACTCATCCATACTAAGAGAGTGTTGCCGAGCCACTCTCAATGATGCCACACTAATCTCAAGCAGCAGTACAACATCTTGACCATAAACCAAACGATAGAGAGTTTCCCCGTGGCTGTAGACTTGGAATTTCCCATGGCCAATAGGACCTCATTAAGGGTTTCGTGCCTCTGTCGAGGCTTATCCTCTATGTTTTTCTTGATGAGTTCGATGATGATTTTATTAGTAGCCTCAACTTGTCCATTAGCTTAGGCATAGTAAGGAGACGAGTGTCTCATCTTGATGCCATACTCTTGGGCAAAGGCCACCACTTGTTCTCGTGTGAACATTGTGCACTGATCGGCCGTGATGGTCTCAGGGATCCCAACCCTATATATGATTTGGTTTTCTATGAATTTGATCACCGCGGCTTGATTAACACTCCCAAGGGGTATGGATTTCACCCATTTAGTGAAGTAGTCAGTGGCTACAATGATGAAGTTATGACCCTTTGAGCTTGGAAGGTATATATTGCCGATTAGGTCCATGGCCCACCCTCTGAATGGCCAGGGCTTGACAATAGGGTGGAGCTCATCTGCAGGTACCCTTTCGATCGGTCCATGCAATTGGTAAGCTTCGCACCCTTTTTCAAATTGGAAACAATCGACCATGATCGTCGGCCAATAGTACTCGTGCCCGTAGATGAGTCATTTCATGATGGGGCCAAATCTGTGGGCACCGCAAATTCCTTCATGCACCTCAGCCATTACCATATACGCATCCTTCCTCTTGAGGCATTGTAACAGCACCCCAGTGGCAGTCCTCTTGTAAAGCTCGTCCCCTGTCATGAGGTATTTAAGGGCCCTCTGCTTGATCCTGAAATCCGTGTTAGCCGTTGGGTTACAGAGAAACTCTGTCAGCACTCTGATCCAGGCATCAGCGGGATCCACTTTAATTGGTATTACCGCGTCCTGCAGCAGTATTTCAACTCCCCCTTCTTTATATTCCGAAGCTTGCTGGGCCAAGTCATTTACTTCTTGGTTTTGTTCTCTAGGGATGTATGCAATTACAACATCGATGAACACTTTTAACAAGGTATGAGCCAAGGCCCATAGATGTCTAAGCTTCGCATTGTAACACTTGTACTCCTCAGTGATTTGTTTGATCACCAGTTGGAAATCCCCTTTTATCTCCACATACTGGGCTTTCATGGCGGCCAAGATGTCAAGTCCCATAATCAAGGCTTCATATCCGGCCTGATTATTAGAAGCTTGATCTCCTATCCTGCTGTTGGGGCTAGTGATCACCACACCAATGCCTGCCTCTGTTTGGGTGCTTGAACCGTCAAACATGAGGGTCCAAGGCTTCAACCCCAAGTAGTTGATGGGCTCGGCGGGTGATTCACACACCTCCACGCATGGGTGTTGGGCTAGAAAGTCAGCCAAGGCCTGACGCTTGATGGCCCTTAGAGTTACGTGGTGTAACACCCCGGTATTTCTTTAACAAAGGAATACCTAAATATACAATTTGGTATAAATCAGAGTATAAAAATTCCTGTTCAGATATACATCTTTACAAGAAACAGCGGAAACTAATAAAATAAATAATACAAGCTCGAGTCATACGACCGAATACAGATACAACTACAGAAGAACAAGGACAACTATAAAGGAATAAATCTTCGATCTTCTCCTCGAACCCGACAACCAACTGTGCCGCCAGCTGTCCTTATAACCTGTTCTCTGTAAAAACAACAAATATGGATTGGGTGAGACAACTTGTCTCAGTGAGTCCTACCGTGCCCCCTCACCTACACTCGGTTCAATATTAAACCGTTTTCAAAAATTATTAGCTACCACGAGCTTATAATCGAAATGCCAAGCAAATCGTGTTCAGTAAGAAGTCTTATTTTTATAAGCATAAACCGACTGCAATCCGTGCTAATCCCGGCAGCTTTTAAGAAGTCTTTTAACACCATAGCTTAACCGACTGCAATCCGTGCTAATCCCGGTAGCTATATCTTTTAGCATAAGCCGACTGCAATCCATGCTAATCCCGGCAACCCGTGAGTTGACCACGCCAAAACACATTCAGGGCCTAGGTAAGGGGTCATGACTACCCTCCCTAGTATGCTACTTGTCGGATCATCACCCAACGCGATATATGTATTACAATACATATCGATTCTCGAGAGTTAGATAATATATATCTATTTGATCACCAAAGGATCTATCACATATGTTTATTTGATAATTTATATCTTTTTGATCACCAAAGGATCGTTCACATGATTCTTTAGATAATTTATATCTTTCGATCTATAACCCGTTTTGAGGAATTCTTAAGTTAGACCTCCAGCATTATAATCTTGTTATAACATATTATTGACTTATAACCCGTTTTGATGAATAATATAAAACATCCGGCATTATAATCATAATCAGTTGACATATATAACATATACATATTCAGTAGTCATCAGCCGATGTTCTCACACGCGCACTATGGTTTTCGTTCTCGATCAAATAGGTTTTCGAAACTCTTTTCCAGAAACATGAGTTGAATGGTTTCAAAATAGTGATTTCAGTAGGTTAACAACCTTAAAATTAATTAGGAAAGAGATTAGAAAAGGTTCGGGATTGAACGGAGCGTTGAACGAGAAAAACAGAATTACGCATCAAAAGGGGTCACAGTGGCGCGCGGCGCACAACCCACGCGTGACTGGCGCGCAACTTGACAGAAGCGCAGCCCAGAATCACGCGCGGCGCGCGACTCCCGCGTGAACGGCGCGCGAGTGGGCAGAACTCCCAGTACTGATGCTTAACTCGCACCTTTTCTCACTATCGCTCTCCGTTCGCTCTCGATTCGATTCCTAATCTTCATTCCCCTGAGTCTCAGAAAATTCCACAATATTCCAGACATATATTCAACACAAAAATCATCACCAAAATCCTTTCAATTGTATCATGATTTTCATAAAACGAAAAGAGGTATTTTCGCGAAAAGTCAGAATTTATTTTCGAAATCTTCGGGACTCGGTTTTAAACAGATTTTCGGAATACACAAACAGTTCAAAATATTCAAAATGTTCAACTCTTTTTATTCCCTATTCGTGAGTAAGACTCACCCGGTTGACGACCTCGCGAGAAAATCACGCCGGAGCACGAACGATCGGACTGAAATTAAGGAGACTACCGAACGAGCACCGAAAACACCAACGAGGCCATAACATCAACATCTCCCTTGCTGAACTACTGCAACAGCAACGTCACTTGCTTGAATAATCTGAGGTGGCAACCCAAATGATAGATCCTCTTCCAAATTCAAATGGAAGAACAAGCTTCTTGACTTGAAGATGCATTTAGAATTGTAGTTTTCCAGGATCAGAGTGCGAATTTGAAACAGAATTATCTTGGTCAAAACCTAACCAAAACTATTCAAATCTGTGCCCATTGTGAAGGTAATTATGTCTACTTTCTCATGGAGGAAGTTTCACGCGCATGCATCCAGTAGATTGAGAGATATCACCGAAACTATGTGACTGATTCAGTACAGTGGTAGTTTCTTTAACTAATTTTGTGGACAAGATATCTCTCTGATTTCCAAACGAAACTCGATGGTTCTTGTGCCCATTTTGAAGGATTTTTTGTCTACTTTCCATAGAAACAAAAATCATGGCCATAGGAGTAGTTTACCTGGAGATACGATGATTATACTGAGAGTGGTTCCTACGGGTTTTGCCCAGAATTTTTGATCAGCTTGGTTATCATGCTCAATCACTTGTTACTACGATTTTGAGCTCCAATCACTGTACCAGTACCTCAGTTCTGTCCCTAAACTTCCATCTCTCCAATCAACTCCAAAATGTAGCAAACCAGATCCCAAACAACCATTTTCTGGCTCAAGAATCGAAACACCATGAAGGAACCCAACTTTCAATCATTTTCCCTCTTCTTTGCGATTTGGAGATAAGAATAAGGAGAAACTTTCAGTGGAGGAAATCAGTATCAATGGAAAGGAAATTGAAAGAGGATTGTAATGGTGGAAGAATGATTTACATGCATTGAAGGTTCTTCTCTCCCTCACCACTTCTTACCTTCGCCCCTCACCCTCTCCCATGGCTTCTTTCCTTTCAACTCTCAGCAACTGAATGTGTTTGTTAAAAATTAAAACAAGGGAGGATGTGGTTGGCTATAAGGTTCAGCTAGAATTTAATGAGGCCAATTTTACCATAATGCCCTTAATTCAATTCTACCCAAACTATCAATCCCCCATGCATAATCTCCCATCGTTAGCAATTTGATTAGCTAAAATACTTGGGTCGACTAACATCTATAGCCATGACCCCCTTAATAGATCGGTCCAATGATATTTAGTGAAATGACCATTTTACCCTTTGGCTTAAACTTCCTTTTTAGTCATGAAATGACCATAATTCGAGGGAACACAATTATGTTGACAATTTTCTCGACTATTAATCACCGAGACACGACTAATTATTCTCACAAATAATTAATCGGTCTTAGGGATCATAATACGAATTTTTAAAAATTAGGGATGTTACAATCACCCCAACTTTTAAAAATTTTGTCCTCAAAATTGACGAGACATACCTTAAGCGAAAAGATATTGATATCGGGTCATCATGTCCTCTTCCAATTCTCAAGTAGCCCCTTCGGCTGAGAAGCCCTCCTAGACTACCTTGACAATTGGAATAGTCCTCGACCGCAATGTCTTCACACCACGCCCTAGGATAGGACTAGGAAAAGATTGGAATGGTAAATTCGGCCGAAGATCGATCGTATCAACGTCCAATGGCTGAACTGGATCGGGAATACATTTTCTCAACCGAGACACGTGAAAGACATCATGAAGATACAGACTTCCTTCGGAAATTAACTGTCCCGACCTCTTGTAAGCTGACATTAATTGTTATGGACAATGGAATGCTTACAATCGGTTGAGGACACGAACTCATAGTTATGGTATCAACACATCCTGCACTATCGAAGTCAGGAACTCAGAAAGTTTCGGCCTAGCCGTAGCTTGAATTGGAACGAAACGATGACTTTAAGAGAATTTCTTTAGAATCAAACCATACGGTATCCAGAAGAAAAGTTTTCTTCTCTTCCCGAGTTACGCTTACATAAGCGCTTGACTCATTTTACTAAAAATCTCGACTGAAGCTACAGAGTTATTTTATAAAACAATTTGACTCTCAGTCCCGGGAATCTAGAAACGATTTTCCTTGCAACCGAATCCAGGAAAAACTCTAAAATAATGGTAAAATATTCTTTCATTAAATTGGTTCCAAAACTCGAAAGTATAATAGTTCCATTTGAATGTAAATTCTTTTCAATGGGGTTTCTAATGACGATAGTTTGAAAATATGACTATCCCAAAAGTTAATTCACTCCAACTTATAGATAACCTTACTCGATGCACGACGTTTCAATAAAGCGGAATCTCAATCTCAAATTTTTAAAATTTGCAAGTTCGAAAGTGAGAATAAAGGTGTTATTTTGTTGGAATCAACTCTTTGTGCGATCAAAATCTCGCAAACTTTTATCGTGCTTGAGTTTGGTTCCGTTAAAACAAAAATAATGAGGTTCGTTCGAGGAAGGGATCGGGAAGGACATCGAGCCGAAAGGAAAGCGGGTATTTGCTTTAAAAATTCTCCATCAAGCCGCTATTCCACTCGATTCAATTCATTTCCTTTCAATTCCTTTCTCGAATCGGTCCATGACAAAACTTCGAGATTAAAACAAAGGTTCGTATTTCATGATGAAAAATGGATACGACTTGACCGTCTCAAGAGACTACACAAGGTTATAAAGTTCACTATCAAGGACTCATGTGTCATACAGTCACTGTCCAATCATTTAGTTTCTGACCGACATACGGTTCATCCTCACTCACTCTACCATCAAACGGGTGTAGAAGGTGAAAAGGTAAAAACATTATAGGTACTCGACTCATTAGATTCTTAGAAAAGCATCGTGTGCTGGACCACAATCGGACAATTTCGAATTCAGTACATACTTGATTTATCGACATTTAACCATAGGTCAATAGAATGGAGAATTAGCATTGACCCATCCGATGGATCAAAGTCACAACAACTTACTGTTGATCTTAACGAATTCAAGATTAACGGTTGGAGTTTCACCTCAGTAGCGGAAACTTGAACATTAAAACAGTCAAATGATGATCTCCCAAACATGGCTTGGTACCTCTCCAACTAGCAATTATATCCACGTGTTACCCAGTCTTCCATTACTTCTGAGTAAACATTTGAGTAATCCACATCTTCGGTTATCTTGGAACATTTCTAGTATTTTAGGCAGTCATCGGTACCAACGATGTTGTTAACTGACCCAAAATACTAATAAGAGTGTGTCTTTCGACCCTTATGACTCGGTCCTCGGAACTCAAACCTACAGCTTGGTATCCATACACAGGTTATGGCCCTTTCAGAATTTTCTAAGTCCACGACTTATCCAGTTTCAACTGTCTTCCTAAATCAACTAGGCTTGAACTTTGATACCTATCTTTCACAGATTCTTGATCACTCAGATCCTAAGGAGATGCAATTTTCGATATTGGGAATCTTACTAGAATGACACAAGGTTTCCTTTAGAAGTTACGATTTAGTGCCATCCTATTCAAATCCTTGGTTTCTCGATTAACTTCAATGTAGCAATTATTCTCGGATTAGTCACGAAATTGAAATTGCGGTGGCACCATGGGATTTTGAAAACAAAAGCTAATTTGAGAATCAAACGAGCACACCTTAAGTGTCTTCGTATTGATTCGTTGAAATTGTAGTATTTATCATTTAGAATTCTCCCTGGTCCCGCTTCTTTCCGAACTTCCGCGTCTATCCAGACATAATTATTACATTACATTAATCGATCTAGCTTCAGAACGGTTTTTATTCCACGACAACATTACGTTTGCCACGCAGGTGACTTAAAGCTCCTCGATCTTCCAACTGGTTAGCTGAGGTATCATAGATTAAGATCTCGGAATCATTTATAACGGTTGAATGGCCATCAGTACTACTGACAATTGCCGGAAGTAGGTTTCTTGGAAAAACGTACAGTAAACGTGATTCAGAACTGATGTCCAAAAGTCTAATCCGAGTGATTGGAATCCTTTTTCCAATTACCAGTACAACAGGGAGGTTCACATTCCACGAATGCTTAGAGTTTATGGTTCGGATTTAAAACAGAGGTATGTTTCACAATATAATTGGAGGTACGGTTCACAATCCATCCATCATTGTAGATATTTTCGTTAGCTTTCCAACGCCTCTTGGAACATAAAAATCGGAGTTCCAGAGCAGAAGTTACGAATAAAATGAGTCGGAAGACTAACGAGAATTTCTCACAGACCGTGATTGGAATGTTTCCCGTAGCGGATTGAAATGAGGTCACTTCTACTGATTACACATACTGATTTGCTTTGAAGGATTTGATTCACAATTCCTGATCGGGACTTAACCTGATCGGCACATTATGACCCTGCTAGTCAATACTGGCAACGGAGTACCTTTACTCAGCTAGCTTTATCATCCGTCACATTGTGACTCGGAAGAAGAAGAATCGGGATCTGTACTTGAAATTTTCTGGAGGGACTTCCTCAACTGATACCTAAACTGGGATTGACTTACCCAGAAGGTGAGATTTATGGTGAAAACGATATCTCTATAACTGATAAGATGACAAAATAAGGCCAGGTTTCGGGTGTTAACTAGTCTGACAGATTTCAGTACACTGACGTTACTGCCGCACAATGGCTTCGCATGATTTGTACTTCTCGATAAGATCTAAGACGTTTCATGCCGCGACTCACTAGCCGCATCAGATTTATTTACTGAACAGCCGCCCACAGTTTTCCTCGAACCATCGCGGATGCCCATCATTGTTTTCAAATGTAATATGTAGCCCTCTGCTGCCGTTGCACGTTCTGATGAAACGAGAAGGCTGAGAATCCTATGGTGTAGGGTCTCGGACATCTTCGGGGCTGAGGCAACTATCTGTCATAATTTTCAGTACTTTACATGAAACATTGAGTGGATCCTGACTCAATACGTCACATAATATACTAAAAAGGTCTGACATATAATTGTCTAAGTCCCTAGCTGACTCGATCCTATGTTCTCGACCCGAAGGTCACTACGTCCGACAAGGCCGAACCGCTCTGATACCAAATGTAACACCCCGGTATTTCTTTAACAAAGGAATACCTAAATATACAATTTGGTATAAATCAGAGTATAAAAATTCCTGTTCAGATATACATCTTTACAAGAAACAGCGGAAACTAATAAAATAAATAATACAAGCTCGAGTCATACGACCGAATACAGATACAACTACAGAAGAACAAGGACAACTATAAAGGAATAAATCTTCGATCTTCTCCTCGAACCCGACAACCAACTGTGCCGCCAGCTGTCCTTATAACCTGTTCTCTGTAAAAACAACAAATATGGATTGGGTGAGACAACTTGTCTCAGTGAGTCCTACCGTGCCCCCTCACCTACACTCGGTTCAATATTAAACCGTTTTCAAAAATTATTAGCTACCACGAGCTTATAATCGAAATGCCAAGCAAATCGTGTTCAGTAAGAAGTCTTATTTTTATAAGCATAAACCGACTGCAATCCGTGCTAATCCCGGCAGCTTTTAAGAAGTCTTTTAACACCATAGCTTAACCGACTGCAATCCGTGCTAATCCCGGTAGCTATATCTTTTAGCATAAGCCGACTGCAATCCATGCTAATCCCGGCAACCCGTGAGTTGACCACGCCAAAACACATTCAGGGCCTAGGTAAGGGGTCATGACTACCCTCCCTAGTATGCTACTTGTCGGATCGTCACCCAACGCGATATATGTATTACAATACATATCGATTCTCGAGAGTTAGATAATATATATCTATTTGATCACCAAAGGATCTATCACATATGTTTATTTGATAATTTATATCTTTTTGATCACCAAAGGATCGTTCACATGATTCTTTAGATAATTTATATCTTTCGATCTATAACCCGTTTTGAGGAATTCTTAAGTTAGACCTCCGGCATTATAATCTTGTTATAACATATTATTGACTTATAACCCGTTTTGATGAATAATATAAAACATCCGGCATTATAATCATAATCAGTTGACATATATAACATATACATATTCAGTAGTCATCAGTCGATGTTCTCACACGCGCACTATGGTTTTCGTTCTCGATCAAATAGGTTTTCGAAACTCTTTTCCAGAAACATGAGTTGAATGGTTTCAAAATAGTGATTTCAGTAGGTTAACAACCTTAAAATTAATTAGGAAAGAGATTAGAAAAGGTTCGGGATTGAACGGAGCGTTGAACGAGAAAAACAGAATTACGCATCAAAAGGGGTCACAGTGGCGCGCGGCGCACAACCCACGCGTGACTGGCGCGCAACTTGACAGAAGCGCAGCCCAGAATCACGCGCGGCGCGCGACTCCCGCGTGAACGGCGCGCGAGTGGGCAGAACTCCCAGTACTGATGCTTAACTCGCACCTTTTCTCACTATCGCTCTCCGTTCGCTCTCGATTCGATTCCTAATCTTCATTCCCCTGAATCTCAGAAAATTCCACAATATTCCAGACATATATTCAACACAAAAATCATCACCAAAATCCTTTCAATTGTATCATGATTTTCATAAAACGAAAAGAGGTATTTTCGCGAAAAGTCAGAATTTGTTTTCGAAATCTTCGGGACTCGGTTTTAAACAGATTTTCGGAATACACAAACAGTTCAAAATATTCAAAATGTTCAACTCTTTTTATTCCCTATTCGTGAGTAAGACTCACCCGGTTGACGACCTCGCGAGAAAATCACGCCGGAGCACGAACGATCGGACTGAAATTAAGGAGACTACCGAACGAGCACCGAAAACACCAACGAGGCCATAACATCAACATCTCCCTTGCTGAACTACTGCAACAGCAACTTCACTTGCTTGAATAATCTGAGGTGGCAACCCAAATGATAGATCCTCTTCCAAATTCAAATGGAAGAACAAGCTTCTTGACTTGAAGATGCATTTAGAATTGTAGTTTTCCAGGATCAGAGTGCGAATTTGAAACAGAATTATCTTGGTCAAAACCTAACCAAAACTATTCAAATCTGTGCCCATTGTGAAGGTAATTATGTCTACTTTCTCATGGAGGAAGTTTCACGCGCATGCATCCAGTAGATTGAGAGATATCACCGAAACTATGTGACTGATTCAGTACAGTGGTAGTTTCTTTAACTAATTTTGTGGACAAGATATCTCTCTGATTTCCAAACGAAACTCGATGGTTCTTGTGCCCATTTTGAAGGATTTTTTGTCTACTTTCCATAGAAACAAAAATCATGGCCATAGGAGTAGTTTACCTGGAGATACGATGATTATACTGAGAGTGGTTCCTACGGGTTTTGCCCAGAATTTTTGATCAGCTTGGTTATCATGCTCAATCACTTGTTACTACGATTTTGAGCTCCAATCACTGTACCAGTACCTCAGTTCTGTCCCTAAACTTCCATCTCTCCAATCAACTCCAAAATGTAGCAAACCAGATCCCAAACAACCATTTTCTGGCTCAAGAATCGAAACACCATGAAGGAACCCAACTTTCAATCATTTTCCCTCTTCTTTGCGATTTGGAGATAAGAATAAGGAGAAACTTTCAGTGGAGGAAATCAGTATCAATGGAAAGGAAATTGAAAGAGGATTGTAATGGTGGAAGAATGATTTACATGCATTGAAGGTTCTTCTCTCCCTCACCACTTCTTACCTTCGCCCCTCACCCTCTCCCATGGCTTCTTTCCTTTCAACTCTCAGCAACTGAATGTGTTTGTTAAAAATTAAAACAAGGGAGGATGTGGCTGGCTATAAGGTTCAGCTAGAATTTAATGAGGCCAATTTTACCATAATGCCCTTAATTCAATTCTACCCAAACTATCAATCCCCCATGCATAATCTCTCATCGTTAGCAATTTGATTAGCTAAAATACTTGGGTCGACTAACATCTATAGCCATGACCCCCTTAATAGATCGGTCCAATGATATTTAGTGAAATGACCATTTTACCCTTTGGCTTAAACTTCCTTTTTAGTCATGAAATGACCATAATTCGAGGGAACACAATTATGTTGACAATTTTCTCGACTATTAATCACCGAGACACGACTAATTATTCTCACAAATAATTAATCGGTCTTAGGGATCATAATACGAATTTTTAAAAATTAGGGATGTTACACGTGGGTTAAAGCAAATGCATTAAGCTTAATGGGCCACTTTACAAGTCTTCCTTGCAATACGGGCCTATTAAGAAGCTACCGAATGATATCTACTTTGCACACAACTAAAACTTCATTGGGTAATAGGTAATATTCATGTTTAGTACAAGCATTGAACAACGATAGACAAAGTTTCTCAATAGGAGAATATCTGGTTTCGGCATCATTGAGGATTCTACTGAGATAATATATAGCTCGCTCCGCCCCACTATCATCATCTTGAGCTAACAAACAACTGATAGCCTGCTCCTCGGCTGCAATGTACAACTTAAGAGGCTTTCCTGGCTGCGGAGGTACCAAGACAGGGGTTTGATCAAGGCAGCCTTGATTTGATCAAAGGCCTCCAGTTGCTTAGCTCCCCAGACCATCTCTTCCGTGTATTTTACTCTTAACAGAGGCGAGAAAGCTTTCATCTTTCCGGCCGAGTTGGCGATAAATCTCCTCAGGAAGTTAATATTGCCGAGTAAGCTTTGCAACTCCTTATTTGTTCTGGGAGGTCTAGCTTCCAGGATGGCTCGAGCCTTGATTTTGTCTACTTCAATGCCTTGGTTATGTACTAAGAAGCCCAGAAATTTTTCTGTAAATACGCCAAAAGCACATTTAGCTGGGTTCATTTTAAGATTGTGGAGTCCCATCCGCTTGAGAGCCTGCTCAAGCTCCAGGAGATGGGTCTCGAAGCTCTTGGATTTGACTACCACGTCATCCATATATACTCCCATGCTTTTACCAATCAGGTAATGGAAAATGGCGTTCATCACCCTTTGATACGTGCCCCTGCGTTTTTGATGCCGAAGGGCATTACCAACCACTCATAGATACCTAAGGCGCCGGGGCACCTGAAGGAAGTCCTATGGGTGTCAGCCTCAGCCGTAAATGTAGCTAGAGTAGCCATCCTTAAATGTCAAGATGGCTTGTTATCTGCGGCATCGACCAACATGTCGGCCACAGGCATACCATACGCATCTTTCGGGGTGGCCAAGTTCAGGTTTCTGTAATCAATACATACCCTTACCTGGCCATTCTTTTTTATCACGGGGACTATGTTAGACAGCCACTCTATGTTCCTGGCGGTTCTTATGAACCCTCCTTTCAGCAGTCTCTCGAACTCAGCTTTGATCCGGGGCATCAACTGGGGATTGAATCTCCTCGGTGGTTGCTTATGGGGCTTGCAACCTTCCTTGATGGGAAGCCTATGTTCTACCAGTGCCCTGCCAAGACCCGGCATCTCATGGTAATCCCACGCAAAGCAGTCGCGATACTCCTTGATCAAAGCCACCATCTGGTCTCGTTGTTGTAGTTGCAGCTTGCCACTGACCTTGGTCATTCTTGGTTCACCTTAGCTCCCTAAGTTAACTTCCACTAGAGTGTCTTGAGCTTCGAAAGTGGGCACCCTTCCGTGGATGGTTTCTATATGAGGGGGTTCAGCCAACATCCCGTCCCCGGGGTTATCCGAAGTCCTCTAATCTGAGTGCCCTGGGAATTCATCTTCGTCGTATACTACACTAAACATAGCTTCCTCAATGTTGGATTCAACCTGGAACAGGTGCAGCCGATCCAGCAGGTTTTGTACTTCTGGTGGGAGACTAATCATTAATCTTGGTGTTAGGCCGTGGGTCGGCCAACATCTTGAGTTCAAATCCTTTCTTTGTCCAATCACACGACTCTATACCACCTTCCTCATAATTTCCTGGAATGGCTATAGGGCGCAAATGGAGGGAATAGAATGTTACCAAGTGGCTTCAGTCTCAAGAGGGGGGGTGAATTGAGATTTTAAAAACTTTTCCCCTTTTAACGACTTAGATCAATTTTTTGCATAGGTTTATGGAATGAATGAAAAAGAAATAAAAGCAGTAAAGAACACAGTAGATTTTATACTGGTTCAGTCACATCCCAGTGACCTACGTCCAGTCCTCACAACCCTGTGAGATTTTCCACTAACAGAACAAAGCTTAACCGGGTGCTTTAAAACCCTTACAGACTCAGGCACTCTTCACCTAGGATACCCCACCTATTGTAAGAGCCCTCAAGATCTATAACCAACAAGAGATACCCCACCCTTGTTACAACCACAAACCCTAGAGAGATACCCCACTCGCTAGTACAAACAAGAACCCTAGAGAGATACCCCACTCTCTAGTATAAACAAATTACAATGATTAAAATGATTACAAACGAATAACAAAATACCTCTATGAAGGTGGATACAACAACTTGAAGATTCCCAACCGAATCTAACTCTTGAGAGAGATCAGCTCAAAAAGATGAAGAACTTGAAGAACAGAAGTGATGGTGTGCAAGAGTTTTGCGTTTCAGCTTGTGAATATTTGGGTTGTACATTCTGTGCAGCCCTCTGTCTCTATTTATAGATTTAGGAAAAATATGACCATTGAGACAATTTCTAACAAGTGAAAAATCGATTGTTTGCTTAAAATCACTTAGTATGACAATCGATTCTTTGCTTTAAAAAGAGAACAACTTCATAAGTGAATGATCGATTGATTGCTTCTAAAACTAAGTGTGAAAATCGATTCTTTACTTAAATAAAATAGAATTAAAATGGATTTTATGCTTTCAACTCCTAAGACTATGAATCGATTGTGTGCTTCCACGATGAAGCTCATAATCGATTTTATACTTAATGAATTAAGTATACAATCGATTTTATGCTTTAAAAACAAAGTTAAAAATCGATTCTTTGCTTTAAAAACACTAAGTCATAAATCGATTTTTTTCTTCCAAAAACATGTTCTTTTAAAAACATAAGTGCATAATCTATTTTATGCTTGAAACCATTTGTGCCTAACCTATTTAGCATGCATACGTTTACTTGATTACGTGAGTGTTGTGTGGCGAGAGATTTGAGCCGATCCTCAAAAGAGGTTTACAATCATTCCTTAGACTTGACCCAACTTCCTAGTGACTACCCTTGACACGGACTTACTTATTGAGTTGGTTGTGTCTTGGAGTTCCATTTGTCACTTTGTCTTAGATTACCTCATCATCAAAACTTAACCTATAACACAAGATATCCACACCCAGGGAAGAGAATACATGTGACGACGCCCTGGCAAAGTTGGCAAGCACGAGAACCAATGGCCACCTCAGATCAGTCAACCAAGCATTCAACTGAAAACCACACTGATCCTATCAGTGAACACAATCGAGGAAGTAACCACCTGAATGGATCCCATTGGTGAATACATAGAATCAGGTAATCTTTTGATCGATACTCGAGAAGCCACTCAGATCAGGAGAAGATCCCCTTCTTATTCGATAATTGAAGGAAAGTTGTATCGAAGAGGGTTCTCGTCACCACTACTCAAATGCGTAGGAGGAAAAGAATGCCTCTATATCTTAACCATTTCATGGAGGGATCTGCGGACAACACTTGGGTGGGTAATGGATCTATTGGGACCATTCTTGACCGCATTAGTTGACGTCCACATCGTGCCTCTCCTACCGAGTTAACCTCGCTATCCTCAACATGGCCCTTCTCGTGGTGGGAAATGGATCTATTGGGACCATTCTCGACCGCTCCCGGCCAAGTCAAGTATCTGATCGTGACCGTCAACTACTTCACAAAATGGATTGAAGCTGAACCCTTAAACAAAATAACGACCAAGAACGTTATCAAATTCTTCAAGAAATCTATCATAGTCAGGTTCAGAATCCCAGAGGTAGTGGTGACGACAATGGTACTCAATTCACAAATAAAAACTTCAGAAAACTCCTGGTCGACCTCTCCATGAAGCATCACTTCACATCGGTAGAGAATCTACAAACCAATGGATAATTCGAATCTGCCAACAGAGTCATCCTTAAAGGACTCAAGCAAAGACTAGACGAAGACAAGGGAAACTGGGTCGAAGAACTCCCCATGTACTGTGGGCATATCGGACTGCACCCCATTTGAGACGACCCTCGTCCTCAACATAGTAACCCTTTACACTTAATTTCTTAATCTTAAAATAGATAAATTCACTAGTGCAAAAATGGGAAAAGAATTAGACATTTAAAGTCAGGCGCTCAGATGCCTGACTACATAAGTAGACACGGTGGCAAATTTGTAATTAAGAGGCAAAACTCGCAAGTTTTAAAGTCAAGCGAATACACGCCTGACTTCTAAAGTGAAAAAATAGGAAAAAAAACAGACTTTTAAAGTCATGCTATCAGACGCATGACTACATAAGTAGACACGGTGGCAAACTTGTAATTAAGAGGTAAAGTTTTAAAGTCAAGCGTATACACGCCTGACTTCTAAAGTACTAAAATAGAAAAAAAAATTCACCCTTCATCAGTGAACCCTAGCATTCTCACGCCACTCTCTCCTTCATCAGATCTCAAATCGCGTTTCTCTCGACACTCTCCATTCTCAGATCAACACTCTCCATTCTCAGATCGCGTTTCTCCTCCCCCTCACCTCTCACCATCGCGTTTTGCCTCCCCCTCACCGTCGGGTTTCTCCTCCCCCTCACCTCTCATCGTCGTCAGATCTCAGATCTCACCTCTCACTCCCTCATCAGTCATCACGCTCACTGAAGAAGACGATGGTGACGACGACGAAAACGACGATGGTGACGACGACAAAGACGACGATGATGAAGATGAGGATGACGAAGATGCTCCTGAAGGCGGCAACGATGATAAGGACGATGAAGAAGATGAAGAAGAAGCAGGTGACGACGAACGTGGTGGTGACCCTGAAGACGAGGAGGAGGAGGAGCAAGAGGAAGAGGTAAGTGACTTATATTTGCTTTCTTAAATTTCCTAACAAAATCTGGGTTCCACCCTCAAAATCTCTTCATAAAATAAAACTTTTATTTTTTATTTTTATTTCATACCCATTATTGGATTTGAGTTGAGCTAGTTGTTTTTTTGTTTCTCGATGGCTCTTCATATAAGCAGTGGTTGTTTTACTGTTATGGGTCACTCTAAAGTTGAAAGAATAAGAGTGGTTGCTTCAGAGGGTTCTTCTGCTACTCTTAAGACAGTAGAAGAAAAGGTGAAGTTGGGTGGTTCTGATTTGAAGGTTTCAACAATTGGAATTGGTGCTTGGTCATGGGGTGATACTACTTACTGGAACAATTTTCAATGGAATGGTAACTTTCCTTTACTTTTTTTTATTCATTGAATGTTGAATAATAGTCATTGTGATGTTTGTTAAAGTTTTTTTTAGATATTCCATTTTAACTTCTAAATCTATTCTTGGAGCAGACTTATGTTCAACTACTTACCATGCATGCTATTATTTGATCATGCATATGAGTGTATTACAAAGCATCTATTAGTTACTTTGTTTATACTTGATTCTTATGTTTCTTGTTTTGAAGTTGTTGTTTTAATTTCTACTCAAAGTTTCATTAGATGTTATAATTTATAAAAGTTGCAGATATGATATGAAACACTAGAACATGGTCTATCCTCACTGATAATATATCATGTTCCGAGCTGAATGGATTGGAATTATAAACTGGACAGTTTGAGATTATCAATTGCATTCATCTTCTCTTGTCCTGATTGTAGATAGAAATGAAAAGGCTGCTAGAGCCTGCTTTCAATGCAAGTATTGATGAAGTTTTAACCTTTATTGACACTGCTGAAGTTTACGGCTCTGGGGTGAGTATGAATCATATCGATCTAAGTTTCTTTCATAGTTGTAAATTTATTAATGTGTGCCTTTGTTCTGCATTGCCATGGAGATTAGGCCGTCAAAGTGTTCTCACTGCTCTTAAAGATTCCCTCTGTCGACTAGGAATGACTTCAGTGGATCTATATCAGCTTCATTGGTTTGTATTTTATGAGCGTTTTTTTTTATTGATTTTAGATTTTATTGAAGAATGAATAAATTATGTAGCCTTCCTACCAGAAGGTGTTTTATTCATGAATAAATTAGTCCCTAATATGTATTCCAGTAACCAAATTCGTATAACTTCTGAGCATAATTTCAATTATTAAAAGGATTGATATGAGTGGTGCTATATGTTTTCATGAATTAATTTTTCTTTTTGTTTAACTAGTCTGAATACTTCATGAATTTAGGAAATCACACTTTTTTCTTTGTACCTTTCCATTGATTGATTGATACATGCTTAATATATATGCTCGTGTGTTTTGTGGTGAGGAAGACTACTAAAGCTCATTTGTTTGAACATAATGGTTTCTCTATTTTTCTATAAAAAGTTTCTTCTCCACAAAAACTTGTGTTATTGATATTGATAAATGGACTTTGTAATTTTGCTCTGACTGCTTCTGGAATAGTCAGAGCAAAATTACAAAGTCCATTTATCAACTATAAGTGTACTATGATAGTTATTGGAGTTTACTGTTTTAATTACTAACTGTTCTGTTGATATTATCAATTCAGATAAGATGTAACTTATTTGTTTCTTTGCAGCTGCTGAATTCACAGTCTTGAAATTCTGGTTTCTTTATAAAATTGTCTGAATTTTTCCAAGTTCTAGTACAAATTCGGTTTCAGCATCTTCAAATAAAGGTGTGGATCTCTGTATTGGAGAATCCTAAAATCAGTTTAAGGAGCAAAAAACAAAGAATTCAGTTTAAAGATGGGTTATATATGTGACTTTTGTGGAGATCAGAGGTTGATGGTGTACTGTCGCTCTGATGCTGCGTGTTTATGTTTGTCGTGTGATCGAAATGTTCATTCAGCTAATGCTCTTGCTAAACAGCATTCAAGGACACTTTTATGTGAGAGATGTAGTTCACAACCTGCTCTGGTTTGGATAAGTCTTGGGTTGGTACATCTTCAATGCCCGAGTCAAGCTCGGAACCTCGTATGTCGAACCAGCCAGCCGAACCTACCAATGAATTTCTTCCTAAGGTAATACTTAATAGATGCCTTAGAGCAATAGCAAATTTTTTGGTGAACTGAGTTTCTTATGATTCTTTTGGTTGAGTTCTCAAGTTATGTGGTTTTTCATTTTCTATATAACTTAGTAACTTTGCATTGACACTGTACCAAAGTTTTACAGACATCCAATCATATCTGACCATTTCGACAAGGTTTTAAAAGGTACTCCAACAATGTCATTTCTTATCAGGTCACTTATAAAAATTTCATGCTTTCTGCTCTGATAATCCGAATCATGAGTTTTCTTATAACAATTTCATGCTTTCTGCTCTGATAAAAATTTCGACAAGGTTTTAAAAGGTACTCCAACTATGTCTCCTTGCTGGAAGCAAGAAACCTTTGACTTAGTTCTGAAATATTTTGTGATTGAATGAAACCATTGTCAGCATTTTTGAGATGAATTAGAAGTGTGTCATTTAGAATGAGTTTGAAATGATTCTAGAGTTTGCTGCTCTTTAAGGGAAGCATTTGGCTACTTCTTCTGTCTAGAGGATCGTGCGTTACTCGGCAGAAAATGCGATTTAGCAATACACAGCTAATGCATATGTCTCAAATCATCAAAGGTTTCTTCTAACTGGTGTTAAAGTAGGCCTTGAAGCTACTGAACCTGGTGCATCTTCTTGTTGCTGCTGTTCACTGGATTTGCAGATGGATTTTTCATTAGATCAGTCAAGCGCTGAAGGGCATTAGATGATGGGATTTGGTCTTCCTACTGAATCTGAAAGGCCACTCATGGAAAGAGTTCGTCAGGAACTTAAGATTGAACTCAAACAGGTCGGTAATTCTTACTTTTAGTTATATCCTAGCTATTAACTTAATTGACTAGTTTCCTCAACTCAAGTTAGAATCACCAATTAACCAGAGTTAGTTTCTTTTGCAGGGGTTAAGTCCAGAATTGAAGATGATCAGGAGGAAATATTAAGGAAAAGAAGAGCTGGGAAATTACCAGGTGACACTACTTCAGTGTTAAAGAACTAGTGGCAGCAACATGCTAAGTGGCCTTACCCAACTGAAAGTCTCCCATTTCTTTCTAAACATATTATAATTATAATTAATGTAGCTGTATGTATTTTCCTAATAATACCTCACTTCCTCTTTTTCCATCTCATTTATTCTCTTTTTCCTGCACCCCTTACAAGTTTTTGTGAAGATGACAAAGCAAAACTTGTGGAGGAGACAGGCTTACAGCTGAAGCAAATCAATAATTGGTTCATCAACCAAAGGAAACGCAACTGGCATAGCAACTCTCAATCGGTTACCTCTTTGAAATCCAAGCGCAAGAGATAGTCATAATAGTCATATTATTTTGTTCTCAGTTAACTACATATATATGGACTTACTTTATATTATTTGCTGATATAGATTGTAGTCCATCTAAGGATTCAAGTGGGAGGGAACAACACTTGATTATATGGACTTACTTTATATTATTTTCTTATATTATTTATGGTTTTACTGAAATGTAACATAGCTTTTAAAAAGAGCTTGGTGTAAATTTGTGGACTTTAACATATGCAGACCATTCTGTTGTTAGCTTTGGTTGTCTCTCTTTGTTTTAACCGTCTTTTGTAAATTGCTTGCTGCGATTCTGACCTGCTGAAGAATATTACTGTGTCGATTATAATACAGAAGCTTGAAAATCTTCTGTATTTTTGGTCTCTTTTATAAATAACAAAATTTTCAATTTGTTCTTCTACAACTATTTTTTGTATTGCTCTGATCATGATACATGTGTTTTGAAATCACTTAATTATACAATTGCTTGATACACAGGGTTTTGCTGTTGCCATTAAAGTTGGATTGACAACGGCGGACTTTGATGCCACTGTAGGCATTCATCCAACTGCAGCTGAGGAATATGTGACCATGCGGACTCCCACTAGGAAGATTCGAAAGAGCGATCCTCCAAAGGTAAATCAATGGCTCTCAGCTTGTGTCCTCCATTGAAATATTTTGCAGAAATATTGCTGCATTCTGTTCAGCAAACTAGTTATTGTTTTTGATTCTGAATCATTAATGAATACATTTGCAACTTTTCCTTAAACATGACATAGGAATATTGGCTAGAGTGCTGCATGGCTTCACTTGGAGTCTACCTCCCAATATATCAAGCATCAATCTTGTTGAGTCTAAAGATGATATGTTTCTTGCTGAGCCACTTTTGGCAATGGCTGAAGGTAGTACTTTAATTTGTTTTCTATACAGCATTTACCTTCCTATGTAATTTTTGATTACTTTAATGGAATCTGATATGTTAATTATATGATTGTTAATTTATTTTGTTGTTTGGTTTTTCATGTCCTTTGGCTTAGGTGAAGATCCGACACTGATTTTGCACACTAGCGGGACAACAGATAAACATAATGGAGTTGTTCTTACACACAGAAGGGTCATTGCTCAGGTATGCTGTATGATTTAACTTCAGTCATGTTTAATGCTACCCCAGATAGATAATTTCACTACTGCACTTACTGCAGTTTAACTTATGTTGGCTGATTACCAAGTCATTCTCATTCTCAAAAATCGGATATATTATCATGCTATTATTTAGATGTGTGGCTTCTCTGCACTTCTTGAACCTGTCATGCAGAATGGGAAACCATCACTGGGCATTTGGAGCGATATGGCATGACTGAAGTAAGTAAACTTTAGTTAAGTTCTTTGACTTTTTAGATAATCAGTTTAGTTAGAGTTCCTCAAAGTTGTAGTGAATCATATACATCGTATTTTGCTATATTTCTCATGACTTTGTAGTGAATCATATAGTCGCAGGCCACTATTTTGCCAACTGTTTATTAGCTATCATTCGGACTTGGTTCTTTGATTCTTTTATTCCCCTGAAATAACTTTATTTCTTAATTTTTGTCTTATTTTTGTTCATGTTTTACTTGGTTATGGAAAAGAAAAATAAGCATTTTTAAGTTGGTGTCCTAGGTTCTTTAATGCTTTCATTAAATAAATGGAATGAGGGATTGATTGTTAGTCTTTAATGATTAGTGTGTTTGGTTACTATATAACACGATCCATTGAAATTTTGAACACCAGGAGATAAGTCCCATCTTCTGTTTGTCCATTTTGGTCAGGCACTGGGGATCATAAAAATGTTGTCAAGCAAACCTATCCTTCAGATTGATATTATTCATCATTCAGGAGTAAGCAGTTGTGATGAATGACTATAACAGCAGCTCCTCTCAGATGTTTCTATTCTTGCAGCTATTAATTTATTTGTATTTATGTTCTTGCAGATATTTTTTTCTGTTGTTGTATCCATTTTATTGTTATAATTGACTAGTTATATTGAAAACCATGAGTTTGAATGAATGAATGATTACGTGACTTATTTTATGATTTTCATGTTCATTAGATGTGTGACTTAACTATGATATATATAAACAAAGTGTTGGGTAAATGAAGTTCATTAGATGGTGATTGAGGAAAAAATACTTCAGGTAAAATGATCAGGTGCAGCATGGGGATACATTAAAGCTACCAAATAATTTTTTTTATTTAAAAAATGGACTTTTAAAGTCGTGCGCAAATAAAGCATGACTTTAAAACAGACTTACGAAGTCAGGCAATAATAAATGCTTGACTTTAAATCATACTTACGAAGTCAGGCAATAATAAATGCTTGACTTTAAATCATACTTACGAAGTCAGGCAATAATAAATGCTTGACTTTAAATCATACTTACGAAGTCAGGCGTAATAAATGCTTGACTTTAAAACACTTAGGAAGTCAGGCGAAATAAATGCTTGACTTTAAAACTGACTTACGAAGTAAGGCGAAAAAAATGCTTGACTTTAAATCAGACTTACGAAGTCAGGCTATCGCATGAGTGGCGCCTCACTTTAAATCCCCTTTTCGCCTGACTTTAAATCCCTTTTTTGCACTAGTGATTTAAGACTTTACTTAATTATATAACTAAAATTGCATCATATAGATAAAAAAATAATTTTAAGTGTTACAAAATATGTGGCATGACTAAAGCCACTCAACATATATCAAAGTGTTACAAAACAACAGAAGACAAAAACATAAAACGAAGCCAGCTAAATAACTAATATAACGAGACTCAAAAGACTGACACACTGGCTAAACAAAACAGATTCTCTCAACGAGACACCTGACTCCTCCGTCTTATTGCACCAACATCCTCGGCGCCTTCAACGTCCATCATGAAAGGAATAGTATCTCCTTCTGTTACAAGTGGCTTTTCGACTGGATCTAAGCGATACAAGCAAACATACAAGAGAAAAATACATAGGGCTGAGATACATGTCTAAGTCAGGAAAATGGAAAGATAAGGTAAAAAATAATTTAAACATGTCACAAGAACATCAAATCAAATTATTTCTTATCTTCTATCCTTTATTCATATATTATTTTTCAGACTCTATCTATGAGTATGTGTCAATACTATATGCTGACTCTGGCCATATCCTGATGCCACAGACGTCCCTACTATAATTCGCAGACGCCACTTGACTGTCACAATGGAGTCCGTGTGTTATAAGTCATTCCCTATCGAAAACAGATCAGAGTAATCTAAACATATCGTTACTCCATCTGGCCGAATAAATATATAAATGTCCTACTAAGGAGCCCGACCTGGTACTTGACCTCCTGTGTCCCATACCACACGGCTTGCGGACTTACAACATATATGCAATCTACATGACTCTCTGAGAACCGATATCTAGACGGCTGCACGCCATGGCGCTTAATGCGATTCCGGTCATCCCCTCCGTAGCTTGCCCTTTCCGATCCACAGTTCTTGTACCAATTGATTACACAATCTTAACTTAGTTTTCTCATCACACTTATTTACACACCTATGTTCATGAAATCTTAACTTCATTACTATATATTATGAAATAAATTCATGTTTCTCAATATAGCTATATCAATAAAATATTCAGCAATTCAATAAATAACCAAGAAGAGCACATAAGCATTTCATAACATATAAACAATCAAAGCGATCAATCAATCAATCAAATAATAATATAGAAGTTTCCTATGCGTTAACTGGTCTTCGACGGCCTAAACTTCATTCAACCTTAACTCTGAAGAGTAGTCAAATAATCTTTAGGTATCGCTGACTGTTTAATTCTAGTAGAGTTTGGGTCACTCTACACATATTTAAATTAAAACTTTACGCTAACCGTCCCAACGAATATGGTATATTGTCCCCTTAAAATATAGCACGAACGTAATACTTATTCTGGTAACACTGGTAACACTGACATGTACTCGAATACTAACACAAAGCTACACAACGATATGATAAGATGAGGCTTTATAGAGATTTTGGGTTATATATAAAACTTGAAAGAAAAATGGTTTTGGAATTACTAGTATGAAAGGGTCGAAGGTTTGAAAATGAAGGGATGGAATGTTTTGATGGAATCCATGTTGTTTCCCTTAGTTGGCTTTTATAGCCAAAAACCACCGCCCTTATGACCTCATCTTAGGCATGAGGTGCACAATCACTTTAATTGTTGTTGGCATCATATCTCTAGTTCAATAGGTGAGTCATGCATATAGCTTTTTGGATGTCACTCTCTCATGCATCCAAGGTAAAAATCAAGGAAGGAGGAGGTGTTGAAGTTTCATTCAGTTGCTTCATATTGAAGTATCCCTCATGAAGTGAAGACATGCATCGTTATATCCTTTACTCATTTCATATATTTATTTTTATAATACTTTCTTTAACCAAAACAATAGATGTGTATAATTATTTATTACTTTACAAAATAATTATTATCTCTTACTTACTATAGCAAAGATCTAGTTAAATAATACACACACACAATTTAGTTTTAGAAAATATGGGGTGTTATATCTGGATCTCTCTAAGTGCAGAAAACACGTGATTAAAAAAATAAAAATTTAAAACATGCCCTAATAATTATTTAGAAAAAGTGGGATGGTACACCATTCGACGACAAAGGAGTCACCATTCTGACTCACGTATGGAGCCGAGGCAGTTATCCCAGTCGAAGTAGGTGAACTAACATGGAGAACGGCTCACCCAAACAGACTTCAAGAGAACACGCAAGCAATGCGAGAAGAGTTAGACCTGATAGAAGAAACCAGGAATCAAGCTTCCCTGAGAGAAGCCGTGGTCAAGAAAAATATGGCAACCCAGTTTAATAAAAATGTTATCCCGAGAGGCTTTGAAGTCGGCGACCTTGTTCTGATTAGGCGAGCCGACGTAGGCCTAAAAGATGCCAAACAAGGAAAGCTCGCCCCCAACTGGGAGGGACCTTATAGCATGATTGCCAAGAACGGCACAGGCGCCTACACACTGGAAACCTTGGAAAGGGAAACTATCCCAAGAACATGGAATGACACCAAGCTCAAGAAGTACTATAGTTAAGCCCTATGATGCATATGTAGGCGAAATATTATAAAAAAGATTCTAGTCTTTGCTTCAATCCTATGGCAATAAACCAACAGCAAGACAACAAAGGCCTAGTCAGTCCTCTCGGTTCAAAGCCAACCTGAGCAAACACTCAGAGGTCGGACCAAAGGGGATCAGACTAGCCTACAGCCTCTAAAGGCTCTCTCTCTCTCTTCAGGCCTATTCGGTCCTCTTGGTTCAAAGCCAACCTGAGCAAACTCTCAAAGGTCAGACCGAATGGGATCGGACTAGCCTATAGCGTCTAAAGGCTCTCTCTCTCTCTTCAGGGCTACTCGGTCCTCTCAGTTCAAATTCAACCTTAGCAAACTCTCAGAGGTCGGACCAAAGGTGATCGTACTAGCCTACAACCGATAAAGGCTCTCTATCTTCAGGCCCACTCGATCCTCTCGATTCAAAGCCAACCTGAGCAAACTCTCAGAGGTCGGACCAAAGGGGATCGGACTAGCCTACAGCCTTTAAAGGCTATCTGTCTTGTGGCCTACTTGGTCCTCTCAATTCAAAACCAACCCGAGAAATTAACTCTCAGAGGTCGGACTAGCCTATAGCCTCTAAAGGTCGTCTCTCTCTCTCTCTCTCTCTCACTCTCTCTCTCTCTCTCTCTCTCTAGGCCTACTCGGTCCTCTCGGTTCAAAACCAACCTGAGCAAACTCTTAGAAGGCGAAACAAAAGGAATCGAAATAGCCTACCGATATCAAAAAGGGATGAATTATTGAATAAAAAACTGTCAAAGTGGCCCTGTCACGATGGACGACTAAATCCGAAGCAATATTACAATACATAATACCTTACAATACATTACAATATTACAATACAGATTCCTATTTCCGCCGGTAATTCCTCTTTGTGGTGGATTTTTCAAATTCGAATAGAATTTCTGTCAGTATAGCCGCTTTCCGCCGGATTCAAATTTCAGTTTTCGAAATCCAACCGTTGGCTCTTCTTCTTCTTAAATTCGGATGCCCTCTCTTCATTCACACCATTTCTCTCAAATTCTCTCAAATCTCTCTTTTTCTCTCTACCAAATTCTTCCAGATTTTTTTTGAAGGTATGTTTGTAACATAATATTTTATATTTGATAATTTTAGTTAATATTTTGTTTTAAAATATGAGTTAGTTACTAATTTTGATATTATTTGTCAAACAATTGCTTGAGTTTGGTTGAAAGTTTGTTCGAAGGAGTCCGGAATTAGCATCATGTCAGAGACTTATCTTCACTACCGGTTAGTTATCAATTTGATTTGTACAACATCAAGTTTGGTTGATGTTGTACCAAAAAAAAACGTTATTTGATGTTGTTAGTTGAAATTATTTGAAATAAATAAATAAATTTAATTTGTTGTATGATAATTAGACTGTAATTACTATTTGTTGTTTATGTTTTTAGATAAAATAAATACGAATTATTATAATATAATATATTAGTTAAAAAAGTAAAGATAACATAATATAAAATGTTACTATTTACTAAAAACAAATTATATTATAATTATTTTGTTTATTTTTTTAAAATTAAAATCAGGGTTAATTATTTAGTATAATATAATATATAATGTGTTATATTTACTATAACTAATTATATTGAAATTATTTGAAAAAAATAAATAAATTTAATTTGTTGTATAATGATTAGATTAGATTGTTATTAATGTTTGTTGTTTATATTTTTTTGATAAAATAAATACGAATTATAACAATATAGTTGTTAAAAAAGTAAAATTAAGATAATATAAAATGTTACTATTTACTAAAAACTAATTATATTGTAATTATTTTGTTTATTTCATTAATTAAAATAAAATAAAATTAGAGTTAATTGATTAGTAAAACATTAATAGAGTTATTAAATAATTATATAATATGTTATATAATGTGTTATTAAATATTATATTGTAAAAAATGTTATTTGATGTAATTAGTTGAAATTATTTGAATCATCGTTAATTATTTAGTATAATATAATATATAATGTGTTATATTTACGTAACTAATTATATTGTAATTATTTTGTTTATTTTAGTAGTTTATTTAATTTACTTTGAATACATATGATATTTAATTTATTGGTTATAATTAAAATTTGTATATTTTGTCAAAAATAAAAATAAAAATGCGTATCGTTCTAATACACATAAATGATATATGCTGTAGTATATTAGGAACATTCACAAAACAATGGATCGTAGTTGGATGTATGATCGAATGTATCCTGGAAGAGTTGGGTTGAAGCGATGTTTTGTACAAGGAGTCAAAGAGTTTGTTCTTTTTGCTAAGCATCAAAAATAATTTGAGCGACAAGGTGGAATTAGATGTCTTTGCTCCAAATGTATGTTTCGATCTATAACAAAATGAAGGAGATGTACGACTTGATTTGTACAATAATGGGTTTAAGCCAAATTATTGGATATGGATCCATCATGGCAAGGTAGCACCTGGAGTAGTTGTTCCTGCGGTTAATAATGTTCCTGTGGAAGTAGAAGGTCCCACATTAAGGAGTTATCCAGTCGAAGAAGCTCCCACATCAAGTAGTTATCCAACGACTACGACATATCAACCGTTTGATGTTAATCAGGGGATGATATCTAATGCTGTCGGAGTAAATTTGGATTTTGAAGAACCACAATATGATGCTGAAAAAGTTCCAAACAAGGAAGCTCAAAGGTTTTATATGTTTTTACTTAGACAAATAAACCATTATTTGAAGGACTCTAAATTATCAATGTGTGTTCGGTTGTTGGGTCTTAAGTCTCAATTTAATGTTGCGGAATGGTGCATGGAATATATGACTGGTATTGAAGCTTGGCTTAAATTCCATAAGATGTTGGATGCAACCCCTATAAGCTTGGCTTAAATCTCTCGGAATTGTTACCTCACATCACCTATTCCCAAATGATGTTGGATGCAACCCCTACTAGAGGACTTTTTCTGGCGAGTTATTATGATGCTAAAAGACTGGTATTGAAGCTTGGCTTAAATTCCATAAGAATTGATTGTTGTGTGTCTGGTTGCATAATCTATTATAACAATGAATTTGGCATAAATGATGGAAAAGTTGCTGAAATGCAAGTTTTGTCAAGAGCCGCGGTATCGTGTCGGCAGGAAAGGGACAAGCAGAGGCAAACAAGTTCCAAGGAAAGCAATGTTCTATCTGCCGATTATATCAAGGCTGAAGAGGAAGTTTACTTCAATGGAAACTGCGGGTAAAATGACATGGCACTATGAAAATTGAAACAATTCTGGTGAATTACGTCATCCATCTAATGGTGAAGCTTGGAAGCATTTTGATCGTGTTCATCCAGATTTTGCCAATGATCCACGCAATGTTCGGCTTGGTTTATGCTCTGATGGTTTCACACCATATATTCAAGCGTCAGCAACACCATATTCTTGTTGGCCAGTTATTGTTACCCCATACAACCTTCCTCCTGAAATGTGTATGTCTAAACCATACATGTTTTTAAATGCTATAATACCAGAGCCAACTAATCCAACTGCTGGTGTTGACATATATTTGCAACATTTGATTGATGACCTAAAAGGTTTTGGAATGGTGTTTTAACTCATGATGCAGCATGTAAATAAAATTTCATGATGAAGGCGGCTTTGGTGTGGACCCTTAGTGACTTTCCTGCTTAGGATCTGGTGGTATGGGCCTATTTGCTTTCCAAAGAAGCATTGTTCCGAACTGAAACCATCATCTTCTGCAGAGAGTATTGGTTGCTCTTATGTCCGTAGTGCTACAGAATTAAATAATGTTCAGCAATTGACGCAGCAATTAAGAGATGCACATCGTGAGTTGAGCGAGCAACAACGTCGCACTGAAGAACGACAGAAGCAATATGAACAACAATTACAGGAGATGCGGGAGAAGAATAGGATGAATGAGGAGCGCTGGAAGCAGTTTATAGATATGGCTCAACACCCGAGGCCATCTTTTCCATCATCATCATTTTATCCATCGTACCATATGCAGCCTTACAGCGGTGTTTTTCAGCCGTACTCTGGTGTCTTCCAGCCTTCTTTCCAGAGCCCATATGGTTTGAACTCTAAGCCCCAGCAGCCCCAGTAACCCCAACAGCAGTAGTTCAACACAAATACCGATCTCAATGATGCTGAAATTCCTAATATTTGGTTTGATCAGGACCCAAATAGAGGCTACTATGACTAGTAGCTTTAGTTGTACTTTGCTAGATATTTTAATTTCTACTTTGTTGGATATTTAATTTATGTTGTCTTATGGATATTTTAATTTATACTGTCTTTTGGATAATTAGTACTTTGTTGGATTTGGATGAAATTTTATCGTTTGGAAACATTATTCGATTCTCGTTTAATTAGTAAATATTTAAATAAAAATATAAATATTTATATTACTATAATAATAATTATAATGAAATAATAATTTTTTAGATTATTTTCAAAATATAAATGAATACAAGAAACCTGTTTTTTAAAAAAAACGAATAATTTTCGGCGAATTTGATAAATTTTCCGGCGGATTTTCAAATTTTTTAAAAAAAATTAATTAATTTCCGGCGGAAGTTACGCAGTTCCCGGCAGATTTGGGTTTTTTTTAAAAAAAAATATTTCGGCGGAATTACAGAACTTTCCGGCGGTTTTTCAAAGATTTTCGTCAGAATTTCAAAACCTACTAGCAGATTTGCGGGTTTTTCCGACGGATTTTCGAAACTTACCGACGGATTTTCGAAAGTTACCGGCGGATAATCGAAACTTACCGGCAGATTTTCAAAAAAATTTCTTGCAGATCAGGAGCTTTTCCAAACATTACCTGCGAGTGTTTTACCGGCAGATTTCTGACGGAAAATTTCCGCCGGTAACGTAACATTTCTGGCGGATTTTTTCCGCAGGAAAATCACGATTTTCTTGTAGGGCAAAAGCGCATCATCTCTTTCTCTGCGGGCCTCATCTCGTTCTGCTGAGATCTTCTTCACCGTACCCTCCAGCTCGGAAATTTTCTATTGAAGAGACTCAATCTGACTCACCGCCTTAGTAGCATCACGAAATTATTCCCGGCTTCCTCAAGAGATTTGGAAAGAACGCAGATCTGCTCAACAACAGTTTCCCGTTCAGCCTCGGCTACTTGAAGAGCCATAGTTTCCTTCTTCTGCATCCTCATCACCACTTTGAAAGCTTGCTTAGCAGATTCAAAACGAGTCATCGCTTCGTCACGGTCCTTCAATTGCCGCAATCTCCCTACCAGAATAAAAACGAGCTCACATCAGTCAAGAGCGAAGAAAAGCAAGTTGAAAAAAGAAAATATAAGTAGTACCTCCCTGGGCAAATATATGATCGGCTTCGAGCAACTTAGTCCCAAAAGAAGTAACACGAAGAACCACTTCAAAAGGATTCAATTGGAGGTCCTCCAGACTAAGTCCTTTGAGATCAGAAATTTCTTCAGAAGCATCTAAATCAACAACGGGATCTTCAAACCTCGGACTCTTAGGGGTAAAAGTCTTGAAGGTCGGTGTCACAACTTGGTCAACCGCCTCGGGTTGACTCCTATTCCTGGCAACAGGGGACTCTGGGGTAGAGGCCTCTGCACTAGCCACCTCTTTCCCCTTTCGAGGCCGTCCTTGGTACCCTGCTACCGGGTTGTGATCTAGGAGTAAGGGGCAAGGAGTGTGAGGAATTGCCGACTTGGAAGCAATTTCCCTCAGCTCGTGTAAAGCAGAAAGAGATGACATTGCCGCTGCAAGGAAGGGATACGAATTACAACTGGGTATGACAGAGTAAAAGCGAGATGCCATCATTCAAAAATCTACATACCAGGGGAGTCCCCAGGGCACTACAAGAAAATTGCGTATTACCGGTGGATTTTTTTCGTCTTTACGGTTCCGGCAAAAATTTGGCATTTCCGGCGGATTTTTCCCTTTTTCAAATTACCGGCGGATTTTTTCCCTCCGTATGTTTCCGACGGACTTTTCAAAAGTCTGCCGGAAATGTTTCCGACAGAGTTTTTGAATTTCTTTTGACCACTACTGAAGGAGTTCCAAGGTCACTATGGAGGTTCTGTATATGGGAGTATGACCGGGTGTGAAACTTAAGAGGTTTCTTAAAGTGATCGTAAGACAAACTGAATCGAAAAAATGGTGCAACAAATTCGCCAAGTTCATCGAATACACCAATCCTCCAAAGGGAAACCAAATTACGGAGCCGAACGAGGAAGAACTTATTCGCAAAACCGTCAACCAAAAAGGGGGTAAAAAGATTTTCCGAATAACTGGGTATCAAGTCTCTAAAGCCTTGGTGAACTTTACTAGAATCTTTCTTGGAATTTTGTACCGCGTCGAACAGATATAGAAACAAGTCCACCAATGCGAGGCGCTCAAAAACCCTTATCACCTAATCGTACGCTCACACAAAACCCCAACCCAAAGGGATAATCTGCAAGGGGGCAACACAAAGGAACTCAAGCAGCCTTTTCTCAAAGGGAGTAAACGAAGGACGGACCTTTGCCTCGGTAATCATGATTGAATGTATGAAAAATCGGGGTCCATTTCTGACAGGGTTACATACCGGCACTCCATAAAGGACTCCAAAAAAATCCCACTCCTCTAGCCGTCCTAGGCTACTAGCATATGAAAGTCCACTAGAAGAGAAGAATCATGTTCCTAAAAGACACTGCTCTGAAAAAGAATTTCTGGATCAACCTAAGTAACAGGGTTCAAGTTGTTACAAGCAAGAGAAAGGTCTCAGTTCCTCACCCCCTCCGTCCTCATCTTGATCGGTCCTCTCGATCTAAAAGGCAGAATAACAAGCCCAATTTGAGATAAGAAAGGAAGCACCAAGAATATACCTTGGAAACAGAAGATTTATGTCGGCACAAAGTATGATGGCTTCAAATTAATCTCGGGAAAGCTAGGACGAACTGAACATAAACTTCAAAGTACAAACTTAACGAAAGTACATATCGCATCCTATATTTATAAAGAATTGTTGGGAATCACAGCTGTCACGCTACCCTCCAGAGCAATCACGACGTATGCACAGAATCCTAGACAAAAGTGCATGTGCTCCCAGCAACAAATGCCTATAGACTGATATGCCCCCTATTCCCATACGCTGGTCGCTCTGAATGTGACGTGTCCTGGTCCTATTCCACCAAAATATTGAACTTCAAGCCAAGGTCCTCCCTCTAAGACCACATCAGCTTGGAGGGCAACTATTCCGGATTGGTCAAAACCCATTAGTGAACTATCCCCTGGACCGGATACGGTCAATAGACTGCTTGGGCATTGCCTGATCCATAACCATACGAACGATGTAGATCAAAATCCTATATCCAACGAACAAGGTTCCATCCGCTTTTTTAAGCACTTATGCCTATAAATACGCGCCTCCATTAATGTTACAGGTTCATTTATTACCTCACATCACCTATTCTCAATGCTGACTTAAACATTGGAGTGTGTGCAGGTACTGTAACACCCCGATTTTCGTGCATTGGTTTTTTAGTATGTGTTTGTTTATAAACTATTTTTGAATTGATAAGATTAAATTAATTAGTGTTTGAGTTATTAAAACTGAGTGAAATCATAATTAAGGTATTTTTATATGCTACTTGTAATATATAGTTGTTATTATATATTTATTTTCTTTTTATAAATATTAGTATTTTATATGTTATGTGTTCTAAAAATTATTTTGGGCTATTAGTGTACTAAAATAATAGTTGTAGTTAAAATGAGCTTTTAAAAATGATTTAAAGTTGATTTTGGGTCTTGCTACTCATATACACCCCCTTCTATTCGCTACTTGCACACCACTGCAACTTAAAATCCTTCCAGCAGTGCAGCCCAGCGCCTAGCCCAATCAAAACACGCAGCCACAGATTTTGGCCCGCAGCCCGACCCGCACCCTGGTCTTCTTCAACGCAGAAAAGCTGCGAATAGAAGCAGCCATGAAACCCTTGTGTCAACGGCCAAACCCCGAAAATCTCCCCTGACTCGAAAATAGCCACTGAATCCGAATATGGACTCGATTTCATCGATTGTGAATACCGTTTTGCGAAGAGTATCCGCGCCACCATCGCCCCAACCGGACTATTTTCTTCCATCTCCGGCCACCATCGCCTCCGTCTATGTGAACTGAATGCGGACATCAACTTCCCTTCTCAATTTCAAAACCCCTCTCAGTTCACGTTTCTCTTACCGAACCGTAACCAAATTCGTGCATATTCTCACCAGAACTTTGATAGTTTTCGTCCCTCATTCAGATACGGTCTTTTGTTAGTTCGTTTTGCGTTTTCAACCCGTGGTCACCGAAGGTACTTCGCTTCAAAAACATAATTATTTTTGTTAAGAGCAATTGAGTAATTTTAATATTTTAGTGTATGACTTTTGGACTCTCTCTGTTGTTGCATAACTGTACGCGTTCGAGTTAAGCATTGTCCCGTTGGAATTAAATCAAGCTTGTGAGCTCGTAATTTCTCTTTTTCAATTCGCTATTGGAATACCCTTCGATATCAGGTATGTGGGGAGATGGTTTCTTTTTTCTATATGGGGAATAGGGGACAGGAATATAATAGTATTGATTATCGCCATTCATATTTGTTTGTATTTATTTATTGGTTAGTTATTATCTATTCGATTTATTCAATTTGGATGACTGTAACTATTATGGATGACTGTAAATTATTCAATTTGGATGACTTTAATTATATAATTTGGATGACTGTAACTAAATGAATTGGATGACTGTAACTGTTATGTCGAGTTTAGAGAATGAATCTGGTATGATTAGTCAATTGTGTGTTAAATGACGTCCTTTAATTAACACGTGAGGAACGAAGAGTCGTAGGCAGATGACCGTAGAATTAAGTCGCTACTGGAGATGAATTTAGAGTAAGAACGGAGTAACTATAAGGATTAATGTTTAAAATCAATCCTAGGTGTGGGCGATGCGTAGTAAATAAAAGTGAATGGTCATTGATGAATAGTAGTGAATGGTTAAATAAGATTGAGACTAAGGAAGAACTTGGAGACATGACTAGTCAGTTAGTAATTTCATTCTAGCGATGAAAACAGGAGTAACATAAGAAAATAAAAGAGTGAGATGTTCAATGCTAATTAATGACTTGGTGCTAATTAGCTGAAGAACACTTTATAGCTTAACGAAGTTTACTAAGTTATAGACGATAGATGATGACGCTCAGACATAGATGATTAGATAGAGCATGGATATAGCGTGATAGTTATTCATAATTAAGTTGAATAACTTAGGTGAGAAGGAAGAATTAGTTACATTAGTTAAATGATAATTGATGATGATGATGATTAAGGAACCTTGTCGCAGCATGGGCAAGGACTCTGCTGCAGTATGAGCGAGCCGTACCTTAGTAATTTAAGTTGTAGGAGGAATCTTGTCACAGTATGGGCAAGCACTCGTCGCAGTATGGGCGAGTCGTACCTCAAAGGATGGTGATGATGATAGGTGTTGTTGTTGTTGTTGTTGTTGTCATCGTTGTTCTCGTTGTCGTCGTTGTTGTCGTTGTTGTCGTTGTCGTTGTGAGATATCACGTCTGGTTAGGTCCATGTGTGTCCATATTGTTTTTGTTGTTGTTGATGTCGTTGTTGTTGTTAGTAGGGCATTATCGGGCAAGGTTTCCCGTTCGGGAAAGGTATCCCAGTTCTCATAGTCCTCTCCTGGGTGTTCTTCAGGGCATTATCGGGCAAGGTATCCTGTAACATCCTCAAAATAATTAATCGAATTATTTGGATGTTAACCCAATTGAATTAATTTGGTGCTTAATTGGTAAAATTATTGAGTGCTAAAATTAATTATTGGCTGTCACAGGATCGTTGACCGAATAATATGGGTCAAGGAAGTTTCGGAATCGAAATAAGGGATTAAGATCAATACGGTAACTGGACCACGCTACCACTTATTTATTAATTAAATAAGTATGTGTGTGTGTGTTAAATGAAAGAATAAAAGAAAGAAAAAATAGGAAAGAAAGCGCAGAAGAGAAGAAACAGAGAAGAGAAGGGAAAGAAGAGAAAGAAGAGAAAGGAGAGAAGAGAAAGAAGAAGAGATTGTGGGAGCATCACTCATCCCCAAGGTCCCAAATTCCATCACCATCTTCATCTCATCCTTCTCATCAAAACCCATATCCTTGGTAAGCCTCTCCTCCATTTTTCCCCCTTCCTTGTGATTTCGAAAATTGAGAGTTTGTGGGGAAAACTTGTTGAAATCATGGATTGATAGGTTGTGTTGATGATTGGGTTATGTTTAGGATCGAGGCTAGGAGCGGATTGATCGCGTTGTGAAGTTCGAATCGAAGTTTGGAGCGATTTGGTGAAATAGGGTTCCGTTCGAGAGTTTTTCAAGTCTCGACAAATTCGGTTCGATATCGGCTCTCGCTTCAAGGGTGAGTTTTACTCGCGCTTAGGATGTTTTTATGCTTCGAGTATTTTTACGTCAATTGATGTCAAGAGATTTTGGAACGAAAACCGTTATTTGAAAATATGTCGCATTCTAATACAATTCGTTTTGATTGAGTTTTTGATTGGATTGATTGATTGTATGGTTTGTATTGGACTCATTTTACTGGTTGTCAAATCTGTTTTCGATCGGAACTAAAATCGGAATTGAGCGGAATCGCGGTTTTCGCGCGAAACCGCCAAAATCTGCCTTAACAGACCCCTTGCTGCCATTTCGCGCTCCACCTGCGCCCCAGGCGCGACTCCAGCGCAATTTGACAGAACTTTCTGCCAGTTCGCGCGTCACTTGCGCGCCAGGCGCGACTCCAGCGCCATTTGACAGAATTTCAGCAACCAAACACTGTTTTTCGTTTCGCGATATCTTTTGATCCGGGAACCCGATTGAGGTGTTCTAAGATGCGTTGGAAAGCTTATTCAGAGGCCTAACTGAATATTCTATTTTTAAGGCAAAATGAACTGTTTTTGATATTGAAAATTGTGTCGAAAAGTGGTCAACTAGAGTGCGAGTGTGAACTTGAATTTTATAAAATGTGGATTAAAGTGTTTCATTGATTATCTGATTTGATGGACCGTGGGTTCATAGTATTGTAGATATACGTATATAGTATATCGAGTTGCGTGACGACCCATGTGTAACATACTAGGCGGGGCAGTCATGATCCCCTTCCCTAGGCTCCATGCCAATGGGAGAATGTATTATTGGTAGGGGGGTTCACCGGGATTAGCGATGTTCCGCAGTCGGTGTTATGTTAAAGATTATTGTACGATACACCGGGATTAGCAATGTTCTGCAGTCGGTGCCGTACTTTGTTTGTTGTACGATACACCGGGATTAGCAATGTTCTGCAGTCGGTGCCGTACTTTGTTTATTTTACGACATTCCGGGAGTAGCAATGTTTTGCAGTCGGTGTCGTGTTAAGCTATAAGAGAACTAATAACTGAACCGAGAGAGTTAGTAGGGGTCTCGGTAGAACTCACTGAGATTGTATCTCACTGTTTAAATGTTGTTGTTTTACAGATAAGCAGGGACAGAAGAAATCTCAGAGGCACGAGTAGGTGGCCCCCGGGAAATGGATTATGACTTAGCTTTATGTTTAGTTTATTTTCCTTCTGTTGTCCATGTATCACAACACTATGACATCAGTGTTACGTTATCCTTCACTCCGCTTTCTTGTATGATACTGAGCAGGATAGTTCGCTGAATTTTATGGTCTTATGTGTATTAAGACTGCTTGGCTGTTGTCCAGTGAAAACTATTTTTGCAGTGTTCAGTATTTATGCAGGAATTTTATATCTCTGATGTGTTTCTAATGTGCACTTGGGTATTTTTAACAAATAAAAATACCGGGGTGTTACATATCCCGTTCGAGTGTCTTGGTCCTGTTGTTCTTGTTGGGCATTATCGTGCAAGGTATCCCGTTCGGACAAGGTATCTCGGTCCTCATAGTCTTCTTCCTGCTGTGCAAGGTATCCCGTTCGGACAAGGTATCTTGGTCCTGTTGTTCCTGTTGTTCTTGTTGGGCATTAACAAATAAAAATACCGGGGTGTTACAGTTGGTATCAGAGCGGTTCGACCTAGTCGGACTTAGCTTATAGGGTCTTTGCTTTTTTTTCAGTCGTGATTTTCTTAGTATGCTATTAGACATTGAGCTTGATCAACTTAATACTTTGTGCATATTTCGCAGAATCATGGCCAGAAGAGGTAGAGGCGTTCCTCCTCCTGTTGATCCAAATTTTGAGTGGATGCAGAATGTCATTGAGAACCAGCAGAAAATGATGCAAGACATGATGCTTATGCATCAGCAGCAACAACTCCAACAGCAAAATGCTCAGCAGCATCAAGCTCCAGAGCCACAAGTGAACCCAAGGAGAATTTTCACAGAGTTCCTGAAAATGAAACCCTCCGAGTTTAGAGGTGGGCCGGATGTCATGAAAGCTCAACATTGGCTGGATGACATTGAAAAGATCTTTGTAACAATGTGTAACATCCCCTAATTAGCTAATTAGATTAATTAAATTAGCAAGAGGATTATCATGAATTGTTTAATTAATAAATAATAAGTTATGCATAATTGCAATATTATGTTAAGTTAGTGAGTCATGGGAACTAGTGTGGTGTTAGGAATAATTTAAGAGAATGTTAGAGAATAAGGGTATTTTAGTCTTTATAACCCTTTAAATGATAGCCAGCTGAACCCACACCACACACACCATCTCATTTCCAACATTTCAGCAAAAGAGAGGCTTGAGAGAAAGGGAGAGAGAGCTCGAGAGAGAAAGTGGAGAAGGAAGGGAAGAGTTCCTACCTCTATTGTTCATGCATGTGTAATCTAAAACTACCATCCTCCATCATTTTTCTTCTTCTTCCCATTGATCTAATTTTCTGAGCAAACATCCAACTCCTCTCCAAAACACCATTTTCAAACCTTCAAGCTCCAAGCATGGAAATGGAGATATAACCCTTGCATGTCCTTGCTAGAGTCCATCATTTAGTACCAAGGCTCACCTCCAAGCCACAAATCGCTGTTTGAAGTTGTGGGGTAGCTGGGATTCGAAATCAATTGTTGTCCAAGCAATTTGGAGTGGTTGAGTTTCTTGTTGGAGCGAGTTCGAAGAGAGTTCGTGGTTTTGGAGCGGTTGTATTCTCGGAGTTCCGGTGTTGCGTGATTTTCATCACGATAGGTGAGTTCTATACTCGCTTAGGGAATATGTTTGTGTTTCAGAATCTTCTTTTCGAAAACCATGGTCATGTATTCGTGTTATCAAAAGAAATCTTATTAAAAAACCGTTTTCCCCAAAACTTGTGATTGAACTATGAATTGCTTGATTGATTGTTGGGTGTGCTGGATTGGATTGCTATAATATTGTGTTTTAATGCGTGTTGGAGTTTGGGCCTCGATCGGAAGGGAAGTGGGAATCGGAATGGAATGGAATAATACATGAAAAACCTGTTTTCTGGAAACTGATAGAGACGCACGGATCGTGTGCCTACGAGCACGGGTCGTGCGCCTCCCTCTGATACGACAGGGACTGGGTTTTAAAACACACACGGATCGTGCGCCTAGTCGCACGGGTCGTGCGTAAGTCTCTGAAACTTTCTGTAAATCTGGTAGCTAACGCACGGATCGTGCGCCTACACGCACGGGTCGTGCGTATCTTCCTGGAAAAATTTCTACAAACTGTTCAACCACGCACGGGTCGTGCGCCTACACGCACGGGTCGTGTGAGATTTTCTGACTTTCAATTTCAAAGTGCATTTTATCCATTCCAAATGATTCCAATCCTCTTCTAATCCATTCCCCAAGGTCCCACAATAATGAAAAGGTAACAATGATATGCGATTGAGCATGTTCGATAGAAAGATTGTGTGTTATGAATAAAAATGGAAAACCGCTCTTAGAGAACGCGAGAGTGCAAATGTCAAAGAGTGATAATAACACACGGTACTTGACTGATATTATACACTGTAATTGACTGATATGGTACACGGTACTTGACTGATATTGTACACTGAAATTGACTGATATGGTACATGGTACATGACTGGAATGACTAACAGCCCAATGTGGGTACACAGACTGAAAATGTATAATAAATACAAGAGGAAAAAGGGTGACGACCCTAAGAGGTTAGCATACTAGGGGAGGGGAAGTCATGAGCCCCAAAACCTAGACTCAAGAATGTTTCCCCTGCTAGAAATAGCGGGATGGGTTCACCAAAAGGTCAAGAGATGCCTATAAAATAGGTAGACTGAGGTGTTATGCTAAAAACATGGAACAAAGATTGCATGCTTCATGTGTCGCTTAGGAGGGACATGAGCATGAAGGTTACAGGAACTGAATGTATTTCCACGTGGTTGCTTTTTAGGGCCACGAGTTCAAAACAAGGCATAATGAACCGCTAGAGTAGTAAGGGGTCTCGATAGGACTCACTGAGATAATGTTTATCTCACCCTTCATATTTGTGGTTTTTACAGAGAAACAGGGGAAAGCAAAGGCGGTAAAGCATGGCTAGCTGGTGTGACTCTTGGAGTCATTGAAGACCTAGTTTAATGTTTTAGACCTTGTTTCCGTTTATGGTTCCTATTTTCCGATTGTATAACTTCCATTGCTAAGTTGTAAAATCGTTTCCGCTACTTTATGTTTTTGGATTATTGAACGCCAGGATTATGTACAAGTCTTAAGTTTGAACTTAAGCATTTTCAAGGAAGTTTATGAGGTTCAGAGAACCGATCGATAGGTATTATCGAATGTTTTAGTTGTGTTCAATATTTCAATAACAGGAAGTTACTCTGATGTATGCCATTTAGTGCATTTCGGTAGTTCTATATATTAGAATTTATCGGGGTGTTACATTATGGTATCAGAGCAGTTCGACCTAGTCGGGCTTAGACAGTTAGGGTGGTTTTATCCCTCGAGTAACTCTGCTATCTTGCTTCTTGTGATACTAAGAGACATTGAGACTGATCAACTTAATACTTGGTGTATCATTTGCAGAATTATGGCAGGAGGATCGAGGAATAACCCACCAGTTGATCCGCATTCTGCATGGATGCAGAACGTGATCGAGAGGCAACAGAAGATGATGGAAGATATGCTGCAGATGCAACAGAATGCTCAAGCTCAGCCCCAGCAAGTCCCTGAGCCTCAAGCTGACCCAAGGAGGGTTTTCTCTGAATTCCTGAAAATGAAGCCGTCTGAGTTCCGAGGAGGACCGGATGTTATGGAAGCTCAGCATTGGCTAGATGATATAGAGAAGATCTTCGTAGCTATGCAAGTAACTGATGATGACAAGTTGAGATTGGCAACTCATATGCTGAAAGGAGAAGCTAACAACTGGTGGACTAATGCCAAAGCCATGATGGTAACTATGGATACTCCCCAGACTTGGGAACATTTCAAGCAGGTATTTTTGGAGCAGTTCTTTCCGACAGCCATGAGGTTCGACAAGGAGAACGAGTTTCTGACTCTCACCCAAGGAAGTTCAACTGTGGGTCAGTACGCGGCTAAGTTTGAAGAGTTATATCAATTCTTCGGTTTGGCCGGGTATGCTCCCAATGACAAGTGGAAAACCGAAAGGTTCAAGTATGGGCTAAGGGAAGACATTGCTCAGAGTTTGAGTTCTTTTGCCTATACTAACTATGCTGCCATGGTTCAACAATCGCACATAGCTGAGAGTGACTTGAAAAGGTTATATGCAAGCAGGAAAGTATTCCATCAGAATAAGAAGAATGTTGGATCATCCAACCATCAGACGGGTCCCAGGCACAACTCCAACAAAGGGAAGCAGGTTCAGTCATCGAACTCCTCAAGGTTCAGTACATGTTCCAACTGTGGAAAGTACCATCAGGGTAAATGCCAGATGGGATCCAACCAGTGTTATTTCTGCAAGAAAGACGGTCATTTTGCACGGGACTGCCCAGAGAAAGAGAAGAGTCAAGGAAGTAACCCTGCTGCTACTACAACTCATGGGAGAGTTTACACCTTGGACGCCCAGAAGGTCACACCGTCAGATAATCTACTAAGGGGTATGGGATCTCTCTTTAATAACTCCGTTAGTATTTTATATGATTCGGGTGCGACCCATTGTTTTATATCTCAAGTTTGTGTCGATCGGTTGGGATTGGCTTTAACTCCTTTGCCTCAACCAATCTCCATTAAGACTGCTGCTGAGGGTAGTGTTCAGACCCAAGCGATATGTGAAAATTGTCTTCTATCCATTGGAGACAGGAATTTTGTAGTAGACTTCATTTGTTTACCAATGAAGGGCATGGATGTCGTCCTAGGAATGAGTTGGATGACGGCCAACCATGTGACTATAGATTGCTTCCATCGAACTATCGGTTTTGCCTCCGAATCAGTGGAGCTACAACCGCCAAATTCTGAAGCTGTTATTTCTTCCACATCGGCCAGTAACTATCTATTCCAAGGCGCGGAAGCTTACGTCATGATGCTGTCTGCATCCACTGAGACAGGTCAGGATTTATCTTCTGTGCAAGTTGTTAATGAATTTCTTGATGTGTTTCCCGATGAAGTTCCTTCATTTCCTCCGGATCGTGAGGTGGAATTTTCTATAGAATTGGTTCCAGGCACTGGACCTATTTCTATAGCCCCATATCGAATGTCGCCATTAGAGTTGAGGGAATTGAAAGTTCAACTGGAAGAACTAATTTCCAAGCGGTTCATCCGGCCGAGTGCCTCACCATGGGGTGCTCCAGTGTTGCTTGTTAAGAAGAAGGACGGAAGTATGAGATTGTGTATTGATTATCGCCAGTTGAATAAAGTGACTGTCAAGAACAAGTACCCTCTACCAAGGATTGATGATTTACTAGATCAGTTGAGGGGAGCTTCTGTGTTTTCAAAGATTGATCTAAGGTCCGGTTATCACCAAATCAGGGTTCGATCTTTGGACGTCCCGAAGACCGCTTTCCGTACGAGATATGGACACTATGAATTCGTAGTGATGCCCTTCGGTTTGACCAATGCTCCAGCTGTATTCATGGATTATATGAATCGAATTTTTAATCCTTATCTGGATCAGTTTGTGGTAGTGTTCATCGATGATATCTTGGTGTTCTCTAAGACGATTGAGGAGCATGTGCAACATCTCCGAATTGTTCTGAACGTACTCCGAGAGAAGAAGTTGTATGCTAAGCCGTCCAAATGTGATTTCTGGATGCCCGAAGTTAAGTTTCTGGGCCATGTAATATCTAGGACGGGTGTTGCAGTGGATCCCAGTAAGATCGAAGCTGTGGTAGACTGGGAACAGCCGTCTACGGTTACTGAGGTAAGAAGTTTCTTAGGATTAGCTGGGTACTATCGAAGATTCATTCAAGGATTTTCCCAGTTGGTTCTTCCACTCACTCGGTTAACTCGCAAGGGTCAGCCGTTTGTTTGGGACTCAGCATGTGAAAATTGTTTCACGGAATTGAAGGGTCGTTTGACTTCTGCACCCATCCTGATTCTTCCAGATCCGTCCGTAGGATTCCAAATCTATTGCGACGCCTCTGGTAAGGGTTTGGGATGTGTCCTGATGCAGAATCAACAAGTAGTTGCTTATGCCTCCAGGCAGTTGAAGCCACATGAAGAGAATTACCCGACTCATGATCTAGAGTTGGCAGCGATTGTGTTTGCCCTAAAGATTTGGAGACATTACCTGTATGGGTCTCGTTTCGAAGTCTTTAGTGACCACAAAAGTCTGAAGTATTTGTTTGACCAAAAGGAGCTGAACAACAGACAGAGGAGATGGGTAGAATTCCTGAAAGATTATGATTTTGAATTGAAGTACCATCCTGGTAAGGCTAATGTTGTTGCCGATGCTTTAAGCAGAAAGTCTATCCATACTGCAAAGCTGATGATGCACGAGATGTCATTGTTGGAATCATTCAGAGACCTCAATTTGAGAGTTAAGTCGAGAAGGAACAGGTTGGTGTTGAGTCACATTCAGATTTCAAGTCCATTGAGGAATCTAATTCGCTCAGCCCAAGAAGGTGATGTAGAGCTGCAAGCGCAGAAGAGATTGCCGAGTTACACCGAAGACGGTGATGGAGTAATTTGTTTTGATGGTAGAATCTGTGTGCCGAATGATGAGAACGTAAAGAGGCAAGTTCTAGAAGAAGCTCATAAGAGTCAGTTCTCAATACATCCTGGGTCTACCAAGATGTATCGAGATCTGAAGCAATTGTATTGGTGGCCTGGTATGAAAGTGGATATTGCAGAATTTGTGTCTCGATGCTTAACTTGTCAAAAGGTTAAGATAGAGCACCGGAAGCCAGGTGGCCAGTTACAACCGTTGAATGTACCTGAATGGAAATGGGAGAGCATATCTATGGATTTTGTCATGGGATTACCACGGTCCCAAGTCGGAAATGATTCTATTTGGGTAGTGGTGGATCGCCTGACCAAGTCCGCTCATTTTATTCCAGTGCGTTCGACTCACAAGGTTGCTAGGTTAGCAGATGAATATCTCAAGAATATTGTGAAGTTGCATGGAATCCCTACAAGTATCATCTGTGATCGAGATCCCAAGTTTACATCTCGATTTTGGAGAGCATTGAACATGGCGTTAGGAACAAAGGTGTGTGTTAGTACCGCATACCATCCTCAGACAGACGGGCAGACTGAGAGGACAATTCAGACTTTAGAGGATATGTTGAGAGCTTGTGTACTGGATAGTGGAGGTAGATGGGAGGATCACCTTCCATTGGTGGAATTCTCATACAACAACAGTTATCATTCTAGTATCGGAATGGCTCCATACGAAGCATTGTATGGGAGAAAGTGTAGAACACCATTGTGTTGGTGGGATGTAGGTGAGCAGAGATTGTTGGGACCGGATTTAGTCCGGGAGACTACGGAGAAGATCCGTCAGATAAGAGAAAGGATGAAAGCCGCGCAGAGTCGGCAAAAGAGTTATGCGGATAAGAGGAGAAGGCCGTTAGAATTCGAAGAAGGAGATCATGTCTTTTTGAAACTTTCTCCAACCATTGGGACCGGTATTGCTTTGCGAGCAAAGAAGCTCAGTCCTCGGTATGTCGGACCCTTCCAGATTATCGAGCGAGTTGGGCCGGTAGCGTATCGCATTGCCTTACCTCCAGAATTGTTCAGATTACATGATGTGTTTCATGTATCGCAGCTAAGGAAATATATTCATGATCCGAATCAACCATTAAGCCATGAAGCGATTGACATCAGAACGGATCTATCTTATCATCCTACCCCAATCAGGATCATCGAACGTGGCGAGAAAACGCTCCGGACGAGGTCAATTCCTATTGTCAAGGTGCTTTGGGACGGTGTGTCACCTGACGAAGCGACATGGGAAGTAGAGGAGAGCATGCGGGAGAAATATCCGTATTTGTTCAAGTAAGGTATGTTTTGTCAATTTTGAGGACAAAATTTTAGAAGTTGGGGTGATTGTAACATCCCCTAATTAGCTAATTAGATTAATTAAATTAGCAAGAGGATTATCATGAATTGTTTAATTAATAAATAATAAGTTATGCATAATTGCAATATTATGTTAAGTTAGTGAGTCATGGGAACTAGTGTGGTGTTAGGAATAATTTAAGAGAATGTTAGAGAATAAGGGTATTTTAGTCTTTATAACCCTTTAAATGATAGCCAGCTGAACCCACACCACACACACCATCTCATTTCCAACATTTCAGCAAAAGAGAGGCTTGAGAGAAAGGGAGAGAGAGCTCGAGAGAGAAAGTGGAGAAGGAAGGGAAGAGTTCCTACCTCTATTGTTCATGCATGTGTAATCTAAAACTACCATCCTCCATCATTTTTCTTCTTCTTCCCATTGATCTAATTTTCTGAGCAAACATCCAACTCCTCTCCAAAACACCATTTTCAAACCTTCAAGCTCCAAGCATGGAAATGGAGATATAACCCTTGCATGTCCTTGCTAGAGTCCATCATTTAGTACCAAGGCTCACCTCCAAGCCACAAATCGCTGTTTGAAGTTGTGGGGTAGCTGGGATTCGAAATCAATTGTTGTCCAAGCAATTTGGAGTGGTTGAGTTTCTTGTTGGAGCGAGTTCGAAGAGAGTTCGTGGTTTTGGAGCGGTTGTATTCTCGGAGTTCCGGTGTTGCGTGATTTTCATCACGATAGGTGAGTTCTATACTCGCTTAGGGAATATGTTTGTGTTTCAGAATCTTCTTTTCGAAAACCATGGTCATGTATTCGTGTTATCAAAAGAAATCTTATTAAAAAACCGTTTTCCCCAAAACTTGTGATTGAACTATGAATTGCTTGATTGATTGTTGGGTGTGCTGGATTGGATTGCTATAATATTGTGTTTTAATGCGTGTTGGAGTTTGGGCCTCGATCGGAAGGGAAGTGGGAATCGGAATGGAATGGAATAATACATGAAAAACCTGTTTTCTGGAAACTGATAGAGACGCACGGATCGTGTGCCTACGAGCACGGGTCGTGCGCCTCCCTCTGATACGACAGGGACTGGGTTTTAAAACACACACGGATCGTGCGCCTAGTCGCACGGGTCGTGCGTAAGTCTCTGAAACTTTCTGTAAATCTGGTAGCTAACGCACGGATCGTGCGCCTACACGCACGGGTCGTGCGTATCTTCCTGGAAAAATTTCTACAAACTGTTCAACCACGCACGGGTCGTGCGCCTACACGCACGGGTCGTGTGAGATTTTCTGACTTTCAATTTCAAAGTGCATTTTATCCATTCCAAATGATTCCAATCCTCTTCTAATCCATTCCCCAAGGTCCCACAATAATGAAAAGGTAACAATGATATGCGATTGAGCATGTTCGATAGAAAGATTGTGTGTTATGAATAAAAATGGAAAACCGCTCTTAGAGAACGCGAGAGTGCAAATGTCAAAGAGTGATAATAACACACGGTACTTGACTGATATTATACACTGTAATTGACTGATATGGTACACGGTACTTGACTGATATTGTACACTGAAATTGACTGATATGGTACATGGTACATGACTGGAATGACTAACAGCCCAATGTGGGTACACAGACTGAAAATGTATAATAAATACAAGAGGAAAAAGGGTGACGACCCTAAGAGGTTAGCATACTAGGGGAGGGGAAGTCATGAGCCCCAAAACCTAGACTCAAGAATGTTTCCCCTGCTAGAAATAGCGGGATGGGTTCACCAAAAGGTCAAGAGATGCCTATAAAATAGGTAGACTGAGGTGTTATGCTAAAAACATGGAACAAAGATTGCATGCTTCATGTGTCGCTTAGGAGGGACATGAGCATGAAGGTTACAGGAACTGAATGTATTTCCACGTGGTTGCTTTTTAGGGCCACGAGTTCAAAACAAGGCATAATGAACCGCTAGAGTAGTAAGGGGTCTCGATAGGACTCACTGAGATAATGTTTATCTCACCCTTCATATTTGTGGTTTTTACAGAGAAACAGGGGAAAGCAAAGGCGGTAAAGCATGGCTAGCTGGTGTGACTCTTGGAGTCATTGAAGACCTAGTTTAATGTTTTAGACCTTGTTTCCGTTTATGGTTCCTATTTTCCGATTGTATAACTTCCATTGCTAAGTTGTAAAATCGTTTCCGCTACTTTATGTTTTTGGATTATTGAACGCCAGGATTATGTACAAGTCTTAAGTTTGAACTTAAGCATTTTCAAGGAAGTTTATGAGGTTCAGAGAACCGATCGATAGGTATTATCGAATGTTTTAGTTGTGTTCAATATTTCAATAACAGGAAGTTACTCTGATGTATGCCATTTAGTGCATTTCGGTAGTTCTATATATTAGAATTTATCGGGGTGTTACACAATGCAAGTGACCGATGAAGATAAGTTGAGGTTGGCATCCCATATGTTGAAGGGAGAGGCCAATAACTGGTGGACAAATGCTAGGGCCATGATGGAGACAATGGGAACTCCCCCGACTTGGGAAAATTTCCGAACATCATTTTTGGAACAATTCTTCCCCACGGCTATGAGGTTGGATAAGGAAAATGAGTTTTTGGCTCTTACACAGGGAGGCTTGACCGTGGGCCAATACACGGCTAAATTTGAAGAGTTGTATCAATTCTTCGGTCTAGCTGGATATGCCCCCAATGACCAGTGGAAAACTGACAGGTACAAATATGGGTTGAGAGAGGATATTGCTCAGAGTCTCAGTTCTTTTCCGAGGACCAACTATGCAGCCATGGTACAACAAGCCTATATCGCCGAAAGTGATTTGTCAAGGTTGTATGCAAGCAGAAAGGCATTCCATCAGAATAGAAAGAGCACTGGGTCATCTAGTTCTCAAATGGGTCCCAGGCATGACTCGGGCAAGAGTGGTAATTATAAAGGAAAGCAGGTGCAAACGGCCGACCAAATGAAGTTTAGGAATTGTTTTAAGTGCGGAAGGTATCACCACGGCAGTTGTGCACAACGATCCGATAGATGTTATGTCTGTAATGAGGAAGGTCACTATGCAAATCAGTGCCCAACAAAGAAGAACTCCCAAAGGGCACCAAATGCTCCTGGTCAGGGGCGGATCAACACACTCGATGCTCGAACCATCACACCTACGGATAATCTTCTAAGGGGTACGGGATCTCTTTTTAATAATTCAGTCAATATTTTATATGATTCTGGTGCAACTCACTGTTATATCTCGCAAGCATGTGTGGATCGGTTGGGATTAGCATTGTCTGAGCTATCCGAACCGATAACTATTTTAACTGCTGCCAAGGGTCGTGTCCAGACCCAATCATTATGTGAAAATTGCCTACTTGTCATAGGCGACAGACAGTTTGTTGTGAAATTTATTTGCTTGCCTATGAGAAGCATGGACATTGTTCTGGGTATGAATTGGATGGCTGAAAATCATGTAACAATCAACTGTGCCGATCGAACTATTAGCTTCGCCTCCGAATCCGTAGGATTGACACAGGCAGATTCTGAAGCGACGATCTCTTACACCGAAGCAAGCCAGTCATTATTCCAAGGTGCGGAAGCTATTCTTATTATGTTGTCTGCATCTACTGAAACAGGTTTAGATTTGTCATCTGTCCAAGTGGTAAATGAATTTCTAGATGTCTTTCCAGAAGAAGTTTCATCCTTACCTCCTGACCGAGAGGTAGAATTCTCAATAGAATTGATTCCTGGTACAGGATCAATCTCTATTGCTCCTTATAGAATGTCTCCTTTAGAGTTGAAGAAACTGAAGTCTCAACTTGAGGAATTAATATCGAAAAGGTTTATCCGACTGAGTGCTTCTCCATGGGGTGCTCCGGTGTTGCTAGTCAAAAAGAAGGATGGTAGCATGAGGTTGTGCATAGATTATCGGCAATTGAATAAAGTGACGATCAAGAATAAATATCCCTTGCCAAGGATAGACGATTTGCTCGACCAACTTAGAGGTGCTGTGGTATTTTCAAAAATTGATCTGAGGTCGGGCTATCATCAAATAAAGGTAGGAGCCTTAGATATTCCGAAGACAGCTTTCCGTACGAGGTATGGACATTACGAGTTCGTAGTGATGCCCTTCGGTTTGACTAATGCTCCAGCGGTATTCATGGATTACATGAACCGAGTGTTTCACACGTACCTTGATCAGTTTGTGGTAGTTTTTATTGATGATATTTTGGTGTACTCTAAGACCATTGAGGACCATGTTCAACATCTCTGCATTGTTCTGAACGTACTCCGAGAAAAGAAATTGTATGCCAAGCCGTCGAAGTGTGACTTCTGGATGCCGGAAGTGAAGTTTTTGGGACACGTGATTTCCCAATCGGGAGTTGCGGTGGATCCCAGTAAAGTAGAAGCGGTGTTGAACTGGGAACGACCAACATCTGTCACCGAAATAAGAAGTTTCTTGGGTCTAGCTGGTTACTACAGGAGGTTTATCCAAGGTTTTTCACAATTAGTTCTTCCACTTACTCGGTTGACTCGCAAGGCCCAACCGTTTATATGGAATGCCGATTGTGAGGAATGTTTTCAAGAGTTGAAGGTTAGGTTGACTTCTGCTCCAATCCTAATTCTTCCAGATCCGTCTTTGGATTTTGAAATTTACAGCGATGCTTCTGGGAAGGGTTTGGGATGTGTTCTCATGCAGAACCAACAAGTTGTAGCTTATGCTTCCAGACAGTTGAAGACTCATGAAGAGAATTATCCAACCCATGATTTGGAGTTGGCAGCTATTGTGTACGCACTGAAGATTTGGAGACATTACCTGTACGGGTCCCGTTTCGAAGTCTTTAGTGATCATAAAAGCTTGAAATATTTGTTTGATCAGAAGGAGCTAAATAACAGACAAAGAAGGTGCGTGGAATTTCTGAAGGATTATGACTTCGAATTGAAGTATCATCCGGGAAAAGCTAATGTTGTAGCCGATGCACTAAGTAGGAAATCCATTCATATAGCAGGTTTAATGATGCATGAAATGGAATTGTTGGAGTCTTTCCGGGACTTAAATGTGGTTTCAAAGCCAAAAAGGAACCGGTTGGTGTTGAGCCACATGAGGATCTCTAGTTCCATAAGGGATTCTATTCGCTTAGCACAGGAAGTTGATGTGAAACTACAATCACAGAAAGTGTTGCCAGATTTTACCGAGGACAGTGATGGAGTCATTTGTTTCAACGGTAGGATTTGCGTACCCGATGATGAAGGTATTAAAAAGCAAGTGCTAGAGGAAGCGCACCGAAGTTTATTTTCTGTACATCCTGGATCCACCAAGATGTATAGAAACTTAAAGCAGATGTATTGGTGGCCTGGAATGAAGTTAGAGATTGCTGAATTTGTATCAAAATGCTTAACTTGCCAAAGAGTTAAGATAGAGCACCAAAAGCCTGCTGGTCTGCTACGGCCACTAGACGTGTCAGTATGGAAGTGGGAAGATATTTCTATGGATTTTGTAATGGCGTTGCCAAGGTCTCAAGCCGGTAATGACTCCATTTGGGTAGTTGTGGATCGGTTAACTAAATCAGCTCATTTTATTCCAATTCGTTCCAGCAGTAAAGTATCCAAGTTAGCTGAGGTGTATTTGAAGAACATAGTAAGGTTACATGGGGTTCCTACCAGTATAGTGTCGGATCGAGATCCGAAATTCACTTCTCGATTTTGGAAAGCTCTGAATGAAGCATTGGGAACTAAAGTACTTCTTAGTACCGCTTATCACCCGCAGACCGATGGTCAGACCGAGAGAACTATCCAGACATTAGAGGATATGCTTAGGGCTTCGGTACTTGATAACGGAAAGAAATGGGAGGATCATCTTCCATTGGTGGAATTCTCATATAACAACAGTTATCATTCCAGTATCGGAATGGCACCTTTTGAAGCCTTGTATGGTAGGAAATGCAGGACTCCATTGTATTGGTGGGAAGTAGGTGAGAACCGATTGTTAGGGCCCGAAATGATTCACGACACTACTGAAAAGATCCGCCAGATCAGGGATAGAATGAAAGCTGCTCAGAGTAGGCAAAAGAGCTATGCTGATAAAAGAAGAAGGCCGTTGGAATTTGAGTCGGGCGATCATGTGTTTTTGAGATTATCACCAACAATTGGCACAGGTAGGGCATTACGGGTGAAGAAACTCAGTCCTCGGTATATTGGACCTTTCCAGATTATCGAGCGAATAGGGCCTCTTGCATACCGTATTGCTTTGCCTCCACCATTGTCAAATCTGCATGATGTATTCCATGTGTCTCAGTTGCGGAAGTACATTCCCGATCCAAGTCAACCGTTAGATTTTGAAACAATTGACCTTCGACCGGACTTGTCCTTCCAACCTAATCCGAATTACATCATGGAAAGTGGCGAGAGAACGCTACGGACAAAGTCAATTCCCATCGTCAAGGTAGTTTGGGATGGTTTTTCCGCCGAGGAAGCTACTTGGGAGTTGGAGGACGATATGCGGACTCGGTATCCGTATTTGTTCCCTTGAGGTATGTTGTGTTTAATTTTGAGGACAAAATTCTTTCAAGTTGGGGAGAATGTAACATCCTCAAAATAATTAATCGAATTATTTGGATGTTAACCCAATTGAATTAATTTGGTGCTTAATTGGTAAAATTATTGAGTGCTAAAATTAATTATTGGCTGTCACAGGATCGTTGACCGAATAATATGGGTCAAGGAAGTTTCGGAATCGAAATAAGGGATTAAGATCAATACGGTAACTGGACCACGCTACCACTTATTTATTAATTAAATAAGTATGTGTGTGTGTGTTAAATGAATGAATAAAAGAAAGAAAAAAGAGGAAAGAAAGCGCAGAAGAGAAGAAACAGAGAAGAGAAGGGAAAGAAGAGAAAGAAGAGAAAGGAGAGAAGAGAAAGAAGAAGAGATTGTGGGAGCATCACTCATCCCCAAGGTCCCAAATTCCATCACCATCTTCATCTCATCCTTCTCGTCAAAACCCATATCCTTGGTAAGCCTCTCCTCCATTTTTCCCCCTTCCTTGTGATTTCGAAAATTGAGAGTTTGTGGGGAAAACTTGTTGAAATCATGGATTGATAGGTTGTGTTGATGATTGGGTTATGTTTAGGATCGAGGCTAGGAGCGGATTGATCGCGTTGTGAAGTTCGAATCGAAGTTTGGAGCGATTTGGTGAAATAGGGTTCCGTTCGAGAGTTTTTCAAGTCTCGACAAATTCGGTTCGATATCGGCTCTCGCTTCAAGGGTGAGTTTTACTCACGCTTAGGTTGTTTTTATGCTTCGAGTATTTTTACGTTAATTGATGTCAAGAGATTTTGGAACGAAAACCGTTATTTGAAAATATGTCGCGTTCTAATACAATTCGTTTTGATTGAATTTTTGATTGGATTGATTGATTGTGTGGTTTGTATTGGACTCATTTTACTGGTTGTCAAATCTGTTTTCGATCGGAACTAAAATTGGAATGGAGCGGAATCGCGGTTTTCGCGCGAAACCGCCAAAATCTGCCTTAACAGACCCCTTGCTGCCATTTCGCGCTCCACCTGCGCCCCAGGCGCGATTCCAGCGCAATTTGACAGAACTTTCTGCCAGTTCGCGCGTCACTTGCGCGCCAGGCGCGACTCCAGCGCCATTTGACAGAATTTCAGCAACCAAACACTGTTTTTCGTTTCGCGATATCTTTTGATCCGAGAACCCCAATTGAGGTGTTCTAAGATGCGTTGGAAAGCTTATTCAGAGGCCTAACTGAATATTCTATTTTTAAGGCAAAATGAACTGTTTTTGATATTGAAAATTGTGTCGAAAAGTGGTCAACTAGAGTGCGAGTGTGAACTTGAATTTTATAAAATGTGGATTAAAGTGTTTCATTGATTATCTGATTTGATGGACCGTGGGTTCATAGTATTGTAGATATACGTATATAGTATATCGAGTTGGGTGACGACCCATGTGTAACATACTAGGCGGGGCAGTCATGATCCCCTTCCCTAGGCTCCATGCCAATGGGAGAATGTACTATTGGTAGGGGGGTTCACCGGGATTAGCGATGTTCCGCAGTCGGTGTTATGTTAAAGATTATTGTACGATACACCGGGATTAGCAATGTTCTGCAGTCGGTGCCGTACTTTGTTTGTTGTACGATACACCGGGATTAGCAATGTTCTGCAGTCGGTGCCGTACTTTGTTTATTTTACGACATTCCGGGAGTAGCAATGTTTTGCAGTCGGTGTCGTGTTAAGCTATAAGAGAACTAATAACTGAACCGAGAGAGTTAGTAGGGGTCCCGGTAGAACTCACTGAGATTGTATCTCACTGTTTAAATGTTGTTGTTTTACAGATAAGCAGGGACAGAAGAAATCTCAGAGGCACGAGTAGGTGGCCCCCGGGAAATGGATTATGACTTAGCTTTATGTTTAGTTTATTTTCCTTCTGTTGTCCATGTATCACAACACTATGACATCAGTGTTACGTTATCCTTCACTCCGCTTTCTTGTATGATACTGAGCAGGATAGTTCGCTGAATTTTATGGTCTTATGTGTATTAAGACTGCTTGGCTGTTGTCCAGTGAAAACTATTTTTGCAGTGTTCAGTATTTATGCAGGAATTTTATATCTCTGATGTGTTTCTAATGTGCACTTGGGTATTTTTAACAAATAAAAATACCGGGGTGTTACATATCCCGTTCGAGTGTCTTGGTCCTGTTGTTCTTGTTGGGCATTATCGTGCAAGGTATCCCGTTCGGACAAGGTATCTCGGTCCTCATAGTCTTCTTCCTGCTGTTCTTCTTATGGCGATATCGGGCGAGGTATCCCGTTCGGGCAAGGTATCCCGGTCCTATTGTTGTTGTTGTTGTTGTAGGGCATTAACGGGCAAGGTATCCCGGTCCTATTGTTGTTGTTGTTGTTGTGTTGATGATGATGATAAGGCAGTATCTGGCAAGGTATCCTAATTATGTTGTTGTTGTTGCTGCTACTTGTAGTCCTAGGACCGTACGTGAGGACAAAATTTTAAAAAGTTGGGGTGACTGTAACATCCCCTAATAAGCTAATTTAATTTAGGCTTAAAGGTCATTTTGGCCCCTGCAAAATACACATTAATCCATTTTGGCCCCTGCAAAATAAAAAACTTTAAATAAGCCCCTGCAAAATAGTTAGTTGTTCAGTTAAGCCCTCGCTGTTAGTGGTCCACTAACGCTGTTATTTTTAAAGGTATTTTGCAGGGGCAAAAATGGATTAATGTGTATTTTGCAGGGGCCAAAATGGATTAATGTGTATTTTGCAGGGTCCAAAATGACCTTTAATGTGTATTTTGCAGGGGCCAAAATGAGGGTTAAAAATAACAGCGTTAGTGGACCACTAACAGCGAGGGCTTAACTAAACAACTAACTATTTTGCAGGGGCTTATTTAAAGTTTTTTATTTTGCAGGGGCCAAAATGGATTAATGTGTATTTTGCAGGGGCCAAAATGACCTTTAAGCCTTTAATTTATTTAAATTAGCGAAAAGGTTAAGGTGAATTATTGGCTAAATCGAATATTTAGCACATGAGGTTATTATGATTCGATTAATTAGCATAACTATTTAATTATGTGGGGTTTGAAATAGATGATTTATTATTGTGCATAAGTAAAATATTATGTTAAGTTAATAGGATTTGGCTAAGTTCATTAGATTAGATCATGTCATAGTATAGGAAGTGAACAAGTTGATGAAGGGTATAGTGGTCTTTGTACATGATTAAATGAGGGGCAGTTTTGTCAATTCCTAGTTGAGTGAGTCAGCTGGTCACCCAAGACCCAGCCAACCCCACACACCCAAACACTCCCTCATTTGAACTGAAACCAGAAATTTAGAGAGGGTTTGAGAGAGAGAGAAAACGTGAGAGTGAGAGGGGGAAGAAGAGGAGAGATCATCATCCAATCTTGATGCATGTGAGAGATTGTAACACCATTAAACTCAGCTTCTCAACCTCTACCCATTGATACAAAGATTACCATCTACACCCCTCTCCACCTTATTCCACCATTGTTGAAGTTGCAAGCTCCAAGTCATGAAAATGGGGTGAATGATGAATGCATGTTTGTTTTGAGAGCTACAAAGTGATTAACAACCTTCATAGGGTAGATTGGGAGCTGAAATTCGAAGTGGTAGAGGCCAAGCTCGATCGTTTCAGTTTTTGGAGCGTTTGGAGTAGCGTAGATTCGAGTTCGGGACCGTTCGTGAGGTTACTCCAACCGTGTCTTTCCGTTGATCCGTTGGTTGCGTGATTATCATCACGTTAGGTGAGTTCTATACTCGCTTAGGGATGTTGTGGTGTCGAGTTATTATTGTAATTCTGAATCGATAGATTTCTGGAAAACGTTTGGTGAAATATAACGAAAAACCGTTTTATCGAAAAGTCGTCATTTTTGTGACCGATTGAATTAATTGAAATATTGTGTGAATTGATTGATTGTTTTACCGCTTTCGCTGGACTGGAACTATTGTTTGGAATGTCTGTTTTTAAGTCAAGGAAGTCCTAGAATGTCTCGGCACCAGATTGAAAGCGAAACGGGACAAAACGGAATTTTGAAAAGTGGTTTTTGAACACTTCTGCCAACGGTCGAGTCGCGACCCGTGGCCGTCACCTCGCGACCCTGCATAAAATTGTGACAGTTTTCGTTTCTGTAACTTTTCGCGTCGCGACAGAACCTGTTTTGGTAGTCCGATTGAGGTGTTCTTTGGTGCGTTGGAAACCTTATTAACAGGGCTAATCATATATGTGATCAAATATGTATAATGTTCTGTTTTGGTAGTCAATACTGTTTAGGAAAAACCGTACGTTAGTAAAACGCGAGTGTACACATGTCAATTTATACAAGTCAAGACAAGTAATGTTTAATTCAAGACAAGATACCTTCCCTTGAGGAAGGATAGATGGTACATGAATGAAATTGATAAGACGGCCCAATGCGGGTACATTTATATAATATATATAAATTGAGGTCAAGGGTGACGACCCTTAGAGGATTAGCATACTAGGGGAGGGGAAGTCATGAGCCCCAAATCCTAGACTCACATGTTTCGCCCACTAGTAATAGCGGGATGGGGTCACCAAAAGCCACAGAAGTGCCTAAGAATAGGTAGCCTTGAGATGTTATGCTAGAATAATGAAAGTAAAGGAAAGGTAATGCGTAGTCGCTTAGTAGGGCTACAAATTACAAGAGGTAAAAGACATGTCCACATGGTTGCTTATTAGGGCCATGAGTTCACAAGTTAAGAATAATGAACCGCTTGAGTTAGTAAGGGATCTTGATAGGACTCACTGAGATAATATTTATCTAACCCTTTAATTATTGTGGTTTTTACAGAGAAACAGGGGAAAGCAAAGGCGAAGAAGCACGGTTAGCCGGTGCGACTCTTGGAGTCATTGAAGATTGAGTTTCATGTTTAGACCTTTGTCCCATTTACCGTTTCTATGTTATCGATTGTATAACTATCATTGTATCAGTTGTAAATCGTTTCCGCTACTTTATGTTGTGAGTATTGAACACTAGGATTGTATAAGTCTTAAGTTGTGAAACTTAAGCATTTTCAGGAAGTTAATTGTAACACCCCGATATTTTTATCCGATAAAAATACCCAAGTGCACAACAATAACACATTAGAGATAATATTTCCTGCTCAGACACTGAATACCTGATAGCCCCGCAAGTGCACGGGTCATATCGCGTAATAAAAGAGTATCGGTCCACAGGGAGAGCCTAAGTGAATACCAATTTAATTTTTCAAAGTTTGATTAACTGAAAAGAAAGTGTTTTTGGAAAGAAGGAATATTTTAGCAAAGTCTACTCACTCATGATCATTGTAGACAAAAGAGAAAAAAAAAGGAAATAAAAGAAGAAGACATAAAGTTTAAATAGCGAGAAATAAAAGAAAGCGGTAAAGTGCAAAAATCATAAATAGCAGAATTGTAAATGACAAGAAAGTAAATTGCCAGTAATTTACTTGACTTGCCAGTAATTTACTTGACTTGCCAGTAGTTTACTTGACTTGCCAGTAGTTTACTTGACTTGGAAATTTAAAGGGCAAAAAAGTAAATGACAAGGAAAATAAAAGAGCGAAAAAGTAAAGAGCGAAAAGTAAAGAGCGAGAAATTAAATAGCAATGAAAGTAAATGACTTGGAAAGAAAAAGGGCGGAAAAGTAAATAGCAGGGAAAATAAAAGAGCGGAAAAGTAAAGAGCGAAAAGTAAAGAGCGAGAAAAGTAAAGAGCGATAAATTAAAAGGCAATGAAAGTAAATGACTTGGAAAATAAATAGCAAGAATTTAAAGGGCAAGAAAGTAAATAAACAAGAATCATAAAAAGCATGAAGAGTAAATTGAAGTCATGAATAATTAGAGAGCCTTTGTCATTGATTTTCTAACAAAATTCAAGCTTAGGTACAAGTGAGGATCAAGCCTCTATTTATAGGAAAATATGAGGGGCAAAATGGTCCGAAAGAGGAAAAAGTGGCAAATCAAGTTGGCCAAGGTAGTCATCAAAGAGCCATCCTCAAGTGGATAATGCACATGAGCAAGTGGTCAAAGCACATGGTCATCAAAAAGTGGGCAAAAATATCCATCAACAAGTGGGAAAAAATATCCATCAACAAGTGGGCAAAATATCCATCAGCAAGTGGGCAATTCGAATTCTGACTGTTTCAGTCGAATTCTGGATAGCAGAGTTGAGGTACACTCGAAATCTGGTGGCAGAAGCAGGTACAGTCGAAATCTTGCCTGCAGAAGCAGGCACAGTCGAAATCTGGGAAGTCCAGTCGAAATCTGGCCTGCTGAGACAGATGCTGTCGAATTCTGAGAGATCTTGGTCGAATTCTGAGAGATCTTGGTCGAATTCTGAGAGATCCAGTCGAAATCTGGCCTGCTGAGACAGATGCTGTCGAATTCTGAGAGATCTTGGTCGAATTCTGAGAGATCTTGGTCGAATTTTGAGAGATCCAGTCGAATTCTGACCTGCTGAGACTTAAGCAGCCCAAATTGCTTCAAAATAAAACCTGAAGATAAAAAGTAAACATTTGCAGTAAAATAGAAAAAATATAATTAAAATACTAAAAAGACTTAATAAAATAACTATTAAAAAAACTCTAAAAATAGACTTATCAATACCACTATAAATATTTTGCTGAAAAATAACATAACCGTCTTATACACAAATAAGACCATACGGTACTCAGACCATAAACTGTCAGCAACTATGGTAGTCAGAGTCATACAAGAAAGCGGAATGAAAGATAAACATAACACTAATGTCATGGCGTCATAATACATAGACAGCAGAACGAAAATTTGAACTTAAACATAATGCTAAGTCATCAGCAACCAGTACGAGCTCAACCTACTCGTGCCTCTGAGGTCCTTTGTTTTCCTGTTTCTCTGTAAAACAACAACATATAAACAATGAGATACAATCTCAGTGAGTTCTACCGAGACCCCTACTAACACTCTCGGTCCAATTATGAATCATTCGGGCTTAGGGTATAAGGGCCTAGGGTGAGGGGATATAGTTGCCCCTTCCTAGTATCCTAACATGGGTTTTACCCCAGACATAATAAACCGGAGGCAAGAACACGTATCAAATACCAATCTGATTATTACACCTGTGTACTATATATATATATATATATATATATATATATATATATATATATATATTTTGTCTAATGCCGAAGGCAAGAACACGAAGCAATACCAATTCGACTATTAAACATGTGTACCTTATATATATGTTGTCTAAAACCGAAGGCATGAACATGAAGCAATACCAATTCGATTATTAAACATGTATGCCATAAATATATCTAGTCTAAAACCGAAGGCAAGAACACGAAGCAATACCAATTCGATTATTAAACCGGTTATCACAGATATATATATATATATATATATATATATATATATATATATATATATATATATATATATATTGTCTAAAACCGAAGGCAAGAACACGAAGCAATACCAATTCGATTTTTAATCCTATCATCGTACTTTACACTTTAGTCGAATAATTGAAGGCAAGAACACGAAGCAATACCAATTCGAATATCAAATTTGGTTTCGAAACTCTATCTAAGTTTGCTCTCGCACTCTAGTTGGTCACCTTTCCAAAGCAATTTACAATATCAGAAACAGTTCATTTTTCCCTTTTTAGTGTATATTCAGTTATGCCTCTGAATAAGCTTTCAAAAGCATCTTAGAACACCTCAATCGGGTTCCTGGATCTAAAGTTATCGCGAAAACAAAATCAGTGAATAGTTGCTGAAAAATCTGCAAACCGTCGCGACGCGAAAGGATACCGTCGCGACGCAAAAAGCATCAGGAATATTTTCGTTGCAAAATCAGGCTTGGTCGCGACGCGATGGCAGTCAGCTGTTACAGAATTTTAGGCGGTTTCACGTGAAATTCGCGATTCCGCTCAATTCCGATTCTCCTTCCAATTGAAAACAGATTTGACAACCATAAAAACAGTCCCAATCCAATTCACACAATCAATCAAATCAATCAAAATCTCACTCAAAACGAGGTTTATCGAAATACAACATATTTTCAAAATATCGGTTTTCAAGTCAAAATCTCTCGGAATCAAATCACATAAAATTTATCGAGACAGAAAAACATCCTAAGCGTGAGTAAAACTCACCCTCGAAGCGAGAGCCGATACCGGGCCGAAAGCACCGAGACTTCAAAATCTCCACATAACCACACGAACAGTCCCCGCATAAACTTCCACGCTCCGACGACGCTCAAATCCGCTTCCAATCCTTCCGCTCGATCCCGAGACATCTGTTTGACGGAAATACCGAATTTCTCGAAATCCCGCCATTCGAACCCTAACACCAACTAGCTTCCAATTCACTAAATTGAACTTCGTTCCGCACTCAATATGCTTCGGGTTCGCTCCTAGTCATCCTTGAATCATCAAACACTATTCATCATCTTCATCCTCCAAATAACTATTCATCCATAACCCCAAATTTGATTTTCAAACCCTAAGTCATCCAATCCTTGATTCCTTCCCTCCAAGCTTGCACCCAATCCCTTATTTGAAATTCCCTAACCTCTAGAACACTTGCTGAAGAAAGAAACTCAAGATTTCCTCCCATTCTTCTCCAAATTCGAAAATGGTGAATTTGTGTAGAGTGCATTGATGATGATGATGTTGGTACCAAATCGAAGAGGAAGTAGCGCTGAACGTTTTTCGTGTTGGAAGGAAGTCGTTTTGATGAACCGAAGTATCCCCTTTTTCCTCTTCTTCTTCCACACCCATTCTTTCTCTTCTCCTTTCTTTTCTCTCCTTCCTCTCTGTTTCTCTTGCATGCTTCCTTTCTTTCTTTTTGATTTCTCTTTCTTTTCTTCTTTCACTTACACACACATACACGCATACATACATATATATATATATATATATATATATATATATATATATATATATATATATATATATATATATATTTAATATATAAGTGGTAACGTGGTCAAATTACCATATTGATCTTAATATCTTATTTCGATTCCAAAACGTCCTTGACCCATATTATTCGGTTAACGATCCGATGACAACCAATAAATAATTTTAGCCTCAATAAATTTACCAGTCAAGTACTAAATTAATTTAATTGGGTTAACACCCAAATAATTCTACTAATAATTCTAAATATTTAATTAATTTATTTAATTAAGTATTTAGGAATTTAATTTAATTAATTGGATATAATTTAATTATTAGAAATTATATTAAAATGGTGTAGGTGGTATTAGGAGATGAAGGCGCCAATTAGCTAGACTTGGGCTTAAGTGAAAAGCCCAAGCCCATGATCCAAGTGATATGCGAATACACAAGGTCTTGTGAGATTAGGGTTTGTGTGAATCATTTTGCGAATTGGAGAGAATAGAGAGGGGAGAGGCGCCGTTGGAGAGGAGAAGAGGAGAAGAGAAGTCGCGAACCCAAGGAGAAAAGAGGAACGTGATTTTGTTGCTGAGGTTCTGGTGGTGACGGTCTCTAGGGTTTCTACTCTTCGAATTCGAGGTAAGGGGAGTTCTATCAATTTTTATAATAATTCGTATGATAGGTTTTAAGTAGGAATAGCTTAGATCTAATCCATGAGTATGAATTATGCGTGATTTCATGTTGTGATTGCGATTAGCATGTTGTTTGATGAATTCGTTGCTCAAAGATCCGTTGTTAGTGTTTGGGCGCCTAGGGCGCCATGTGTGTGCTTGTGATGTTGCTGAATTTTGATGGTTGGTGGATGAATTTTTGATGAATTCAATATGTGTCCAGGATTGTTGAAATTGGTGTTGTGATTGATCATGTAAAAATTTGAAAAAAAAAATATATGCTGAAATTGTGCTGAATTTCGTGTTGCTGGAAGTGTGCAGGCGCTGGGCTCCCATGGGCGCTGTGCGCCGTGTTGCAGTGTTGCGTGTGTGTTGTGCTGGGCGCTGGGCGCCAGTGTGTGCGGTGTGTGTGTGTGTGTGTGCGTTGCGTGTTGCCAGGCGCTGGGCGCCAGGCGCCAGGCGCTGGGCGCCAAGGGCGCCAGTGTGTGCGGTGTGTGTGTGTGCATTGCGTGTTGCCAGGCGCTGGGCGCCAAGGGCGCCAGTGTTGCGTGTGTGTTGTGTTGCTGGGCGCTGGGCGCCAGGTGCCAGGCGCTGGGCGCCAAGGGCGCCAGCTTTCAGGATGTTCCCAAATTTTTATGAAAACTGTTTTCGCTATATCTTTTGACTCGGACATCCGTTTTAAACGTTTCAAAAAGTGTTGGGAAGCTTTTTCAGTTGCCTATCTGTGTGTCCCATTTTTAAAAATAAAAACTTATTATTTCTGAAGGTTGCTGGGCGCCCAAGTGGCTGTTCCCGGTGGTCGTTGCTGTGACATTGAAAAATCGTTTTGGGTGTCTTTAAAAATCCCCTTTTTTGTATAACCAGTGGTTTTAACGTTTTAGTGTCAAAAGTGATGATTTTGACGATGATGCCCTTAGTGGCTAGTTAAATGACCTTTTTGCCCTTAGTGGCCAATATTATTGATGATGATGTGTAAATGACGATGATGCCCTTAGTGGCTAGTTAAATGACCTTTTTGCCCTTAGTGGCCAATGTTGTTGATAATGATCTGTAAATGACGATGATGCCCTGGTGGCTAGTAAATGACGTTTTTGCCCTCAGTGGCTATTGTTTGAGTTGATGATGTTTATGGATAAGTGACGATGAAAATAAGTGACGATAAGGCCCAAAAGGCTAAGTGACGTTGTTGTGTGTAATTATGAATTGACAGGTGTTGTGCCTCTTATTTGGCAAATTGGTAAGTGACGGGTCACATAGTTGACCGTGATTGTGTGTTTGTGCGTGGTGCATGTCATAGTGTCTCATGCCTCTCATATGCATAAACCCAGTGACGTTTGAGGCCCAAAAGGCTAAGTGACGATGAGGGCCAAAAGGCTAAGCGACGTTTGTGAAGAGGTACCTCATGCATATGCCCGCGAGTGGGTTGCATTTCATATGCCTACATGACATAGTGATGAGTTATTGTAGTGATGTAATTGATGATTGTGATGTGATTACTCTAGAGCTGCGACTTGACTTATTGCTTATCATGTGATTTATTATATGGATTGAATTGGACTCACCCTTCTGTTTGAATGTTACCCCTATGCGGTAACGTGCAGGTGATCGCGAGTGAAGGACTAGGTACCTTCACTACTTCGAGTCGAGTCGTCACGCTCTGATACGTAGCACTCAGGGGGGAACGAACTTGATGTTTATGAATGATTTCGGTTGTTATGTCTTTGTTGACGATTCTGTTTTATTTTGTTATTGCGCTGTGTAGTTGGTTTAATTGACGTTAAGTTTATTTGCGATGATAACTGTGGTTTTGAGGCTCTCCTTTTAGTGACGTGCCACGTGATGCATGATTATTGTGTTAGAGCTGTTTTATTGAGAAGCGTTGTTTTATTGAAGTATGTGTAACATTCCTCGTGCGAAATAAATTTTTGAAACTCTGATTTTTTTTCAATTAAATTAACGGGTAGAAAAGGGGTGTTACATTAGTGGTATCAGAGCAGTTCGGTCTGTCCGGCCAATGTTGTCCTGTCATAGTGTCTTATGACAATAGATTAGTTCTGAATTTTGGTTTGTGCTGCAGTGATAATTTGAAAGGGCTGGGAGAAACGATGCTGCTCTTGCTGCTGCATTGCAAGCTATGGCTCAGGCTGTGCAGAATCAGCATAATGCTGGAGAGAACGCTGGTTTTCGGAGTCTGACTACTTTCCAGAGGGAGAATCCGCCCACTTTTAAGGGCAAATATGATCCAGATGGTGCTATGGCTTGGTTGAAAGAGATCGAGAGGATTTTCAGGGTGATGGACTGCACTGTTGAGCAGAAGGTCCGTTTTGGTACCCACATGTTAGCCGAGGAGGCCGACGACTGGTGGTTGGCTACTAGGCAGAGGTTGGAGGCTGTGCAGGAAGAGATTACTTGGGAGGTATTCAGTAGAGAATTTCTGAGAAAATATTTTCCTGAAGATGTCCGAGGAAAGAAAGAGATAGAGTTCCTGGAACTGAAGCAGGGTGGTATGTCTGTGACTGCATATGCGGCGAAGTTTGTGGAATTGGCAAAATTCTATCCGCACTATAGTGAGGCGACAGCTGAGTTTCCGAAATGCATCAAGTTCGAGAATGGTTTGAGGCCTGATATCAAAAAGGCCATTGGTTACCAGAAGATCCGTGTGTTCGCTGATCTGGTTGATAGTTGTAGAATCTTCGAGGAGGACAGTACTGCACATTACAAAGCTACGTCTGAGAAAAAGGGTAAGTTCCCGAGTCGAAGCAAGCCGTATGAGGTTCCTGCGGGTAAGAGTTATCAGAGGACTGCTGGAGGTAAGAATTCTAGTGGGGGAGATGCTCCTGCTAGCATTGTCTGTTTTAAGTGTGGCAAGCCTGGCCACAAGAGTACTACATGCAGGTCTGATGAGAGAGTTTGCTACCGTTGTGGTAAAAAGGGTCATATGGCGGCCGAGTGTAGGGTCAAGGATGTGGTGTGCTTCAACTGTGGTGAGTCTGGGCATAGTAGTACAAAATGTACAAAGCCGAAGAAGGAAAGGTCTAGTGGGAAAGTGTTCGCATTGGCAGGAGAGGAGCCTGATGAGAAGGATGGCCTGATTAGAGGTACGTGTTTTATTAACGGTACTTCTCTGAAATCTCTTATTGATACTGGTGCTACCCATTGCTTTATATCTGTTGATTGTTGTAAAAGATTGGGTCTTGTTTTATCTGCTATGTGTGGGGATATGGTTGTCAACACTCCTGCGAAGGGGTCGGTGATTACTTCCCAGGTGTGTTCTCAGTGTCCCGTGTCGATCTTCGGCAGGGACTTTGTTGTGACTTTTGTTTGCTTGCCGTTGAGGGGTCTAGATGTAATCTTGGGCATGGACTGGTTAGAGAATAACCACGTTCATATCAACTGTCGTAGCAAGTCGGTTAGTTTCGGGGAAGAAGATTCTGTTTTGGTATCTGCTGAACAGTTGAAGAAGTTGAGGAAAGAAGGAGCTCAGCTATTTTCGTTGATGGCGTCGTTGTCTGCTGAGAGTCAAGCTGTTATTGAAGAACTGCAAGTGGTACGCGAGTTTCCTGAGGTTTTTCCTGACGAAATTCCGGGTGTGCCGCCGGAGAGGGAAGTTGAGTTCTCGATTGATCTTGTACCTGGTACGAGGCCTGTGTCTATGGCACCGTACAGGATGTCGGCGTCGGAATTGTCTGAGTTGAAGACGCAACTCGAAGAATTGCTTGAGAAAAAGTTTGTGAGACCGAGTGTATCACCGTGGGGAGCTCCGGTATTGTTGGTAAAGAAGAAGGCTGGGGGTATGAGGTTATGTGTGGACTATCGTCAGTTGAATAAGGTAACTATCAAGAATAAGTATCCGCTTCTGAGGATCGACGATTTGATGGATCAGTTAGTGGGTGCCCGTGTTTTCAGCAAAATTGATTTAAGGTCCGGATATCATCATATTAAAGTGAAGGATGAAGATGTTCAGAAGACAGCGTTCAGGACAAGGTATGGGCATTATGAATATTCAGTGATGCCGTTCGGTGTGACCAATGCACCTTGTGTATTTATGGAATATATGAATCGTATTTTCCATAATTACCTAGATCGGTTTGTGGTGATCTTCATAGATGACATTCTAGTTTATTCTAAATCGGAGGAAGAGCATGCTGAGCACCTGAAGACAGTATTGGAAGTTTTGAAAGAGAAAAAGTTGTATGCTAAGTTATCAAAGTGTGAGTTCTGGCTGAAAGAGGTGAGTTCCCTTGGGCACGTGATTTCTGGTAATGGTATTGCGGTTGATCCGGCAAAAGTGGAAGCAGTGTTAGAGTGGGAGGCTCCGAAGTCCGCAACAGAGATTAGAAGCTTTTTGGGTTTGGCTGGGTACTACAGGAGGTTCATCGAGGGTTTTTCCAAGTTGGCCCTTCCGTTGACTCAGTTGACTTGTAAGGGTAAAGTTTTTGTTTGGGATGCTCGGTGTGAGGAAAGTTTTATGGAACTGAAAAAGAGATTGACAACGTCGCCTGTCTTGACGTTGCCTAATCCGGAGGAACCGTTTGTTGTATATTGTGACGCTTCGAAGATGGGTCTTGGTGGTGTGCTGATGCAAGATGGGAAAGTCGTTGCGTATGCGTCGAGGCAGTTGCGGGTTCATGAGAAAAATTACCCTACGCATGATTTGGAATTGGCTGCTGTGGTATTTGTGCTTAAGATTTGGAGGCACTATCTTTATGGTTCGAGGTTTGAAGTGTTCAGTGATCACAAGAGTCTGAAGTATCTGTTCGATCAGAAAGAGTTGAATATGAGACAGCGTCGGTGGTTGGAGCTCTTGAAGGATTATGACTTCGGTCTGAATTATCATCCCGGCAAAGCTAATGTCGTGGCTGATGCTTTAAGCAGGAAGTCTTTGCATATGTCGGCAATGATGGTGAAAGAATTAGAGTTGATTGAGGAATTCCGAGATTTGAGTTTGGTTTGTAAAATGACACCTCGCAGTGTCAAGATGGGAATGTTAAAGATCGATAATGACTTTCTGGGCAGCATCAGAGAGGCTCAGAAGTCAGATGTCAAATTGGCAGATTTGATTAATGGGGTTGGCCAATCTGAAGATGAAGATTTCAAATTGGATTCTCGTGGTGTGTTGAGGTTCCGGGGTAGGATCTGTGTTCCGGATGATGCAGAGATGAGAAAGGCAATTTTGGAGGAGGGTCACCGTAGCAAGTTGAGTATCCATCCTGGAGCGACGAAAATGTATCAAGATCTGAAAAAGATGTTTTGGTGGTATGGCATGAAGAGAGATGTGGCGCAGTTTGTGTATGCCTGTTTGACCTGTCAAAAGTCGAAGGTTGAACATCAGAAGCCTGCAGGGTTAATGCAACCATTGGAAGTTCCAGAATGGAAGTGGGATAGCATTGCGATGAATTTTGTGACGGGATTGCCGAATACAGTTAGGGGTCATGACGCTATTTGGGTGATCGTTGATAGGTTAACGAAGTCTACCCACTTTATTCCTATTAATGTCACTTATCCGGTGTCGAGGTTGGCAGAGGTTTATGTCAAAGAAATTGTGAAGTTGCACGGTGTTCCGAAGAGTATTGTGTCAGATAGGGATCCGAGGTTCACTTCTGAGTTTTGGACGGGGTTGCAGCAGGAATTGGGTTCAAAGTTGAAAATGAGTTCAGCATATCATCCTCAGACAGATGGTCAGTCAGAGAGGACAATTCAGTCGTTAGAAGATTTGTTGAGGGCTTGTGTCTTGGAACAAAGGGGTTCATGGGATTCATACCTTGCGCTGATTGAATTTACCTATAACAACAGTTACCATTCGAGTATCGGGATGGCACCGTTTGAAGTATTGTATGGTCGAAAGTGTAGAACGCCGTTGTGTTGGTATGAGTCGGGGGAGAGGGTAGTGTTGGGACCGGAGATTGTCCGGGAGACTACAGAGAAAATCAAGATGATCCGTGAAAAGATGAAGGCTTCGCAGAGTCGTCAGAAGAGTTATCATGACAAGCGGAGAAAAGATTTAGAGTTTCAAGAGGGTGAACATGTGTTCTTGAGGGTTTCTCCTATTACCGGTGTTGGTCGAGCGTTGAGGTCGAGGAAGCTCACTCCTCGCTTTGTTGGTCCTTATCAGATTTCTGAGAGAATCGGAAATGTGGCTTATAGGGTGGCTTTACCGCCAAATCTTTCGAATTTGCACGACGTGTTTCATGTGTCGCAACTTCGGAAGTATGTTTCGGATCCATCTCATGTGATCCATATGGATGATGTAGAGGTGCGGGATAATCTCACTGTGGAGACGATGCCCGTACGGATTGAGGATCGTGAAGTGAAAGTGCTTAGAGGCAGAGAAATTGCATTAGTGAAAGTGGTTTGGCTAGGAGCTACCGGTGAGAGTATGACTTGGGAGCTAGAGAGCAAGATGCGAGAGTCCTACCCAGAGTTGTTTGATCAGGTAAATTTCGAGGACGAAATATTTTAAGTGGGGGAGAGTTGTAACACCCTAAATATTTAATTAATTTATTTAATTAAGTATTTAGGAATTTAATTTAATTAATTGGATATAATTTAATTTAATTAATTCGAGGTAAGGGGAGTTCTATCAATTTATATAATACTTCGTATGATAGGTTTTAAGTAGGAATAGCTTAGATCTAATCCATGAGTATGAATTATGCGTCATTTCATGTTGTGATTGTGATTAGCATGTTGTTTGATGAATTCGTTGCTCAAAGATCCGTTGTTAGTGTTTGGGCGCCTAGGGCGCCATGTGTGTGCTTGTGATGTTGCTGAATTTTGATGGTTGGTGGATGAATTTTTGATGAATTCAATATGTGTCCATGATTGTTGTAATTGGTGTTGTGATTGATCATGTAAAAATTTGAAAAAAAAAATATATGCTGAAATTGTGCTGAATTTCGTGTTGCTGGAAGTGTGCAGGCGCTGGGCGCCCATGGGCGCTATGCGCCGTGTTGCAGTGTTGCGTGTGTGTTGTGCTGGGCGCTGGGCGCCAGGCGCCAGGCGCCAGGCGCTGGGCGCCAAGGGCGCCAGTGTGTGCGGTGTGTGTGTGTGCGTTGCGTGTTGCCAGGCGCTGGGCGCCAAGGGCGCCAGTGTGTGCGGTGTGTGTGTGTGCGTTGCGTGTTGCCAGGCGCTGGGCGCCAAGGGCGCCAGTGTTGCGTGTGTGTTGTGTTGCTGGGCGCTGGGCGCCAGGTGCCAGGCGCTGGGCGCCAAGGGCGCCAGCTTTCAGGATGTTCCCAAATTTTTATGAAAACTGTTTTCGCTATATCTTTTAACTCGGACATCCGTTTTAAACGTTTCAAAAAGTGTTGGGAAGCTTTTTCAGTTGCCTATCTGTGTGTCCCATTTTTAAAAATAAAAACTTATTATTTCTGAATGTTGCTGGGCGCCCAAGTGGCTGTTCCCGGTGGTCGTTGCTGTGACATTGAAAAATCGTTTTGGGTGTCTTTAAAAATCCCCTTTTTCGTATAACCAGTGGTTTTAAAGTTTTAGTGTCAAAAGTGATGATTTTGACGATGATGCCCTTAGTGGCTAGTTAAATGACCTTTTTGCCCTTAGTGGCCAATATTATTGATGATGATGTGTAAATGACGATGATGCCCTTAGTGGCTAGTTAAATGACCTTTTTGCCCTTAGTGGCCAATGTTGTTGATAATGACGTGTAAATGACGATGATGCTCTGGTGGCTAGTAAATGACGTTTTTGCCCTCAGTGGCTATTGTTTGAGTTGATGATGTTTATGGATAAGTGACGATGAAAATAAGTGACGATAAGGCCCAAAAGGCTAAGTAACGTTGTTGTGTGTAATTATGAATTAACAGGTGTTGTGCCTCTTATTTGGCAAATTGGTAAGTGACGGGTCACATAGTTGACCGTGATTGTGTGTTTGTGCGTGGTGCATGTCATAGTGTCTCATGCCTCCCATATGCATAAACCCAGTGACGTTTGAGGCCCAAAAGGCTAAGTGACGATGAGGCCCAAAAGGCTAAGCGACGTTTGTGAAGAGGTACCTCATGCATATGCCCGCGAGTGGGTTGCATTTCATATGCCTACATGACATAGTGATGAGTTATTGTAGTGATGTAATTGATGATTGTGATGTGATTACTCTAGAGCTGCGACTTGACTTATTGCTTATCATGTGATTTATTATATGGATTGAATTGGACTCACCCTTCTGTTTGAATGTTACCCCTATGCGGTAACGTGCAGGTGATCGCGAGTGAAGGACTAGGTACCTTCACTACTTCGAGTCGAGTCGTCACGCTCTGATACGTAGCACTCAGGGGGGGAACGAACTTGATGTTTATGAATGATTTCGGTTGTTATGTCTTTGTTGACGATTCTGTTTTATTTTGTTATTCCGCTGCGTAGTTGGTTTAATTGACGTTAAGTTTATTTGCGATGATAACTGTGGTTTTGAGGCTCTCCTTTTAGTGACGTGCCATGTGATGCATGATTATTGTGTTAGAGCTGTTTTATTGAGAAGCGTTGTTTTATTGAAGTATGTGTAACATTCCTCGTGCGAAATAAATTTTTGAAACTCTGATTTTTTTTCAATTAAATTATCGGGTAGAAATGGGGTGTTAGAGTTACATTCTCCCGAACTTGAAAGAATTTTGTCCTCAAAATTTCGTTAAGTCTTTCATCCGACTAACCGAGAATCGACATTCTCAGAAAGGTCTTAAGTTGCTGGAGCACAATCTTCCCAAGTTGGCACATAAATCTCCAAGTATAATCCACTACTACCCTAGAACGCTTCTAAGGTTATAGTCCGAACTCTCTTGTTACGAATCAACACGAGAAACTTTTCATTCGCTTACATAGGCTCGACACCGCGTTTGAAAACACTTCCGAAGCTTCATTCCAGTTATCCTCGTTTACACCCCAACTTTGATTAATCTAATTCAACGGGTCTAATACAAGACGCTTGATAGAAATATATGTTGAAAATGAGATCCAAAAAACTGGTACTCCTCGGTAGAGGTAAAAACAAACACGATTTCCCCGATGGGTGTAAACACGTTCTCAACAAATCTTCTAAAATCTATAACAGTTCTCATACACATTGAAAAAAATGTGACGGAAAAGTCATCTGTGAAACTTCTTGACTCGCCCCCAAGATTTCGAGTTAAAACTTTTCAAAAGATGGAATGAGGGTTTTACTAAAAACTTTGACCATAATGTAGAAATAAACTGTGGGGACAACAAATAAATTTGAACGTAATGAAAATCACCTCTGTTGTTCTCAAAACAACTATCAAACAGAACTCAGAGCTCTTTTTCCTTTATTGCAACTTCATCACGAGGTTTTTACCAACGACGCACTCAATTCCTTTCCAAATTAGTCAATAGCGTTGAGAGCCTCCCCTCAACCTAAGTAATCCTCCTAGGATTTTCTTCCTCAATCAGATTTTGTTAGCCTCTTGATTCGTTTCCAAAATTAACTTTAGCATGCGGGTTTTCACAAAATGATTTTTCAAAACTACCATACCGCACGCCGAGCTTCACTTCAGAATTTTCAGACTCTTGCAAGCAGATCCCTCAATTAATTTTTTGATGGTTATTCGCAATGTGAAAAACAGTTTGCTATTACCTCACCTTGTTCTTTAGATATTCCTCAATTAGCTTAGATACCTTACTATTCGAATGAACTAGAATAAAATGAGCTGATTTGGTTAACCGATTCACAACTACCCAAATGGAGTCGTTACCGGCTTGGGACCTTGGCAACGCCATTACAAAATCCATCGAAATGTCTTCCCATTTCCACACGGGTACTTCGAGCGGCTGTAACAGACCAGCGGGCTTCTGATATTCTATCTTAACCTTTTGACAAGTTAAGCATTGTGATACAATTTCCGCAATCTCTAACTTCATTCTGTGCCACCAGTACATCTGCTTTAAATCTCTATACATCTTGGTGGACCCAGGATGTACAGAATACCAACTTCGGTGTGCTTCTTCTAACACTTGCCTTTTAATATCTTCATCGTCGGGAACACAGATCCTACCGTTGAAACAAATAACTCCATCACTATCTTCGGTAAAATCTGGCAATACTCTCTGTGATTACTAAAGACCTCGAAACGAGACCCATAAAGGTAATGTCTCCAAATCTTCAGCGCATACACAATAGCTGCCAACTGCAAATCATGAGTTGGGTAGTTCTCTTCATGAGTCTTCAGTTGCCTGGAAGCATAAGCTACCACTTGTTGGTTCTGCATGAGCACACATCCCAAACCCTTTCCAGAAGCATCGCTGTAAATTTGGAATTCCAAAGACGGATCTGGAAGGATCGGGATTGGAGCAGAAGTCAGCCTAACTTTTAGTTCTTGAAAACATCCTTCACAATCGGTATCCCAGGTAAACGGTTGACCCTTACGAGTTAGCCGAGTAAGTGGAAGAACCAATTGTGAAAATCCCTGGATGAATCTCCTATAGTAACCGGCTAGACCCAAGAAACTTATGATTTCAGTGACTGATGTTGGTCGTTCCCAGTTCAACACCGCTTCCACCTTACTGGGATCCACCGCAACTCCCGTTTGGGAAATCACATGTCCCAAAAACTTTACCTCTGGCATCCAGAAATCACATTTCGAAGATTTCGCGTACAACTTATTTTCTCGGAGTACATTCAGAACAATGCGGAGATGTTAAACATGGTCCTCAATGGTCTTAGAGTACACCAAGATATCATCAATGAAAACTACAACAAACTGATCGAGGTAAGTGTGGAAGACTCGGTTCATGTAATCCATGAATACCGCTGGAGAATTAGTCAAACCAAAGAGCATCACTACGAATTCGTAATGTCCACACCTCATATGGAAGGCTGTCTTCGGAAAATCTAAGGCTCTAACTTTGATTTGGTGATAGCCCGACCTCAGATCAATTTTTGAAAATACCACGGCACCTCGAAGTTGGTCAAGCAAATCGTCTATCCTTGGCAATGGATACTTATTCTTGATGGTCATCTTATTGAGTTGTCGATAATCAATACAGAACCTCATGCTACCGTCCTCCTTTTGGATTAGCAACACCGGAGCATCCCACGGAGAAGCTCTCGGTCGAATGAACCTCTTTGAGATCAACTCTTCAAGTTGAGACTTCAATTCCTTTAATTCTAAAGGAGATATTCTATAAGGAGAAATAGATATTGATCCTGTACCAGGAACCAACTCTATTGAAAACTCTACCTCTCGGTCAGGAGGTACAGAAGAAACTTCATTCGGAAAAACATCCAGAAATTCATTCACCACTTGTATAGATGACAAATCTAAACCTGTTTCAGTGGATGCAGACAACATAAAAATATAAGCTTCCGCACCTTGGAATAATGATTGGCTTGCTGAGGTGAAAGAGATAACTGCTTCGGAATTTGTCTTTGTCAATTCAACAGATTCAGAGGCAAGACTGATGGTCCGATTGGCACAGTCGATTGTAACGTGATTTGCAGTGATCCAATTCATACCCAAGTCGATGTCCATATTTCTCAAAGGTAAACAAATAAATTCTACAAAGAAATTTCTGTCTCCTATGACCAGTAGACAATTTTGACACAATGATTTGGTCTGGACACGACCCTTAGCGGCAATAAAATAGTTATCGACTCGGATAGCGGAGATTCGCTAGTCCCAACCGATCCACACATGATTGAGCTATAAAACAATGGGTTGCACCCGAATCGTATAATATACTGACAGAGTTATTGAAAATGGATCTCATTACAGTAATAGCACCGATTGATCTGTGCTGACGATCACCCTGGTGATGTCTTCCACAGTTAGAACATCTTCTGGCCTTTGAAGAATCGAGGAATTGCACCCGCTTTTTCGTTTGATGAAATTTTCTTAGGACTTTGCATTCCGAATTGGTAATTCAACTACCTTCTTTCCTGTTTGATATTCCCTATGAGATCATCCTCGGTGACATAGGCTGGTTGCACTAATGCAGCATGATTAGAAAGAGTATAAGAACTGAGACCCTGAGTCATATAAGAAAGAAGGCCCCTCTTATACATCTGCATCTTCCATTCCCCTTTCGGAGCATACTTTACCACTTGGTAAAACTGAGACAACTTCTCAAACTTATCGATGTATTCTTCCACTTTCATGTCACCTTTCCTGAGGATGCACCGGTTGGAGATTCCGGTCTTCGTCGAGGATTGCGTCTTGGTCATCCCGCCATAATTCCGCTTATGATGCACTAAGTATTAAATTGATTAGGCTCAATGTCTCTTAGCATCACAAGTATATTTACAACAATGACAAACAAGGAATCGACTCAACCCTAAACTAAGTCCGACTAGGTCGAACCGCTCTGATACCAACTGTAACACCCCGATATTTTTATTCGATAAAAATACCCAAGTGCACAACAATAACACATCAGAGATAATATTTCCTGCTCAGACACTGAATACCACTATAAAATTTTTGTTGAAATATAACATAACCGTCTTATACACAAATAAGACCATACGGTGCTCAGACCATAAACTGTCAGCAACTATGGTATTCAGAGTCATACAAGAAAGCGGAATGAAAGATAAACATAAAACTAATGTCATGGCGTCATAATACATAGACAACAGAAGGAAAGTTTTTAACTTAAACATAATGCTAAGTCATCAGCAACCAGTCCGAGCTCAACCTACTCGTGCCTCTGAGGTCCTTTCTTTCCCTGTTTCTCTATAAAACAACAACATATAAACAATGAGATACAATCTCTGTGAGTTCTACTGAGACCCCTTCTAACACTCTCGGTCCAATTATGAATCATTCGGGCTTAGGGTATAAGGGCCTAGGGTTAGGGGATATAGTTGCCCCTTCCTAGTATCCTAACATGGGTTTTACCCTAGACATAATAAACTGGAGGCAAGAACACGAAGCAATACCAATCCGATTATTACACCTGTGTACTATATATATATTTTGTTTAATGCCGAAGGCAAGAACACGAAGCAATACCAATTCGATTATTAAACATGTGTACCTTATATATATGTTGTCTAAAACCGAAGGCAAGAACACGAAGCAATACCAATTCGATTATTAAACCGGTTATCACATATATATATATATATATATATATATATATATATATATATATATTGTCTAAAACCGAAGGCAAGAACACGAAGCAATACCAATTCGATTTTTAATCCTATCATCGTACTTTACACTTTAGTCGAATAATCGAAGGCAAGAACACGAAGCAATACCAATTCGAATATCAAACTTGTTTTCGAAACTCTATCTAAGTTTGCTCTTGCACTCTAGTTGGTCACCTTTCCAAAGCAATTTACAATATCAAAAACAGTTCATTTATCCCTTTTTATTGTATATTCAGTTAGGGCTCTGAATAAGCTTTCAAACGCATCTTAGAACACCTCAATCGGGTTCCTGGATCAAAAGTTATCGCGAAAACAAAATAAGTGAATAGTTGCTGAAAATCTGCAAACCGTCGCGACGCGAAAGGATACCGTCGCGACGCGAAAGGATACCGTCGCGACGCGAAAAGCATCAGGAATATTTTCGTTGCAAAATCAGGCTTGGTCGCGACGCCATGAGAGTGGGGCGCGACGCGATGGCAGTCAGCTATTACAGAATTTTAGGCGGTTTCGCGTGAAATTCGCGATTCCGCTCAATTCTGATTCTCGTTCCGATTGAAAACAGATTTGACAACCATAAAAACAGTCCCAATCCAATTCACACAATCAATCAAATCAATCAAAATCTCAGTCAAAACATGGTTTATCGAAATACGACATATTTTCAAAATATCGGTTTTCAAGTCAAAATCTCTCGGAATCAAATCACATAAAATTTATCGAGACAGAAAAACATCCTAAGCGTGAGTAAAACTCACCCTCGAAGCGAGAGCCGATACCGGGCCGAAAGCACCGAGACTTCAAAATCTCCACATAACCACACGAACAATCCCCGCATAAACTTCCACGCTCCGACGACGCTCAAATCCGCTTCCAATCCTTCCGCTCGATCCTGAGACATCTCTTTGACGGAAATACCGGATTTCTCGAAATCCCGCCATTCGAACCCTAAACATCAACTAGCTTCCAATTCGCTAAATTGAACTTCGTTCCGCACTCAATACGCTTCGGGTTCGCTCCTAGTCATCCTTGAATCATCAAACACTATTCATCATCTTCAACCTCCAAATCACTATTCATCCATAACCCCAAATTTGATTTTCAAACCCTAAGTCATCCAGTCCTTGATTCCTTCACTCCAAGCTTGCACCCAATCACTTATTTGAAATTCCCTAACCTCTAGAACACATGTTGAAGAAAGAAACTCAAGATTTCCTCCCCTTCTTCTTCAAATTCGAAAATGGTGAATTTGTGTAGAGTGAGTTGATGATGATGATGTTGGTACCAAATCGAAGAGGAAGTAGCGCTAAACGTTTTTCGTGTTGGAAGGAAGTCGTTTTGATGAACCGAAGTATCCCCTTTTTCCTCTTCTTCTTCCACACCCATTCTTTCTCTTCTCCTTTCTTTTCTCTCCTTCCTCTCTGTTTCTCTCGAATGCTTCCTTTCTTTCTTTTTAATTTCTCTTTCTTTTCTTCTTTCACTTACACACACATACACGCATACATATATATATTTATTTAATATATAAGTGGTAACGTGGTCAAATTACCATATTGATCTTAATCTCTTATTTCGATTCCAAAACGTCCTTGACTCATATTATTCGGTTAACGATCCGATGACAACCAATAAATAATTTTAGCACTCAATAAATTTACCAGTCATGTACTAAATTAATTTAATTGGGTTAACACCCAAATAATTCTACTAATTATTTTGAGGATGTTACATTAATGAGGTTCATAGATCCATTTGATATGAATTATCGAAACTTTTAGTTTGTGTTCAATATTCATTAACAGGAAGTTACTCTGATGTATGTCATTTAGTGCATTTCGGTAATTCTACATGTTAGAATTTATCGGGGTGTTACATTATGGTATCAGAGCAGTTCGACCTAGTCGGGCTTAGATGGTTAGGGTGGTTTTGTCCCTCGAGTAATTCTGCTATTTTGCTTCTTATGATGCTAAGAGACATTGAGACTGATAAACTTAATACTTGGTGTATCGTTTGCAGATTTATGGCAGGAGGATCGAGGAATAACCCACCAATTGATCCACATTTCGCATGGATGCAGAATATGATCGAGAGGCAACAAAAGATGATGGAAGATATGCTGCTAATGCAGCAGAATGCTCAAGCTCAGCCTCAACCATTTCCTGAGCCACATATTAATCCAAGGCAAGTTTATTCTGAATTTCTGAAAATGAAACCTTCCGAGTTCAGAGGAGGACCGGATGTCATGGAAACCCAGCATTGGCTGGATGATATAGAGAAGATTTTTCAGACTATGCAAGTCACTGATGAGGACAAGCTGAGATTGCATCGCATATGCTGAAGGGGGAAGCCAACAACTGGTGGACTAATGCCAAGGCCATGATGGCAACTATATGTACTCCCCAGATTTGGGAGAATTTCAGGCAGACATTTCTGGAGCAGTTCTTCCCAACTGCTATGAGGTTTGACAAGGAGAATGAGTTCTTAGCTCTTACTCAAGGAGGTTTGACTGTGGGCCAATACACGGCCAAGTTTGAGGAACTTTACCAATTCTTCGGTTTGGCTAGGTATGCTCCCAATGACAAGTGGAAGACTGACAGGTACAAGTATGGACTGAGGGAAGACATTGCTCAAAGTTTGAGTTCTTTTGCATATACCAACTATGCTTCCATGGTTCAATAAGCTCATATAGCCGAAAGTGATTTGAAAATGTTGTATGCAAGCAGGAGAGTATTCAATCAGAATAAGAAGAATGTTGGATGGGTCCCAGGCCAAACTCCAACAAGGGGAAACAAGTTCAGTCGTCGAACTCCTCAAGATTCAGTACATGTTCCAACTGTGGAAAGTATCATCAAGGTAAATGTCAGATGGGATTCAACCAGTGTTTTTACTGCAAGAAAGAGGGGAACTATGAACTTGAATGCCCAGCAAGGAAGAAGAACCAAGAGGAAGGTCCTACTACTACGACGGACGGGAGGGTCTACACATTGGACGCCCAGAAGGTCACACCATCTGATAATCTACTAAGGGGTATGGGATCTCTTTTCTATAACTCCGTTAGTATTTTATATGATTCGGGTGCGACCCATTGTTTTATATCTCAAATCTGTGTTGAACGGTTGGGATTGGCTTTAACTCCCTTGCCTCAACCAATCTCCATCAAGACTGCTGCTGAGGGTAGGATTCAAACCCAAGCGATATGTGAAAATTGTCTTCTATCCATCGGAGACAGAAATTTTGTAGTGGACTTCATTTGTTTGCCTATGAAAGGTATGGACTTTGTGCTAGGTATGAGTTGGATGACAGCCAACCATGTGACTATTGATTGTTTTCATCGGACTATCGGTTTCGCCTCTGAGTCAATGGAGCTACAACCGCCCAATTCTGAAGATGTTATTTCTTTCACTTCGGCCAGTAACTATTTGTTCCAAGGCGCAGAAGTATGTCATGATGTTGTCTGCATCCACTGAGACAGGTCTAGATCTATCTTCTGTGCAAGTTGTTAATGAATTTCTTGATGTGTTCCTGATGAGTCATATTTAGATGTGTTATTTATGCTCTTATCACTTTAATCAACACAAGATCTCAAGTAATATTCGTGCTTTATTAGGTAAATATTAGTTATTTAGAGGAAAGAAGGGTTAGGAGCTTGTTTGTTATCATTTGACACATTTGGTGCCTTTGTGAATATTATAATGTCTCTGTTAAGTGCTGCAGCGGTAAATTGGACACTTGGCACATTATTATTGAAAGATGTCATTGTCACCTTTTTGTAAATATCTACTTTATGAGATGTGGATAAGATCTATCTCACTTCATCTTCTTCCCTAAGCAATTTTAGAACTTAGAATTCAGAATAAGGAGAGTTTTTGGAGAGGAAGACGTGACACCCTTCTCCTCCATTGATCCTCCACTTTAAGCTTTTATTATTCAAGAGAAGATCATCATCCAGCGCTGTGACGCCACGCTATAGCGTCAGCAACCCATCACAAGGGAAGGAGGCCACTACGTGCATCTTTTGCAACCTTGCTTCTTCTTTCCATTTTCGGTAATATAAGCTTTTAGTTTGTATTGTGTTGATGATGCTCATCATGAGATAAACAAGTTGGATTGTTTTAAGCTTTGTAATGACTCCTTAGTTTTATCAATATATCGTTATGATGTTTGTGTTTCAATCTTTGTATGATAATGCTTTCAAACTTGTTTTGGGAATGGCCAACTAAAATAAGTGGCTTCGTGGGTACAAACATGGTTCACGAAGAGAACTCAAGGATTGATATGAATGAAAGGCCATTTAAAGACATTTAAATGACTTGTACTACTTAACTCTAGACATAGGGGAGTAATAGTTCATAAGGTAAATGCTGTAAGATCTTTATTATACATGGGTAAAACTTATTTAGAGCCTAGACATAGGAGTCTTGTAACATAACCCTGGCGACAGTGACTGAAAGGCACGCTGCCATACCGCTACAACGCTTAACGCTACAGCGTCTAACGCTATAGCGCTTCACTACTGAGAAATTACTTAGCAAAGAACAATCCAACTAACTTTATCAACTCTTGAACTTTCTTTACTGTTTATTTATATTTATGTTAATCACAATGACATTACTTGTTGACAACTTGTATTTGTTACTTGTTTTTCTCACTAGCTAAATTACTAATTTAAATATAGAAGTAAACTCTACAATCTCCGTGGGAACGATCTTTACTTGTTGCGATTGTGTATACTTGCACATCTACTTTTCGCACAACAAGTTTTTGGCGCCGTTGCCGGGGATTGTGAAAGTTAATTTCTATTGTTTAATTAGTAAGTTTAGTTAGTTTAGATTATTTTATTTAGCATGTTCTGTTTTTCCAGCAGTTTATTTATTTTGTATTGTGTTTTGTGTTTGTAGTGTGTTTCTCTTTGTTGTTATTTATGTTTAATGTTTGAAAAAAAAATCCACTTTATGCCATGGACCATTGGAGTTTTTCCTTTATGCAAGAATTGAATGCTCAACAACATTGTTTCAACTATGACTTCCATGGGGATGAACATGAAAGGGGCTGTTATGAGACAAATTTCATGCCCATGACTGCCCAAAATATGGTTTATGGCATGGAAAATGTTGTGTGTGAGCAAGACTCATATTCTCAAGCTCAAACCGAAGGATTACGTGAGGACAACTCTGATCTAAAGCTCAAACCGAAGGATTACGTTAGCTCAATTCCTTGAAGATATCAAAGTGGATAAAGACAACTTTCAAGTGTCATGCAAGAACATTGAAGAGAGTTGTATTGAAGAGGTGGTTGAGTAAAATGAAGATAATTTCAAAGAACTCTTTGTTCATTCCATTGAATATATGAAGGTGGAGCGTCACAACTTTGAAGCTTCATGCAAGAATATAGAAGCTCACTTTAAGACTATAATGGAACATCTAAAAGAAGAGAGTTGTGTTGAAGAAGTAGTTGAGCTAGAAGAAAAGAGTTGTGTTGAAGAGGTGGTTGAGCAAAAGAAAGAAAAAAGTGTAGAGTTTGAAGATGATTGTTATCATTTGGGCAACTCTGATTTTAAAGAAATTTTTGCTCAATCCCTTGAATCTACTGAATTGGTTGAGAAAGAGGAAGAAAAAGAGAATGTAGAGTATGAGATTGAATATGGTCAATTGGAAATGGTGGAAGAACAAAAAAAATTTGTAGTTGTAGAAAAAGAAAAATTCAAAAATAGTGACAAAGAACAAGAACCAAGGTTGAGGTATTAAAAGAGTCATGTGACAATTGAGACTCAACCCTTGGTAATTAAAGAAAATAGTCCTCCGCAAAATGAGCTTCAATTTTTTCAAGAGAGGGGGAATTCCTATCCCAAAAGCTTATTGGTTGGGGCATGGAAACACTTGCTTCCCTATGCCAAATACATGGGATTTCTGACCAAAAAGAGAAAGCGGAAGGATGATATTTTCTTCTTGTCCTATTATCCACCCTAACTTGGGTTTTGAATGTCAAGTCTAGCTAAGGACTCTTAAACAAAGCGCTACTGGGAGGCAACCCAGATTTTTAGGACTAATTATGTTTTGTGTGTTTTTGTTTTTACTATTACAGGTATGAATAAGAAGACTTGTGGTATGTATGTGCTGTCAATTATGCAGATTTCTGATGCTGTAGCACCATGCTGTCACAGGTGGCGCTATAACATTAGTATCAGAAGTCAGGGCTGCAGCATCTGCTGTAGCACCAAAGAAAGCTGTAAGAACAAAAATGGTGGCCAAAAAGAGGTCAAGGGTGCCTAAATCTGTTGTGGAGGAACCTAATTCTGTTGTAACAAATGATTGGGTCCCCTCTCCTACACTAGAGCCGCCATTAGCCAAAGATACCTACCAACAAGACTTAGTCTGGCTGAAGATTGCTAAAGCAAGCGCTCCTGGGAGGCAACCCAAGGTTCTTAAACTAACAATTTTGTGTTTTTAATTTTTCTTTTGTGCAGGAGTGAATTTTGTGAAGTGAGAAAAGAAGCCACCAAAGGAGAAACTGTAACGCCCAAATATTTAATTAAATTATTTAATTAAATATTTAGGTATTCAATTATTTATTTTATTTATTTTAGTTAGTGTAATTATATTAACGATGGAGTGAGAGGTGTGTAATTGGATTTTAGGTGATGGCGTTATTGATCGGGCTTAAGCTGGAGGAAAGCCCGTGATCCAAGCCCGCTAGCTAGGCGCATAGGAGAAAAGCCTAGGCTAGGGTTTAGTGGCATTTGCGAATTGTTGAGAAAGAAAGAGGGAGGAAAGTTGCGAAATAGAGAGAAGGGTACGGCGCGCATACAAGGGAGAAGAGGAAGTGAAGAATTTCGCAAAATTCAAGGGAGCAGAGAGGAGCTGTGTTGTTGAGGTTCTGTTGGTGACTTGATCAAGAGAATTGGTGCTCTCCTAATATAAGGTAAGGGTGGGGTTCTTCCTTATAATAGGGTTTTATGATGGGGTTATGTGGGAGTAGATCCTATGATGCCTAGGGTTTGATTTTGATGCGTAGATTGATGGTAGGTGAATCGTAACTAGGTTGATTGAAAATACTTACTTGTTGGTGATTGTTGTGACCCTAAACATTGGTGATTCATTGTTGTTATAACTAATTGCATGTTAGGTGTTCGATAAAATGTTGTTTGATGTTGTAATTCCCAAATTATTGTGATTGGCATTGGTGATTATGAATTGATGAGCTAAATTGGTGATATGATGTGCTTACTTGGTGTTTTGGTGAGTTTGATGTGTTGCTGTTTTTGGGGTCCTAGTGCTGGGCGCCATCCTTGAAAATGTTGCAGTGTTGTTCTTGGCGCCCTGTGCCTGGGCGCCGTGCCTGGCCATGTTGCCTGGCCGTGTCAGGTGCGTGTCCTGTGTGCCAGTGTGCTGTGCGTGTGTTCCTGTGTTTGGCGCCCTGGGTGTGGGCGCCGTGTGCCAAGTTGTTGCATTGCTGTTTTTGGCGCTCTGGGTGTGGGCGCCGTGTGCCAGGGTGTGTGGGTGTGTTGCTGTGTGTGTGGGTGTGTGTTGCTGTGTCTTGGCGCAAGGGCGCCTTGGTGCCCTGTGCCTGGGCGCCACATTCTGCGTGTTGCGTTTTCTGTTGCGTTGCTGATTTTGGCGCCCTGCTGCTGGGCGCCGTGTCTAGGCGTGTTCCGGTTGTGTTGCGTTGTGTTCCCTACTGCCTGGGCGCCATGGGCGCCAAATTCTGTGTCATGTTGCGTTGTTGTGTTGCCTGGGCGCCAAGGGCGCCAGTTTCTGTTGCTGGCCAGTTTCCAGCGTGTTCCCTGCTAGGCGCCCAGTGCCTGGACGCCATTTTCAGGATGTTGCTCAATTTTTCCCCGGTTTTGTTTTTGACATATCTTTTGACTCAGGAGTCCGATTTAGACGTTTCAAAATGTTTTGGAAAGCTTATTTAGAGGCCTAACCAAATATTCTAATTTGAGGCAAGGTGGACCATTTTTCTGGAAAAGTTGTTTACCGTTGGTGTAGTCGTTAAATGGTGATGTTCTACAAGAAAATTGTCGTGTCTCAAATACTTTGAAAAATTGTCGTTTGTCTACGGTGTTGTGAAAAACCCTCGTGTCTTAAATGTTTTAGAAAATTGTTGTCATCTTGGTGTATTGGTGCTGTTTTGGAAAATTGTTGCCTTCTTGGTGTATTGGTGTTGTTTTGGGTAATTGTTGTCCTCTAGGTGCCTTGGTGCGGTTTGATGCTAGGTGTGAAGGCTCAAACCTTGGTGTTGTTGGAACTAGGCGTGAAGGTTCCAAGTCTTGTTGTTCCGTTGTGTCAGGTGGTTGGTGTTTTCGGTGTCGTTGTGGCTAGGTGTGAAGGCCCAACTTTTGTGATATTTGGTGATTGTTGTTGGTGTGTCACACTGTGACTAGTTTGGTGATTGTCTGTGTGCAGTCATGGTGTCGCATACAGCATATGCATTTATTTTGGTGAAGACCTTTGGTCTTGGAGCTAGGTGTGAAAGCTCAAATTTTCTAAAACTGGTGAGCCTGGTGTGAAAGCTATATTTTTGGTGAATTGGTGAGCCTGGTGTGAAAGCTCTCAATTTTGGTGACGCCCCTATTTACGGGCAAGACTTTTGGTGATTTTGGTACCACATGCATATGCCCGTTGGTGTGGGTTGCATTCATGCATTGTCATGACATATGGTGACTGGTTGTAATGTTTATAATTTGATGTAATGCTTATAATTGGTTGTATGTTTGTAATTTGATGTGTGTAGTGGAGTGGTAGATATAGTATCATATTCTAGCATACTTCCTATCATTTTATGCTATTATATTGAAGATATCTCACCCCTTCTGTTTGAATGTTACCCCTATGCGGTAACGTGCAGGTGATTGCGAGTGAAGGCTTAGGTACCTTCGCTATTCTGTGTCGGTGTCGTCGGTGTCCTTTGCTTTGATGTGTAACACTCAAGGGGGGGATAAACGCTAAACTTTGGATTATTGTATTTTGTCATTTGGAGTCCATTTTCAGGACGTTGTTATTTTATGTTTTAAAACTTATATTATATTCCGCTGCGTGGTGATGTATTTTGACCAGGTGTTATCTATGCCGTATGAGACGTGTTATTTAACGATGAATGTGTGACATCTCTTTTCGAAATATGAATTAATTTTTTTTAAACTCTGATTTTTATCAAATAATTACCGGGTAGAAAAGGGGTGTTACATTAGTGGTATCAGAGCAAAAGTTCGGACTGTCCGGCCAAGTTGTCCAGTCGTAGTGTCAATTGACAATGGTGTGTTGTCAGTTATATCTAACGGTTGGTTGTTTTGCAGCAAGTGAGTTGAAATGTCTGGGAGGAATGATACTGCAATTGCTGCTGCTCTAGCTGCTATGGCGCAGGCTGTCCAGAATCAACAGAATGCCGGTGAGAATGCTGGGACTCGCAGTCTGGCGACATTCCAGAGAGAGAATCCGCCTACGTTCAAGGGCAAGTATGATCCTGATTGTGCTTTAGCTTGGTTGAAAGAAATGGAGAGAATTTTTTGAGTGATGGACTGTACCCAAGCACAGAAGGTCCGCTATGGTACGCATATGCTAGATGAGGAAGCTGATGATTGGTGGTTAGAGACGAGGCAGAGGTTGGAGACTGCTAATGAAGAGATTACCCGGGAATTGTTCAGCAGAGAGTTTAACCGTAAGTATTATCTGGAGGATGTTCGAGGGAAGAAAGAGATTGAGTTTCTGGAGATGAAACAGGGGAGTATGTCTGTATCTGAGTATGCTGCAAAGTTCGTGGAGCTAGCAAAGTTCTATCCGCATTATACTGGAGCTAATGCTGAGTTTTCTAAGTGTATCAAGTTTGAGAATGGTTTGAGGCTCGAGATCAAGAAGGCAATCAGATATCAAAAGATCCGTGTTTTTGCTGACTTGATTGACAGTTGCAGGATTTTTGAGGAGGATAGTAATGCTCACTACAAGATTGTGAATGATAAGAGGAGCAAGTTTCAGGGCCGTAGTAAGCCGTATGAGGTCCCTGCGGGCAAGGGTAAGCAGAGAGCTGATGCTGGTAAGAGGACTAGTGGGGGAGATGCCCCTGCTAGCATTGTGTGTTTTAAGTGTGGCAAGCCTGGCCACAAGAGTTTCATGTGCAAAAGCGACGTGAAGAAGTGTTTCAAGTGCGGTAAGGACGGTCATGTGGTGGCCGAATGTGAGCGTAAGGCAGTGGTCTGCTACAACTGTGGTGAAGAGGGGCATATTAGTACTCAGTGTCCGAAGCCGAAGAAAGAAAGGTCCAGTGGAAAGGTGTTTGCTTTGGCATGTGAAGAGCCCACTGAAGATGATGGACTCATTAGAGGTACGTGCTTCATTAATGGTACTTCTTTAAAGTCTATTGTTGATACTGGTGCCACTCATTGCTTTATTGCTGCTGATTGTTGTAAAAGGTTGAATCTTGTATTGTCTGGTATGAATGGAGAGATGGTTGTCGACACTCCAGCTAAGGGGTCGGTAACTACCCCTCTAGTGTGTTCTCAGTGTCCATTGTCGATCTTCGACAGAGACTTTGTTGTGGAGTTTGTTTGTTTGCCGCTGAATGGATTAGATGTAATTTTGGGCATGAACTGGTTGGAGCGTAACCATGTTCGCATTGATTGTCGACGCAAGTCTGGGAGCTTTAGAGAGGAAGAGTCTGGTTTGTTATCTGCTAGTCAGTTGCGGAAGTTAGCAAAGGAGGGAGTTCAGTTATTCTCGCTGATGGCATCGCTGTCTGTTGAGAATGAAGCTATCATTGAAGAGTTGCAGGTGGTGCGCGAATTTCCTGAAGTCTTTCCTGATGAGATTCCTAGTGTACCGCCTGAGAGGGAAGTGGAGTTTTCTATTGATCTGGTACCCGGTACGAGGCCTGTTATGAGGCAGCGAAGGTGGTTAGAACTGTTGAAAGACTATGATTTCGGTTTGAACTATCACCCGGGCAAAGCTAAAGTCGTGGCTGATGCTTTAAGTCGAAAGTCCTTGCATATGTCGGCAATGATGGCTAAAGAGTTAGAGTTAATTGAGGAATTCAGGGATTTGAGTTTGGTTTGTGAAGTGTCGCTTCAGAGTGTTAAGTTGAGTATGTTGAAGATTAATAATGAGTTCCTTGATAGTATCAGAGAAGCCCAGAAGTTGGATATCAAGTTGGTGGATTTGATGGTCGAGAATGATCAGCCAGAGGGTAGTGATTTTAAGTTGGATGCGCATGGTGTTTTGAGATTCCGTGATAGGATTTGTATTCCTGAAGGCGCAGAGCTGAAGAGAGCAATTTTAGAAGAGGGTCATCGAAGTAAGTTAAGTATTCATCCGGGAGCTACAAAGATGTATCAAGATCTGAAGAAGTTGTTTTGGTGGCCTGCCATGAAGCGAGAGGTGGCGCAGTTTGTGTATGCCTGTTTGACTTGCCAGAAGTCAAAAGTGGAGCATCAGAAGCCTGCTGGATTGATGCAACCGTTGGAAATTCCGGAGTGGAAATGGGATAGAATTTCGATGGATTTTGTAACGGGATTGCCTAATACTGCGAAAGGGTATGATGCAATTTGGGTGATTGTTGACAGGTTAACGAAATCGTCTCATTTTGTTCCTATCAGCATCACGTATCCGGTGTCGAAGTTGGCAGAGATTTATATCAGAGAGATTGTGAAGCTTCATGGGGTTCCTAAGAGTATTGTTTCGGATAGAGATCCGAGGTTCACTTCAGATTTCTGGAAGAGTTTGCAAGAAAAGTTGGGGTCTAAGCTGAGGTTGAGTTCGGCATATCATCCTCAAACAGATGGTCAGTCAGAGAGGACGATTCAATCGTTAGAAGATTTGTTGAGGGCTTGTGTTTTGGAACAAGGAGGTTCGTGGGATTCCTACCTTTCACTGATAGAGTTCACGTATAACAATAGTTACCATTCTAGTATCGGGATGGCACCTTTTGAAGCATTGTATGGTCGGAAGTGTAGAACCTCGTTGTGTTGGTATGAGTCTGGAGAGAGTGTGGTGGTTGGACCAGAAATTGTTCGGGAGACAACCGAGAAGATAAAGTTGATCCGTGAGAAGATGAAGGCTTCGCAGAGTCGTCAGAAGAGTTATCATGACAAGAGGAGAAAAGATTTAGAGTTCCAGGAAGGTGAGCATGTATTTTTGATAGTCACTCCAGTGACCGGTGATGGCCGTGCTTTGAAATCGAAGAAGCTCACTCCTCGATTCATTGGTCCTTATCAGATTTCCGGGAGAGTTGGGAATGTGGCGTATAGAGTGGCTTTACCGCCAAATCTTTCGAATCTGCACGACGTGTTTCACGTGTCGCAACTTCGGAAGTACATTTCGGACCCGTCTCATGTGATTCACATGGATGACGTGGAGGTGCGGGATAATCTCACGGTGGAGACTATGCCCATGCGATTTGAAGATCATGAGGTTAAGGTGTTGAGAGGCAAGGAAATTACATTGGTGAAGGTGGTCTGGTTAGGAGCTGCCGGTGAGAGCATGACTTGGGAGTTGGAGAGTAAGATGCGGGAGTCCTATCCAGAGCTGTTTGATTCAGGTGAGTTTTCGAGGACGAAAACATTCTAAGTGGGGGATGTAACACCCTAAAATGATTTAATTAAGTAATTGATTAAATTATTTAAAGTGTTGCTCTAATTTTGATTAAATTATAATATAGCATTTTATTTAATTGAAGGGGATGGCATTGGAAATACCGGAACTGCAAGTAATGGCCCAAGAAGCCCAAGCCCATTGGCTTAGGCGCTCCTTAGGCGCTGGGGGTCTAGGTTTTCGCCTCAGTTGTGCCAAAAGAGAGAAAGAAATCGAAGGAGAGGAGAAGAGAAAGAAAAGGGCGATCTCAAGCTAAGGAGTTAGGGTTTCGTTCATCTTGATTCTAGGTAAGAGTTCCTAGTCCTTTCTTATTCGATTTTCCTTCTCTTTCAAGTGTTTAAGTTTTCGATTTCCTAACCCTTACTCTTGTTGATCCTTCGTGATGGTCCAAGAGAGAGAGAGAGAGGGGGCGCGATCGTGAGAGAGGGAAGAAGAAGGAGAAGATTCTTTGTTGCGGTGGTTTGTCGGTGTTTCGGTGGAAAGAGCTCTATTTTCGACATAATCAAGGTAAGGGGAGTCTCACTCTATAATAGAGAGTATAATAGGTCGTATGTAGATCATAGGGTCTTATTTGATGTTATTTGATAATTGTTTGATTGTTTGGATTGGTTGAAATTGATGAATTGTATGATGAAATCGATTTCCTATGCTAAGGTTAGGGTTTCATACCTTGATTTTGTGTCTTGATGTGTTCTTAATGTATAAGTGTGAAATTGAAGTTGTTGGTATGAGCTTAACATGTTTTATGATTGTTGTTGTGATTTGATTTGGAAAAGAAATTGGGAATTTGATGTTTGGTGAGGGTTGGGACGCATGGGGCGCCAAGTGCCTAGGGAAATGGCGCCCTGTGTACTGTAGCAGTGGGTTTGTGTTGTGTTGCGTATGTTGTTTGCTGCCTGGGCGCTGTTCTGGTTGCTGGGTGCGTGTGTGGTCTGTGCAGGGCGCCAATGTGGCTGCCCTGTGGCGCCTGGGGTGGCGCCAAGGTGCTGCCTGTGTCTAGACATGGCGCACAAAAGGTGTTTTTGGGTAAAACTCAGTTTTCTAAACATATTTTCCCGAGCCAAATTTTGTATTCACCTGCCCAAATTGTATTTTAAGCACTGTGGCTAAGGTATTTTCAGTTTTTCACGCGTTGTTTTGAAATGGTCCTATTGGGCATAGTTTTAGCTTGTGTAAAGGGGGCTTTGCGTGCAAATCAATTTCTAAGCATATTTTCCCGAGCCAAATTTTGTATTCACCTGCCCAAATTGTATTTTAAGCACTGTGGCTAAGGTATTTTCAGTTTTGCACGCGTTGTTTTGAAATGGTCCTATTGGGCATAGTTTTAGCTTGTGTAAAGGGGGCTTTGCGTGCAAATCAATTTCTAAGCATATTTTCCCGAGCCAAATTTTGTATTCACCTGCCCAAATTGTATCTTAAGCACTGTGGCTAAGGTATTTTCAGTTTTGCACGCGTTGTTTTGAAATGGTCCTATTGGGCATAGTTTTAGCTTGTGTAAAGGGGGCTTTGCGTGCAAATCAATTTCTAAGCATATTTTCCCGAGCCAAATTTTGTATTCACCTGCCCAAATTGTATTTTAAGCACTGTGGCTAAGGTATTTTCAGTTTTGCACGCGTTGTTTTGAAATGGTCCTATTGGGCATAGTTTTAGCTTGTGTAAAGGGGGCTTTGCGTGCAAATCAATTTCTAAGCATATTTTCCCGAGCCAAATTTTGTATTCACGTGACCAAATTCCATTTTGAACATTTTGGCTAGAGCAGTTTTAATTTTTCAGGTGGCCTACTCTGTTTGGTCCTTGTGAGGGGTTCTAGTCCTCTAGTTGAGTTTAGTCCTAAAGACGTGATTGAGATGAGATAATAAATGAGTTGATTGATGATATCATGGGGATATGGGCCGTGGTGGCCAGAGTCATGGGGACTCAATTGATTGATGATGAGGCCATGGGGGCTATAACTAAGATTAATAAAGAGGTGATATATGATGTATGGACTGTGTCGTTAAGAATTGTGATTGTGATCTTTGTCATGGAGTCTCAAGCATACATAAGGCTGAGGTCTGAGTTTATATTGTGATGATAAGGCTGCGGTCTGAGTTCTATATTGTGATGATAAGGCTGCGGTCTGAGTTTGATATTATGATGATGAGGCTGCGGTCTGGGAAAATGGTACCACATGCATAACTGTATTGCATACATTCTCATGATAAGCATGTGAGTTGTTGGTTGTATGAACTATGCTACTGTGTGACTGTATGAGTGTGATACTATGATAAAATATACTTCTTATTATAGTCTTTATTATGTGGTTAGAGACTCACCCTTCTGTTGTTGTTTACCACAGGTAGCCCTGAGTGAAGGCTTACTCCCTTCATTCCCGAGTCGGTCTGCTCTGATACGTGACACCTAGGGGGTGGGCTTAGGATTCTAGTGTTATTCCTTTTGCTGTTGAACTATATATGTGTTGATTTAATGATTTTGATGAGGCTGTTGTTCGACACTTTTGAGATTATGGTATTTTCCGCCGTGTCACATTCATTTTCTAGTGCGTGGATTTTATTGATGAATTCTTGAGTATTCCATCCCATTTAAGGGTGTTGCGTATTATAAAGATGGAATGAAAGCTTATGCTGATTTTGTCGTCGTTAGATTAAAGTTATGTGTAGCATTCCATTGAAAATGAAATTTTGAAACTCTGATATTTATGATAAATAGCCGGGTAGAAATGGGGTGTTACATTAGTGGTATCAGAGCAAAAGTTCGGTCTGTCCGGCCAAGTGTGTCTGTCTGTCATATTGTGTATGACAATTAGGTGTTTTTAATTTAGTTCTGAATTGTTGTTTATGCTGCAGTGATAGGTTGATATGGTTAGAAGGGATGATGCTGCTTTGGCTGCTGCTCTGCAAGCCATAGCCCAAGCTGTTGGGAGTCAACACACTGCTGCTGATATGAATGTCCGTAACCTGGCAACGTTTCAGAGGGAAAACCCACCCACCTTCAAGGGTCGGTATGATCCCGATGGAGCCTTGTCGTGGTTGAATGAGATAGAGCGGATCTTCCGTGTTATGGAGTGCACTGCTGCCCAGAAAGTGAAGTTTGGGACGCACATGCTGGCGGAAGAGGCTGACAAGTGGTGGTTAGGGATGATGCGTAGGTTGAACACTGCTGGTGAAGAGGTTACTTGGGAAGTCTTCACAAAGGAGTTTAAAAGAAAGTATTACCCTGAAGACGTTCGGGCCAAGAAAGAGGTAGAATTCTTAGAGTTGAAACAGGGAAATAAGACGGTGGCTGAGTATGCAGCCAGATTTGAGGAGCTGGCCCAATTTTGTCCTTACTACGCCAATGATGCTGATTCAGAGTTCTCCAAGTGTGTGAAATTTGAGAGTGGCCTGCGACCTGATATTAAGAAGGCAATTGGATGTTATTCTTGGTATGGACTGGTTAGTAGGTAACCATGTGCACATCAACTGTTTCAGCAAGTCTGTGAGTTTCCTTCCTCCTGAGGAGGAAAAGTCTGTTTTGTTGTCTGGGGATCAGCTGCATAAGGTAATGAAGGATGGTGGTCAACTATTTGCTTTGATGGCGTCTATGTCTGCTGAAAACCAAGCTATAGTTGAAAGGTTGCAGGTGGTGTGTGAGTTCCCTGAAGTGTTCCCTGATGAGATTCCTAGTGTGCCACCAGAGAGGGAAGTAGAGTTTGGGATTGACCTTGTACCTGGTACTAGGCCTGTGTCCATGGCACCGTACCGGATGTCAGCTTCTGAGTTATCTGAGTTGAAGAAGCAGTTGGAAGAGTTACTTGAAAAGAAATTTGTGAGGCCTAGTGTGTCACCATGGGGAGCTCCGGTTTTGTTAGTAAAGAAGAAAGATGGGAGTATGCGCCTGTGTGTGGATTATAGACAGTTGAACAAGGTGACTATCAAAAATAAGTACCCTCTTCCGAGAATTGATGATCTGATGGACCAGCTGGTGGGTGCTAAGGTTTTTAGCAAAATTGATTTGAGGTCAGGGTATCATCAGATTAAAGTAAAAGACGAAGACGTCCAGAAGACAGCATTCCGAACGAGGTATGGACATTATGAGTACTCTGTGATGCCGTTTGGTGTCACCAATGCACCAGGGGTGTTTATGGAGTACATGAACCGTATCTTCCATAGCTACTTGGATCGGTTTGTGGTAGTTTTTATAGATGATATTCTGGTATACTCTAAGTCTGAAGAGGAGCATGCAGAGCACTTGAGATTGGTGCTTGAGGTGTTGAAAGAGAAGAAGCTTTATGCTAAGTTGTCCAAATGCGAGTTCTGGCTACGTGAGGTAAGCTTTTTGGGTCACATTATTTCTAGTGATGGCATAGCTGTAGACCCAGCCAAGGTTGATGCAGTGTTACAGTGGGAAAGCCCAAAGTCTACGACTGAGATCAGGAGTTTCTTGGGGTTGGCTGGTTACTACAGGAGGTTCATTGAGGGTTTCTCAAAGCTAGCCCTTCCGTTGACTCAATTGACGTGTAAGGGGAGAGTTTTTGTGTGGGATGCTAAGTGTGAAGAGAGCTTCCAAGAGTTGAAGAGGAGATTGACAACATCTCCGGTGTTAGTGTTGCCCGTGCCGGATCAACCGTTTGTGGTATATTGTGATGCTTCCAAAATGGGCTTGGGAGGCGTATTGATGCAGGATGGGAAGGTAGTTGCTTATGCGTCCAGACAGTTGCGGACACATGAGAAGAACTGTCCTACTCATGATTTGGAATTGGCTGCTATTGTGTTTGTGCTGAAGATTTGGAGGCACTATTTGTATGGCACTAGATTCGAGGTATTCAGCGACCACAAGAGTTTGAAATACTTGTTTGATCAGAAGGAGCTGAATATGAGGCAGAGGCGTTGGTTAGAGCTGCTGAAAGACTATGATTTTGGCTTGAACTATCACCCCGGCAAAGCTAATGTCGTGGCTGATGCTTTAAGTCGAAAGACTTTGCATAAGTCAGCAATGATGGTAAAGGAGTTGGAGTTGATTGAGCAATTTCGTGATATGAGTCTGGTTTGTGAAGTGACACCGCAGAGTGTTAAGCTGGGTATGCTGAGGATTGGTAATGACTTCTTGGTTAGTATCAGAGACGCCCAGAAATTAGATGTGAAGCTGGTAGACTTGTTGGTTACGGGTGATCAGGATGTGGATGGGGATTTCAGGTTGGATTCCCAAGGTGTGTTGAGATTCAGAGATAGGATCTGTGTTCCCGATGATAATGAGATGAAGAAGGTGATCCTTGAGGAGAGTCATAGGAGCAAGCTGAGTATTCATCCAGGGGCTACAAAGGAGGTTTTAAGCTTGGCAGAGGAGGTTTTAAGCAGAGGCATCTCCAAGCTGGTGCAGGATGGGGACCTCCAGTTAATCAATGGTCCTAGAGGTACTCAGGTTCCCTCTCATACTCTTTATGCTGATGACATCATGATTTTTTGCAGAGCTTTGCAGAAAAATCTCCATAATCTCCTCAACTTCTTCACTAAGTATGGTGAAGCTTCTGGTCAGATTGTTAACTCTAGCAAATCTACAGTTCATTTGGGCGCCATTCCCAATACCCGACAGCGTCGCATTGCCGATCTCCTGGGCTTCTCTATTGGACAGTTGCCGTTCACATACTTGGGTATTCCAATTTTCAAAGGTAAGCCTAAAGCTGTTTATTTAATGCCAATCGCTGACAAGATTAAAGCCAAGTTATCAGCCTGGAAAGCTTCCCTCCTCTCTATTGCCGGAAGAGCTCAGTTGGTCAAGTCGGTTGTTCAAAGTATGTTAATTTACAGCTTCCTGATTTACAAATGGCCTTCCTCCCTGTTGAATACTGTGGATTCTTGGATTAGAAATTTCATTTGGTCTGGTGACGTCAATCAGCGTAAAGTGGTTACTGTGGCCTGGCATAAGGTTTGTAGACCAACCGCTGAGGGGGGTCTGGGGATTAGGTCCCTCAAAGACACTAATAAGGCAGCCTGTCTTAAGCTTAGCTGGGAGCTAAGCATTTCCCAGAACAGCTGGGCTGTTCTGTTAAGATCGAGGGTCTTCAGAAATAATACTGCGATCTCTTATCATATCAGTTCTTCTTTGTGGGGTCATTTGCGTGATCATCTTTCCACCATCCAAGAAAACTGCATTTGGCAAATTGGTAAAGGTGACTGTATCAACTTTTGGCTTGATCCTTGGATGTCGGCCCCTCTGGTAAATCTTCTTAATGTCCCTGAGCATCGTCAGCTCTATCTCAAGGGCCGTGTTTGTGACTTCATTCGGAATGGTCACTGGTGTATCCCTGCTTCTCTTTCCAATATCTTTCCTCAGCTGGCTTCACTCCTTCATGAAAAAGACCTGCCTTCATTTGACTCTCAAGATCAGCTGATTTGGAAAAACTCTACCGATGGTATGCTTACTTTTAAAACTGCTTATCTTTATTTCAGGCCTGTTGGGCAACCTAGTAAAAGGTTCAAGAATATTTGGCGAGGTGTTATACCTCCTTCCAAGTCTCTTCTTATGTGGCGTATCGTCCATCACCGTATGCCAACAGATGAGCAGCTCAGAAGCCGTGGATGTGGTACTGTTTCCATGTGTAGTCTATGTGAGGCGGATTATGAGTCTTCCTTGCACCTTTTCTGTGAGTGTTCTTTTGCGAAGCAGCTTTGGGTTTGGCTTAGTGGCAAGCTCTCTCTTAATATTGATGTTTCCTCCCCGGAGACGATTCTTTAAGTCTGTCTGCGCCCCTGGTCGGACCAAGTGCAGGATGTTGTTTCCGCTGCGGTTATTAACGTTTTCTGGGCTATTTGGTTCTCTCGGAATCAGATTCGTTTTGACAACAAGAAGATCTTGCCCACTTACCTGAAAAACTTGATCATGGCAAATATGAACATTTCTGGTAATCTCAGCAAGGGCTACACGTCTAATTCCATGCAGGACTTTGTGATTCTTAAGGGTTTTTAGGTTGAGTGCAAACCTCGTAAGGCTCCTACAACTATAGAGGTTATCTGGAAGGCTCCTCCTTGCTTTTGGGTTAAGTGTAATACTGATGGCGCTGCGAGGGGTTCTCCTGGTTTAGCTGCCTGTGGGGGTATCTTTCGCGACAGTAATGCTGAGTCTCTTGGCTGTTTTATGCTTCCTCTGGGTACAAATTACGCTCTTCATGCTGAGCTTGTCGGTGTCATGGTCGCCATTGAAGTGGCTTTCCGCAAAGGTTGGCATAGTTTATGGATTGAGAGTGACTCTCAGCTTGCTGTTATGGCTTTCTCGTCTCACTTAATTGTGCCTTGGAATCTCCGCAATCGTTGGCTTAATTGCATGGGTCTGCTCAAATCAATGACTGTCACGTGCACTCATATTTTTCGGGAAGGGAATCACTGCGGTGATAAGCTGGCGTCTCATGGGATCAATCTGTCTGGTTTCCAATGGTGGAATTCTGTTCCCTATTTTATTAAAGATGATTTTATCCGTAATAGGATTGGCCTTCCTTATTTTCGTTTCAGGCAATAATGTTTTATCTTTGTTTGCATGGGTTTTGGTCTATGTCCCCCATGCTTCTTGTATTTCTGTTTTTTGTTTTTTAATGAAATAGGGGGGAGTACTCTTTCCTTCTAGATGTTTTTATCCCTAAGGAGGGTTTTGCATCAAAATGTTTTAACGAGGCTCCTTTCCTTTTGTTTAAAAAAAAAAAATTATATGACTAATGGATAATTGGGTTTGTCATTATTCTGAGTGACCTACATCTTCATTAAATCTAAAATAGCCCTTAGTATTATTCCTAACATCTATTGAACTTTGATATTAATGAGCTCATTTAGTATTTGAAGAGAATTAATGAGCTTTGATATTCAAAAAAAAGAATTAATGAGCTTTGAGGGTGTTGGGGAAAATGAAGTGAGTTGGGGTGGATTACTATTTTTTAATTTTTTTAAATTTTATCTCTCATTTCATCTTATCTCTTCTTTCACCTCCTCCCTCTTTCACTACGAATTCTCTCCACCTTCCAACACCACCACACCACCACCGCCATGAACTCATCTCCTCTTCCTCTCTCTCTCTCTCTCTCTCTCTCTCTCTCTCTCTCTCTCTCTCTCTCTTTCTCTCTCTGTCTCTCTCTCTCCTATGAATTCCTCTTCTCTCACCTACGAATTTCTTTACTCTTTTTCTCTTCTTCTCTCCACCTTCCACCACCACCACCACCTATCCTCCATCTCTCTCTCTCTCTCTCTCTCTCTCTCTCTCTCTCTCTCTCTCTCTCTCTCTCTCTCTCTCTCCTACGAAGTAAACCACAACCAGCACCACCACATAGCTCCTCCCACCACCACCACCACATAGCTCCTCCCACCACCACAACCACAAACTCCTCTCCTCTCTCTCCTACGAAGTGAACCACAACCACCGCCACCACCACCACATAGCTCCTCCCAACCACCACCACCACCACATTAATAAATATATAAGAACAGTTTAAAAAAATTAAAACAACACTTAAAACAAGTCATTCAAATTGGGACAAGTGGCAGTCAGAATTGGGACGCGTGACAGTCAAAGTTAGCGAGGGAACTGTCCCTCTCTAATTAGCGAGAGATTCAAATTCCCTCGGTAATGGATTAGCGAGGGAACCAGTCCCTCGCTAATTCCCTCGCAAATGGTGATTAGCGACGGATTTGGGACGTTTTGCGAAGAAAAAATCTCTCGCTAATAACCAATATTTTTGTGGTGGACACAAAAAGACAACCAAAATCAAAACGTGAAGTAATGATTTAAAAATGGGATAAATTAATTTTTTGAAAAAAGGGAGGAAAACCAACAATTCAAAAACTAAGCTTATTTTAGTTATATATAGTTAATACTAATAAATAATTTTAAAAAATTGGTCCAATTAACAAATTGCATAGGTGTGATGATTTCACTTCCCCCATGATATGTAACTACTTTTTCAGATATTTTGTAAGTAATAAGGTGAAGTTTAAAAGTCCTTAATTAGTAAATTGCCTAAACTCCCAAAATGTTTTGAGACATAAAATTTCTGTTTTCTAATTAAAAAGTTAAACAAACAATTACTTTATATCTAAATAAATGTTATAGTGGTTTAATGAAAAAAGAAAAATTGGTTTCATATATATAATAATAATGAGAGTTTACGTATGTATATATATATATATATATATATATATATATATATATATATATATATATATATATATATATATAAATGCTTTCAAGGCTTTCAAATATGCATTCAAAAATATATAACAAAATTTGTATCATACTTCTTAAAATTTAATTTTAACCAAACTACATTTAAATTACTTTATTTATTTATTTATTTATTTATTTATTAGGGAATAAGTGTCTTTTTCAATCTTATTAGTTAACTTTTTAGAATTTTGTGATTTTAAATAAAAATAATTTAAAGTTAATATAATTTTCTATTTAATATGCAATCAAAAATATAGATTTAAATACGGTACATATCACAATTTGCGAGAACCAATTAACACTATTTTATTTTTTTATTTATTATGTAGTGAATTCCTTTGACAATATTATTTGTTAAATTTGTAGAGTTTTGTGGTCTTCAATTACAAAAAAAACAGAATTTTAATTAAATCAGAATAATAAATTAATAGTTGAATAGTTATTAGTGTATTGGACACAAAAATGAAAAATTAATTAATAATAGATGGAAGTTGAATAGTTAGCAATTGATTGCTTTGATTAAAATTAAAGTCTTCTTTATGTCTAAAATATATATAAATATTTTAATATATAAAAGTCTTGAAAAAAAATTAGGGAGATTCCTTTGGGGTTTCCTTTACAAATATACTAGGGGAATGCCCGTGCGTTGCACGGGTTGAAATATTAATTTTTTTTTAAAATTTATAAAGCCTTTATATAAAGATATATAATTTGTTGATATAAATGATGTATTTTAAAAATATAGTATTTCATAAATATATTGTTGATTTTTATATTCAAAAATCATTTATTTTGAGTACAAATCTTATATAGTGTATTATTTTTATAAATATAAATAACTGGCAATATTTTTATGAGCTTAATTGTTGAAAAAAATTTTTATTAAACTTCATTAGACTTAGAAATAGTAATTTTAATTCTATTTTATATGTAAGTTTATGTGCACAAATTTAAATAGTAAAGGCAGATGAGTATGGCAAAACAAATATCATAGTAAACAAAAATATATTGATCTTTATTATTTTCTTTCTTTGATTTTTAGCACCAATTAATAAATCATAAATTGAAAGTAAAGCAATAAAAAAATTAAAATAAAAGTTTAAATAAATTTATTTTAATTTTAATTTATAAGAAGAAAATAATCAAAATAAAAATCTATTCTTTATTTTTACTTTTTATAATGATATGAAAACAAAATCATGACTTCTTTATGCTCATAACTTTAACGAACAATATTAAAATTACATAATTTCTCAATTCCTATAATTTTACACATAAATTGTTGCATGAATCACTAAGTGATCCAAATTTATTTTTCTGCCTCTTTGTCCACTTCAAAGCTGTCAAGAACATGAAACTCTTTATCTTTTTGTGTATTCTACATTTTTTCGCGAAACTCACTCCTTTCTCCTACTTCTTATTTTTCATTATGAATATTTGTTTGGCAAAATCTGTTCCATGACTATCCAAAATTGTCTCTCTTAAATAGTTATTTCTTGCTATAATTGACTAAAACTCTACCTCTTCCTCTCATGTTCTACTAACTCATGATAATATTGTAAACTAAAGAAATAATTCATATGAAAGTGAAATCCCTCTCTTTCAATGCATAATTGTTACATAAAAATTAATTTTAAAGGCCAACTAGTTAGTTGTTATTTCAAAAACAACTTATATGAATTTTGATGAAAAAGAGAAATACATGGTATTGTAATATTTTTATTTCATCTAAATAATTATAATATATAAATATATTTTTTCAAATAATTAATTAGATTTTTACAAATTTTAATAACATTATAATTTTTTTGTGAATAAATATATAACTTCGAATCTCAAAAAAAAATATATATATATAACTTCAAAAACTATGTTGAGATTTATCTCTCTCTCTCTCCCTCCCTCTCTCTCTCTCTCTCTATATGTGTGTGTGTGTGTGTGTGTGTTTTGAATATATATAAAAAAAATCAATAAATAAAAGTATCATCTCATAAGTCTTGTGTCAATTGAAAGAAAAATTTTATGGTAAATTTTAAAGTCAACTAATTATTTCTTATTTCAAGAACAACTTATATTAATTTTGATTAAAAAAATAAATACATGTGTATTGCAATATTTTTATTCATCTATACTATTATAATTGGTAAATATTTTTATTCAACTAATTTTTATTTTTACAAATTCTCATAATAATATAATTTATTTGTAAATAAAGACATAGTTTCAAAAATACGTTAAGGTTTATATATATATATATATATATATATATATATATATATATATATATATATATATATATACACGCTTTTAAAAATGGAATTGAAACAATAAATAAAAACGTTATCTCATAAGCCTCATGAATTTACTATAAATAAAAACTTTTTCTTATATATATATATATATTTAATTGTATATTTTGAATAAAAATGGAAGCTTCATCTATATAAAAATTACAATAAATAAATAAAGGTAAAAATAATGAGGAGTGTTATAACCAAAAACTTCTTTATGTGTAAATTATAAACAAAATATTAGATTACATGAAAGACTAGGGGAATGCCCGTGCGTTGCACGGGTTGATATATTAATTTTTTTTTTAAATTTATAAAGCATTTATATAAAGATATATAAGTTGTTGATATAAATGATGTATTTTAAAAATATAATATTTCATAAATATATTGTTGATTTTTATATTCAAAAATCATTTATTTTGAGTAAAAATCTTATATAGTGTATTATTTTTATAAATATAAATAACTGGCAATATTTTTATGAGCTTAATTGTTGAAAAAGAATTTTATTAAACTTCATTAGACTTAGAAATAGTAATTGTAATTCTATTTTATATGTAAGTTTATGTGCACAAATTTTAATAGTAAAGGCAGATGAGTGTGGCAAAACATATATCATAGTAAACAAAAATATATTGATCTTTATTATTTTCTTTCTTTGATTTTTAGCACCAATTAATAAATCATAAATTGAAAGTAAAACAATAAAAAAAATTAATATAAAAGTTTAAATAAATTTATTTTAATTTTAATTTATAAGAAGAAAATAATCAAAATAAAAATCTATTCTTTATATTTTTACTTTTTATAATGATATGAAAACGAAATCATGACTTCTTTATGATCATAACTTTAACAAACAATATTAAAATTACATAATTTCTCAATGCGTATAACTTTACACATAATATGTTGCATGAATCACTAAGTGATCCAAATTTATTTTTCTGCCTCTTTGTCCACTTCAAAGCTGTCAAGAACATGAAACTCTTTATCTTTTTGTGTATTCTACATTTTTTTCGCGAAACTCGCTCCTTTTTCCTACTTCTTATTTTTCATTATGAATATTTGTTTGGCAAAATCTCTTCCATGACCATCCAAAATTGTCTCTCTTAAATAGTTTTTTCTTGCTATAATTGACTAAAACTCTACCTCTTCCTCTCATATTCTACTAACTCATGATAATATTGTAAATTAAATAAATAGTTCATATGAAAGTGAAACCCCTCTCTTTCAATGCATAATTGTTACATAAAAATTAATTTTAAAGGCCAACTAACTAGTTTTTATTTCAAAAACAACTTATATGAATTTTGATGAAAAAGAGAAATACATGGTATTGTAATATTTTTATTTCATCTAAATAATTATAATATATAAATATATTTTTTCAAATAATTAATTAGTTTTTTTACAAATTTTAATAACATTATAATTTCTTTGTGAATAAATATATAACTTCGAATATCAAAAAAAAATATATATAACTTCAAAAACTATGTTGAGATTTATCTCTCTCTCTCCCTCCACTAGTGCAAAAAGGGGATTTAAAGTCAGGCGAAAAGGGGATTTAAAGTCAGGCGGGCGCTTGACTTTTATTAAGTCGACTTTGTATGTCTGGAGTTTTAAAGTCAAGCGATAGCCTGACTTCGTAAGTATGTTTTAAAGTCAAACATTTATTGCGCCTGACTTCGTAAGTATGTTTTAAAGTCAAACATTTATTCTTGCCTGACTTCGTATGTATGATTTAAAGTCAAGCATTTATTCTTGCCTGACTTCGTATGTATGATTTAAAGTCAAGCATTTATTCTTGCCAGACTTCGTATGTATGATTTAAGGTCAAGCTTTTATTATTGCTTGACTTTAAATCATACTTACAAAGTCAAGCAAGAATAAATGCTTGACTTTAAATCATACTTACGAAGTCAAGCATTTATTCTTGCCTGACTTCGTAAGTATGATTTAAAGTCAAGCTTAAACTTGCTTGACTTCGTATGTTTGATTTAAGGTCAAGCTTTTATTATTGCTTGACTTCGTATGTATGATTTAAGGTCAAGCATTATTGCGCCTGACCTTAAAAGTTTTTTTTTTTAAATTTTGGTTTAATCTATACACCCTGGTTATACAAATTTTTCATTAAAAAGAAGCGACTCCACTGGGGATCGAACCCAGATCTCTGGTCCCGTAGACCAGCGCCTTATCCATTGGGCCATGGAGTCATATATCAGTAAAGTAACGCTTAATGAATGTAACCAATCAAGTGCTAGTCAACTTGCATTCTCAAAATAGAGTAAAACATATATATTTCTCAAAACAAGCATAATTTCCCAAAACAACTCTGATTTCAACATTAACCTTGAAAATTCTCAAGGCAAACTAGCAGTATACACTATACAGAGGCTGTTAGCAACAGGAAGATAACTAGAACAAAACAATTGGGATCTTAATAAAATTCATGATTTAAATTACATCAAGACTTTGCCTAATAGAACTGAATATTATACTTGTACACTGAATACAATGGCTAAGTTACAACATTAGGATCATGATGTAGAAAATACCTTAGCAGATACAAAACAATTGACAGCCTTCTGTGCTCAACCATATCCGGCAAAATATCTACAAAAATCTGAAGGAAGAAATAACATATCAGAAGATGGATATGCAAAGAGGGCCTTATCCATTGGGGATCGAACCCAGAATCTCTGGTTCCGTAGACCAGCGCCTTATCCATTGGGCCATGGAGTCATATACCAAGGTGTATAGATTAAACCAAAATTTGAAAAAAAAAAAGGGAAAACCTGAAACAGAATAAAGGGAAAACCCCACTCCAACAATATGTAATGACACACTATGCATCTAAATCATAAAATTTCAGAATAATGAGACAATAGTAGTATGAAGGAAAAACAAGTAAACAACAACAATAGTGATTGTGGAACAATATAGTAGTCTGAAGAAACCAAAGCATTCTCACATTGCTTGATAAACAGTAATCAACACCTTTGCTAGCAAATTAGAATTCCTACTAAATAAACAGAAACATTAAACTTCAAACTAAATGATCATTTCTCATTTCCACATCAGTAAGAAGAAAACAGAAAGAAAGTGCAAACATTACTAGAGTATAAGGATATTCATTGGTAGTTAAGCTACGATCCACATAAACAAACATCAAAGAAACACACTTTTTCTTCATGTATTCAGCAACAATCCACATAAACAATTCAATTGACAAAGATTAATCATGTAGGGAACAAAGAGTACACAAAACAAACTCATTGATTGAATTCAAAGAGGCTGATAAATAGCCTTTACAACTATGAAAAACAATATTTTCAAGTCAAGAACGAAGGCCATGTCACATTCACACATCAAATTAAGCAATAACCAAAACAAATAAAATGTGAACTAGCATAACTCATACCATGATCAACATGCGCAATAACGGATTTTGCTTTCTTAAAAAGTTCTCCCTTCTGGATGGAAATTTGGCCTCATCTGCATCATTAACCCAAATGAACAACAAAGGAAATATACAAACAAATGCATGCTAAGCCAAGAAAAGATAATTTAATCAAATAGAAAATTTTGAATTGTAAGCTGGGAGTAGATTATTAGTAATTAGGAAGCAAAGTAATACACCTGAATCTTGTGATTTTTGAGTTCAGGATGATCAAAAGCTGGCTGGTGTGAGACATGGACACAGTCAATAATATCTCCATATGGACTCTATTAGCATAAACCCAAATGTAAAAAAACAAGTTAGACACTTGCAAAATTGTACTATGTTTATGAATATCTTCAAAATTCTAAGAAGCAACACTCAATTATAATAATTCTCTCTACCTTGATAGACTTAACAGGTGGTCTGTTCAAATTCTTCAAGTGCTTCTGAACCTCAAGCTTCTGAATTAAACCACCACCGTCGCCACCGGTGGTGGTGGTGCTCACGGTGGCTCCACCAGCACCGCTCAAAGGAACCAAAAAACCCAGCTTCAAGCAAATAAAAATATAAGAAATTAACAAAAAAGTATTATAAAAGCATTATAACCAAACTGAAAAAGAGCAGATTCTAATGAACATTGACTAAAACCAATAAGATTCATTCAGCACACATATTGCAAAGGAACTTGAGAAAACGAAAATAGCTTTACCTTTGTTGTCTCCTTTGTTAGTTTGCGATTGTACCTGAGTCACAATTGTAAACCAGTCACATCACACATGTAAGTTACATATTTCATTATTTCACAACATATGAATTTCCTAAGTTTCATTATTTCATTATTTCATTCAATCCTAAGTCCTGCTGAAATAAGTTTCTGATAAATAGGGATAACTGATGGCTTTGATCAGTATCCCCAGTTATTGAACATCGTCATGCTACATTCAATATTAAATATAATTATCCTTAAAGTAAAAACATGAAACAAATTAAACACTATCTCAAAAAGGGAGAGAGAGAATTTTACTTGCAAATACTCCATTTCTTTAGATTGTGACCATCACTAGCATGAAGGGCCATTTGAACATCTGGTCTATTATAAAAAGCTCTAGCATAGTCATCCAGAAGAGCACCCAGGACCTATGTTGCTCCATATCCTACAGAAGAGCACCCAGGACCAGTAACAACAAATTATCTTGTCACCTTAGCACACAACATATATTATAAGCAGCAACATCAAATGAAATCAGCAACAACTATCCAACCACATGATGCATATAATTTAAACCACGGCATCAAGGACTGAAATGACTGAAATTCTATAAACATCATCAAGGAAATTCTTTAGCAAAACAACAATAATAATGATAATAATCAACTCAATTTCTAGATTACCTGATATGTATATAGTTGCACAAAAAGATAGGCATATACTGGTGCATTCTGGCATATTGCTTTGAAACTCTGTAGACAGTTTCAGGAACATACTACAAGACTAGGTTAAGGTACACCTCATCTTTTGCAGCCGTCGAGTAGAAACAACGCTTTAGTCTAAAAACGTCAGTATGCTCGAGCATACGCGTAACCTGGAGTTCCCTATTCTTATATCTCTTGTCTTGTAAGACTTTCTTTATTGCCGCAGCTTCACCAGTTTCAAGGCACTTAGCCTACAATACATTCAAAGCATTGTGTATAAGCCTACAATACTTTCTTTATTGCTGAAACTATATAGTGTTTATCATGCATGGAGAACTAGTCTAGAGTCCTAACCCTCATGTGTTTTTCAATATCAAGTCTCCATGTAAGCTCCTCAACGCATTTCTCCAACTTGTCTTTTGCTTCCTTAAGTGCCCCAGTATCTCTTGCAGCCTACACAGCAACTTACAAACTGTTATCATACCTCTACTTTTCAATCATTTTTCTTTCTCATAGTTATTCTAAAAGAAATGACATAAATTCGAAAAAATGATACAGAGAAGTGAGACTCACAATCTGAAGCATTTTCAGCTCTTTCTGTGCTACTTTAGCTCTCCAGAGACATTGAAGTGCAAGAGTTGCTATCTTGTGCTTTTTGTAAGAACAAAGAGCTTGAGCTCTCCTCCATTCCAAACGATAAAATTATCAATGTAAAATAGACGTAATGTAATTTCATGTTTTGCATGATTATATCTAAAGCTTCAAATTTTTATTGATGATACTTTAGATGAACTTTTCAATGAGCAAACGTATTTTGGATTCCAAATTATTTCATAATGTATGTCATTATCTATGCTGGTGTTATAGGTATTTCTTCTAAAGATGTTTTTACCTGAATTTTAATTGAAGCCTTTGTTCTTCTTCTGTGCCTAAATTCATTTCTTGCTGCTAATGCTCTCAATCCTGATTGAATAACAATAGTTGTTGCTTGTAATGATGTATACTCCATTATTGGTCTACTACTTCACTGAGCTTGACTTGTGTGGTTGGTGCTGTTTCAAGTTTGCAACATCCAACTACAAAAGTCAGAGTATAAAAAGACACAAAGAATAAGTCAGTCAACGAGGAAACATGTTGCATATATAAAACAATACTAGTAGCTAGGCATTATTAGTGAATTCAAACATGTTGGCATTAGCCATACGAGGAAATATGTTGCTGATTTTATTCTCCCTCTCAATCTCAACCCTTTACATAAACATTGGCTGCAGCAGTACCGTGGTGGACACTATTACGTCCTCTCAATTGATCAAAGATCATGAGACATTAAGCTCCAATGACAATGCTTTCAAGCTTGGATTCTTCAGCCCCCCAAACACAACAAATCGCTACCTTGGAATTTGGTACCTAAATCAATCCAACAATATCATATGGATAGCCAACAGAAACAAACCACTAAATGACTCTTCCGGGGTTCTCACCATATCCAACAATAGAAACCTCGTACTACTAAATGGACATAAACATGTTATTTGGTCATCAAATGTATCAACTTCTTCAAACACTAGTACTGCTCAACTTATGAATACTGGAAACCTTGTCTTGCTGGATGACACTACGGGCAATAAAATATGGGAGAGTTTCAGTCAACCTTGTGATACATTCCTTCCAAATATAATAATCAGCACAAACAAAATAAGTGGGGAGAAAGTAAAGCTTACTTCATGGAAAACTCCTTCTGATCCAGCCATTGGAAGCTTCTCTGCCAGCCTTGACCGTCTCGGTGCTCCCGAAGTGTTTGTATGGAACCAAACACAATCGTACTGGCGCTCAGGTCCATGGCAATGCAGCAAACTTGCAAATCACCTCTCCACAAGCAGATCTTCGTAGATCTGCAATCAGAATCAAGATTCACAAGGTTAGGGTTTTGTGTTCGTAGCAAAACCGAAACCGAAACTGAAAAAGGTTAAATCAGTGTTTAAAAATTATTAGGGTTTTCAACTGTGAGAAGCAGAGAAGAGTTTTGAGAAGGAAGCAATTATTTTAAGCATGTGAAAATATGAGAAACAGACTTGCTTCGAAAACAAAATTAATCATTTCTAAATAGCTCCAATTTATATAGTGTAAAACGAAGTAAAATTGGTATCGAGTCAATAACTGCGTAGATGCTTTATTTTATCTTAAGTGGCTCCAATTTATTTTATTTTATTTTTTGACAAATGCTTTTCCTTTCTTTGTTTTGCATAAAATCTTCTACAAAAAAGAAATAATCTTCAAGTTCAACATCCATCTTTATGTGCTATTCCAAAACGAAGCCGTATAAAAGAAAGATTAGATGTGCCAGAAACTTCAATCTAATGAATGAATACTTCACATGAATAAAAAGTAAGAAGAAACTACTGTGTGCATATTCTCTACGTCAAAGGGCAGAAGATAGTTTAAATTTGTGACAGCAAAGCACAATAACACGCACACAAATCAAAATTAAATGTGCGAAGTTCCAAAAGCATGCAACGAGAAGCAGGACAATGAACACAGTTGAGGAAGGGAGAGCAGTGATCCAAAACAAGCATACAAATCCGGGTTCTTTGCCTTTGGAGAATCTTAGTTATAATTCGTCAATCAGGTCAAACTATAAAACAGTCTGAAGTTTATAAAGTAACAAAGCCAAAGGAATATCAATGATGTTCCTTATGGTGCATTTTTTAATTTCATAGGTTGAATGTTCGACAAACTTTTGATTTTGAGGCAAAGACTTTTGTGTTAGTCAGAAGATCCAGAGCAGTACTAATGCAATTGAGTAAAACTGGTACCACTGACCTGCCGTAAGTTTTGTGAATAATAAGCAATGGCCCAGAAACCTGAATCATCAACTTTTTCACAATTCTTCAGATCTAAATCGGCCAATCTCTTGCAACCGACTGCAATTGCTTTTATACCAATGCTCGTGATGTTCGAAAGCCCGCGCAACTCCAGATCAAAGAGTTCAGCTAGATGGCTTATATACTCCATCCCCGTGTCTGTAATTCCATTGCAATATGACAGGTTGAGCTTGGTCAACTTCTTGCACCCAGTTGCAAGTGCTGCCATCGCATCGTCTCCTATTCATATACAGCTACAATAAAAGAAGAGAACGAACACAATAGATTCACCACTTTGTTTACAATTTTGCTGAATCAAAAATAATTAACCACACCGAGTAAAGTTCAAATACCGGTAGAGATCAAGTTCAGTCATTTTCGAGCAGTTACAAGCAATGTGTGCCAATCCTATGTCTGATATGTTTGTGCATAATCCTAACTTCAAACTTACAAGTTCTGAACATCTTGATAGATTTTTGAGTGCTGCACGAAGGACCGGGTGTCGGAAACAAATTAGTCCGAACCATCGGCAATTTGAACAAAAATGGTATACAATTTAAACAAAGAACTTCAATAATTTACCTATATCATTCATGCCAGAGCAATCCGTAAGGTCAAGCTCTGCAAGCAACAAGCAATTTGATCCAAGCTGATAAAGAGAATTCTCAGTAACCATATCACAAGACTCTAACTTCAGACAAGCAAGGTTTGGACAAGAGTTTGCTATAGTAGAGATGGCTGCATCAGTGATGAAACGACAACAAGTCAAATCAAGTGTCTTCAAATTGCCGCAGCCAGATACTAGCTGCATAATCCCCATGTTGGTAACCCCAATACATTTACTTAAACCAAGTTCCACTAAAGATTTGCAGTTGGTGCCAATAATTTGAAGGATAAAGTCATTAATTCTAACGCCATCAATTCTAAGAATGCTCAGCTGCTTTAAATTCATCAAGCAGTTAATAAGAGGTGCTGAAAGCTCCTGCAGAAAATGTCTGAGTTGTTAGTGTATATCATACTCATCACAATGAAATAGGCTTGGCAATTATATACAGTAATACACACCAAAAAAAGTTTAGGCACAAACTCACAGAGAGGCAATGTCTCGCACCCATCTGCTGGAGACCATCGTGTCCACTAATTACAGATATTAAGCCGGATGAGCTAACACAATTACACCTTGATACATCAATTGCCTGCAATGCATTACAAGGACGCTTGCTCAAAATTAAAAACATCTGTGTTTATGCTCCACGGAACCTCCATGGTCAAATTTTCTTAATTTTGAAACGATTATTGTTACAGTTGATAACTTTGAACAAAAACATTACCTTAAGTAGTGGACATCCTTTTTCAAGAAACCACAACCCAGTATCATCCACTAAATAGCATCCCACCATAATGAAAACCTCAAGCCTTAACAGAGAAGCTATTGATCGTAAAGATTCGCTTGTTACCTAATTACGAAAGATCTCAAAATTCTTTAAAATATATTTTGCAGAAAACATAACTCAAACCAAATACAGCCTATTTATTAGCTGAGCAACGTAATAAAGTAAAACAGAAAAATCATATTGCTATTGGCATATGCTGCTCTTGGCAAAACGGCACACCAATCCTCTGATTTTAAAATTCAGCACTACGATCCTACTATGAGTCCTGAAGTCCATGATACTTCAAATGTGTCGGCTCGTATTTTCCATAAAAACTCGTAGAATCGTACGAGTTAACATTCGGACTCGCGATTTTAACAACATTGAGAACATTCCTTTTAATCTCCGATTACTCTAAGCATGAAACTACAAGCAAATTTCATTCAGATGATAGTATTAGTAATTCAAGGCTTCAAAAATAATGACCCACAACCACACACACCAAATATCCTAAGGGAAATTGTGAGAAAAGATCCCATTAAGGAGTTGACAAATGACAAGTGCTGCTTCTCACAAAAGTATTTAGGATTTTGAAAAGTTATATTCTGTCAACATTGTGACCTCAGCCTATTTTCAACTACAATATTGTTAGTTACACAAACTCTCATATAATCTAATATCCGCTATTGCTGTCATAATATCTTATCATTTCGATTGATTTAGTAGCAAAACATACTAATGATTGGGGGGGATCAAAAATTCATAATCATATAATATTTTCTAATGAGTAAGCAAAAATACTAATTACTAACCTTAAGATACGAAACATCAAGAAATTTCAAATGGAAGCATTTCTTGGAAAGAAGATCAATCCCCATATCAGAAATCTCCAAGCACCATTTCAAACTAAGACTCTCCAATCGACTACACCCAACAGCAATCTTAGCCAAACCAATATCAGTAACCCCTAAACACTTATCCATATTAAGTTCCTTCAACCTCGTGGCGCACGATAGCGCAGCAGCTTCTCTATCACCATAACCCCAACAATGAGAAACATCAACCGCTTCCAATAACGGACAAGCCTTAATCAACATCTCCAATCCCACATACCCCAACCCATTCGCACGACTCAGTACTAACCTCCTCAATCCCCGAGTCCAACTCACTGATCCCTGACTCAGTAAAATCGACACAGCTCCATCGTCGATCCTTGGACATAGTGAAAGATCAAGCATCTCAAGTATTATACCTGTTCGTTCTGTTGGAAGAGACCTTCGCTGAGAACGGCGACGGCGACGGCAACAGCAACAGCGACGCCGACGGTGAGAACGGCGTGAGGGAGAGGAAACGGTGAGAACGGCGTGAGGGAGAGGAAACGGTGAGAACGACGTGCGTGAAACGGTGAGAACGACGTGCGTGAAACGGTGAGAACGACGTGCGTGAGGGAGAGGAAACGGTGAGGAGGAAACGCTGAGGGAGAAGAAACGGTGATCTCTGAGAGTGAGAAGGCGTGCGTGAGGGAGAGGAAACCGTGAGGGAGAGGAGTTCTGAGTTCTCTGTAGTGATGTAGTGATGAAGGATCAGAGAGAAGACGAAGGATTAGGGTTCGTGAGAGTGAGAATGGAGAGGAGAGGAGAGGAGAGGAGTGTTCGTGAGATTGTGAGAGTGAATGTTTGAGAATGAGAGTGAGAGGCTCTGAGAGTGATTTTTTTTCTTTCTATTTTTGGACTTTAGAGGTCAAGCGCGAATAGAAGCATGACGTCTAAAGTATAAGAACAGAAGAAAAAAAATTCACCCCTAATTACAAGTTTGCCACCGTGTCACTTATGTAGTCAGGCGCTTACACGCCTGACTTCTAAAGTCTAATTTTTTCCTATTTTTTCACTTTAGAAGTCAGGCGTGTATCCCGCTTGACTTTAAAACTCGCGAATTTTGCCTCTTAATTACAAGTTTGCCACCGTGTCTACTTACGTAGTCAGGCATTTGAGCGCCTGACTTTAAATGTCTAATTCTAATCTCATTTTTGCACTAATTAGTTTTTATTTCAAAAACAACTTATATGAATTTTGATGAAAAAGAGAAATACATGGTATTGTAATATTTTTATTTCATCTAAATAATTATAATATATAAATATATTTTTTCAAATAATTAATTAGTTTTTTTACAAATTTTAATAACATTATAATTTCTTTGTGAATAAATATATAACTTCGAATATCAAAAAAAAAATATATAACTTCAAAAACTATGTTGAGATTTATCTCTCTCTCTCCCTCCCTCCCTCCCTCCCTCCCTCCCTCCCTCCCTCCCTCCCTCCCTCCCTCTCTCTCTCTCTCTCTCTCTCTCTCTCTCTCTCTCTCTTTCTCTCTCTATATATATATATATAGACTAAAGTGCTCTCGGGGTCCCTTATCTTTATTTAAAGTAACGAACAAGTCCTTTATGTTTTTTTTGTCCCAAATAAGTCCTTTATCTTTCAAATTTTTGACAAATAAATCCTTTTCCGTTAACAGTGTTGATTTATGTGTCAAAAAAAAGGATTTATGTGTTAAAAATTTGAAACATAAAGGACTGATTTGGGACAGAAAAGGATTTATGTGTCAAAAATTTAAAACATAAAGGACTGACTTGGGACAAAAAAAAGATAAAGGACCAAATCGTTACTTTAAATAAAGATAAGGGGCCCCGGGAGCACTTTCGCCTATATATATATATATATCTGTGTGTGTGTGTGTGTGTGTGTGTGTGTGTGTGTTTTGAATATATATAAAAGAAATCAATAAATAAAAGTATCATCTCATAAGTCTTGTGTCAATTGAAAGAAAAATTTTATGTTAAATTTTAAAGTCAACTAATTATTTCTTATTTCAAGAACAACTTATATTAGTTTTGATTAAAAAAATAAATACATGTGTATTGCAATATTTTTATTCATCTATACTATTATAATTGGTAAATATTTTTATTAAACTAATTTATGTTTTTACAAATTCGCATAATAATATAATTTATTTGTAAATAAAGACATAATTTCAAAAATACGTTAAGGTTTATATATATATATATATATATATATATATATATATATATATATATATATACACGCTTTTAAAAATGGAATGAAAACAATAAATAGAAACGTTATCTCCTAAGCCTCATGAATTTACTATAAATAAAAACTTTTTCTTATATATATATATATATTTAATTGTAATTTTTGAATAAAAATGGAAGCTTCATTTATATAAAAATTACAATAAATAATTATAGGTAAAAATAATGAGGAGTGTTATAACCAAAATCTTCTTTATGTGTAAATTATAAACAAAATATTAGATTACATGAAAGATAATCATAAGTATTATATATATATATATATATATATATATATATATATATATATATTAAATCACCTTAAGGTAACCAAAGAAATAAAAGAAAATAGCATTAGTTGGAGGGGTTCCTACACAAAAAAAAAATGAGATGATAATATTTTATGCCAATCATTACACATAGGTAGGCTAAATAAAAGATAGGAAGAGAACCGAAGAAGAATTTGAACATCCTATAATCTAAGTTACATCTATAATCTAAGTTACATCAATAATCTTTTCATATATGTTACAGTTACAACAACCAGACCATGTGAGTGACAACCTCAAAATTATATCCTAAATTTTCACCTATTTCCTAATCAAACTTCAAGCTACTACATGTAATAGCTCTAATCTCCAATTCCATACATACCCCTATATTCTACAAATTAAAACGTCCAAATCTCATAAGCCTCATGCACCAAATACTTTCCATGCATCATTTGCTTATGGAAATACAAATCACAACCCATTGTAGCTGATGTGCTAATGAGTCCAATTGACATTAATGTTCAAGACTTTGTTGTTTAAATAGCCACTATTTACTTAAATGATCAATGTAACATTCCTTTTTACCATTTAAAAAATGTAACATTCATTTTATTTTTCAATGTGTTTGCCTTTTTGTCTTACTATTATTCATTGTGGCTACTTTATGGTTCATAATTAAATGGATATGAAAAGATGCATGTTTAGACAATAATAAGTCTTAATTTTGTTTTTTGTAAGTTTTATTGACACCTATAAAATTAATTTTCGTTAAAAAAATTGATATAAAATAATAACATCTTATTTTCTTCCTACTCTATGGAGTATATATATTGTTATTAATTTTTAGACCACCCTTCTTAAGTATTTATAGTATTTATTAAAGAAGACCTAAAGTGAAGGAAAATGAAAAGATTGTAACTATATCTCTATTAAAAACCAACTATAATAATTAGGACTAATTAGAATAATAATTTAGAGACACTAAAAGACAACTAAAATCAAAACATCAAGTAATGAACTAAGAGTAATCAATAAGAGAGGAAGTTTTGTAAAATTTTAAAAAAAAGGAGGAAAACTCACAATTCAAGAGGCAATCTTCTTTTATAAAAATTAATATTAATGTTGCAACATGTTTATAATATAAATAATAATATTAGTTCCGTTTAAAATGTAATAATTATTTTTAACATATTAAAACTAATAAGTTCTACAGTAATAATATTTTTAAAAAATTAATATTATCAATTACGGTTAAATTAAAAATTTACAATTAAATTATACCATTAATATGATGTATATGCAATACAAATAAATCAATTAAATATATAACAAAATGAAACACTAATAATAACCAGATAAAAAATACTAATATATTTGATCAAATATATATATATATATATATATATATATATATATATATAGATATAGATATATTATAATATATTATATTATATTATATTATATTATATTATATTATATGATATTATATTATATTATATTATATTATATTATATTATATTATATTATATTATATTATATTATATTATATTATATTATATTATATTATATTATATTATATTATATTATATTATATTATATTATATTATATAATATAATACTTAAACTATTTTTAGTTGTTATTATCAACTTCTATTTTAATTTGAAAATATCATCATTTTAATGTAAATATAATTTTAACCTAACTTGTGACACCTATACCTCGAGCTATACAACTCCAACTGCAACCAAACTAGTGCCAAATTAACAAGCATTAAGTCTAGTTTCTGAAAAGGTAAACCGCATAATTTTGGGACCACTAGATTGTTCCCAGTTACTGTATAACTGAACCTATACCCAGATCGTTTCTAGATCACCCCAAACAATGAGTTTAGCAACAAAATTGGCATCAAACATTCATCAAATTTCAATAATCAAACACATCGTCAACCCAATTCAGAGATACACATGTTTTTAAACTGAAAACAGAAGCAAATTCATAGAACCCACATAAAGCCCTTCATATACCCTATTATAGAGTTAGAACCCCACCCTTACCTGGGTTTTGAAGATTTCGCAGTCACCTTCCTTCTTGGATGAAGAATGCGCAGCCCCCTCTCTATTTCTCACCAAGAATGCGCAGCCTCCTTCTCTCCTTGCTTCTAGGTTTTCTCTAATCCTTATTTTCTTTCTCAGCTTATGACAACTTAACCTAATTCTAATCCTTTTTTACTTCTCTTCTAATTAGCCTTATGGGCCACTCTTCACACCCCCTTATATTACTTATTCTAACATAAAAATAAGCCCATACAACATAATAATATTATTACTACTCTAATATTATTTTCCACACTTAATTAACCTATTAATTAAATAAAAGTCAACGTAGCAACTATACTAATAATTCCCAACTTCAACAATTCTCACACCTAATTATCAAATAAGTTAATTAAATAATTAATTAAATATTTGGGGCGTTACAGTATCACCCTATGGACTATGTCATCCTATGTGTAGGTCTTAGCATGGAATAACAAAGTTTATTTTATTAAACATTTACCCACAATAGTTCTTGAGTTCTAGTTATAAACCATGTCTGAATTTATAATTTGCATTCACTTTTAGCTCATCAATTCTAAATAATGAATTTGAAAGAATTTAGGCATGCAAGAACTAAAATGCAAACATCAATACATAACATAAAACCATTAAAAGATCATTACAAAGATTATGACATCCCAACTATAAAACGGTTTAGCTCATGTTGAGCATTACTAAAGTCGACATACAAACTAAGATAATAATCATGTTCATATTACTGAAAACACAAAGGAAAGGAAACTGAGTAGAAGATACACAGTTTAAGTTCCTTTGCATGAATCAGCCCAGTAATGCTGCAGCATTGGCTCCCAAGATTCCTTGTGAAGAATGTAGTTGCGTGAAGGTGAGGGAAAAAGTTGTCAATTCCTTCCCTCTCCTTTGAAACCAGCTCCAATGATGATTTAAGTGATATTTTCTGGTCTACTTGTGAATGAGAAGGTGAAGGGTATTTATAGGCTTCATGTGAGAGGTTTCTTCATGGTGAAGTTTGCTTGAAAAAGAGGTTAATTGAACTTGCACCCATTTGCTTCAAAAAGATTGATTTGATTACTAAACTACTACCAAAGGGGTCATATGGCGTAAGGACGAGTGTCCCTTAAAAGTGCAAGTTATAGGCTCCTTGAGAGAGGTTTCTTTATGGTGAAGTACTTAAGGGTGAAGTAGTAATTCCCCACTTGCATCACTTGCTTTTAGAAAGTTGATTTGTTCTTTCAACTCTAGAAAGTAGGCCTAAAAGCATGGGCATGTGTGTCTGAAAAAGGAGCAAGTTGCAAGCCATGTTATCCATAAATTCGTGCTTTGGTGAGCAACTTGGGCCACTTGCTTAACTTTTTGACTTTTGAGCTCATAGTGACGTCAGCCCGGTAATGGTGTGGCATCCAAATCTGTGGCATCCTAATGTTGTGGCATCTAGTGCTGCAGCATTGGACAAACACATAAAAGCACCACAAAATATCCAAAAAGCACCAAGTTGATATCAAACACCTCTTGACCCTTAATGTTACTGTTTATCATTTAATTTCCTATTTACACAACAATATTACTAAGATACTTACAATAATTTAAGTCTAGAAGCATAAATAACTCTATATAAAATATAGTTATCACACCCCCAAACTTAAACCATTGTTTGTCATCAAGTAATGACGCTTGACAAAGACAACAAACAAAATACAAATAGAATACAAAGACATACACCGGTTGCATAAACAACACAATTTTTTTAACGATGATATTTCTTTAGAATTCACATTGATTTAAGCCTAATGAGTATAAATAGCTTTTATAAATAAGAGTTACCACACCCCCAAACTTAAACCATTTATTGTCCTCAAGTAATGACACTTGGAACAAGACAATAAACTAACTAGAACTTAATAAAACAACCTTTTCAAATTAGAAGAACAGATCAGCTATATTCTTTGCTCAAATAGATTTTCAAAACTGATCTTGAGGGCTCCATTTTCATTCTTTTACATCACACACCTGATGCTCTAGCATTGGATGTTGTGACATCACACACACCCACCATTGTTTTTCACAACATTCAGACTTATTATTGCTCATTATGTGAGTGTGTGACTGTTGAGCTCAGATTAGTTCTTAGCTAGTTTTAAAACTTCTCCTAGCTTTGGAAAGAGTAGTTTGCTTTTGATCAAACCAAATTTTTTTCAAAATGTGGAATAAGCTAACAACTTCATCTTAAGCATTAGGGGGGCTTCAAAGCACAACAAATGGCTTTAATTCAAGCATTTCAGAGAAATTGGTCAGTGCACCTCTTATTTGCTCTAATCATTTCTTTTCTCACATTTTCTTTCTAGACTGACCACCTTTTGACTGAAACCATAATAAAGCCTCCACAAAATGGCCTCCCTACTCAGTAGTCAACCCCGCTGTATTGCCCTTGTTTTTTCTGTTTTTTTTCTTTCTTTTTCTCTTGATTTTTTTCTTCTAGGCAACTATAGCATTATTCACTCTTTTCTTTCTTTTGATCCTATTAATTTGTACATCGACCTTTTACATTCTTAGTACTTAAGCCTTAATATAACCTATGAATCTTGGTTCACTAGTACTAGCCTTAGCATCAGATTATTTCTTGCTAGCTAAGTCTCTTTCTAAGCTCAGAGTTTAAGTGTGGAAGCAGCAATAAAACTAATCATTGTTCAAACAAAGTTACTCTACGCATTCACTTAATCATCATTAAATTTAGCCCACAACATGGTTCTAATTTATTCAGTCAAGGCATTTATCTCAAACTATATTTAACACAAAATGCTACTTCATTTAATATTTAAACATTTAAAACATCATTTAGGTCTTCCCCCCAACTTAAGATCTGGCAGTGTTTCCACTTCTCATGCAAGTCTAATGGAAGAGACCTTTTGGAAACTACAATACTGAAATTAAAAACATCTAACACAACAACATTTAACACAACACAACTTCTTGATGCTATTACAGATGCTACAACATCCCGCAGATTTATTGAAAACAACAACAACAGGCAGCAATAACAGAGAACATTAAAAGGGAAGAGTTACTTATATGTGATCCTTGGCTTGGTATGCGTGCTTGCTCTTGTGGGGCCCTACTTTGGCTTCTTTTAATAAACTCTTTGTTTCTTGTTTGGGGGGCCCTTTTTCTTGTTCAGCTTCTTCTGTTGTCGTGGATGCCGCAGCTTCAGTGCTCTGCATCTCAGCTTCTTCACCAGCTATACCACATCACAGTTAATGCTCACTTCACCAATTCTCTTGAACAGTCCTGCAACATCAAAAATAGCAACAAAAACAAGTATTAGATTCAAAACCCTAGGCTGCCTGACCCTTTTTCTTGTCCACCTTCTTTTGTTGCTGTAGTGGATGTTGTAGGATTAAAAGCTACTACTTCACAGTTAAAGTCACCAGTCCTGCAACATCAAAAATAGAAACAAAAATAATTTTACTAGTCTAAAACTATGGGCTGCCTCCCAGTAGCACTTGGTTTAAGAGTAATCAACCAGACTAAGTATTGTGGTAGGTATCTTTCTTGGTGTATCCCTCTGGTGTTGTAGCATCAACTTTTTGCAAAACAGCTTCTTGGGTTGTACCATACATGACAGCATCCACTCTTTGCACTTCAGTGCCCAATAGCCTTGGTGGTTGCTCTGTGGTACATTGAGTTTTGGATGGATTTTTGTTTTGTGTGGGCTGAGGTCGTATGTTTTGGTAGATGAGGTGGTTTGGTTGAGAGGACTTGTGTGAAGATGGTTGTTTTGAAATGGGGAAAGTGTTGAGATAAGTTTTGATGGTTTAACTCCTCGGCCACGAAGGCTGCTGCACATGGTGCTACAACACCAAAATTCTGCATAATTGACAACATCTACACAAGACCACTTATTCACACCTGAAAAAGTAAAAACAAAAACACACAAAACACAATTAGTCCAAACAAATTAGGGTGGATAATAGGACTAGAAAAAAATATCATCTTTCCGCTTTCTCCTTTTTGTCAGAAATCCTGTGTATTTGGCATAGGGAAGCCAGTGTTCCCATGCCCCTACCAATAAGCATTTTGGATAGGAATTCTCTTTCTCTTGAAAAAATTGAAGCTCGTTTTGCGGATGACTCTTTTCTTCAACTACCAAGGGTTGAGTCTCAATTGTCACATGACTATTTTCATACATCAACCTTGGATTTTCTTCTTTGTCACTATTTTTGAATTTTTCTTGTTCTACACAATTTTTTTGTTTTTCTTCCACTATTTCCAAATGACCGCATTCAAGTTCACACTTTTCTTTCTTTTGCTCAACCATCTCAATAGATTCAATGGAATGGGCTAAAAGTTCTTTAAAATCAAAGTTTCCCAAATGTCCACATTCATCTTCAAACTCTACACTCTTTTCTTCCTTTTGCTCAACCACATATTCAATACAACTCCTTTCTTCTAGCTCAACCACTTCTTTAAAACAACTCTCTTCTTTTAGATGCTCCAACATTGTCTTATGGTGAGCCTCTATATTCTTACATGACACTTGAAAGTTTGTCCTAATGTACTCCTTTGGTTTGATCTTGAGAGTATGGATCTTGCTCACTCCTAAGATTTATCATGCCGTAATCCATATTTTAGGTTGTAATGGGAAGGAAATTTGTCTCATAACAGCCCCTTTCATATTCACTCCCACAGAAATCATAGTTGAAAAATTATTGTTGACCAATTGCTGAAATAACAAACACAATTAGTAACACTAAGAACAACAAGGACTACACAGTACAAACACAAGCACAATATAAAGAGAAAAAAATTTCTGAAAATAGAACACACTAAATCAAATAATCTAACTAATTAACCAAACTTACTAACTAATCATAGAAATTAACTATCACAATCCCCGGCAACAGCGCCAAAAACTAATTGTGCTTGATATATATAAACAAATGTATGTGCAAGTAAACACAATCGTAACAAGTAATAAAGATTAAATAAGATCATTCCCACGAGGATTGTTGAGTTTATTTCTATATTTAAATTAGTAATTAAGCTAGTGAGTAACACAAAGGAAAGGAAACAAAGTAGAAGATACACAGTTTAAGTTCCTTTGCAAGAATCAGCCTAGTAATTCTGCAGCATCGCCTCCCAGCATTCCTTGTGAAGAATGTAGTTGCATGAAGGTGAGGGAAGAAGTTGTCAATTCCTTTCCTCTCCTTTGAAACAGGCTCCAATGATGATTTAAGTGATAGTTTCTGGTCTGCTTGTGAATGAGAAGGTGAAGTTTGCTTGAAAAAGAGGATAATTGAACTTGCACCCATTTGCTTCAAAAAGATTGATTTGATTACTAAACTACTACCAAAGGGTTCCTATGACGTAAGGACAAGTGTCCCTAAAAAGTGCAACTTATAGGCTCCTTGAGAGGGGTTACTTTATGGTGAAGTAGTAATTCCCCACTTGCATCATTTACTTTTAAAAAGTTGATTTGTTCTTTCAACTCTAGAAAGAAGGCCTATAAGCATGGGCAAGTGTTTCCGAAAAATGAGCAAGTTGAAAGCTATGTTGTCCAAAAAGTCGTGCTGAGGTGAGCAACTTGGGCCACTTGCTTAACTTTTTGACTTTTGAGCTCAGAGTAACGTCATCACGGTAATGCTGTGGCATCCATTGCTTTTGCTCCAGTGCTGCAGCATTACAATCTTCTAATGCTGTGGCATCCAGAGCTGTGGCATCCAGTGCTGCAACATTGAATAAACGCATAAAAGCACCACAAAATATTCAAAAAGCACCAAGTTGATATCAAACACCTGTTGACCCTTAATGTTATTGTTTATCACTTAATTTCCTTTTTACACAACAATATTACTGAGATACTTACAATAATTTAAGTCTAGAAGCATAAATAACTCTATATAAAAGAGAGTTATCACTCGGCCACTTTGGTTTGCTTAGTACGAATTTCCCCACAAGCGGAGCTTCAACTTTCTAAAATCGGCATCTAGGGGAGAAGAGACGGCGTAAAGACGATATAGGTTCAGAAAGTATTGGGCCAGTTCTTCTTCGGTCACAATAGGCTCGAAAACATTATCCTAGCGCAACGGGGAATAGGGAATCAAGACTGTCTCACAAATAGGGTTTGGCCTAGGGGTTGCTGGGCTTTCGTTGCATGGGCCTGAAAGGCGAGGATGAGTCAAGGTTGGTAATAATGCGATAACAAAGAGGTTAAATAAACAAAGGGAGACTCATCTTACCAACTCTTATTGGGAACTTTCCCTCGGCTGAAAAGGTGATTCTCGACCCGGTTGATTATAAGCTTTCTGCAATAGGAGTCGGGTGTCAAAATGGAACAAAAAAAGTTTTGATAGAGATGCTAACACACCCTTAGTCTTTTGAAATGTCAAGGTTCTTCTTCGGCATGGGAGAGATATATGTCGCATACTGGAAGGAGGAGGTGTTTGAACAATGGGATGTAAGCTATGAGTCCATTTCCTTTGGGAAATGGGGAAAACACCAGTTCTAGAGCCGCGTGTCAAAAAGCGGTTAGCCGAGCACAATAGAAGCACTAGATGAAATAAAGACTCAAATAATCATGAAACTTTCATGGAGTGATCTTATGAGGGTCTCTTCATGTTTTGCGCTTAATGGGTGGAAGGCTTGGCAATTGCAATGAGTGCTGGCTTTGAGCTGACAACCATCACTATTGGTTGAGTAGTGAGGCCTCCCACGACGCCCAAGTATTGGTTGAGTAGTGAGGCCTCCCACGGTTCCTTCTTTTAAGGGATGGCCCTAGTGAGTCCCAAGGTATGGGAATTTGTTGACCAAGGCCAAATTGCCAAGCGACAAATTTTGGGTGATAAGGTTCAATAGTAAGGTAATTGCAACAGGAAGAAAGTTTAATACCGGTAATGAGGTCTCTGGTAGGAAGGAATTGACTCCAGTTGGGGCTGATGCGTTTCAGGAAGAAAGTTTAATACCGGTAATGAGGTCTCTGTTAGGAAGGAATTGACTCCAGTTGGGGGCTGATGCGTTTCTCTAGAATGGGTCACCAGTTGAATTTCCTTGGGGTTTAGATCAACCAACATCTGGAAGACCTCCAAACGCTCCACGGGCAAAAGAGGCGTGGATGCCAATTGAGAACCCAAGATTCTGGGCTTTGTAGAAGAAGGAGAGTATGGCAAGAAGAGGTTGGAAAAGTATAGTTGGACAAATAATTTCCATGCCTTTGTAAAGAAGAGCCAAGAAAAAGGGGCCTCACGAGTAGCCTTGATAGGAACGGGGCATACAGATGATTGGGTGATCTTCCTTTAAAACCCCAAAAGTATTCGTGCTATAGAAGTATTTGTTGAAAAAGTACATAAGGAAGGCATTCTGCTCGGTATCGGTCACGGGCTCAGAGGTTTTGGCATTCCAAGAAAGAATGTTTTGGAAACTTGAGTCATGAGTGTAATTCAGGCACTCGCCGAGAAAGTCAGGGTCAACTAGATTTCCTTCCGATCTACAAGAAGACCCAAGATGACTACAATATCTACTACTGTAGGGGTCAGCATCCCCTTGTGAAAATGATGGAGTTAAGTGTGGATGACCAAAAACACACCAAAGGGAAGACGACGTCGAAGTTGTGGGTGATTTTTATGGTAGACATCATGATCATATCATAGAGGCCCCAATATCTCCAAGCCTTGCCTTTGATCGTGACGATTCAATTGGCCCATTCACTATAACCAGAGGAGGACTTTGGCCAACCTCTAAGTTCATGGAGTCCGGTCGCCGCGGTTTACCACGAAATGGGTGATACGTACGCGTTCGGGATTGAGATGCTCTTGGAAGATGCTCTTGAGATGCTCTTGGAAGATGTTACCACGAAATGGGTGATACGTACGGTGGAAGGGCGGAGAGTAACCGATGTCCCAGCGTTTGAGAAAACGTTGCAAGGGACCAGGTTGGTAGCAGGTCTTGGTTGCCTTGCCCGGAACAGGAATCGGCATGGTGATGGTGCTTTTGGTTGGAGGCTATGCTCGTAAGTCGTTGCGCGGTCAACGAAAAACGGAAAATGGGAAGCAAGGTCGCAATGAAGGTGGTGAGGATTTCAACAGGAAATGGAAGGCAACTGTAGCCAAAAACGATTACTAATATGGCGTTTTATAGCTATAAGTTGTAATGAATGTTTCCTAGGGAAACGTCGCTTCGCTGCATGGGTTTGCGGTAGACAGGCTGTCATATGACTAGTCAATGATGTAACAGCTAGTTTAGCAGCCGTAATTGTAATAGCTCGATGTTTCATTTTTGCGTCGTTAATCCCAACCACTCGGCTATATACCAATGCAAAAAGGGGGGCATTTGTTGACACCCAAAACATGCTAAGTTGTTGGCAGAGGGGAAAAAGGTAGTTGAGGCTATAGTGTGCCCGAGGGCATGTGAGGTGAGCCACTAAGATGAGAGGCCTAGGTGAAAATGTGACTCGCCAAAAAGAGGGTCTTGATGGAAGAGCTCAGACTAAGAGGGTTAAAGATGAGTTAAAAGGCTTGAACATCGAGTGCATGGTAAAGTATGCCGCGTAGATTCAGCACAGCTAGAAGACAACTCGGCTGAGGAGCTAATGGCCAAAGGAAAAATATGTGGCACGGTCGAGAAATATTTTTGCCGAGGTGAGAAGGCTTGTTTGGAGATCAAGTATTCAATGCATATGGACAAGGTCAAGCATTGAAGCAGTTAAGGTCAGCAACAAAATAACGTCAATGAAGCAGGAGTGAAGATGTTCTAACCCACTAGCCCGTGCTAGTGAGGTCGTTGAGCGTATCTCAGAGTTTCTAGGGTTTAGGAATAATACGATGCATTGATCTTAGTTGATCCAATGGTGAGAAGTTGTAGGCTCGTAGTAGTGGCTGACGAAGGCTCGGGTATACATACATATTATATATATATATATATATATATATATATATAGGTAAACTTTACATTTTGTAACACACATTCATTATATCAATCCACGTTTTATTCCCAAAGTCTTTACTTTTTATCCTTTTATCGTATTTCTTTATGTTTTACGCTCGAAGACAGTCTAATCACCCGTCCCTCTCACCTATCCTAACACTCTTTGGAGGAGTTAGGAAACCCATAGTAGCAGTTACCAAAAATACATACATCCTTAAGAATTACCGTAAGTTAATTAAATAATTATGTCCCTAAAAATAACAACCCAAATTCCGAACCACATAAATAACAAATAGCTAATCTAACTTAATCACTAAAAATCAATATCTTAAATTTAATATATATACTTAAACTAAAATAAATATCATACATGCTACGCCTCTCCTAATTAAAAAAAATATCACCTATACTTTATCAAGTCAATAGATATTTCTATTCTAGTATTTATGAAACTCACCTCATTCTATTTTAAAAACCAAATATTACAACTTCCTATCTTCTAAAATTTTAGCTTAACGCATTTTCACTAAAAAATCCAAAATTATTAGTTCATAAGATCTCTCTAAATAACCAAAAATCACTCTATGAGTCTTACTAAATAACCAAGGTTCAACTTCACTAGGTTCATTATATAACCAAAAAATCCAGCTTTACAAAGTTCTTCTTAATAAACCACAAAATTTCCAATTAATAAAATGTCTCTAATTAACCACAAATCCAACTTTACAAAGTCTCTCTGAAATACAAATGAATCAATTTCATGAAGTCTCTATAATTAATCTCATGTTCAATTACAACCATTGATATATAATTAATATTCCCTATCTCACATCTATATACTTATCATTCTTACAATACTAAATATATCTAGCACCAAAATTTAGACAAAATTGGGGTCTAAGGCCAACACCTCTACACTCAACCTTTGTTATACGCATGAGGAAAATAACGACAATGACGACAATGAAGCTATAAAAATTGTGAAAGACTGTTAGTGTCGATACTTAAAAAGAAATGACAAAGGGCTAGTGCATCTCGAAGAGCTCGACGCGAGGAATCTAAAAGTGGTGTCTGTTTTTTCAAACGACAATCGTGGTGGTCGGGAAAAGTGATATGCAGTTGGCATTGTAGTGAGGAACTGGTCAAACGACACAACGGTTTGACTGAAAAGACACTTAATTCGTGGTCAGGAGTCAATTTCCAGTTGGGTGTTGGAGTCTTGTAGGTAGCTGTGGTCAAATGAAGGAGAAAGCAAAGAGTGAACTTTGGAGGTAATTAAGGGATTGATAAAGCTTCGTTTTTAGTGCATGAAGAGTAACATCCAAATGACAAGGGAGGTGCGCTTTAGTAAAATACAGGGTTTGTCAAGTAAAACCCTCTTAATCTTATCTTATCTTAATCTTAACTATATACAACCATGAACAGTCCACATAAGTTGTCCACTTAGGCTGCCATGTATTAACTCGAAAAAGCCATGCAATCACACCGAATAGATAGGTGTCACGCCATGTCCTCACTTCTTATCAAATAAAAAAGGTTCCGTGTGAATTAAAAAAAACGCGTTTAGTTGCTGATTATTATAACCGAAATTTATGATCCACCAATCATTACGTTTAATGTCATTTGTTATTCGTTTTCAGATTTCAAAATTTAAAAACTGTCCAACAAGCAATTTGAAAATCTTTTTTTAATGCCATTTATTCATATTTTATTAAAAAAAACAATAAAAATTGTGCCAATTAAATATTGGTGTACCGTGTAATGCCTAAATGTGAGATTCCTTCTCAATATAGGATATTCCATGAAACTTATATCAGGTAGCCATCTAATACCCAAAAAATTCGTAGTTTCAAAATGAGTGAGAGGTACTAAATTGATGTAGATTCTGGCACCATTGACCATATAACATCTTCTCTACATTTTGTTGCCACTTATAATGTCATCCGGCCTATAGCCGTGTCTCTTCCCAATGGCACTAAGACAATTGCTTCCTACAGTGGTACTATCTTTCTTACACCTAACCTGATACTGTATGATCTACTTTACCTTCTTGATTTTTCAAACAATATTATATATGTTGGTAGACTTCAAGCTTCTAAATATTGCCAAGTACTTTTCGTTGATGATAAATGTTTGATACAGGAAAAGCCATCTATGAGGATAATGGGAAAAGCTAAGTTGAATGTCATGCTATTCTCGATGGAAATTGATTTTAAACCCTCATCTAGCCCCGTTTCGGCTTTACATTGTATTAGCTCAGCTAACCCTGCAATCAATATTGACCTATGGCACCATAGATAAGGACATCCTCATCTGATTGCCTTTCCCATGTACACAAACAAAATTGAAACATACCAAATTGTCCTGACACTGCCCGCGATGCTTGTCACATTGCTAAGCAAAAGATTTCCCCCTTTCCCTTAAGTTCTTCCGTTTTTAATAGCATATTCGATCTCATTAATGATGACATATAGGGCCCTAATAGTGTTCCCTCTATTCTTGGCAAAAGATACTTTCTTACTATTGTTGATGATATGTCTCATTTTACATGGATTTGATTAATGAAAACTAAAGCCAAAGCCCATACACATATAATGAACTTTATCACAATGATACGCACCCATTTTGGCATTAGTGTTAAAACTGCAAGATCTGACAGTGGCCCTAAAATCCACATACCTGACTACTACCACTCTAAAGGCATCATACACACATGTTCTTGCACCGAAACTCCGCAACAAAATGGAGTTCTTGAACGAGAACACCAACATATCCTAAATGTAGCCAGGTCCCTCTTGTTTAAATCCAAATTACCTCTTCCCTTTTGGGAATCTACCGTTTACCAATCTATCCACATCATAACCTCCTTCCCTCACACTCACTAAACAACCAATCCCCTTTCTACAAGTTACACAATATCCCTCTCGACTTCTCCTACCTTTGAGTGTTTGGTTCCCTACGCTATGCCACTACCCATGTTGCTCACCGAACCAAATTTAATCCTAGGGCTGGCAAATGTCTCCACATTGGCCATACCATTGGTGTCAAAGGTTACCTCCTCTATGACTTGCACAACAATGAAATATTTTACTCCAGACAAAATTCCATTTATGAGAACATCTTCCCTTTTTCCACCCCTCAATCCCCTGCCCGGATTTCCTCAGGAAATGGCGCCTAGGTAGCAATGTTATTCGCGCGTAATTAAGGCGTTTCTATAACTTTTTCTCTCTACATCCCTCGGGATCAAATATTTGAGGGACATCAGTTATGGTGATATTTTGAGTTCGAAATTGACTAAGTAGACATGTCACCAGAATATAAATTTTTGAAAGGACCGAAGTTTCGAGACATTAGACAGATTCGAGATTTCTATTTCTCGAAAAAAAGCCTAAAGGCGCACAACGGTTATAAACAGTTACCTGCTGGTTTCCAGAGGTGAGCGCTAGGATATGTGGAAAGTATCTATCAAGCCACGGATAACGGGGGAAGTTTTACCATTAATCATTAGTTACACTCTGAAACTAGTTTAATCAAACTTGAACTTGAAACCTGTCAAGATGACATCAGACAGATTTAGTTCGAGCCTTCTTTATTCAAATATTTCGAAATCATTTGTTTAACAACAAAATTTGTTGGTAAACACTTGGAATTTGTTGTTTTCATATAATTAATAAGTGAGCTTATTATAGAATACCATAAATAATTTTAATCATTGTAGTGAAACTAAATGAATAAGTATTAATTTGGCTGGGTGATGTAAGTTAAAAAGCATGTAAGTGCGGTCCTTTTTTTTACAAGGAAATGGTCAAAGTTCTGTTTTGAGCTCCAATGTAACTAAATGGCCGTAAGGGTCAATATATCTCTTGTGTCCTGTTTTTCATGTATGGGTGTATGTGCGTCTCTCTCTCTCTCTCTCTCTCTCTCTCCTCTCTCTCCTCTCTCTCTCTCTCTCTCTCTCTCTCTCTCCTCTCCTCTCTCATCTCTCTCTCTCTCATCTCTCTCTCTCTCTCTCTCTCTCTCTCTCTCTCTCTCTCTCTCTCTCTCTCTCTCTCTTCTCTCTCTTCTCTCTCTCTTCTCTCTCTCTCTCTCTCTCTCTCTCTCTCTCTCTCTCTCCTCTCTCTCTCTCTCTCTCTCTCTCTCTCTCTCTCTCTCTCCTCTCTCTCTCTCTCTCTCTCTCTCTCTCTCCTCTCTCTCTCTCATCTCTCTCTCTCTCTCTCTCTCTCTCTCTCTCTCTCTCTCTCTCTCTTCTCTCTCTCTCTCTCTCTCTCTCTCTCTCTCTCTCTCTCTCTCTCTCTCTCTCTCTCTCTCTCTTCTCTCTCTCTCTCTCTCTCTCTCTCTCTCTCTCTCTCTCTCTCTCTCTGTGTGTGTGTATATATAAACTTACATAAAGTTGTCATTATGATGGATGTATTTTGATTTTGCAAATCAATAGGATATATAATATTATTCATACCACGTGCATATTGCAAAGTCGGTAGTGCCATTTATTACATAAACAAATTTATTTTCTTCTTGGATGAAGTTTGGCAGAAATCTTCAAACATTAGTAATGTTTCTCCATAACTTGCGGCGACGTACAAACCATGTTCTATTAGCATATAATAGCATAATACTCATTTGAACCTGTAACAAAAAGTTAAATGTTAGAGTACTAATAATTAGAGACACAGTATGATAAGTAAGTTATTACTCAACTCAATACCATTATTTAAGGAAATGCTTCTTGCTGCATTGGCACAAAAGTTTCTTTTTGCAAGGTTTCTCGCAGTCCTTGTCAACATTTTCGCAAGGTTTCGTGCAGTCCTTGACAACATTTTCAGCTTTACACTTATAGTATTTATAGGATCTCGAATTGCAATGTAGCTTGCAGTCCTTGTGAACATTACATGGAATCCTAGTAAAATAAACTGACGTGTAGTGGAAAAAAAGACCAATATTAATGTTATTGAAAGTGAATAAATGTATTATCAAATGGTAACGAAATAATGATTGAATGAGAAGCTTACCACCGATACGATCTCCCGTTCCCCTTGGTCTTGGTCTTGGTCTTGGTCTCCGTTGCTCCAAATCATCACCTCCTCCTTCCCAAAGTTTATTTCCAGCTTCACCTTCATCTTTGTCCCCCAAATTCCATTTGTTTTGAGATAAGTAATATCCATTGGTTATATTAAGAAAGAGGAAAAAGAAGAGAATCAGTGTAGAAATAAACTTGAGACGTTTAGCCATTTTGTCCACGCCTATTGCTAATCAGCCTAAGACGGTAAGGTTGCTTTATAGAGTAAACAAAAGTGGTATTTTTTACGCCGCTCAATTTGTACGTAGGATTTATTATATTGCATGCACGTTACCCTTTTCTAAAACTAAATGTTTATTTTATGTCTCAATAATACATTGATGGGTCATTTTAACCCTTTAACACACTTTAATATTAAAAATGTTTGTTTAGCAATGATCATTTGAAGGGTTAAAATTTTGAGATTGGTTCTTTGAGCTTTTCACTTTGGATTTCTCGGTTTTGTTTTCTATTTTTGGAACTGGTGCTTTTTCTGTGTCTCAATAATGCTTCTCCATTCACGAGAGAGTTTTCTGGGAAAGAGAGAGGGGCAAGAGACTTAGGATCTGTACTACAATGGTGATGCTGATTTATAAAAGGAAGAAACAGATAGGTTTTCTGGGAATGAAGATGATTAAGCCTATTTTAATTTGGAATTTAATTAATTTATCCACGCCAGCAATTCAAATTAAAAGAAAATGAAAATAACGACGTGTCAATGCCAGCATGTAGTTCCGTTAGACACATCATCTTTTTTTAAACGGATCACTAACGGAAGGGTATTTTTAAAAAAAAAAAAGTTATTTTGCAGGGACTTATTTAAAAAATAATAATTTGCAAGGCTTATGTGAAAAACAGCTATATTTGCAGGGACGAAAAACATATTTAAATCATAATTGAAAGATTAAAATAACACTTAAAAACACACACAACATATATAAAGGCAATTGATTAGTGATATAAATGCATTTAAAGGTGATTTAGTAAAAATAGTAGAAGCCAAAATTATTGTTGATTTTGTATTTTCCGTTACAAATGAATATATATATATATATATATATATATATATATATATATATATATATATATATATATATATATATATATATATAGATACGTTGCATTTGCTATGGTTTCTACAAATTTAATAGTTAGTTTAATTTTCAAATCATATTTTATATCTTAGCCGATCCAAAATATGAAAGGATCTAAATAAGAAGTAAATTCCAAGAATAAAGAAGAATATTGTGGTGAACTGATCTTTAAATGGATGACTTAATTATTTATTATTTTTAGTTAAGGATTTTTTTTGGTTACTATATCATTGGTGCGTAGTTTCCATCGGCTTCGTCGATAACTAATCTACACCGGGGAACCTGGCTGTCCATGCGTACCCGGCTTTGCCGGCCCGTGTGGTTCTCCCCTCCCAACAGAGTTTTTGCCACACCCAAGATTCGAACCCGAGACCTTGGGGTGGAATCCAAGTCCAGTTACCACTTGGACCAACCCTTGTTGGTAATTAAGGATTGCGTATATGAATTAAACTTAGATCAAATAAAACTTTGTTGTTATCCAATAATTTGATAACTATGTCTTATTATATTTTACTATATAGCTAATATTTCATCTCCTTTCTATTATAGTTGTTCATTAAAAAGCCTTAAACCTCATAAAGTTAGCCTAATCATAATTTGGTTGTTTTTTTGCAGATAATAATTTGCTTGTGTTTTATGGTTATTCTAATTTGTTTCCCACTTTTATTTTTGCATGTTGTAGTGTATAAAACTTTTGTTCGATTAAATTTTCCTTAAACAAACTGTCGATGTATATAATTTAAACCAAATACATACTTTTTGCTTATATACTGTTACAGAGGAAGTAATATTTTTAATTCTCTTTAATTAAAGTTCATTTTGCCTATAAAAAGTTACTCTATTATTTGCCCCCAGATGAAAAAATAACGAGCCCCCATCACTGAATGGGGCAGTCCATATAAATTTGTTTGTTACTTTCTTAATCGTACAATGTCACATTGTTCACTATTTATGGAAATTATATTTTGGACTCTTGTGAGCACCACTAACGTTTTAAAGAGGGCCTAACAAAAAAGAAAAAAAGAACTAGGGGTGGAAATAGGCTGGGCCGAGCTAGACTTTGCATAGCCTAGGCCTGGCCTGCATCGAAAATGTTGGGCCTGAGCCTGACCTGTGGCCTGTGATAAGCCGGCTTTTGAGGCTTGGCCTTACCTTTTGGAAAGCCTAACGAGGCCTGCAAGTCTATTTAAAAGTCTGTTTCACCAAAAAAATTTACGAAAGTCTACAACCTTTGAATAGTGTAGACTTTGTAAATAGACGAACAAGCTAATCGATCAATGAAATTAAGATCTAATTCAAGATCTAACAAAATCTTTTAGAGAATTATCTTTATAAGACATTTTATTTAACTTTTTTTTTATAAGTTAAGCAAAGTAGAAAACTTAATATAATAATAGTAGTAATAAAAAATTGGCTTAAAGGTCATTTTGGCCCCTGCAAAATACACATTAATCCATTTTGGCCCCTGCAAAATAAAAAACTTTAAATAAGCCCCTGTAAAATAGTTAGTTGTTCAGTTAAGCCCTCGCTGTTAGTGGTCCACTAACGCTATTAGTTTTAAAGGTCATTTTGGCCCCTGCAAAATACCTTTAAAACTAATAGCGTTAGTGGACCACTAACAGCGAGGGCTTAACTGAACAACTAACTATTTTACAAGGGCTTATTTAAAGTTTTTTATTTTGCAGGGGCCAAAATGGATTAATGTGTATTTTGCAGGGGCCAAAATGACCTTTAAGCCTAAAAAATATTATTAATATTTATTTAAATAATTATGTCTGGATAGTCGCGGGGGTTCGGAAAGAAGCTGGGCCAAGGAAAATTCTAAAGGATAAATCCAATTTCAACGAATCAATACGAAGACACTCATGGTGTGCTCGTGTGATTCCCAAGATAACTTTTTGTTTTCAAAATCCTCTGGTGCCACCGCAATTTCAATTTCGTGACTAATCCGAGAATAATTGCTACGCTGAAATTAATCGAGAAACCAAGGATTGCCTAGGATGACTCTAAACCTCATCTTCGAAAGAAAACCTTATATCATTCTAGTGGGGTTCCTACTATCGAAATTTGCATCTCTTTTGGATCTGAGTGATCAAGATCTAAGAAAGATAGGTATCAAAGTTCAAGCCTGGTTGATCTAGGAAGACAGCTGAAATTGGGTAAGTTGTTGACTTGGGAATTCCGAAAAAGCCACGTTAAGGAAACCATCTTACGACAGTGATAGTAGTCAACCTTCCGCTACTGAAGTGAAACTCCAATCGTTAATCTGGATCCCATTGTCGTACCCTAATTTTGTCCGGCTAATTAAAAAAATCCAAAAAAAAGTTTTTCGCGTATATTTGATTCCTAATCCCTCGAATAGGTCATTTTGCGCTAATTTACTAATTTTGCGTTGTTATTACTTTTTTGAGTGGTTAAACAAAAATTAAAAAAATATGCTAACACAAAAAATTACATAGTAGATTTAATTTATTTTTCTTGTTACAATATCTTTAATTAAAAAATGAAAATAAAAAATAAAATAGATAAGAAATAATACAAATTACAAAAGAAAATAAAAAAGGAGAGGTGCAATAAAAGATTATTATTACAAAAAAGGAGCATGTCCATGTACACGACTTGGCCCAAGAATGCCAAAGTTACAAAAATACAAAAATAAACCAAGAACCCAAAACTGCAGCTACGATCCAACCGGTGAAAGTGAAGATGAATGTCTCAAAAACCTTCTGGCAAAAAACGAAAACGATCCAACGGTTAACGAATCCAGAATCGCACTTGTACGGTGGCTGGTTTGAGAAAAATGGGAGTTGTTTTTTCTACTTTTGCGAAGGCAATTTCTCTATCGGTCTCGCCCTGGCATTGTCTTTAATTTTGTGCTATCGGTCTCGCCCTTGCATTGTCTTTAATTTTGTGCTATCGGTCTCGCCCTGACATTGTCTTTAATTTTCATGCTATCAGTCTCGCCCTGGCATTGTCTTTAGTTTTCATGCTATCGGTCTCGCCCTGGCATTGTCTTTAATTTTGTGCTATAGGTCTCGCCCTGGCATTGTCTTTAATTTTCATGCTATCGGTCTCGCCCTGGCATTGTCTTTAATTTTCATGCTATCGGTCTCGCCCTGGCATTGTCTTTAATTTTGTGCTATCGGTCTCGCCCTGGCATTGCCTTTAATTTTGTGCTATCGGTCTCGCCCTGGCATTGTCTTTAATTTTCATGCTATCGGTCTCGCCCTGGCATTGTCTTTAATTTTGTGCTATCGCTCTCGCTCTGGCATTGTCTTTAATTTTCATGCCATCGGTCTCGCCCTGGCATTGTCTTTAATTTTGTGCTATCGGTCTCGCCCTGGCATTGTCTTTAATTTTCATGCTATCGGTCTCGCCCTGGCATTGTCTTTAATTTTGTGCTATCGGTCTCGCCCTGGCATTGTCTTTAATTTTCTGCTATCGGTCTCGCCCTGACATTGTCTTTAATTTTCATGCTATCGGTCTCGCCCTGGCATTGTCTTTAGTTTTCATGCTATCGGTCTCGCCCTGGCATTGTCTTTAATTTTGTGCTATCGGTCTCGCCCTGGCATTGTCTTTAATTTTCATGCTATCGGTCTCGCCCTGGCATTGTCTTTAGTTTTCATGCTATCGGTCTCGCCCTGGCATTGTCTTTAATTTTGTGCTATCGGTCTCGCCCTGACATTGTCTTTAATTTTCATGCTATCAGTTTCGCCCTGGCATTGTCTTTAGTTTTCATGCTATCGGTCTCACCCTGGCATTGTCTTTAATTTTGTGCTATCGGTCTCGCCATGGCATTGTCTTTACTTTTCATGCTATCGGTCTCGCCCTGGCATTGTCTTTAATTTTCATGCTATCGGTCTCGCCCTGGCATTGTCTTTAGTTTTCATGCTATCGGTCTCGCCCTGGCATTGTCTTTAATTTTGTGCTATAGGTCTCGCCCTGGCATTATCTTTAATTTTCATGCTATCGGTCTCGCCCTGGCATTGTCTTTAATTTTCATGCTATCGGTCTCGCCCTGGCATTGTCTTTAATTTTGTGCTATCGGTCTCGCCCTGGCATTGCCTTTAATTTTGTGCTATCGGTCTCGCCCTGGCATTGTCTTTAATTTTCATGCTATCGGTCTCGCCCTGGCATTGTCTTTAATTTTGTGCTATCGCTCTCGCTCTGGCATTGTCTTTAATTTTCATGCCATCGGTCTCGCCCTGGCATTGTCTTTAATTTTGTGCTATCGGTCTCGCCCTGGCATTGTCTTTAATTTTCATGCTATCGGTCTCGCCCTGGCATTGTCTTTAATTTTGTGCTATCGGTCTCGCCCTGGCATTGTCTTTAATTTTCTGCTATCGGTCTCGCCCTGACATTGTCTTTAATTTTCATGCTATCGGTCTCGCCCTGGCATTGTCTTTAGTTTTCATGCTATCGGTCTCGCCCTGGCATTGTCTTTAATTTTGTGCTATCGGTCTCGCCCTGGCATTGTCTTTAATTTTCATGCTATCGGTCTCGCCCTGGCATTGTCTTTAGTTTTCATGCTATCGGTCTCGCCCTGGCATTGTCTTTAATTTTGTGCTATCGGTCTCGCCCTGACATTGTCTTTAATTTTCATGCTATCAGTTTCGCCCTGGCATTGTCTTTAGTTTTCATGCTATCGGTCTCACCCTGGCATTGTCTTTAATTTTGTGCTATCGGTCTCGCCATGGCATTGTCTTTACTTTTCATGCTATCGGTCTCGCCCTGGCATTGTCTTTAATTTTCATGCTATCGGTCTCGCCCTGGCATTGTCATTAATTTTGTGCTATCGGTCTCGCCCTGGCATTGTCTTTAATTTTCTGCTATCGGTCTCGCCCTGACATTGTCTTTAATTTTCATGCTATCGGTCTCGCCCTGGCATTGTCTTTAATTTTCATGCTATCGGTCTCGCCCTGGCATTGTCTTTAATTTTGTGCTATCGGTCTCGCCCTGGCATTGTCTTTAATTTTCATGCTATCGGTCTCGCCCTGGCATTGTCTTTAATTTTCATGCTATCGGTCTCTCCCTGGCATTGTCTTTAATTTTGTGCTATCGGTCTCACCGTGGCATTGTCTTTAATTTTTCTGATATCGGTCTCGCCCTGGTATTGTCTTTAATTTTCATGCTATCGGTCTGGCCCTGGCATTGTCTTTAATTTTGTGCTATCGGTCTCGCCCTGGCATTGTCTTTAATTTCCTTGCTATCGGTCTCGCCCTGGCATTGTCTTTAATTTTCATGCTATCGGTCTGGCCCAGGCATTGTCTTTAATTTTGTGCTATCGGTCTCCCCCTGACATTGTCTTTAATTTTCTTGCTATCGGTCTCGCCCTGGCATTGTCTTTAATTTTGAGCTATCGGTCTCGCCCTGGCATTGTCTTTAATTTTGTGCTATCGGTCTCGCCCTGACATTGTCTTTAATTTTCATGCTATCTGTCTCGCCCTGGCATTGTCTTTAGTTTTCATGCTATCGGTCTCGCCCTGGCATTGTCTTTAATTTTGTGCTATCGGTCTCGCCCTGGCATTGTCTTTAATTTTCATGCTATCGGTCTCGCCCTGGCATTGTCTTTAATTTTCATGCTATCGGTCTCGCCCTGGCATTGTCTTTAATTTTGTGCTATCGGTCTCGCCCTGGCATTGTCTTTAATTTTCCTGATATCGGTCTCGCCCTGCCATTGTCTTTAATTTTCATGCTATCGGTCTCGCCCTGGCATTGTCTTTAGTTTTCATGCTATCGGTCTCGCCCTGGCATTGTCTTTAATTTTGTGCTATCGGTCTCGCCCTGACATTGTCTTTAATTTTCATGCTATCAGTTTCGCCCTGGCATTGTCTTTAGTTTTCATGCTATCGGTCTCACCCTGGCATTGTCTTTAATTTTGTGCTATCGGTCTCGCCATGGCATTGTCTTTAATTTTCATGCTATCGGTCTCGCCCTGGCACTGTCTTTAATTTTCATGCTATCGGTCTCGCCCTGGCATTGTCTTTAATTTTTTGGTATCGGTCTCGCCCTGGCATTGCCTTTAATTTAGTGCTATCGGTCTCGCCCTGACATTGTCTTTAATTTTCATGCTATCGGTCTCGCCCTGGCATTGTCTTTAATTTTGTGCTATCGGTCTCGCCCTGGCATTGTCTTTAATTTTCATGCTATCGGTCTCGCCCTGGCATTGTCTTTAATTTTCGTGCTATCGGTCTCGCCCTGGCATTGTCTTTAATTTTGTGCTATCGGTTTCGCCCTGGCATTGTCTTTGATTTTCATGCTATCGGTCTCGCCCTGGCATTGTCTTTAATTTTGTGCTATCGGTCTCACCCTGGCATTGTCTTTAATTTTGTGCTATCGGTCTCGCCATGGCATTGTCTTTAATTTTCATGCTATCGGTCTCGCCCTGGCATTGTCTTTAATTTTCATGCTATCGGTCTCGCCCTGGCATTGTCTTTAATTTTTTGGTATCGGTCTCGCCCTGGCATTGCCTTTAATTTTGTGCTATCGGTCTCGCCCTGACATTGTCTTTAATTTTCATGCTATCGGTCTCGCCCTGGCATTGTCTTTAATTTTGTGCTATCGGTCTCGCCCTGGCATTGTCTTTAATTTTCATGCTATCGGTCTCGCCCTGGCATTGTCTTTAATTTTCGTGCTATCGGTCTCGCCCTGGCATTGTCTTTAATTTTGTGCTATCGGTTTCGCCCTGGCATTGTCTTTGATTTTCATGCTATCGGTCTCGCCCTGGCATTGTCTTTAATTTTGTGCTATCGGTCTCGCCCTGGCATTGTCTTTAATTTTGTGCTATCGGTCTCGCCCTGACATTGTCTTTAATTTTCATGTTATCGGTCTCGCCCTAGCATTGTCTTTAGTTTTCATGCTATCGGTCTCGCCCTGGCATTGTCTTTAATTTTGTGCTATCGGTCTCGCCCTGGCGTTGTCTTTAATTTTCATGCTATCGGTCTCGCCCTCGCATTGTCTTTAATTTTCATGCTATCGGTCTCTCCCTGGCATTGTCTTTAATTTTGTGCTATCGGTCTCACCGTGGCATTGTCTTTAATTTTCCTGATATCGGTCTCGCCCTGGCATTGTCTTTAATTTTCATGCTATCGGTCTGGCCCTGGCATTGTCTTTAATTTTGTGCTATCGTTCTCGCCCTGGCATTGTCTTTAATTTCCTTGCTATCGGCCTCGCCCTGGCATTGTCTTTAATTTTCATGCTATCGGTCTGGCCCTGCATTGTCTTTAATTTTGTGCTATCGTTCTCCCCCTGACATTGTCTTTAATTTTCTTGCTATCGGTCTCGCCCTGGCATTGTCTTTAATTTTGAGCTTTCGGTCTCGCCCTGGCAATGTCTTTAATTTTGTGCTATCGGTCTCGCCCTGACATTGTCTTTAATTTTCATGCTATCTGTCTCGCCCTGGCATTGTCTTTAGTTTTCATGCTATCGGTCTCGCCCTGGCATTGTCTTTAATTTTGTGCTATCGGTCTCGCCCTGGCATTGTCTTTAATTTTCATGCTATCAGTCTCGCCCTGGCATTGTCTTTAATTTTCATGCTATCGGTCTCGCCCGGGCATTGTCTTTAATTTTGTGCTATCGGTCTCGCCCTGGCATTGTCTTTAATTTTCCTGATATCGGTCTCGCCCTGGCATTGTCTTTAATTTTCATGCTTTAATTTTCTTGCTCTCGGTTTCGCCCTGGCATTGTCTTTAGTTTTCATGCTATCGGTCTCGCCCTGGCATAGTCTTTAATTTTGTGCTATCGGTCTCGCCCTGGCATTGTCTTTAATTTTCTTGCTATCGGTCTCGCCCTGGCATTGTCTTTAATTTTCATGCTATCGGTCTCGCCCTGGAATTGTCTTTAATTTTGTCCTATCGGTCTCGCCCTGGCATTGTCTTTAATTTTAATGCTATCGGTCTCTCCCTGGCATTGTCTTTAGTTTTGTGCTGTCGGTCTCACCCTGACATTGTCTTTAATTTTGTTCTGTTGGTCTCACCCTGGCATTGTCTTTAATTTTGTGCTATCGGTCTCGCCCTGGCATTGTCTTTAATTTTCATGCTATCGGTCTCGCCCTGGCATTGTCTTTAATTTTCATGCTATCGGTCTCGCCCTGGCATTGTCTTTAATTTTGTGCTATCGGTCTCGCCCTGGCATTGTCTTTAATTTTCCTGATATCGGTCTCGCCCTGCCATTGTCTTTAATTTTCATGCTATCGGTCTCGCCCTGGCATTGTCTTTAGTTTTCATGCTATCGGTCTCGCCCTGGCATTGTCTTTAATTTTGTGCTATCGGTCTCGCCCTGACATTGTCTTTAATTTTCATGCTATCAGTTTCGCCCTGGCATTGTCTTTAGTTTTCATGCTATCGGTCTCACCCTGGCATTGTCTTTAATTTTGTGCTATCGGTCTCGCCATGGCATTGTCTTTAATTTTCATGCTATCGGTCTCGCCCTGGCACTGTCTTTAATTTTCATGCTATCGGTCTCGCCCTGGCATTGTCTTTAATTTTTTGGTATCGGTCTCGCCCTGGCATTGCCTTTAATTTAGTGCTATCGGTCTCGCCCTGACATTGTCTTTAATTTTCATGCTATCGGTCTCGCCCTGGCATTGTCTTTAATTTTGTGCTATCGGTCTCGCCCTGGCATTGTCTTTAATTTTCATGCTATCGGTCTCGCCCTGGCATTGTCTTTAATTTTCGTGCTATCGGTCTCGCCCTGGCATTGTCTTTAATTTTGTGCTATCGGTTTCGCCCTGGCATTGTCTTTGATTTTCATGCTATCGGTCTCGCCCTGGCATTGTCTTTAATTTTGTGCTATCGGTCTCACCCTGGCATTGTCTTTAATTTTGTGCTATCGGTCTCGCCATGGCATTGTCTTTAATTTTCATGCTATCGGTCTCGCCCTGGCATTGTCTTTAATTTTCATGCTATCGGTCTCGCCCTGGCATTGTCTTTAATTTTTTGGTATCGGTCTCGCCCTGGCATTGCCTTTAATTTTGTGCTATCGGTCTCGCCCTGACATTGTCTTTAATTTTCATGCTATCGGTCTCGCCCTGGCATTGTCTTTAATTTTGTGCTATCGGTCTCGCCCTGGCATTGTCTTTAATTTTCATGCTATCGGTCTCGCCCTGGCATTGTCTTTAATTTTCGTGCTATCGGTCTCGCCCTGGCATTGTCTTTAATTTTGTGCTATCGGTTTCGCCCTGGCATTGTCTTTGATTTTCATGCTATCGGTCTCGCCCTGGCATTGTCTTTAATTTTGTGCTATCGGTCTCGCCCTGGCATTGTCTTTAATTTTGTGCTATCGGTCTCGCCCTGACATTGTCTTTAATTTTCATGTTATCGGTCTCGCCCTAGCATTGTCTTTAGTTTTCATGCTATCGGTCTCGCCCTGGCATTGTCTTTAATTTTGTGCTATCGGTCTCGCCCTGGCGTTGTCTTTAATTTTCATGCTATCGGTCTCGCCCTCGCATTGTCTTTAATTTTCATGCTATCGGTCTCTCCCTGGCATTGTCTTTAATTTTGTGCTATCGGTCTCACCGTGGCATTGTCTTTAATTTTCCTGATATCGGTCTCGCCCTGGCATTGTCTTTAATTTTCATGCTATCGGTCTGGCCCTGGCATTGTCTTTAATTTTGTGCTATCGTTCTCGCCCTGGCATTGTCTTTAATTTCCTTGCTATCGGCCTCGCCCTGGCATTGTCTTTAATTTTCATGCTATCGGTCTGGCCCTGCATTGTCTTTAATTTTGTGCTATCGTTCTCCCCCTGACATTGTCTTTAATTTTCTTGCTATCGGTCTCGCCCTGGCATTGTCTTTAATTTTGAGCTTTCGGTCTCGCCCTGGCAATGTCTTTAATTTTGTGCTATCGGTCTCGCCCTGACATTGTCTTTAATTTTCATGCTATCTGTCTCGCCCTGGCATTGTCTTTAGTTTTCATGCTATCGGTCTCGCCCTGGCATTGTCTTTAATTTTGTGCTATCGGTCTCGCCCTGGCATTGTCTTTAATTTTCATGCTATCAGTCTCGCCCTGGCATTGTCTTTAATTTTCATGCTATCGGTCTCGCCCGGGCATTGTCTTTAATTTTGTGCTATCGGTCTCGCCCTGGCATTGTCTTTAATTTTCCTGATATCGGTCTCGCCCTGGCATTGTCTTTAATTTTCATGCTTTAATTTTCTTGCTCTCGGTTTCGCCCTGGCATTGTCTTTAGTTTTCATGCTATCGGTCTCGCCCTGGCATAGTCTTTAATTTTGTGCTATCGGTCTCGCCCTGGCATTGTCTTTAATTTTCTTGCTATCGGTCTCGCCCTGGCATTGTCTTTAATTTTCATGCTATCGGTCTCGCCCTGGAATTGTCTTTAATTTTGTCCTATCGGTCTCGCCCTGGCATTGTCTTTAATTTTAATGCTATCGGTCTCTCCCTGGCATTGTCTTTAGTTTTGTGCTGTCGGTCTCACCCTGACATTGTCTTTAATTTTGTTCTGTTGGTCTCACCCTGGCATTGTCTTTAATTTTGTGCTCTCGGTCTCGCTCTGGCATTGTCTTTGATTTTCATGCTACTAGTTTCGCGCCCTGACATTGTTTTTAAATTTTGTCCTATCGGTCTTGCCCTGACATTGTTTTGAAACTTCGTGCTATGGATTTAGCTCTGGCAGTGTTTGTATTTCTTGTTACCCATTTAACTTTAACAGTCAAAAGACAATTGTGCATATTTCACCGATTAAAATTGGGGTTCATATCTGTACTTATTTCTTACTTTGATAAAAAAAGAAAACACAGTTTGTATGTATTATCTCGTAAGAAAGTAAGCACAGAGGGGCAACTGTGAACACCCAATTTTAACCGGTACATTTTTACTTTTTCAAGAAAAATCACAAAAATAAGTTTTTCGTGTATATTTAATTCCCAATCCCTCGAATAGGTCATTTTGCGCTAATTTACTAATTTTACGTTATTATTACATTTTTTAGTGGTTAAACAAAAGTTAAAAAAATAGGCTAATTTAAAAAATTACAAAGTAGATTTAATTTATTTTTCATGTTACATTATCTTTAATTAAAAAACGAAAATAAAAAAACAAAGTAGATCAGAAATAATACAAATTACAAAAGAAAATAAAAAAAGGGAGGTGCAATAAAAAAATTATTATTACAAAAAAGGAGTGTCTATTTACATGCATTTACATGACTTGGCCCAAGAATGTCAAAGTTACAAAAATACAAAAATAAACCAAAATACCCAAAACTGCAGCTACTTTGCGAATGGTGAAAGTGAAGATGAATGTCTCAAGAACCTTCTGGCAAAAAACGAAAACGATCCAACGGTTAACGAATCCAGAATCGCACTTGTACGGTGGCTGGTTTGAGAAAAACGGGGGTTGTTTTTTCTACTTTTGCGAAGGCAATTTCTCTCTCCTCAGACCTCATTTCGACGATCCGAACGGTAAAAGTGAAGAGGGATGTCTCACGAACGTGGTGTCAAAAAAAGACGATGATCCAATGGTTAACGAATCCGAAATCACACTGTTACAATGGCTAGTTTGAGAAAAACGAGAATGGCTTTCTCTATCTTGTTTTAGTCCCACATTGTTTGGGAGAAACAAGAACCACCTAACATTTGACTATAAAAGAGGCTGAGAGGCAAAGACTTGGTGGGAGGAGTCATTGGGAGATTAAGTGATCTTTTGGGCTAGCCTTTGCGGTCCAGACACTAAAAGTCTGTCTTTGATTATTTTGTAATTTTTTTGAATCGGTTTTTCGGTTCTCAAAGCAGTCCGGTTCGCAGTTGACCTGGTCAGACTACTCGGTCCGGTTCGGCGTTCATCGCGTTCATCAGCTTGAGGTTAGTTTTGAATTTATTTATTTATATCTATTTTTTTATTTATTTATTTATGTACATATTTATTGATTATTTATTTATTTCTTTAGTTTCTTTTTGTATATCTTTATTTTATGCTTGATATAAACCCTAGGGTAGAAGACTATTATTTTCTGTATATGTGTTTGTTTGTTTTGCAGCTAGGGGGTATATTTAACATTTTGCTCCTACACACACTCCACTATCACACTTCTGCACACATGTGAGAATAGTCCTATACCCGGACTAGAGCATACCCTAAAATAGAACGAGACCGCGTAGTGATGGCCTACTGGATGTACGTCCTGTTGGGTGGTCACGAAAGTCTCACCTAGAGTTTGGTCCCTTTTGAGGATGCTATCACTTCTAATAGCTTGCCTATTGTCGCGATTAGCACTCTTAATTGGGGTCGTTGGCTCTAGGAACCTTATTTAGGGCTCTATAGAGCTACCTTTGAGAGGTTCACTTGATAGAAAAAGCCTTACATCTATTCCCAAAGGGACCCCTCTAGGACACAAAGGAGCTTAATACTTTTGCATTCAAGCAAACAATAATACAACTCCCTTTTTGCAAACTGCACCCCACTTTACTATCGCACCCTGTAACACCCCATTTCTACCCAGCAATTTATAATAAAAATGTCAGAGTTTAAAAATCATTTTTAAGTTCATCCAAAAAGGAATGCTACATTTACTTCAAATCAACAAACACAAATTGATAATAAATCATCATTTCAAAAGACATGATACGTAGCTCATCAAATAATGGGCGAACCCTCAACAACTAGTCAGTCTACACAATAATAGCTCATCCTCACGCAGCGGAATAAAAGGAAACGGTTCCCAAAACATTGTTATAACGATACTAATACAAAGCATCCAACAGTATCACATAACATAACAACCAAAATAGCTAATGTTCGCCCCCAGGTGCTACGTATCAGAGCAACGACCGACTCGAGGAATGAAGGGTTAAAAGCCCTCACATACGGTTACCTGTAGAGTAATATTCAACATAAGGGGTGAGTCTCAAACAATATAATAAAGTTTATGATAGGCAGTATGCCAGAGTAATGAACTACATCAACCACAGCAATATATATATATATATATATATATATATATATATATATATATATATATATACAGCAATTACTACACAACCACATCAATATTTATGTCTGTCACATAAATATATACATATCAACCAAAGTGATATCATCAATGATAAGGATGAATGTATGAAGTGCAATGCATGTGGTACCATCATCGTCAATAATTTTGCCATTGGGCACATCGTCAATATTTGAGCATCATCATCGTCAATAGCTCGAGGCCGAAGCCTTACATCGTCAATATATGCATATGTAATGCATGCGACTCATGAACAACCAGCAGATCATAGTCATCACAACAACAACAACATCGTCCATATCATCATCATCATTTGGCCATTAGACCCATCGTCATTAACAACATCAGAATCATTTGGTCATTTGACCCATCGTCATGAACATCAACATGGCAGTACAAGATTGGCGCCCAACAGCAACTCACAACACGACACAGTACATAATTTTACAACAACATATTCATACCGGGGACAGCCACTTGAGGCAACCAGAAACCATCAGAAAAATAATAATTTTTACCTTAAAATAGAATATACTCGTAGGAAACTGAATAAGCTTCACAACGCACTTTGAAACACTTAAAAAGGACACCCGAGTCAAAAGATATGTCAAAAACAAAACCGGGGAACATTTGGGCAACATCCTGAAAATGGCGCCCATAGGGGATCCTGGCGCCCTGGGCAGCAACACTGGCGCCCAGCATAGACACAAACAGCAACACAGAAACTGGCGCAGGAAGGGGATCCTGGCGCCCTGGGCAGTAACACTGGCGCCCAGCACTTAGACACAAACAGCAACACAAAAACTGGCGCAGGCAGCAACATTGGCACCAGCACTTAGACAGAAACAGCAACACAAAAACTGGCGCAGGTAGCAACATTGGCGCCAGCACTTAGACAGAAACAGCAACGCAAAAACTGGCGCAGGCAGCAACATTGGCGCCAACACTTAGATAGAAACAGCAACACAAAACTGGCGCAGGCAGCAACATTGGCGCAAGCACTTAGACAGGAACAGCAACACAAAAACTGGCGCAGGCAGCAACATTGGCGCCAGCACTTAGACAGAAACAGCAACACAAAAACTGGCGCAGGCAGCAACATTGGCGCCAGCACTTAGACAGAAACAGCAACACAAAAACTGGCGCAGGCAGCAACATTGGCACCAGCACTTAGACAGAAACAGCAACACAAAAACTGGTGCATGCAGCAACATTGGCGCCAGCACTTAGACAGAAACAGCAACACAAAAACTGGCGCAGGAAGCAACATTGGCGCCAGCACTTAGACAGGGGCGCACACAGCAACACTAAATGGCGCCCTTGGCGCCTAGGGTTCTTCTAATCCAATTTTTCTAGATTTTCATGTGTTCAACCATCAACAATAATTTCAAACACCACATATTCGACCTAACATCATCAATTACACATTTTATCAAGCACCTAACGTGCACTCCAATCACCTTATACAACTAACAAGTCAAATATCTTTCAACAAACACCTAGCATTCATCAAATCATCATCAATACGTTCTTACATAATAAACAACATCAATTCACTCGAAAATCACAACCAAGAGTGACATAGATCCTAACCCCACATACATCCCATCATATGCCCTATTATAAAGTAAGACCCACCCTTACCTTAGGTTATTCGAAGGTGAGATCCCTCTGACCGAAACCACCAAGAAACCACAGCAACACAGCTTCTCTCCCCTTCCCTTGGATTGTGCGAAACCTCCTCCTCCTCTCCTTCTCCCTTGCGCGCCGTCCCTTATTCTCTCTTTCTCTCTTCTATTCGCACTTTTCTTTTTTTTCTCCAACAATTCTCAAATGCCAAACCCCAACCTAAACCCCTATTCGACTTACTCACTAAAATCATGGGCTTTCTATTAGCCCAATTCGACTTATTCGTGGCCCTTTACTCTACAACTCCTCATTTTACTATTCCTAGCCCCAACAATAAGTCCCCATATTTTAATAAATAATAAATAGTAATTATATTATTATTTCTACCACCCAAATCTAATTTAATTAATTAAATAATTTAATCTATTATTTTGGGGTGTTACACACCCTCTCTTCTCGTTTTTATTAATTTCTTTTACAAAAAACCTATGAAATACATGAATATTGGTCGGACATTGCGTGCTAAGAAACTCAGTCATCGTTACATTGGACCTTTCCAGATCATCGAAAGGATTGGACGTGTTGCTTATCGCATTGCCTTGCTGCCATCATTATCAAATCTGCACAATGTAATCCATGTATCCCAACTTCGGAAGTATATTCCCGATCCTAATCAACCATTGAGCTTTGAAACGGTTGATTGTAACGCCCAAATATTTAATTAAATTATTTAATTAAATATTTAGGTATTCAATTATTATTTTATTTATTTTAGTTGGTTACTTATTTTAACGTTGGATTAAGAGGCGTGTAATTGAATATTAGGGGATGGCGTTAGTGATCGGGCTTAAGCTGGAGGAAAGCTCGTGATCCAAGCCCGCTAGCTAGGCGCATAGGAGAAGCGCCTAGGCTAGGGTTTAGTGGCATATGCGAATTGTTAAGAAAGAAAGAAAGAAAGGAGAGTTGCGAATAGAGAGAGGAGAAGAGAGAAAGGGGTACGGCGCGAATCCCAAGGGAGGAGAAGAAGAGGAGTTCGCATAGTCCAAGGGAGCAGAGAGGAGCTGTGTTGCTGAGGTTCTGTTGGTGACTCGATCAAGAGAATTGGTGCTCTCCTAATATAAGGTAAGGGTGGGGTTCTTCCTTATAATGGGGTTTTATGATGGGGTTTATGTGGGGATAGATCCTATGATGCCTAGGGTTTGATTTTGATGTGTAGTTTGGTGTTAGTTGAATTGTATATAGGTTGATTGAAAATACTTGCTCGTTGGTGATTGTTGTGACCCTAAACATTGGTGATTTGTTGTTGTTATAACTAATTGCATGCTAGGTATTCGTTAAATTGTTAATTGGTGTGATGATTGATAACTCATGGTGATTGGCATTGGTGATTAACAATTGGTGATGTAAATTGGTGAATTAACGAAATTATAGGTCCCTAGGGCGCCATGGGCGCCATTGTCCTAGTTGCTGATTTTGGCGCCCTGCTGCTGGGCGCCGTGTGCCAATGTTGCGTTTTGGTGTCATGTTGCTGTTTTTGGCGCCCTGTGCATGGGCGTCGTGCCTGGTGTGTGTGTCTGTGTGCCAGGAAGTCGTTGCTGTTGTGTTGAGTCATGGGCGCCATGGGCGCCAGAGTTGCTGATGTTGTGTTCCTGTGCGTGTTGCAGTTTTTGGCGCCCTGTGCCTGGGCGCCGCGTCTGGGTGTGCCTCCTGCGCCAAGTTGTGTTTCTGTTGTGTTCTGGGTTGTCTGGGCGCCAAGGGCGCCATGTCCTGCAGTGTTGTCTGTTGTGTTGCTGCCTGTTGCTAGGCGCCCTGCTCCTGGGCGCCAAGTTCAGTGTTGTTGCCTGTTGCTGGGCGCCCTGCTCCTGGGCGCCAGCTTTCTGTGTTGCGTGTTCCCTGCTAGGCGCCCGGTGCCTGGGCGCCATTTTCAGGATGTTGCCCAATTTTTCCTGGTTTTGTTTTTGACATATCTTTTGACTCGGGAGTCGGATTTAGACGTTTCAAAATGTTTTGGAAAGCTTATTCAGAGGCCTAACTGAATATTCTAATTTGAGGCAAAGTGGCCCATTTTTCTGGAAAAGTTGTTTTACTGTTGGTGTAGTCGTTAAATGGTGATGTTTTAAAGAGGAAGTTGTCGTGTCTCAAATACTTTGGAAAATTGTCGTTTGTCTCCGGTGTTGTGAAAAACCCTTGTGTCTCAAATGTTTTTGGAAAAACTGTTGTCATCTTGGTGTATTGGTGCTGTTTTGGAAAATGGTTGTCATCTTGGTGTCTTGGTGCTGTTTTGGAAAATTGTGTCCTCTTGGTGTCTTGGTGCGGTTTGATGCTAGGTGTGAAGGCTCAAACCTTGGTGTTGTTGGAACTAGGTGTGAAGGTTCCAAGTCTTGGTGTTCCGTTGTGTCGGGTGGTTGGTGTTTTCGGTGTCATTGTGGCTAGGTGTGAAAGCCCAACTTTGGTGATATTTGGTGATTATTGTTGGTGTGTCACGTTGTGACTAACTTGGTAATTGTCTGTGTGCATTCATGGTGTCGCATACAACATATGCATTATTTTGGTGAAGGCCTTTGGTCTTGGAGCTAGGTGTGAAAGCTCAAATTTTTATAAAACTAGCGAGCCTGGTGTGAAAGCTCAATTTTTGGTGAATTGGTGAGCCTGGTGTGAAAGCTCTCAATTTTTGGTGACGCCCCTATTTACGGGCAAGACTTTTGGTGATTTTGGTACCACATGCATATGCCCGTTGGTGTGGGTTGCATTCATGCATTGTCATTGTCATGACATATGGTGACTGGTTGTAATGTTTATAATTTACTGTAATGTTTATAATTGGATGTATGTTTATAATTTGATGTGTGTAGTTGGAGTGGTAGATATAGTATCATATTCTAGCATATTTCCTATCATTTTATGCTATTATATTGGAGATATCTCACCCCTTCTGTTTGAATGTTACCCCTATGCGGTAACGTGCAGGTGATTGCGAGTGAAGACTTAGGTACCTTCGCTATTCTGTGTCGGTGTCGTCGGTGTCCTTTGCTTTGATGTGTAACACTCAAGGGGGGAAATAAACGCTAAACTTTGGATTATTGTATTTTGTTATTTGGAGTCCATTTTCAGGACGTTGTTATTTTATGTTTTAAAACTTATATTATATTCCGCTGCGTGGTGATGTATTTTGACCAGGTGTTATTTATGTCGTATGAGACGTGTTATTTAACGATGAATGTGTGACATCCTTTTTCGAATTATGAATTAAATTTTTGTAAACTCTGATTTTGTTAAATAATTACCGGGTAGAAAATGGGTGTTACATTGATCTCCGATTAGATCTTAGTTTCCAACCTTACCCCAATCAGATTCTTGAACGCGGTGAAAAGACTCTACGGACTAGGACAATTCCAATCGTTAAAGTCGTTTGGGAACTCGGGAAGGGTTACAAGGGAACTCGAGGACGACTTGCGTGCTCGTTATCCATATCTCTTCCAATAAGGTAAGACTTGACAAATTTTTGAGGATAATGTTTTTTCAAGTTTGGGTGAAATGTAATACCCAAAGTAAATTTTAATTACTTTGGATATTATTGATTGTTATTTAAGTGCTTAGATAGGTGAATCTAATTGATGTGGTATAATAATTGAGCACCTTGTGTGGTTATTTTGTTAATTAAATAAGGTTGTGTATGATTGAATAATAGGGGTGTGATTAGTAAACTGTGTAAATTAGGATCAGCCCCTAACCCAAAGTCCAACCCAAGACCCGCTATAGAGAGTGTAGTGAGCTGAAAACCATTTTTCCCACTTCATTTTCCAGATTTTTTGGTTTGAAAAAAAACCAAACAAAATCGAGCCATTTCCAGAAGAAGAGGTTGAAACCCTATTCACCCCATTTACAATCAAGCTAAGAACATCACTCCATTTCTCTTCATTCTCTCTACAAAATCGTTTTTATTCTCTTCTAAAATCCACCCACATTCTGAAAATTTCAAAGAACACTCCTTTCGCTATTCTTTTGAAATGCATGTGAAGAAGGGAGTTGGTATGGGTTTAGGAACTACTTGCATGCTGATATAAGAGCTTGAATAGAGCATATTAGTAGCTAGATTGAAGTTTGGAGAGTAGAAGAAGGGTTACAACTTACAAGGGCTGGAGCTGTTATTGGAAGTCTTGGAGCTTGTTGCTTGTCTTAAAGTTCATCATTTTCCTCTTCACTTTCACACTTGCTGAATAATGTGAGCTCTTCACCCCTTCATTGCTTTTTTTGGTTAAATTTGATTGGTATTGATTGTGTCTCTATGTGTTGGTAACAAAATTGAAATAGTGTGTGTATGCTTGCTGAATTTATTGTTTGCTGAAAATGATAAATGATGATTGGAACAAAGTGATGAGCAGTGGCGGATCTTGACAAAAATGTCCGGGTGGGCCGCCACTTAAAGAGTCATGGAAACTAAAAAACGCATCAACGATGCAGAAACACTAATACAATCAGAAAAGATAAATATAAATTAAAATTATTTATAGAGAAAATTAACTGACTAAAAATGTAATTTTGATTTTACTTAGAGACTCAATTGAAATTGTTTGTAAAAAAGATACTTTTAAATTTATTTGATTCAAATTTTAATATGCGCAAGATATTTTTTTTTCAAAAATTATCAACCATATATCATAATTTCTAATTCTAATATAAGAGGTGTGATAATATTAAAAATATGAATAAAATTTATATTCCAGAAAATATTAAAAAATACCATACATGTGTGTGTGTATGTATATAGGGGTTCGGAATGGTCTCCTCATCATTTGTTTCTAGCTCTGTTCTGAGGAATGGTCTCCTCACAGATAATGGTTCTTTCAACATTATCAGGGACACAAAAGAAAGAAAATCCAAGAGAAATTTTATAAATTTCTCGAACAAGTCAAATTCAATATCCCCTTCTTTGACTGGTTTTATGCGTATACCATCAAAGAGTGTATCAATTACCTTTTCCAAATAGACTTAGTTGGAAGAAAGACTTTAGAAGTCATTACAGTTTGGCTTCTTAAAGATGGTCAAATTGTCCAATCTGAACTTCCACCCAAAGTACATTTTGCTCTTAAAAGTAAAGAGCAAACTACATCTGTTATGGCCCCCCCTTCCAAACCAAAACTGATGAACCCATATCAGCCAGAGATATATAAAAAATACCATACATGTCTCTTTAATTCTTTCGAACCCCTCTTAATTTAACTTAGGCACTGATTCCAAGAGGGGTTCGGAAGCAGAGACTAAGAGTTAATTAAAGAGACTAAGAACTAAGAACAGAACTAAAACATAAAATTAAGAGGAGGCAAAGCCTTCCATGAAACAAATGCAGAAATAAAAATGCAGAACACTAAATAGTATATATATTAAACTTAGGAGGCAATGCCTTCCATGAGATTTAAAGATTGAAAACAAGAAACATATTACAAGATTGAAGAAAAAGAAGAAGAAGAAGAAGAAGAAGAAGAGGGAAGGAGGTAAGAGGTCAGGCTTGCAAGCAAGACTCTCTCTAACTTCTCTCTAAACTTGTGATTATGGTGTAATTGAGCGTGCTTCTAACAAATGCCTAAGCACGATTAAATAGAAAAAATGATTGAATAGTAACCGGTTACTAACTGAAAAGAATAGTAAAAGAATCGAAGAAATAGTAAACGTGCTATTTGAAAAGCATATTCTGAGAGAATATTACTGCTTTTGATGACTAAGCACTATTTGCTTTTCGGTGGATTTGATGGAAGATGCCATTTGTCTTTTGGCATGATTGTCTTTGACGAAGATTGAAGATTCCTCTTGTCTTCTGGCATGATTGACAGGATGGAAAGTGATTGAAGATACCTTTTGTCTGCCACTTGTCTTCTGGCATGATTGTCTTGAAATTGATGAAATTATTGAAGACTAACAGGGGAATATGCCCCAAAATAGTCGTCGTCTTCATTTTGTGAATGGTCATCAACTGATGATGGTCATGAAGGGAGGACTTATTCACACTCAGAACAATATCTTAAGAAGCTGAGGCTGCTAGAGATGTAGGAAAACTAGCCAGATTGATAGGAAAATTGAGGCCACGATTTGGTAAAACCAATTTGAAGATCAATTTGGAACACATTTGGAAAAATTTCTCGAAAAACATTTTGGAAAACACTTTGGAAGATATTTTGGAGAACATTTTGAAAATTATTTTGGAAAACATTTTGAAGAATAGTTTGAAAACCATTTTAGAGAAAGGAGGTGAAATTGAAGCCTTTCTGGGTTTCTTGCATTGTTTGGGGGTTATAGTAACAATAACCAGATTAAGGTTTTTTCTTCCCTTACCTCTTGAGGAAAACTAGCCAGATTGATAGGAAAATTGAGGCCACCATTTGGTAAAACCAATTTGCAGATCAATTTGGAAAACATTTTGAAAAATATCTTGAAAAACATTTTGGAAAACACTTTGGAAGATATTTTGGAGAACATTTTGAAAATTATTTTGGAAAACATTTTGAAGAACAGTTTGAAAACCATTTTGGAGAAAGGAGGTGAAATTGAAGCCTTTCTGGGTTTATTGCAGTGTTTGGGGGTTATAGTAACAATAACCATATTAGGGTTTTTTCTTCCCTTACCTCATGAGGAGGAAGAGAACTTAATTATTTCTCTGTAGATATTCACGAGTGAGGTAGTCAGGGAGAGCATTGTCAGATCCTTTAAAATATTCAATATCAAAATCAAATATACTTAGAATAGCTTGCCATCTGGCAAAAATATGTTTTGATGCAATATTTTTGACATCCTTTTGTAAAATATCTTTTGCGGATTTACAATCAACCCGAACAAGAAATTTTTGATTAAGTAAATCTGATTGAAATTTTGAAATAGACAAAACAATGGCTAAAACTTCTTTTTTGACAGCAGAAAATTTTTGCTGTGCAGGGTTCAGGTGTTTAAAAGTAAAAGCGATGATTTGTTCTTTTCCAGAAACCTTTTGTTTTAAAATTCCACCATAACGACTGTCAGAGGCATCGGTTTCGACAATTTTAAAGGCTTCAGGATTGGGAAGATACAGACAAGGAAGCTCCTTTACATGAGACTTAATCTGTTTGACAACATTAGTATGAACATCTGTCCAATGAGGAGGATCCTTTTTTAGACGATCGTGGAGAGGTTTGATGAGATTACTAAGTTGCGGAAAGAAGTCTGAGACATAGTTAAGACATCCTAGAAACCTTTACAACGGGGTTTTATCATTGATTTGATTGGGAAATTTATCAAAAAACTAAAGATCTCTACTGATAGGGACAACTGTTCCTTGGTGAATTTTGTGACCAAGAAATCTAATTTTGGTTTGGAACAAATTGATTTTTGTTTTAGAGACAGCAAGACCATTCCTTTTAATAATGGAAATGAATATGCGGATATGCTTGAGATGCTGATCAAAAGATTGGGAGTAAATTAAAACATCATCAATATAGACACTGGCAAATTTTGAATAAGGATTAAAAATCTCATTCATGATTCTTTGAAACTCAGATGGAGAATTTTTAAAGCCAAAAGGCATGACATTCCATTCGTATTGACCGAATGGGACAGTGAATATCTTTACATCAGATTTCATATCAAATTTAGAGAAGATCTTTACATCATGAAGTCTCTTAAGGAGATCCTTTTTGTTAGGAATAGGGTACCTAATCCATCAAAGAGCTTGATTGAGAGGTTTATAATTAATGACAAGTCTGGGAGTCCCTCTTTCAATCTCAGCATGTTTATTGACATAAAAGGCAGAACAAGACCAATGACTTTTACTCTTGGGAATGAGCCCCTTTTCTAAAAGGTCGTTGATTTCCTTTTGACAAACTAGGAGAAGATCTTGATTCATTTGAATCGGCCTAGCTTTGGTAGGGATTTGTCTATCTTGAAATACTTTTCATAAGGAAGTTCAACTATGTTATGCTTCCTTTCCCATAAAGCATTAGGTAGGTCAGAACAAATGGTAGATTGGATATGTTCTAATAGACCTTTAACCTTAAGTTGACTATCCTCTTTTTGCAACTGATTGCCATTGTTCCTGAAAGATATTTCTTCTTTAAGAAAATTGATTTGATTTTCTTTATAAGAGATAGGGTTCAAGTTTCTAATAAAAGGTTTTCTTAAAAAGTTGAAGATAATGCATGGGTTGCCCCAAATGCTGGGCTATTATGCCATCCTCTGTTATTTGAAAAGAGAAAAATGATCTTATGAAGGGGGTTCCTAAAATCACTTTGTTTTTCAAATCCTTAGCAAGAAGAAAGGTTGTATTAGTTTTGAAATTTTTATTTTCAATAATAGCCGAAGATAGTTTATAATTGATTTTTAACTTAGAACCATTAGCAGCACTAAGTTGTTCAGAAGTTTTTTGAAAATATTTTGTAGGAACAAGACCCTCTAAGATGCAATTGGAATCTTCTCCAATATCAAATAGAGCAATAGTCTCAAGGGTAAACTCTCCTATAACAATTTTGATATTTATGTAGAATTTCTGAATTCTAATATAATTGATAAGACCTAGGAAGTCATCATTGGGAACTTCGACCTCTTCAACTTCCTTAGAATCCTCGGAAGATGAACTACTCTCAGCCCCATAATTATTCCATTGATCTAAGATTGATTGGTGATGAGCCTGTTTCTGCTTTAGATCTTTAACCTCAATCTTTAAATTGTTGATTTCGAATTGAAGATGTTCAATAGTAACAGGTTTAACACTAGTTCTCTCGAATCTCTTTAAAGTATCTTTAAGATTAAACCTATTGATTACGAGAGGACTCTTGGGGGGTTTTGCTTCAAGGGTGGACCTTAACTTGTTAAGCTACTTTTCCTTTTCTTGAGGATCAGGAATAGCATTTACAGCCTCAAAGAGAAGATCCTGTTCTCGAGTGAGGACATTGATATGGCTAGAGGAATCAGTTAAATCATCCTCCTCGATTTGGTTTAGATCTTCAGAAGATTGGTCAGAAGATTTAGAATCAGAATCTTCCTTTGAAGATTGGACTAACAAATTGTTAATCTTATCTTCGACATCTGGATCTAAATTTAGGGCTTTAAGTTTCCCTATGATCCTACAGTTTCTGCTGATGTGGCCAGGTTTGCCACATTTGAAACAAACAATAGGTTCTTTAGGATTATTGTTAGGGTCATTACTATAATGCCCTTTTGTAAATTGACCAGTAGGCTGTGTTCTGGGCTTATAAGAGTGTTTCTCTCTATAGTAATTTGGTCTGGGTAGATTGTGGTTGGATCTTGGTTTGGGCTTGGACCTAGCTTTAGCACAGGGAAGTCCAAACTGTTCACAGAATGTCCCTAAATCTGTACGATTTTGGGCTATTTCTTTGGAGAGCTGTTGCTAGATTTTGTCGTCTTGACAAACCTTCAACGCAACCTTTTGGATGATAGCAATTAGTTGACCATAACTTAATTACTGGTAGGGTATTTCTCCATTAGGGTTTTGGCCACGAAGCTTGTCCCTAAATTTATCTCCTAAGGATTTGGGAAGTCCTGCTAAGAACTTTTTATTCCAGAAAGCTTGTTGGCCTTCTTCTCTGGTATAGACCCTGGTTAGGAAGGTATCTTTATACCACATAAAGTCCCCAAGAGACTTGCATTTGAGGTTGGATAGGAGCTCAGCAGACCTATCTTTTATCAGAGAAGGATCTCCAATAAAATGCTGGGCAATTGTAAAGATTAAGGTGTTAACAGCGCCTGGGATATAAATTTTTCTCTCTACATCCCTCAGAATCAAATATTTTGGGGACATCAGTTATAGTGATATTTTGAGTTCGAAATTGACTAAGTAGAAATGTCACCAGAATATAAATTTTTGAAAGGACCGAAGGTTCGAGACATTAGACAGATTCGAGATTTCTATTTCTCGAAAAAAAGCCTAAAGGCGCACAACAGTTATAAACAGTTACCCGCTGGTTTCCAGAGGTGAGCGCTAGGATATGTGGAAAGTATCTATCAAGCCACGGATAATGGGGGAAGTTTTACCATTAATCATTAGTTATACCTTATTAGTTAGTTTCATTTCGAAATGTGTCCACCATACAAGTCGTTAGTTATCACTTCGTAATCTCTATATAGAGTTATTTGTAAATAGTTTTAGGGGCGGAAATCATAAAATTCAGTAACTTTCACAAGATCATTAGCAATTTGTGGTGAAAAAATTATGTTCTTGCTGTTTGTTTGTATTTTGGACTTCGAGTTTTAATGATCAATTTCCTTTAACAATCGAGTGTTTGACTCTTGTCTTTTACTTTGCTTTTACTTAGCGTTTTTAATTTATTTTTATTTGTTTAGACACTTAAAGTTTCATGATGTTCATTCCGTGCTGGGTTTGATTCTCGTGTTCTTTGAAGTCACTTTTTATTTGTTTAATCTTCGAATTCTACTTGCATTATTGATCTTGAGTCCAGTTCTTGATTCGATTGATAATACGATTGAGAGTCTTTACCTAAAAAGACTCTATGTTTTACACTCTGAAACTAGTTTAATAAACTTGAACTTGAAACCTGTCAAGATGACATCAGACAAATTTAGTTCGAGTCTTCTTTATTCAAATCTTTCGAAATCATTTGTTTAACAACAAAATTTGTTGGTAAACACTTGGGATTTGTTGTTTTCATAAAATAAGTGAGCTTATTATAGAATACAAGAAATAATTTTATTCATTGTAGTGAAACTAAATGAATAAGTATTAATTTGACTGGGCGATGTAAGTTAAAAAGCATGTAAGTGCGGTCCTTTTTTTACAAGGAAATGGTCAAAGTTCTGTTTGGAGCTCCCATGTAACTAAATGGCCGTAAGGGTCAATATATCTCTTGTGTCCTGTTTTTCATGTATGGGTGTATGTGCGTCTCTCTCTCTCCCCCTCTCTCTCTCTCCCTCCCTCCCTCCCTCTCTCTCCCTCTCTCTCTCCCCCTCTCTCTCTCCCCCTCTCTCTCTCTCTCCGTGTGTGTGTAGTGCTATTTATTATATAAACAAATTTATTGGATGAAGTTTGGTAGAAATCTTCAAACATTATTAATGTTTCTCCATAACTTGGGTGACGTCCAAACCATGTTTTATTATCATATAATAGCATAATACTCATTGGAACCTGTAACAAAAAGTTAAATGTTAGAGGACTAATAAATAGAGACACAGTATGATAAGTAAGTTATTACTCAACTCAATACCATTATTTAAGGAAATGCTTCTTGCTGCATTGGCACAAAAGTTTCTTTTTGCAAGGTTTCTCGCAGTCCTTGTCAACATTTTCGCAAGGTTTCGTGCAGTCCTTGACAATATTTTCAGCTTTACACTTTTATAGGATTTCGAATTGCAAGGTGGCTTGCAGTCCTTGTGAACTTTACATGGAATCTAGTATAATAAACTGACGTGTAGTGTAAAAAAAGACCAATATTAATGTTCACTAGTGCAAAAATGACATTAGAATTAGACATTTAAAGTCAGGCGTCCAGATGCCTGACTACATAGGTAGACACGGTGGCAAACTTGTAAATAAGTGGCAAAACTCGCGAGTATTAAGGTCAAGCGGATACACGCCTGACTTCTAAAGTGAAGAAATAGGGAAAAAATAAGACTTTAGAAGTCAGGCGTGTATGCGCCTGACTACATAAGTGACACGGTGGCAAACTTGTAATTAGGGGTGAATGTTTTTTTTTCTGTTCTAATACTTTAGACGTCATGCGTCTATTCTCGCTTGACCTCTAAAGTCCAAAAATAGAAAAAAAATAATATTGAATCACTTACCCCTACCTCTCATTTCTCAAACTTTCACTCTCACAATCTCATCACTGCTCGAAGCATCTCACTCTCACTCTCAGAAACCACGCACGAACCCTAGCATATTCCTAACCACTGATGATTCTCTCACCCCTCGCCGTCACCCCCTCACCGTCACTCCCTCACCCCTCACCGTCACTCCTCACCTCCTCACCGTCACCCTCACTCCCTCACTCCCTCTCTCCCTCACCGTCACCTTTCTCACCCTCACTCCCTCTAGCTCTCCACTCTCAGAACCCTTCACTCTCCGCCTCTCACTCTCAGATGTACGAAGCCTCTCACTCTCAGATCGAAGAACACGAAGCCTCTCACTCTCAGATCGAAGAACACGAAGCCTCTCCCTCACCGTCGCGTTCTCACCGTCGTGTTCTCACGCCGTTCTCACCGTCGCTTTCTCACGCCGTTCTCACCGTCGCGCTCTCACGCCGTTGTCACCGTCGCGTTCTCACGCCGTTCTCACCGTCGCGTTCTCACGCCGTTCTCACCGTCGCCGTTCTCAGCGAACTCTTCCAACACAACGAACAGGTATAATGCTTCTTCCTTCTCAAAACTCTTCTCTGCTTCTCAGACGTTGAGTTTTTGCTCCTTTTCAGTTTTTGGTTTTAAGGTTTTGCTACGAACACAAAACCCTAACCTTCTGAATCTTGTTTCAGATTGCAGATCTACGAAGATCTGCTTGTGGAGATCTCCAAACAGGTATAAAACTTCACTTCAGTGTTTTCCTTTAATTTGTTTGAAGATCTGTTGCTGTTTGAGATGATTCTGACCTTGTTTTTTACGTTTCTGGACAAGGACTATTTTCTTTTTATGTCGTGTTGGATGTCAATTGAAGAACTAGGTATGACAATCCTCAGTGATTCTGTCCTACGCGATATATATTATTATTATTTTAACTTTCATAGTTTATACTCTTAACTTTAATTTCGTTTTAATGCCAGTTCTCATCTCTGTCTGGATATCAATGTTGGCTACTAGTGCAGTTGCGTCTTTGCCCAAATTACCACCAGGTAAATGATAATTTCTGACTTTGGTTATATTTCAACTTAAACTGAGACATCATCTTCAGATAATAGATATCAAGATTTTTTGTTTCATTTTAGTCGTTATTGTTTTTTTTTCATTGATTTTGATCTGATTTTTGCTCACTTTGAAGCAACAAAATTGGACAATGCAACTGTTAGCTGTATCCTGCTTATCCCTTGCAGCAAAATTAGAGGAGACTGCGATTCCTCAATCTCTTGATTTGCAGGTAAATAAATTATTTCAATTTAATGTTTAGTAGTTTTGAACATTTTGAATCAAATAGATGAATGTCTTTGATTTTTGAATGTTGGTTGGTGATCATTATTTTCAGGAGGTTGGTGCAACTAAGTTTGTATTTGAACCTAGCTATACTTCTCTAGAATTCTGTTAAAAGGAGTTCTGTTTCATTCTTTGATGTTGAAAAACACGAAACTGCTGTGTCAAGGTGGGCAAGGGCAAGGACAAGAGCAGCTAAGGTATATTTATCTATTCACAGACACAGAAATCGGACACAACACTGACATAAAGACACTGATAATAAATTAAGAAAATGGAAGTGATTGAATGTAACCACATGTGTCGGTGTTCGACACCTTCGTTCGCGTGTCGGACACCAGACACCTTCAATCTGAACTCTCTAAAGTGTCGGTGCTACATAATTTTTGTTGTTATTTTGCGTTTGAGGTGTGAATCATTGCTAATTGTTACTCTTCTGATACAGGTTGGTAAAGGTTTGTCTAAAGATGACAAGGCACAAAAATTAGCCCTCCAACATTGGCTTGAAGCTGTATGTTAATTAACTCTATTTATCATATAAATCATATTATCCTTTAGCATATGGTTTAATCTGATATTAACAATGTCATTTTTTTTCATGCTCTTTTTACAGATTGACCCACGTCATCGTTATGGACACAATTTGCATATGTATTATGATATTTGGTTTGAAAGCCAAAGTACACAACCATTTTTCTACTGGTAAGCTCTTTTTCTAAGATATTTATTTATCTTTACCTTTTTTATTGTAATTTAGATGGTTAATTTACTTTGTGCTTTACAATATACAGGTTAGATGTTGGAGATGGCAAAGAAATAAATCTAGAGAAATGTCCAAGGGCCACTTTACAACGCCAGTGTATTAAATACCTTGCACCAGTAAGTCAGTGCACATTTGTAATTACAAAATATAAGTATAAATATATTTTATTTATAATCTAATGTTTATATTTGTTGTTACTATTGTAGAAAGAAAGGGAAGAATATGAAGTAATTGTTGAAAATGGGAAGCTAGTGTATAGACAAGATGGGAGGCTTGTGGAAACTGATGAAAAGTCCAAATGGATTTTTGTTCTTAGTACCACTAGGGCCTTGTATGTGGGGAGGAAGCAAAAGGGTGCATTTCAACATTCTAGCTTTTTATCTGGGGCTGCAACTACTGCTGCTGGTAGATTAGTGGCCCAACAAGGCGTACTTGAGGTAAAAACTCAAAACGAGCTTTTAACGAGTCGGGATTCTATTTAGTCGGGCTAATCACACAACCACACAGTTATGTTGTCTCGGGCCTCAGCCGTTAAATCTTATTCAGCTGTATTCGAATACATCTGAATAAGATTCAACGACTGAGATAGGGTAATTGTGTGATCAAATGATATAGATTTGTGTGACTATCCATTTTACTTTTACACAAATAGTAGAGATGTTATTTTTGAATAAGAAATTTTGCTTAAAAATTGTTTTTGCATAACATTGCAGGCTATTTGGCCTTATAGTTGTCACTATCACCCAACTGAAGAAAACTTTAGAGAATTTGTAAGCTTTCTTGAGGAGCACAAAGTAGACCTCTCTAATGTCAAGGTAAAATTTCATCTATTTGATTTTTTTTACCATACTATTAGAGTGTAGTTTTTACTGGTTTTGCCGGTAATGAAAGAGATTCAGTTTCACTCTCTACTCTCCTTCTCTAGAATTTTGTTAAATTGTACAGGTTGAAGCTAGCTATACTTCAAAAAATTCTGATTGGCTATTGTTTTCTTGTAATTAAAAGTTTAGCCAAGTGTTTTATGCTCCATCCCTTCATACTATAGTAATGACTTTTGTATATTTGTTTCTGATATGATATTATCATATTTTTTTGACTAATGATATGCTATTATCATTAGTCTTACCAATATGTTTTTTTGGCATTTGTATTTGTGGTTACTTTACCCTCACTACATCATCACAGGTCTGTCTCAAATGCTTGGGGATGACAGCTATCATTGTTGAAGATACAAGGGTTGCTGGGCATCTACAAGTATCTTCACTTCACTAAATGTGGTTCTGTCAGCTTCTTTATGTGACTATAATTTCACTAAATGGGCATCTATAATTTCAGCTTCTTTATCTTCACTGTGTGAGACACCATATTTGAGTTAGTACTATGTGACTATGTCATTCTTTAACTCCCACCTAACCTAACGATAAAGATCCATGATGGTGATTTTATACTATATTTGCGATATCAAACTTGAAGGAAGATTCCTTATACATCTGTGAGATGTGATTATAATGTATGAAATGAAAAACCTGTTGATAAATAATAAGCTGATTGCATGTTTTAGGACTCTTTTCCTTTGATTCTCAGTTATGCCTATAGATACTCTTTTCCTTTGATTCTCAGTTATGCCTATAGTAAAGTCTTAATGGGTCTTGTATGATGTACACTGTGTCGTGTAACTTTCATGTAATTTTCAACCTGTAATTGCTAATAGTTTTTCAGTAAATGAACATTATTTTGCTTGTTCTAATGTATGGATGGCTAAGTTGACCTTTAATGTTGTGTCTCTTAGTGCAATGTTCCTGCTACTTGTTCTAATGTTGTGTCTCTTATTTTGCTTGCAGGTACTAAGGAGAAATAAAATGTATAAGGTGTTCAGGAATCTGTAATTTGCAGGTACTGAGACATCTTCCTCTATAATTTGGGATATGTTCTTGTTTTCTTTCTAGGACATGGCTTTACCCTTGGAGCTTATTTGCTAATTTTTCCCTAAACATATAATCCCTTGATGTGCAATATTCAAAACATGTGATTGATTTTTTGTTGCAGCTCAAGTTGGTTTGATCTTCGCACACACAGGTTTGAAAGAAAAACTTCAACAAGAGGTGGTCTTTTACCTTGCAATTTTACTCTTTATTGTTTCATATGAACTGTTCTTTGTTCTATTCTTGCACTGCTTGCTGTCCAATTTGAAAGACTTCTCAATATGATTCATATGATTCTGATTCTTTTCTCTCTCGTTTTAGCATATATATTACCTCTTTGCTCATTGAGGTTCTTCCTGGCACTTGTATGGTAATTGGGGATGGACTTCTTACCCCAGCTATTTCTGGTAAAAATCCTCTTTATTCTTCATCTTTTACTTTTACAATTAACTTTTTAGATCAATTTGCTGATTAGCCATCTATTCATGTGTAGTTTTCTCAGCTGTATCTGGTCTTGAGGTTTCCATGTCCAAGAAACACCACCAGTGTAAGTTTCACTTATGTTATTATAAATGGTTAATTTTTAGGATTTTATCCTTGTTTAGGTGTTTGAATTTTGAAACTATGGGTTTGTATTTGTTAGATGCTGTGATTCCTATTACTTGCTTCATACTGGTGTGTTTGTTTGATCATTAAATCTGCTTTGTGTTTAGAGAATTTTGAAGAATAAGAATGAGGAAGTTGTGTTTAAAGTATGTCTAATGTTTTTGAAAAAAATGCATGTGACTAGTGTTTTTATGGGTTGGGCTGTAATATGTATTTTGATTACTTCAATATTTAGTTTCAAGTTGTAATATGTATTTTGTAATATATTTATTTTGCCATACTATTGTTTTGTGTGTTCCCCCTTTCCCTCTTGTTTGCTTTGTCCATTATATTAAGGGTAAAGAATCAGAATAATGACCATGAATTATCAAATATATACTTCTTTTCTCTCGTTTTAGCATATATATACTTCTCAATATCATTCTTTTACGTGTGATTTGACCATGAATTAGCCATTATTTTGTTGAACTCACCAACTTTGATTTGATTAACTGAGACATTTTCTTGTCAACTGAATTCAGGAAGCAATGCAAAGGAAAGCTCTTGCTTCAGCAGCTGCTGCTGCAGCAGTAGAGGAGGCCAATGCTACTGAATCTATAATAAGAAATTTAAGGCAACCATTACACTTTGATCTGAATTTTTATACTTCAAAATTTTTAGTCCATTGGCATTGGTAGTTTCTAATTAAACCTTGAAATAGTTCATTTTCTGCCAAAGGGTGTCAAATATCTTGTTTGTTTCCTTCTCCTTTAGTGGCTAACGTGAAATAAATGTCCTTTCTGCTTGCTTCAGCATGTTTTCAGAACTCTGTTCCGTGTGCTAGGCCAGAAATCCTGTTATCATGGATATTATTTTGTTTACTCATGCAGGCCTGTTGGTGAAGATATGTTTCATTGGCAAGCTACAATTATGGGTCCTGCAGACAGCCCTTATGCTGGTGTATTCCTAGTGAACATTTACTTCCCACCAGATTATCCATTTACTTCATAGTTTCACTCCTCATGTAATTATATACAGGAGCTGTAAGAGAAGTAAAGGAAGAAACAGGGGTAAGTTTGATGTTAACTAAGATATTTATTCCTCTAGCATATCAATTTAATTATGAGTTTGTATGATAAGTGTCAGATTAGTAGCTAAGTCATTCTTTAGCAAAAGTGAATTGCTTATCTCATTGATTTATTGGCCAGAATTGGCTTTATTACAGCTTAGTTCTGTTAATTCTGGTTGGGTATTATTTATGGTTGTTTTGCTGTGAGTATTATTTATGACCTGAGCACTGATATATGACTCCATGGCCTAATGGATAAGGCGCTGGTCTATGGAACCAGAGATCTGGGTTCGATCCCCAGTGGAGTCGCTTCTACGGAACGAAAATTTGTATAACCAGGGTGTAACCAAAATTTAAAAAAAAAAAAACTTTTAAGGTCAGGCGCAATAATGCTTGACTTTAATCATACTTACGAAGTCAAGCAAGAATAAATGCTTGACTTTAAAACAGACTTACGAAGTCAGGCGCAACAAATGCTTGACTTTAAATCATACTTACGAAGTCAGGCAATAATAAATGCTTGACTTTAAATCATACTTACGAAGTCAAGCAAGAATAAATGCTTGACTTTAAAACAGACTTACGAAGTCAGGCGCAATAAATGTTTGACTTTAAATCATACTTACGAAGTCAGGCTATCGCTTGACTTTAAAACTCCATACATACAAAGTCGACTTAATAAAAGTCAAGCGCCCGCCTGACTTTAAATCCCCTTTTCGCCTGACTTTAAATCCCTTTTTTGCACTAGTGGTTATTGAAAGAGAATAAATGTATTATCAAAAATGGTAACGAAAGAATGATTGAATGATAAGCTTACCACCGATACGATCTCCCGGTCCCCTTGGTCTTGGTCTTGGTCTTGGTCTTGGTCTCCGTTGCTCCAAATCATCACCTCCTCCTTCCCAAACTTTATTTCCAGCTTCACCTTCATCTTTGCCCCCCATATTCCATTTGTTTTGCGATAAGTAATATCCATTGGTTATATTAAGAAAGAGGAAAAAGAAGAGAATCAGTGTAGAAATAAACTTGAAACGTTTAGCCATTTTGTCCACGCCTATTGCTAATCTGCCTAAGATGGTAAGGTTGCTTTATTGTGTAAACAAAAGTGGTATTTTTTACGCCGCTCAATTTGTACGTAGGATTTATTATATTGCATGCACGTTATCCTTTTCTAAAACTAAATGTTTATTTTATGTCTCATTAATACATTAATGGGTCATTTTAACCCTTTAACACACTTTAATATTAAAAATGTATGTTTAGCAATGATCATTTGAAGGGTTAAAATTTTGAGATTCGTTCTTTAGTCAAAGCTTGTGTAACTATTTTTTTTTCAGTTGCAACTCTCATGTTGAGTTCGCTAGGAGGAATGCTAACATGGTCGCTCACTCTTTTGCGAGGTGGCCTTGTTGTCAGCAAGTCCTCAAGAATACGCTAATGTTCCCACATCTATTCTCTTTCTTCGTTCTGCTCTCCTTCGTCGTTCTGTTCTCCCCTACTCTTCGTCTGTTCTATGCAGCAGGAAATAGAGACCATTCGTAGATAGGCAGGGAACGGTGGAAGATAAAGGGTAGAACAGTGAAAACGCGAGGGAGAAAGTGAATCTAACCATTAAAAAAAACCATGATGGGGTTAGATCATAAAGAACCATAAAATTTCATCGAAACAAAGAACCATGAAGAATTTGGTCAGATCACAGACATTAGCTTATATGATTGGAGCTAGATGGAAAGGTTTAATGATTTTAGGCTAAATTATAGTTTTGGTCACTCTATTTTCAAAAATTCAGACATTTGGTCCCCCTATTTTAAAACTCACACATTTGGTCCCCCAATTTTAAAAAATCAAATACATTTAGTCCAAAGAGGGACCAAATGTCTTTGATTTTTTAAAATTAGGGGACCAAATGTCTTTGATTTTTTAAAATTGGGGGACCAAATGTCTTTGATTATTAGCCATAAAAAGCTGAAAATTCCTCCTGCGACTAAATGTCTTTGATTTTTTAAAATTGGGGGACAAAATGTCAGAGTTTTAAAATAAAGGGACCAAATGTCTGAATTTTTGAAAATAGGGAGACCAAAACTATAATTTAGCCATGATTTTACAAAGGAGTCCTTTCCCGTGATGGGGTTTATTTGGGGATGGGTAGTGATTTCCTTTTATTTTTGGAGAATCTGAGCTACGTAGGGTAGGATTTGTGAATAAAGTGAGCTTTTCACTTTGGATTTTCTCGGTTTTGTTTTTAAAGTGAGCTTTTCACTTTGGATTTCTCGGTTTTGTTATCTATTTCTGGAACTGGTGCTTTTTCTGTGTGTCTCAATGCTACTTCTCCATTCACAAGTGAGTTTTCTGGGAAAGAGAGAGGGGCGAGAGACATGCCTAGAAACTTAGCATCTGCACTACAATGGTGATGCTGATTTAGAAAAGGAAGAAACAGATAGGTTTTCTCGAAATGAAGATGATTAAGCCTATTTTAATTTGAAATTTAATTAATTTATCCACGTCAGCAATTCAAATTAAAGAAAATGAAAACAATGACGTGTCAATGCCAACATGTAGTTCCGTTAGGCACATCATCTTTTTTTAAATGGATCACTAACGGAAGGGTATTTTTAAAAAAAAAGTTATTTTGCAGGGATTTATTTAATAAATAATAATTTGCAGGCACTTATTTAAAAAACAACTATATTTGCAAGGACAAAAAACATATTTAAATCATAATTATTTTTGATTTTGTATTTTCCGTTACAAATGAATATATATAGATACGTTGCATTTGCTATGGTTTCTACTAATTTAATAGTTAGTTTAATTTTCAAATCATTTTTTATATCTTAGCCGATCCAAAATATGAATGGATCTAAATAACAAGTAAATTCCAAGAATAAAGAAGAATATTGTGGTGAACCAATCTTTAAATGGATGAGTTAATTATTTATTATATTTAGTTAAGCATTTTTTTTTGGTTACTATGCCATTGGAATCTACGCCGGGGAACCTAGCTGCTTATGAGTATCCGGCTTTGCCGGCCCGTATGGTTCTCTCTACCTAACAGAGTTTTTGCTACACCCAAGATTCGAACTTAAGTCCTGGGGGTGGGATCGAAGTCCAGTTACCACTTGGACCAACCCTTGTTGGTAATTAAGGATTGTGTATATTAATTAAACTTAGATCAAATAAAACTTTATTGTTATCCAATAATTTGATAATTATGTCTTATTATATTTTACTATATAGCTTATATTTCATCTCCTTTCTATTATAGTTGTTCATTAAAAGAGCCTTAAACCTCATAAAGTTAGCCTAATCATAATTTGGTTGTTTTTTTGCATATAATAATTTGCTTGTGTTTTATGGTTATTCTTATTTGTTTCCCACTTTTATTTTTGCATGTTGTAGTGTATAAAACTTTTCCTCGATTAAATTTTCCTTGAACAAAAAACTCTATGTTTATAATCTAAATTTAAACCAAATACAGACTTTTTGCTTATTTACCGTTAGAGAGGGAATAATATTTTTAATTCTCTTTTATTAAAGCTCATTTTTCCTATAAAAAATTACTCTATTATTTGCCCACCCCACCTCCCCCATACAAAAAAATAGCGAACCCCATCACTAAATGGGGCAGTCCATATAAATTTGCTTGTTACTTTCTTAATTGTACAATGTCCATTGTTCACTATTTATGGAAATTATATTTTGGACTCTTGTGAGCACCATTACTGTTTTGAAGAGGACCTAACAAGAGAAAAAAGGAACTAGGGGTGGAAATAGGCTGGGCCGAGCTAGGCTTTGCATGGCTTGGGCCTGACTTGCATTGAAAATGTTGGGCCTGAGCCTGGCCTGTGGCCTGTGATAAGCCGGCTTTTGAGGCTTGACCTGACCTTTTGGAAAGCCTGACGAGGTCTGCAAGCCTATTTAAAAGTCTATTTCACCAAAAAAATTACGAAAGTCTACAACCTTTGAATAGTGTAGACTTTGTAAATAGGTGAACAAGCTAATCGATCAATGAAATTAAGATCTAATTCAATATCTAACAAAATCTTTTAGAGAATTATCTTTATAGGACATTTTATTTAACTTTTATTTTATAATAATACTTTTAAATATGTTAAAAGTTGATGTAGGTCATCACTTTAAATAAACATAAAATGTAAGAAAATTTATAAGTTAAACAAAGTAGAAAACTTAATATAATAATAGTAGTAATAAAATTTTTTATTAATATTTATTTAAATAGGCCGGCCTGGTAGACCTAAAAGGTTTTTTGGATGGCCTGTAGCCTAGCCTTTTTACCTAAATAGGCTTTTAAAAACGCATTGGCCTTATCTATTTAGAAAAAAGTCTGGCCTGGCCTGGGCCTGATGTACATGTAGGCTGAGCCGTAGGCCCCTTTAGGCCGGCCTGGCCTATTCCCACCCCTACAAGGAACAAACCAACCAGAATTATTAATCAAAGGCGGTTAGCATAAACTTCCTCTCTCTTCTCTCTTTCTATTGTTTGATACACTCTTTTATTTCTTTCTATTTTCCCTTACTCTCTTCCCTCTTTCACCTCAAACAAGCACATTCTTAGTGTAAAATAGTACTAAACTAATCATCTTTCTTTCTATCTTTCATATTTCTCTCCTAAACCAAACAATAGAAAGTCATTCTCTCTTCTCTCTATCTCTCTTCCCTTTCACCATCTCTCTCTCTCTCTCTCTCTCTCTCTCTCTCTCTCTCTCTCTCTCTCTCTCTCTCTCTCTCTCTCTCTCTCTCTCTCTCTCTCTCTCTCTCTCCAACCAAACAGACCCTAAAAGTGACGGTGGACATATAAGACAAGAAAAGAATAACGTTGTCTCAATATAAATTTAACGGCACCCATTTCTGAATGAAAAATTTATTTATTTATATATCTAAATGATATCATTATTTTTAATATTGTTGATGACCTAACATTCTGAAGAATTAGGCTGGGTCAGTCAATATTTAGGAAGCACAACTGAGTAATAGAACCTTACAATCACACTGTCTAAGTATCAACTCTTAACGACATGTTAAGCTAATGTGGGTTGGGAAGCTAATGTGGGTTGGGATACCCTTTGTACTCCCCCTAAATAAAAGTTATTGCTTATAAAAAACTCTTATTGTTATTATTACCATTATTCATTAAGCACGGTAGGTGTCTCTTAAAATAAAATCGGTCGAAGGACCGAAACAACAAAATTAAACGTAGAGAATTCCATTAAAAAATAAAAAGGTAGAGAATTCCATTGCTGCCATAACCAGGCAATAAATAAATGAAGACGTAAATCCGGACAAGTGAAAGTGAGCCAACGTGCCAAAAAATTGACAGGTAAAGAAAGAGAAAAAGCTCAATGTTACCCTTGGCAATGAGCCTCCAAGGGTAACAAACGGATCACCTTGGACGAAGAAGGAGAACTAATTTGACCATTAGTTAAGGAAACTCAAAATGATCTAGGGACTGTTGTCGTCAAACACTTTAATTCTAGAAGTGGGATCGGCCAGAGGTTTGGACAATGGTGATTACTTTGTCTCTTCAAGCAATTGCGTTGAGGAAGGAACTCTGTATATCGATTGTGGGTTTCCTAGCTCCTCCAAAGAGTGCTAGGTTGGGTTAGAGGGACGTGAGGCATGGATTATCTACTGACTAAGTGCATAAAGTAAAGAGAAAAGCGATAATTGTAAAGTAAATTACGGGAAAAATAGTAGATTTTGATTGATTGAATGATGTTCTTTTATTCTGTAGAAATGCTACGTACTATAAGCCTTCGTCAACCACCATTCGAGCCTACATCTCCCTACCGTTGGATCAAGCGATGATCAACGCATCTAATTGTTCCTAGACCCTAACAATTCAGAGGCATGACTCCACGACCTCACTAGCACGGTTTAGTGGGTAAAACTCCCTCGCTCCGCTTTCCACGGCCCTCTTTCTTCAGTTGATCTTAACTATTCCAACGTTGTGTCCACGTGCATTGAATACTTGCGCTCCAAGAAAGTACCCTTCACCTCGGCCATAATACTCCTCGGTCAGATCTCACTCTCGGCCTTCGCCATTCATTGATGCAACTGAGTCACCTTATGGTCATGGTACCCTCCAAACCGAGCGTTACCTTGCCTCGGTATCCTTTACTGCTCCTCGAGGCTCAGCTCTTTCCACTGTGTATCCTTTACGCCCTTGTGATATGAGCATCCCTCTATGGCTATGTATTTGGCAAATATACTAATCCAAAATGTCTTCGTGGCCTATCTCGTCCTCATCAATTTCCTTAGGCATCCCTTTTTCCCTCGGCCAACAACTTAATTTATTTTGGGTGTTAACAAATGCCCTCCTTTTTGTGTTGTCCTACGGTCGAATGAGTGTAACTAATGGCGCAAAACACTGTGATGTGACACGTAGCGACAGTTGAAGTTACTAGCTGTTACATCATTGATTGGACATGTGGCAGCTCGTTTCACGTGAATCAGTGTGGAGAAGCGACGGTTCCCAAGGCCACATTTGTTACTCCCCATATCTATAAATAGCCATCATCTCCACTGCGCAATTACTTTTACTATTATCTCCCTGCATACTCAACCGAACCGTCCCTGCGTGTAACCTCCTTCGTTTCCACCAGAATTTCTTCCTCTTCAAACATGTCTTCCCAAAACCAGAATCAGGCCTCCCCCTCTTCTGCCCTCACTCAACGGCATGCTGCCATCCCTTGCAATATTTTAACTCGTTCGGGTTGCCTAACTTTTCTTCAACCTAGCATTTTTAATGCCGATCATGGCTTCGAAGTCTTCCCGAAATGCTTCAGCTCCGTCGACCTTCCCATTGCCGGTTTCTGGTACAAGAAGTGTTTTGCCGAATACGCCAACTGGGTGTCTCAGCTGAGGAAGCACAAAGGTGATGTCTGGAAGTCTTGGGGCATTTACGACATGATTATGGTGTCAACCTAGGAAGTTTCCCACAACTCTAACCTTCTCTTCCCTCTCATGGGTTTCTGGTCAACGACCATGAATGCCTTCGTATTTGCCTGGGGCATTATGACCCCCATACATGGCCTTCTTGCCGGCGGGCGTGAGGTACACGTCGATCCAGACTTCGTCAACGCCGACCCCAACTATTCTTTTGCCTCTGCCTTTGCTAACCTCCTCTCCAGGAATGCCAATACCTCATGGGAAGAGACCGACGGAGAACATCATGCTTTTCTAATGTACTTATTATACAAATACTTCTTTAGTACCAAATCCCTTCGGGTAGTCTAGGAGTTACTCTCATTTATTCACTTACCGTAGATCTGCCAACAGTATGCTTGGGGCCCCTTTTTCCTCACTCTCCTCTACAAGGGCGCGCATGGATAGCTTCTTGCGGAAAGTCAAGGAAAATGGGTAATATTCCAAAGCCGAGGGCCCATTTGGTTCCTCCAGTTATGGGCTCAACTCCACTTCCCCAACTTCTCATCAAAATGTCAACGGTGCCATTCTGTGTTCTGGGGACCGCTTTGGCTGCCACTCCAAGTTTTCCCATGGAACGGCTAGAGGTCCTTCGGGTGCTCATGGACATGAACCCTAAGAACTTTGATTGGTGTCCAGTCCTGGCTGCTCTGGCAGGGGAAATCCCAACTGATCCCACTCAGGTGGCCGATCTCAGAGCCTCATTGTTTTGGATTTCAAATTCTACTATGGTTCCTGAGGTTAGGAAAGATGCCCTGCGGTAGATCGCCCTCCAACTCGATGTCTTGTCAAGCGTTTAAGCTCGAGCCAAGACCACCTAGGATGCTTCCCAGTCTTCGCTGCACAAATTAGATGCTCTTCAAGCTAAGAAGAGTTGGTACCTGATGACCATCCTTTCCCTAGACAAGGAAAAGAGTTCCACTCTGGATGAGAAGGAATAGGTTCCAGAGAGGATACAAACCGTCAAAAGCACCATTTCCTCCCTTCAAGCAAAATTGGCCTCCCTCGCTCCACAGCACTCTGCAGCCACAAGTAAGCGTGCCAGTATCTCGACTGACATCCTCCTTGGCTCTCCTCCTTCCACAAAACAGGGTTAGAATCTGACTTTCAAAAGTGTCAAGAGGCTATTATGCAGGCGGTAATAGCGTGGGGTGACTTGCGCCTCTCCCTCGAGCAAGCCCTTGTCCCACCAGTTCCAGAGGATAAAGAATTGTCCATACCCCAAGCTGAAGTCCAACCTGAAGTAGGCAACCGATCTCCTCCCCTGAAGTAGGCAACCTGAATTAGGCAACCAGTGTTCTCACTGAGGCGGGTTCAACAGTATCAGAGGTGTGCGCGTCAACCAAACCCTTACCTGAAAACCTGGAAGCACTCGGTGAAGCAGCGACAATGGAGGTGTCTGAGACTATTGTAGATACTCCTCCTCCCTCGGCAGCCGCTGATGCTGAGGCCCCTTTGGTCATTGATGGGGATAAGGAGGAGTAGTTAGGTCTTGTTCTTCTGTACTGTATTATTTTTCTTTTGCACCAGGCCGCCGGTGTGTGGCGAACCTCTTCGACAAGATTATATGTTATATTAATCATGTGTTTTTCATACTTTCCCATAGAGTAGAATAGTACGCTTTTAGAAATTTGCCATTGATTTTTGTTTCAAATTTCTCCCATTCCATGGAGATTAACCTGTAGGCTTCCCCATTGTGGACTTTACTCACGATGTAGGGTCCATCCCACTTTGGCGACCACTTATCGAACTTGGGGTCCTTTACCCCGAGTGGTAAGATAGTTTTCCAAACTAGGCCGCCTTCAACAAACTTCTTAGGCTTAACATGTTTGTTGTAGGCCGGGTCATTTTGATTTTGTTGAGTTCCAATTTTGCTGATGGCAGCCAATTTGTCATCGTCCACTGAGTCCAGTTCCATTAACATGGCTTGTTGGTATTCATCGAGGTTGAGTGAATGCTACCGAGCCACCCTCATCGATGCCACACTTATCTCGAGTGGCAGCACTACATCCTGCCTGTATACCAATCGATAGGGAGTTATTCCCTTGACTGTAGACTTTGAATTTCTCACAGCCAACGGGACCTCATTTAAAGTCTGATGTCACCGCCTGGGCTTATCTTCTATGTTCTTCTCAATGGGCCCGATGATGATCTTGTTGGTGGCCTCGTCCTGCTCGTTTTCCTGGGCATAATAAGGTGTCGAGTGCCTCATCTTAATCCCATATTCCTGAATGAAGGCCACCACTTGTTCCCCTGGGAACAAAGTGCCTTGGTCAGCAGTGATGGTTCCAGGATTCCAAACCTGTATATGATTTGGTTTTCGATGAACTTAATCACAACTACTTGGTTAACATTACCCATAGGCATAAATTCCACCCACTTGGTGAAATAGTCTGTGGCTACGATGATAAAAATATGTCCCTTAGAGCTCGAGGGGTATATCTTTCCAATCAAGTCCATGGCCCATCCTCTAAATAGCCACTACTTGACAATGGGGTGTAGCTCATCTGCGGGCACCCTTTGGATGGGCCTGTGAACACCCAATTTTAACCGGTATTTTTAATTTTCTTCTCAAAAAAATCACAAAAATATGTTTTACCAATTTTGCGTTGTTATTTCTTTTTTAGCGGTTAAACAAAACTAAAAAAAAATATAGGTTAATTCAGTTTATTACAAAAAAGGAGAATGTCCATGTACATGACTTGGCCCAAGAATGCCAAAGTTACAAAAATACAAAAATAAACCAAAATACCCAAAAATGCAGCTAATTTGCGAAAGTGATTTCTCTCTCTTCAGAACTCGTTTCGATGATCCAAACGGTGAAAGTGAAGATGAATGTCTCAAAAAACTTCTGGCAAAAACTGAAAACGATCCAACGGTTAACGAATCCAGAATTGCACTTGTACGGTGGCTGGTTTGAGAAAAACGGGAGTTGTTTTTTCTACTTTTGCAAAGGCAATTGCTCTCTCCTCAGACCTCGTTTCGACGATCCAAACGGTAAAAGTGAAGATGGATGTTTCACGAACCTGGTGTCAAAAAACGACGACGATCAAACGGTTAACGAATCCGGAATCACACTGATACAGTGGCTGGTTTGAGAAAAACGGGAATGGCTTTCTCTATCTTGTTTTAGTCCCACATTGTTTGGGAGAAACAAGAACCACCTAACATTTGACTATAAAAGAGGCTGAGTGTAACACCCCCTTTCTACCTTTTTATTTTAATTAAGAAAATCAGAGTTCAAAAATCATTTTCGATTTCCACCACGAGGGTGTCACACATACGTCAAAATAAAACCTCAAGTCTCAATAAAATAGTACGTCGTCAAAGGTGCAATACATAGCACTCCACAATAGGGAGACCTCAAAACATCGAAACTACGTCATAAAATCCAACATCAACGCAGCGGAAAAGTTAATCAACACATCAACAGTTTAAAAAAAAATCTAAGCACATCAGCAAAGCATCAAATACATCCCCCCATGTGCTACGTATCAGAGCATGACGACTCGACTCAAGAAGTGAAGCTAAGGCCTTCACTGGGAATCACCTGCACGTTACCAACACGGGGGTAACATTCAAACAGGAAAGGGTGAGCATCATTTCAATCCATATAATAGAAAATATGATACGTACATAAGTCAAGTCACAGCTCTAAATTATTCACATCACAATCATCATTAACATCACTTACAATAACTCATCTCATGTCATGCAGGCATATGAAATGCAACCCACTCGCGGGCATATGCATGAGGTACCTTTTCACAAACGTCGCTTAGCCCTTAAGGCCTCATCGTCACTTAGCCACATGGGCCTCAAAAACGTCACTGGGTTTATGCATATGGGCATGAGACACTATGACATGCACCACTCACAAACACACCAATACACAAATACCCAAATCATAGTCAACTATGTGACCCGTCACTTACCAGTTTGCTCACAAGAAGCACAGCACCTGTCAATTCACATTCAACACACAACGTCACTTGGCCTTTTAGACCTTAACAACACTTAGCCTTTCGGGCTTTAAACGTCACTGGGTTTCATCGTCGCTTATACATCAATATCATCAACTCAAACAATAGCCACTGAGGGCAAAAACGTCATTTACTAGCCACTAAGGGCATCATCGTCATTTACACTTCATTATAAATAATAGTAGCCACTAAGGGCAAAACAGTCATTTAACTAGCCACTAAGGGCATCATCGTCATTTACACCTCTTTATCAATAATATTGGCCACTAAGGGCAAAACCGTCATTTACTCGTCATTATAAAGAATATTAGCCACTAAGGGCAAAACAGTCATTTAACTAGCCACTAGGGGCATCATCGTCAAAATCATCATTTTTGACATTACTTCTTTAAAACCACTGGTCGTACGAAAAAGGGAATTTTTAAAGATGCTCAAAACGTCTTTTTATTGTCACAGCAACGATCACCGGGAACAGCCACCCGGGGGCGCCCCAGCAACCTTCAGAAATAATAAGTTTTTATTTTTAAAAATGGGACGTGCAGATGGACAACTGAAAATGCTTCACAACGCTTTTTGAATCGTTCAAAACGGATGTCTGAGTCAAAAGATATAGCGAAAACAGTTTTCGAAAATATTTCGGGACATCCTGAAAACTGGCGCCATGGGCGCCCAGCGCACAGGCACCTGGCGCCCAGCAAGGCGCAACACACACACGGGCGCTCAGCGCCCAGCGCTCAGCGCCCAGCGCTGGCACCCAGCGCCTCAGCGCAACACGCAACGCAACACACACGGGCGCCCAGCGCCCAGCGCCTTGGCGCAACACAGGAACACGCGCACACGGGCGCTCAGCGCCCAGCGCTACACACGCACACACGCACACGGGCGCTCAGCGCCCAGCGCTGGCACCCAGCGCCCAGCGCTCCAGTCACACACGCACAGCAACACGCACAGCGCCCTTGGCGCCCAGCACAGGGCGCCTGGCGCCCAGAAACAGTACCAGCACCAGATTTTAGCCCAATTTCAGCACAAAACATTATTTTTCTCAAAATTTTTCACATGACCAACACAACCCAAAATTCCAACCACCAAAATCAAACTTTATTCACATCATTAAAAATCATTTTTACCCATTATCAACATCAACACTATGGCTCCCTTGGCGCCTATGCACACACATATGCGAACCTTCAAGCATCCAACACACCCAATTGAAATTTCATGAACACACAAGTGCCATCATCATCAAAACAAACGCATAGATCACGTCATATCTATGTTCCAATAGTAAATCAATTCGCATATATGCATATACATATGTATGTATAAATTCATCATCAAGGACAAATCAAGAGCATCAAGAAACATCAAGAAATATCAAGAAACATCAAGGAACATCAAGAAACATGGCATGCATCAAGGATCTAGTCTAAAACCCTGGATCTAGGACCTATCATGAGATCTATTAGATGGAAGGATAGAGCTCCCTTAACCTTTCAAGAAGAAGAATTCAAGCCTTAGGATGCCGTCACCAACAGAGCCTCAGTAACAATGGAGATCTCCTTCCTCCTTGATCTTCGAACTCTCTCTCCTCTCTTGGCCGCCCTTGCTCTCTCTTTCTCACGCTCCTCTCTTTCTCTCTTGCTAATTCGAAGAACACAAGTGAAACCCTAGGCAAGACTCCTCACCAAAATGCGCCTAGGTCAAGCCATTGGGCCATGGGCTTCACTTAAGCCCAATCCATTCGAATGCACCTCCTCCTCCTAGCATCACACCATCCCTCAATTAAAACAATTCCAATAAATAATTAAAACCCAATTAAATAAAAGAAATACCTAAATACTTAATTAAATAAATTAATTAAATATTTAGGGTGTTACAACTCTTCCCCACTTAGAATATTTCGTCCTCGAAATTTACCTGATCAAATAATTCTGGGTAGGACTCTCGCATCTTGCTCTCTAGCTCCCAAGTCATACTCTCGCCGGCAGCTCCTAGCCAAACCACTTTCACTAATGCAATCTCTTTGCCTCTAAGCGCTTTCACTTCCCGATCCTCAATCCGTACGGGCATCGTCTCCACAGTGAGATTATCCCGCACCTCCACATCATCCATATGGATCATATGAGATGGATCCGACACATACTTCCGAAGTTGCGACACATGGAATACGTCATGCAAATTCGAAAGATTTGGCGGTAAAGCCACTCTATAAGCCACATTTCCGATTCTTTCAGAAATCTGATAAGGACCAACAAATCGAGGAGTGAGCTTCTTCGATTTCAACGCTCGACCAACACCGGTAATAGGAGAAACCCTTAAGAACACATGCTCACCCTCCTGAAATTCTAAATCCTTCCTCCGCTTATCATGATAACTCTTCTGACGACTCTGCGAAGCCTTCATCTTTTCACGGATCATCTTGATCTTCTCTGTAGTCTCCCGGACAATCTCCGGTCCCAACACTACACTCTCTCCCGACTCATACCAACACAATGGCGTTCTACACTTTCGGCCATACAATGCTTCGAATGGTTCCATCCCGATACTGGAATGGTAACTGTTGTTATAGGTAAACTCAATCAACGCAAGGTAGGAATCCCATGAACCCCGCTGTTCCAATACACAAGCCCTCAACAAATCCTCTAACGACTGAATTGTCCTCTCTGACTGACCGTCTGTCTGAGGATGATATGCTGAACTCATTTTCAGCTTTGAATCCAATTCCTTCTGCAAACTCGTCCAAAACTCAGAAGTGAATCTTGGATCCCTATCTGACACGATACTCTTCGGAACACCGTGCAACTTCACAATTTCTTTGACATAGACCTCTGCCAACCTCGACACCGGATAAGTGATATTAATAGGAATAAAGTGAGCAGACTTCGTTAACCTATCAACGATCACCCAAATAGCGTCATGACCCTTAACTGTATTCGGTAATCCCGTCACAAAGTCCATCGCAATGCTATCCCACTTCCACTCTGGAACCTCCAACGGTTGCATTAACCCTGCAGGCTTCTGATGCTCAACCTTAGATTTCTGACAGGTCAAACAGGCATACACAAACTGCGCCACATCTCTCTTCATACCATACCACCAAAACATCTTTTTCAGATCTTGATACATTTTCGTCGCTCCAGGATGGATACTCAACTTGCTACGGTGACCCTCCTCTAAAATTGCCTTTCTCATCTCCTCATCATCCGGAACACAGATCCTACCCCGGAACCTCAACACACCACTGGAATCTAATTTGAAATCTTCATCTTCAGATTGACCAACCCCATTAATTAAATCTACTAACTTGACATCTGTCTTCTGAGCTTCCCTGATGCTGCCCAGGAAATCATTATCGATCTTTAACATTCCCAGCTTGACACTGCGAGGTGTCATTTTACAAACCAAACTCAAATCTCTGAATTCCTCGATCAACTCCAATTCTTTCACCATCATTGCCGACATATGCAAAGACTTTCTGCTTAAAGCATCAGCCACGACATTAGCTTTGCCGGGATGGTAATTCAAACCAAAGTCATAATCCTTCAAGAGCTCCAACCACCGACGCTGTCTCATATTCAACTCTTTCTGATCGAACAGATACTTTAGACTCTTATGATCACTGAACACTTCGAACCTCGATCCATAAAGGCAGTGCCTCCAAATCTTAAGCACAAATACCACAGCAGCCAATTCCAAATCATGCGTAGGGTAATTTTTCTCATGAACCCGCAACTGCCTCGACGCATACGCAACGACTTTCCCATCTTGCATCAGCACACCACCAAGACCCATTTTCGAAGCGTCACAATATACAACGAACGGTTCCTCCGGATTAGGCAACGTCAAAACAGGCGACGTCGTCAATCTCTTTTTCAGTTCCATAAAACTTTCCTCACACCGAGCATCCCAAACAAAAACTTTACCCTTACAAGTCAACTGAGTCAACGGAAGGGACAACTTGGAAAAACCCTCGATGAACCTCCTGTAGTACCCAGCCAAACCCAAAAAGCTTCTAATCTCTGTTGCGGACTTCGGAGCCTCCCACTCCAACACTGCTTCTACTTTTGCCGGATCAACCGCAATACCATTACCAGAAATCACGTGCCCAAGGAAACTCACTTCTTTCAGCCAGAATTCACACTTTGATAACTTAGCATACAACTTTTTCTCTTTCAGAACTTCTAACACTGTCTTCAGATGCTCAGCATGTTCTCCCTCTGACTTAGAATAAACTAGAATGTCATCTATGAAGATCACCACAAACCGATCTAGGTAATTATGGAAAATACGGTTCATATATTCCATAAATACACCTGGAGCATTGGTCACACCGAACGGCATCACTGAGTATTCATAATGCCCATACCTTGTCCTGAACGCTGTCTTCTGAACATCTTCATCCTTTACTTTAATCTGATGATATCCGGACCTCAAATCAATTTTGCTGAAAACACGGGCACCCACTAACTGATCCATCAGATCGTCGATCCTCGGAAGCGGATACTTATTCTTGATAGTTACCTTATTCAACTGACGATAGTCCACACATAACCTCATGCTCCCATCTTTCTTCTTTACTAACAATACCGGAGCTCCCCACGGTGATACACTCGGTCTCACAAACTTTTTCTCAAGCAATTCTTCAAGTTGCGTCTTCAACTCAGACAATTCCGACGCCGACATTCTGTACGGTGCCATAGACACAGGCCTCGTACCAGGTACAAGATCAATCGAAAACTCAACTTCTCTTTCCGGTGGCACGCCCGGAATTTCATCAGGAAAAACCTCAGGAAACTCGCGTACCACTTTCAGTTCTTCATTAACGGCCTGACTCTCAGCAGACAACGATGCCATCAACGCAAATAGCTGAACTCCTTCTTTCCTCAACTTCTTCAATTGACCAGCAGATACCAAAACGGAATCTTCTTCCCCGAAGTTTACAGACTTGCTACGACAGTTGATATGGACGTGATTATTCTCTAACCAGTCCATGCCTAAGATTACATCCAGACCTCTCAACGGCAAGCAAACAAAATTCACAATAAAGTCCCTGCCGAAGATCGACACGGGACACTGAGAACACACCTGGGACGTAATCACCGACCCCTTCGCAGGAGTATCGACAACCATATCCCCACACATAGCAGATAAAACAAGACCCAATCTTTTACAACAGTCAACAGATATAAAACAATGGGTAGCACCAGTATCAATAAGAGATTTCAGAGAAGTACCATTAATAAAACACGTACCTCTAATCAGACCATCCTTATCATCAGGCTCCTCTCCTGCCAATGCGAACACCTTCCCAGTAGACCTTTCCTTCTTCGGCTTTGTACACTTTGTACTGATATGCCCAGACTCACCACAGTTGAAACACACTACATCCTTGACCTTACACTCGGCTGCCATATGACCCTTTCTACCACAACGGTAGCAAACCCTCTCATCAGACCTGCATGTAGTACTCTTGTGGCCAGGCTTGCCACACTTATAACAGACAATACTAGCAGGGGCATCTCCCCCACTAGAACTCTTACTTCCAGCAGCCTTCTGATAACTCTTACCCGCAGGAACCTCATACGGCTTGCTTCGACTCTGAAACTTACCCTTCTTCTCAGAAGTAGCTTTGTAATGAGCGAACACCCGAATCTTCTGATAACCAATGGCCTTTTTAATATCAAGCCTCAACCCATTCTCGAACTTACCCTCCTCAAAGATTCTACAACTGTCAACCAGATCAGCGAACACCCGAATCTTCTGATAACCAATGGCCTTTTTAATATCAGGCCTCAACCCATTCTCGAACTTTATGCATTTAGAAAATTCAGCTGTAGCCTCACTGTAGTGTGGATAAAATTTTGCTAGCTCCACAAATTTCGCCGCAGAGGCAGTCACAGACATACCACCCTGCTTCAGTTCCAAAAACTCTATCTCTTTCTTCCCTCGGACGTCTTCAGGAAAATATTTTCTCAGAAATTCTCTGCTGAATACCTCCCAAGTAATCTCTTCCTGCACAGCCTCTAACCTCTGCCTAGTAGCCAACCACCAGTCGTTGGCCTCCTCGGCTAACATGTGGGTACCAAAACGGACCTTCTGCTCAACAGTACAGTCCATCACCCTGAAAATCCTCTCGGTCTCCTTCAACCAAGCCATAGCACCATCTGGATCATATTTGCCCTTAAAGGTGGGCGGATTCTCTCTCTAGAAAGTAGTCAGACTCCGAAAACCAGCGTTATCTCCAGCATTCTGCTAACCCTGCACAGCCTGAGCCATAGCTTGCAATGCAGCAGCAAGAGCAGCGTCGTTTCTCCCAGCCATTCTGAACTATCACTGCACACAAACCAAAAATTCAGAACTAATCTATTGTCATAAGACACTATGACAGGACAACATTGGCCGGACAGACCGAACTGCTCTGATACCACTAATGTAACACCCCCTTTCTACCCTTTTATTTTAATTAAGAAAATCAGAGTTCAAAAATCATTTTCGATTTCCACCACGAGGGTGTCACACATACGTCAAAATAAAACCTCAAGTCTCAATAAAATAGTACGTCGTCAAAGGTGCAATACATAGCACTCCACAATAGGGAGACCTCAAAACATCGAAACTACGTCATAAAATCCAACATCAACGCAGCGGAAAAGTTAATCAACACATCAACAGTATAAAAAAAATCTAAGCACATCAGCAAAGCATCAAATACATCCCCCCAGGTGCTACGTATCAGAGCATGACGACTCTACTCAAGAAGTGAAGCTAAGGCCTTCACTGGGAATCACCTGCACGTTACCAACACGGGGGTAACATTCAAACAGGAAAGGGTGAGCATCATTTCAATCCATATAATAGAAAATATGATACGTACATAAGTCAAGTCACAGCTCTAAATTATTCACATCACAATCATCATTCACATCACTTACAATAACTCATCTCATGTCATGCAGGCATATGAAATGCAACCCACTCGCGGGCATATGCATGAGGTACCTTTTCACAAACGTCGCTTAGCCCTTAAGGCCTCATCGTCACTTAGCCACATGGGCCTCAAAAACGTCACTGGGTTTATGCATATGGGCATGAGACACTATGACATGCCCCACTCACAAACACACCAATACACAAATACCCAAATCATAGTCAACTATGTGACCCGTCACTTACCAGTTTGCTCACAAGAAGCACAGCACCTGTCAATTCACAATCAACACACAACGTCACTTGGCCTTTTAGACCTTAACATCACTTAGCCTTTCGGGCTTTAAACGTCACTGGGTTTCATCGTCGCTTATACATCAATATCATCAACTCAAACAATAGCCACTGAGGGCAAAAACGTCATTTACTAGCCACTAAGGGCATCATAGTCATTTACACTTCATTATAAATAATAGTAGCCACTAAGGGCAAAACAGTCATTTAACTAGCCACTAAGGGCATCATCGTCATTTACACCTCTTTATCAATAATATTGGCCACTAAGGGCAAAACCGTCATTTACTCGTCATTATAAAGAATATTAGCCACTAAGGGCAAAACAGTCATTTAACTAGCCACTAGGGGCATCATCGTCAAAATCATCATTTTTGACATTACTTCTTTAAAACCACTGGTCGTACGAAAAAGGGAATTTTTAAAGATGCTCAAAACGTCTTTTTATTGTCACAGCAACGATCACCGGGAACAGCCACCGGGGGGCGCCCCAGCAACCTTCAGAAACAATAAGTTTTTATTTTTAAAAATGGGACACGCAGATGGACAACTGAAAATGCTTCACAACGCTTTTTGAATCGTTTAAAACGGATGTCTGAGTCAAAAAATATAGCGAAAACAGTTTTCGAAAATATTTCGGGACATCCTGAAAACTGGCGCCATGGGCGCCCAGCGCCCAGGCACCTGGCGCCCAGCAAGGCGCAACACACACACGGGCGCTCAGCGCCCAGCGCTGGCACCCAGCGCCTCAGCGCAACACGCAACGCAACACACACGGGCGCCCAGCGCCCAGCGCCTTGGCGCAACACAGGAACACGCGCACACGGGCGCTCAGCGCCCAGCGCTACACACGCACACACGCACACGGGCGCTCAGCGCCCAGCGCTGGCACCCAGTGCCCAGCGCTCCAGTCACACACGCACAGCAACACGCACAGCGCCCTTGGCGCCCAGCACAGGGCGCCTGGCGCCCAGAAACAGTACCAGCACCAGATTTTAGCCCAATTTCAGCACAAAACATTATTTTTCTCAAAATTTTTCACATGACCAACACAACCCAAAATTCCAACCACCAAAATCAAACTTTATTCACATCATTAAAAATCATTTTTACTCATTTTCAACATCAACACTATGGCTCCCTAGGCGCCTATGCACACACATATGCGAACCTTCAAGCATCCAACACACCCAATTGAAATTTCATGAACACACAAGTGCCATCATCATCAAAACAAACGCATAGATCATGTCATATCTATGTTCAAATAGTAAATCAATTCGCATATATGCATATACATATGTATGTATAAATTCATCATCAAGGACAAATCAAGAGCATCAAGAAACATCAAGAAACATCAAGGAACATCAAGAAACATGGCATGCATCAAGGATCTAGTCTAAAACCCTAGATCTAGGACCTATCATGAGATCTATTAGATGGAAGGATAGAGCTCCCCTAACCTTTCAAGAAGAAGAATTCGAGCCTTAGGATGCCGTCACCAACAGAGCCTCAGCAACAATGGAGATCTCCTTCCTCCTTGATCTTCGAACTCTCTCTCCTCTCTTGGCCGCCCTTGCTCTCTCTTTCTCACGCTCCTCTCTTTCTCTCTTGCTAATTCGAAGAACACAAGTGAAACCCTAGGCAAGACTCCTCACCAAAATGCGCCTAGGTCAAGCCATTGGGCCATGGGCTTCACTTAAGCCCAATCCATTCGAATGCACCTCCTCCTCCTAGCATCACACCATCCCTCAATTAAAACAATTCCAATAAATAATTAAAACCCAATTAAATAAAAGAAATACCTAAATACTTAATTAAATAAATTAATTAAATATTTAGGGTGTTACACTGAGAGACAAAGACTTGAAGGGGGAAGTCATTGGCAGATTAAGTGATTCTTTGGGCTAGCCTTTGCGGTCCAGACACAAAAAGTCTGTCTTTGATTATTTTGTACTTTTTTTGAATCGGTTTTTCGGTTCTCAAAGCAGTTCGATTCGCAGCTGACCTAGTCAGACTGCTCGGTCCGGTTCGGCGTTCATCGCGTTCATCAGCTTGAGGTTAGTTTTGTATTTATTTATTTATATCTATTTGTTTATTTATTTATGTACATATTTATTGATTACTTATTTATTATTTATTTATTTCTGTATATATTCATTTATTATTTATGCGTATATTTATTTATTTATACTTTTTTAGGTGTACAGTTACTTTAATTATATATTTATTTTTATCTTTCCTTTTTAATTATTATTATTATTATTATTATTATTGTTATTATTATATATTATTATTTACATTATTATTATTGTTGTCTATTTCTAAAAATGAATTTAAACATCAATAAAAAATGGGTTTGATTGAGATGTACATCTTCTCAATCCCGGTTTAAGAGACTTTAGCTGTACGGCTTTGATCTTAAACCCCTTCAAAAATAAAATCAACCAACCAACAAAAATTTTAAGAAAGAACTACGTGACTTTTGTAAATTAAACTTTTCTAAATTAGTCCTTATTATTTTCTACTATTTTATTTTTGGGTAAAACAAATAAATTCGTAATTTATATTTGCACAACCAGATTTAGGGTAACTGTCTTAGGACGGAGGTACTAGGGGTGTAGTGGAATTAAGTTTTCGCCCTTCCCTATGCATAACCGACTCCCGAATCCAACCTAGTTTACGCAGACCAATAATTTTAAGGTAGGTTTTTCTCAATTTTCCCTATATAATAAATTGGGTGGCGACTCCCTGAAATATCAATTTTTGGGGCCGTCTACGTCGGGATCCCGGTCATGACATATGGCGACTCTGCTGGGGACACATGAGAGTCAAGCCTATTTAATTTGTTTGTGCAAAGTAATTATAAGGTACAATTTGGGGGTTTTATTATTTTGTTTTTAGGGTTCCTATGCTCCCTTGACACACCACACATACACTGTGAGCACACACTGAGAGTTGGGCTTACACCTGAGCCTAAAAAAAACATAAGTTAGAACGAGGCTGTGTAGTGGTAGTCATTTTGGATGTACATCCTAGTGGCTACCATGAATTCCTCATCTAGAGTACGATTCTTCTCTGCGGGTATCCACGTCTGGGATGTACATCCTTGTGTGTTTACACTTCTAGAAGTGTACTTCACGCTAGAGACCTGAAATTTCCCTAGGTTATAGCTGCTAACCGAGTGAGTATTCACAATAGAAAACCATAGATCCATAGGGTCCAAAGCCCAATAGCATGGGCCAATCAATTTAGGTTACAAAGGGAGCTACTCCACCTCTTACCTTATTTTTCATACAAAAAAAACAAAAAAAAAATCTTTTCCCCATAAACAAACTTTTGGGTTCAGAAAATCACTCATTCTTTACTATAAAATTAAAAATCGTATTGCATTTCATGCATAAACAACATAAAAATTGCATTACATTTCATGCATAAAAAGCTTAAGAAAAAAAAAACATGTTGCATTGTAAAATAAAAGTGCATTTCATGTAAAAAAAAATAGAATTTGCATTTTTCTTTGCACAAGTCCTTAGGAAAATTTGTTTTTTTTTCTGTGGGTAGTGCATATTTTCATTTCATTGTCAATCATCATTCATCATTCATCATAAAATTTCTCCATATTTCATTTTTTTTCTCTCTTTGGCATGTATATAAAAATCTTTGCATGTTATCCATACTTTCGTGAGTGAATAAAACAAAGCACATTATCATTTGTCAATCCTCAGAGCATTTCCCTTCAACTGGGGAAAAAAAATTGCATTTCATTTCTTGCATGAAAAGGATTAAAAAAAAAAGCCATTACAAAACAACGCATGTTGCATTTTAGGGTGAATGCTTGCATACATGTTAAGGAATTCAGCAAGTGTACTGAAACGTTGCAAGTAATAGTTATAACGGTAAGAACCGGTCGTATCCACGGGGATTGTGATTTATTATCAATAGGCGAGACACATTGAGATAAAAGTGATTTTATTATAACACTGAAATAAAACGTTCATAAAATAAAGTAAGATAGAAGTGATTAAGGATTGATTCATCCTCCCTCTGCTATTATATGACCTTCAACCAATATCAAGGTAATTATCCAGGTTATCCGATTCAATTCACTAAATTAGGTTAAGGACAATCTCTTGCCTCAAAACCCCTTTTACCTAACGAGATACCCTAATTCCGTAGGTGATTCATGCCAATAGGCAAAGCATTAAACACAAGAAATAAAGAATTCACAAACCCAATCCCACATTCCTATGGTGATTGCGATTTGTGACCTAAACCCCCAAGTTCAAGCATACAAACCCATATTCCTATGGTGATCATAAACCTAGATCAATACAATTATCATGTGTAAGAGTAAAGCATTAAGCATAGAGATAAAGGCACTGGATAAATTGAATAATAACTGACTTGGTCATAACAAAGCTTTCACATACTAGTTTAAGGAAGAGTCATCTCTCCCAAATCAAAACTATCTAATTACATAGCATCTTAGGGATAAGAATAAAGAGTAGAAGAAGATTACATAGAGATGGATGCATTAGAACCTTCAAACCCTTGTTCCCAAGGTGTAGGAAGACCCCCAAAAACGCCTCCAGTTGCTCCTCCAAACCCTAGAACCGTTCTTGGCTGCTGGTGCGAAAGCTGTCCGATCTTTTTCCTTCTTTATTTTCTCTGTTCATCACTAGGCAACTGTCTGGTTCGCTAGTAGACGCCACATCAAATTGAAGGATTTCTCATGCATTTTGTTACAACTCCACACTTATTACATAGAACTAAAATTATGCCAAAATCCTAACTATTGGCTGAATCAAACATAAAATCACCGACATTTCGGTTGTAAACTGAGCGAAAATATACATATGATGATGAGTCATCAATACATACCATGCATTTCGTAACATATTGGTCTCTTTGACTCCTTCTCATAAATTTTTCTTTAAGAAAATAAATAAAAAGGAGATTGAAATTTTGGTGCTTGTGTTCCATTGAAGCTTAGACTCGTGGAATTGGATCATTCGCTTGAGAGTTGTTGGGAAGATTAATCATTAGAGGTGTAGAGAAATAATGTGAGAGGAAAGATATCATGGGGCACAATACTTGGGCATATTGAAAAAAAAGGGAGACATAAGGTTGGTAATTATGTTTTGCTTAAAAAGAGAAGGAAAAAGATGATTGTCGTTGTCATACCCCAATTTTGTCCGACTAATTGGAAACTTATTAGAAAAAAAAATCAAAAAAAATGTTGTTTATTGTATTTTTGAGATTATTATCGTTTACGCGTGTCATCGACGGTTTTGCAATACTTTTACTATTAGTAGATTTTATAGATTTTTTTTTATTACAAGTAAAATATCATATAACAAAAATGTTGTTATTAAATACAAACTTCTATATTATTGAATTTAAAAAATAATAAAAACGAAAATTAAATAAAAATGCAAATATTACAAAATAAATAAATAAAAACTAATGTTTTGCTGTGTATGTATTTTCAGCATTAGAGCCATCTCCTTTTTTGTTGATTTTTACTTTTTCCCATTTTTGGCTAAAGTTAGCACCAATTTTACAAGCAAGCAGCACCACAAAGCCACTGTTTCACGCCACACTCCTCTAAACCCAGCAACCTTCAATACCCAGGAGGTTTTTTGCTTTCCTCTACACCAACCAGCCTGTATACAACACAAACAAACACACCAACACTCTATAAAAAAAAGGGGAGATTAGGAAAAAGAAAGGGGGGAACCGTAGGAGCATTGTAACAAAACAAAGAAAGAAAAAAGATTAACAACACACACAGGGAGCACTGTATCAAAGTGAAAAGAGTAGGGGAAATCAAAAAAGAGGATAACAACAACACATTAACCAAAACCGTGAACCTCCGCCTCTATCTCTCCTCTCTTCCTCCTCGCCGTCGCCACCCCCTCCTCCGCCGGTCACCACCACAAAACTCACGGCCGCACCACCCGCCCTTAGCCGACGCATCCTTCTCTCTCTCTCCACCGTGACCGGACCTGACCACAACCACAAACCTTCGCGCACCGCCACGAATCCCAAACGGCCACCACCACCACGAGCGGCCAGCCACCACCTACAGAACCACCGAACACCCCCCTCCACCATACACCACCCATCCACCACCGTGCATCCCCTTTTTCTCTCTCTCTCCCTTCGGTTCCCTCTCTCTCCCTTCAGTTCTCCCTCTCTCTCTCTCCACCGCCCGCCGTCCCTCTCTCTCCTCTCTTCCTTCTCACCGTCGCCACCCTCTCCTCCGCCGGTCACCATCACATAGCGCACGGCCGAACCACCCATCCACCACCGCGCATCCCCTTCTCTCTCTCTCTCTCTCTCTCTCTCTCATTTTCTCTCATTTTCTCTCTCCCGAAATTTTCTCTCTCTCCCCCCATGAGAGGCTGCAACGGCCCTGGGAAGAGAAGGAAAGATTAGGTTTCTAATTTTTTTTGTTTCCTTTTATATTCCTTGCCAACTTCTGTTTATTATGTTTAAAACATCATATTAATTTCTACACCCCATGTTTTAGCCCACACAGCCCCCTACATTAGCCCAACACCTCAAAAAAACAAAACTGGGCCTCCTACAGAATAAAAAACGAGTTGGGTCAGCTTTCCACACCTCCCCTTTTCATTATACACCCATTTTTATTTGTTTACACCCTTATTCATTTATTTCACCCCTTTTTTATTTTACACCCCTATTTACTCATTTCACTCCCCATTTTTGTGAAGCGAACTCCCCCCTGTTTTACTCACATACAACCCCATTTTGCTTTTTTTATTTTATTTTCTTAAAAGCCCATAGTGCTATTTACACCCTTTGTTTTACTTCAACATCCCCCTCATCATTCTTGCACTCTTCTCAAAGATTCATCTCCAAATCTCTAGAATCAAGCTCAAGGCTGAAGATTAAAGAGTAAATTCAAGTGGTTTAGCACTCATTCATCTTATTTCTTGCTTAGTTAGCTTGGAGTTAAGGTATATCCTTGAATCTTAGCATCATCATCAAAGTTTTAGCATAAAAAATATAGACTGTCAATTTGTTTTTGCATACTAAGCATTTCATTACATTTAGAGTTACATCTTATGTAAATATGTTAGTATGATTGTTGTTGTTGAAGGAAAAATGCATCTCAATCATTAATATTTTGGATCCCGGCTACTCTTTTGAATTCATTTGTGCCTATCACTTCCTTGTCTACTCTCATGTGGAATCATTAATACTTGGATAGGCTCATTCCTTACATTGCATCTTCCACTAGATGTGCATTTAGATTCCCTTGCGTTTTGTAGAAATATTTGAGCATGGTTCTCGCCTAGCATCTTCCATTAGATGTGCATTTAGGTCCAATCTTGCCTACTCTTGCATTTTTGCTTAATGCCCAATTCAAGTTCCTTCTTTGCCTATTTATGTGTTGTGGTTTAATATGTGTAGTCTAGGCTAGTGTTTGCTCAAGAATTCAAATGAGATTAATTGCAAGTTATGACCATGTTGTTGTTTGCCTGAGAATTCGATTTCAATGATTGTGCCATGCTTGAATCTCCAAATCTTTTTGCATTCGTCGTTTTTCTTTTCTAAATAGCTCAGCATGAAAATGGTAATTAGTGACAATCACCCATAACCTTTGTTAGTTTGATTGTCATAAGAGCCTAAATTTCAGAAACAAAAAAGATGTTTTCATATGCAAAAGCTACTAGTGATAATCACCCATAACCCTTGTTAGTTTGATTATCATGAACGCTTTCAATTTCAAAAGATATTTTCTTAAACATCAAAGTCATAGCAAGTGCCAGTGATGGCCACCCATAACCATTGTTAGTTTGGTCATCATGAAGGCTTTCACTTTTCAAAAGAGATTTTTACATGCACTTAAATGGGTTCTAGTAATGGTCACCCATAACCTTTGTTAGTTTGATCATTATGAACGCCCTTTACTTTTCAAAATCAAAACAAAAAGACTTCCATTTTTAAGGCTCGTTAGAACTACGTCGCTTTGATTCCCATTTGGGAAACGTAGGAGCGAGTCACATTCTCGTCAAGCGCAATCATAAAAAGTTTAGCATTTGCATAACCAAAAGAAAAGAATTATTTTCATAACAAAAAAGAATCACTTTTGCAAACCAAGATCATTTTCAGAACGAAAACCTTTTCCTTTCTAAAAACATTTTCAACCCATCGTCGCTAGTGGCTAATCAGAACCTTTGTTCGTCTAGCCATTGGTGGCGATGTCTTTTTCCCAAAAGAACAATAAGTGATGATCACTCATAACCTTTGTTAGTTTGATCATTCGTGCCAATCAATCTCTTTCGAAAACCCCTTTCAAAACAACAAATAAAAAACGAGTCGCTACTAATAGTCAATCAGAACCTTTGTTCGTCTGACTGGCGGTAGTGACTCTCATTTTCAAGAGTACTTAGCGGTGATTACCCATAACCTTGGATAGTTTAATCATTCACTAAATGCTCGTCCTATTTCGAAAACTCACTAAAAAGATAAAAGACAAAAACTCTTTTTCAGGATAAAGAAGAACTACGTAGCTTTGAGTTCTCCATCGCACCGGGAGATACGTAGGAGCGGGCCATGTCCCGTCAAGCGCTTTTTTTCTAAAAACCCATTCTTCCCCCTTTTCCTTTTTCATAATAAATAAAGGTTTTCATTAAGAGCTTTTCAATAAGAAGTAGAGAGGCAAAATTAAGTATTTTCAAGTCAACACACTAAAACCACACATTTAATTAAAGGTTCCTTCTCAGTAGAGAGGACGTGTGGGGTGCTAACACCTTCCCTGCGCGTAACCGACCCCCGAACCCTACTCTCTAGTTTCGCAAGACCAACCGCTTTCCAAAAAAGGTTTTCCTAATATTTTCCTTAATAAATATTGGTGGCGGCTTCATTGTCTTAGGAAAAGTTGTGAACGAGGAAGGTTTTCCCTCGGGGACTTTTTCGGGCGCAACAGGTCATTAGCACTCAAAAAGTTGACTTAGTTGAAGTTTTATGCTAATGAATTTGCATGGATTTAAAAACCCATTTCCATCATTTCTCACCCATGTTCCCTTAAAACACCGACCCCTTTTCGAGTTCTTGCCTCAAGCGATAATTCTTAAAGCCCTTTTGGTTGTATCATTCAAGGGTGAACCTGTGAACGAATATCACATTTTGAAGGTCCATTTCCCCCAAAAAAAAAGCAAAGACAAAAAAGACAAAAAGAAGCAAAAGAAATAAAGAGCAAAGAATGTGTAAAAGAGTGAATGTTATTTCGAAATTAAAATTTTGAAAATGTGGAATTATGACTTGAAATGAAGAGTGGCCATTTTTCTCTATCCCAAAAATGAACCCTTGCTGTCCCCTTTGAGCCTGTAATTTCCTTCCATTAAACCCTGGACAATGATCGACCCTGCAGCGAAATTTAGTGCATTTAGATTTCCAAATGTACAATGAGATAAAAGAAAAAATGAATCCCGGAAGACTGAAAACATGTATAGCCAGTCTTGGCAAAAATTAGGGCATAAAAGAAAGAGAATGAGAGTCATAAATGAAGAAGAGGTGAAGGATGAAATCAGCTATGCCAAATTAGAAAGAAGTGAAAAATGAAGAAAAAAAAAGTGAAAAAGTAGAGAAGTGAAAAAAAATAAAAAATCATGTGAACGGATCGGTTTTACAAGAAAAATGTGATGTCTTGGAAGCCGAATACACTAAAGATCATTGGTCCATATAACCCGTAAAACATTTCTTTGAGCCTTTTAATCAGTTTTTCTTCCATAACCCATACCCGTAAAACATTTCTTTGAGCCCTCTAATCACTTTTTTCCATAACCCATAACCCATTGCCACATTACAAGCCTTTAAAAGTCCTCTCTGATTGATGAATGATTGTTTTCATTTTCATAATATTAATTTTGAAGTAAATCATTTGCTTCTTTTAAACTTTTCTTTGCTCTAAGAAAAATTGAAAAAAGAACGAGGCCCGCTAGACTGAAAACCTGTAAAGGTAGTTTAGGCAAAAAACTAGGGTTTTAAAAAAAATATAATAAAAAAATAAAAAGACAATGCCCGCTAGACTGAAAACCTGCAAAGATAGTCTTGGCAAAAATTAGGGTACAAAAGGGGAATGAGACTTACAATGTTTATTTGTGTAGTTCACTGGAGTTCTCCTACTTATGCCGAACAGGAGTGCACATTGGGGCAATTTTGTGGAATGTAAGCTTGAGAGTGTCAAGAAATCCCACACTGGGGCAAAATTTTGTAAGACCCTCTATGAGTCAAATATTTCTTTCTACACCAATGTAGTATTCTCTCGGGAGAATGTGTTTCACTTGAATGAGGAAGAAGTCTTACAAGATCCTACATTGGCCTCACCTTTTACCCATCCTAGGAAAGAAACTTTTGCAAAGACCCTTCATGAGCCAAACTAGTTTCGTACACCAATGCATCCTTCTCCTGGGGCAATGCTTTTTACCAATACTGGGGGAAAAATGTAACACCCCGGTATTTCTAACGTGTAGAGACACCGAAGATGCACAGATGCGGAAAATTCAGAGGACACAGTTCCTGTTTAAGTATTGGACGTACAAACTTTTTCCGAAATAAACACATAGTCGGAAATAGCATTACTTCATTAAAATAGAAGTTCATCGGTTCCATACCGAACGGAATACAATACTCAAGTCCAAATACCAAATAGAAACATAAAACGGTTCGTAAAACTCATAACTAATAAAAGTTTATACAACCAAGTAGAACTCCAAAAGAACAAGGGATAAACATGACTAAGTCTTCAGCACCTCCGAGAGTATACCAACTACTCGTGCACAATAGTCTTCCTTTTTCCCTGCTTCTCTGAAGAAAAACAACAAATATGGATTGGGTGAGATAACATTATCTCAGTGAGTCCTACCGTGCCCCCTCACTGACACTCGGTTCAATTATTAAACCGTTACAACAAAAGCTGACATAACCATGTGTTATTTATTAATCGAATTGCCGACCGCACAACTACTGCTAATCCCGGCAAATTCGTGAATAGAACTTAACATGATCCGGCCGCACAACAATCTGCTAATCCCGGTAACCGTGTGTCTAACTTAGCACAAACCGGCCGCACAACGGCCTGCTAATCCCGGTAACCCACGAATTGACCACGCCAAGACGTATACAGGGCCTAGGGTGAGGGCTCATGACTTCCCTTCCTAGTATGCTACTTGTCGGGTCGTCACCCAACGCGATACATATGACAATACGCATCAAATTCTCGAGAGTTAGATAATTTATATCTTTTCGATCACCAAAGGATCTATCACATAATAATCGGATAAACAATATCCATATCGATCTATAATCCGTTTTGAGGAATTCATAAATTTGACCTCCGGCATCATAATCATATTCAATTGACATATATAAACATATATATTAAGTCAGTCCATCAGTCGGTGTACCCATACGTATACTAGGGTTTCGGTTTTTCAATCAAATATGCTTTCGAAGCTCTTTTTCAAAATCATGAGTTGAACAAGTTCAAAATACGGTTTTCAATAAGATAATATCCTTAAAATTGGTTGGGAAGAAGATTAGAAGTGATTCGGGATCGAAAGGAGCGACGAAATGAGAAATCGGAGTCCGGTAACAGAAGCTCACGCACGGTCCGTGCCCAGGGGCGCACGACCCGTGCGTGATGCACCAAAATTTATACAGCCAACCAGAGGCTCACGCACGATCCGTCCCCAGGGGCGCACGACCCGTGCGTGATGTTTTACTCCTTAACTCAGGCAATTGCGAAGCAGACGCACGGTCCGTGCCCAGGGGCGCACGACCCGTGCGGTCTGTTCTGTTTCTCTATTTTCCAATCCGATTCTCATTCCGCTTTTCCGTTTCTCGCCCAAATCGAATTCCGATCGTAATCCAACCTAAAAACAGATTTAATAAACCACATTCCAGACCATATTCCAGTGAAAGCGTTTAAATCACAATTTCGTAAATAGTTCAATAATTCAATAAAAACTCTAAAAACGCGATATTGCTCAAAAACGGTTTTTCGGTTCCAAAATCTTTCGAAAACTGATAAATGCCTTATGACTCAAACCGATATATTTTCAAGACACGAAAAATATCCCTATCTGTGAGTAGAACTCACCGTTACACCGAAGTCCGAGAGTTGGGCCGAAAAGCGAATTCACCGAATCGAAAATACACGAACGATCCCCGCTAGAACTCGAACCGATTTCCAAAACGGCAATCTCCACCACTGGAGCAACTGAAACAGCAACTAGGATGACTGAAATCCTCTCAAATCGAAATGCAAGCTTGAGACTCCACTTTCCACAACTACAACATGACATGCAACCCATCAACACACAACTCCACCATTTTCACCACTTGGAGCTTCAAGGAGTCGCAAATGGCAAGGTACAATGTAGGGGGAGTTAGCTTCAGATGGTGGTACCATTGGAAAGAGAATGAAAAATGAGAGAGAAAGGTGTGAAGAAGGCTTACATGAAACAATGGTGGATGAGATCCTTCTCTCTTTTCTTCTCCTCCCTCACGCCTCCTTCTTCTCCTCTCTATACCTTTCAGTTTTATTTTTCTTCTTTTCAGCTGAATACAATGCTTTAGTGTGAGGGTGAGTTCAGTGGGTGAATATGGGCTGGGGGTTTAATGATGGTGAAAAGACCGTTTTGCCCTTCGCCATAAAATGATAGTTAGGTGCTGAAAATTCCCTTCGGTACAAAACTTTCTCGATTAATCCGGTTCGGATCCGAAATTTCTCAATTCTTTCGGTTCGTAACTGAATTATAATCTTCATAATTATATGTTAATAACTAGGGGTGAGAAAAGACAGATTTGCCCTTCAGCCCCAATTCCTCATTTAACTATGAATAGGCCACCCTTTAATGGGGAATAGGTTTTCTTCACAAATTTTCCCGACATATTAGTCCCCGAGACACGACCAATTATTCCCACAAATAATTAATCGGTCTTATGTATCATAGTACGAGTCTTTAAAAATTAGGGATGTTACAATCACCCAAACTTTTAAAAATTTTGTCCTCAAAATTGACAAGACGTACCTTAATGGAAGAGATATGGATATCGAGCACGCATGTCTTCTTCCAATTCCCAGGTAGCCTCTTCGGTTGAGAAACCATCCCAGACCACTTTGACAATCGGAATAGTCCTTGAATGTAGAGTCTTCACACCACGCTCCAAGATATGACTAGGATAAGGTTGAAATGACAAATCCGGTCGCAGGTCACTCGTATCAACACTCAACGGTTGATGTAGATCCGGAACATACTTCCTCAACTGAGACACGTGGAACACATCATGGAGATTTGATAGGGCCGGAGACAATGCGAGGCGATAGGCAACTGGCCTAATTCGCTCTATGATTTGGAAAGGTCCAACATATCGAGGACTGAGCTTCTTCGCTCGCAAAGCTCTTTCGGTGCCTATGGTTGGAGAGACTTTCAAGAACACATGATCACCAACCTCAAATTCCAACGGTCTCCTTCGGTTGTCAGCATAGCTCTTTTGCCGACTCTGAGCAACCTTCATCCTTTCTCGAATTAACTTGATATTCTCAGTAGTCTCGCGAACCATATCGGGTCCCAAAAACTTATCTTCACCAATCTCCCACCAACACAACGGAGTTCTACACTTCCTACCATAAAGTGCTACAAACAGTGCCATTCCAATGCTGGAGTGGTAACTGTTGTTGTAGGAGAATTCTACTAATGGAAGATGGTCCTCCCATTTTCTCCCGCTATCGAGCACACAAGCCCGAAGCATGTCCTCCAGAGTCTGAATAGTCCTCTCAGTCTGACCATCAGTCTGAGGATGATAAGCAGTGCTAACCAGCACTCTAGTTCCCAAAGCTTCATTCAATGCTTTCCAAAATCAAGAAGTAAACTTGGGATCTCGGTCTGACACGATACTCGTTGGAACTCCATGCAGTCTGATAATGTTCTTCATATATTCATCTGCTAACTTGGAAACTTTATAAGTCAAGCGAACGGGAATAAAGTGAGCGTATTTAGTCAAGTCGGTCCACTACTACCCAAATAGAATCATTGCCGGCCTGTGACCTCGGCAAACCCATGACGAAGTCGGTTGAGATATCTTCCCATTTCCAAACTAGCACATCTAGTGGTTGTAACTGACCGCCCGGTCTTCGGTGTTCCGTCTTAACCTTCTGACAAGTTAAGCACCGAGAAAAAATGCTGCAACCTCGGCCTTCATCCCAGGCCACCAATACATTAGCTTTAAGTCTCGGTACATCTTGGTGGATCCCGGATGTATAGAGTACTGACTCCTATGAGCTTCTTCCAATACTTGCCTTTTGATATCATCATCATCAGGAACACAAATTCTCCTGTTCAAGCAAATTATTCCGTCACTATCCTCAGTAAAATCTGGCGATCCTCTCTGAGACTGCAACTTCACATCAGCTTCTTGAGCTACACAGATTTGTTCCCTTAACGCACTGGCTATTCGAATATGCCGCAACACTATGCGGCCCCTCTTTCTTGCTACCTTGAGTTTCAAGTCTCTGAATGATTCCAACAAAGCCATCTCATAAACCATTAACCTTGCCGTGTGGATAGACTTCCTGCTCAGAGCATATGCTACCACATTGGCTTTCCCAGGGTGATATTTCAAATCGAAGTCGTAGTCCTTCAAAAATTCAGTCCACCTTCTCTGTCTGTTATTCAACTCTTTTTGGTCAAACAGATACTTCAAGCTCTTGTGATCACTAAAAACTTCGAAACGAGAACCGTAAAGATAAAGTCTCCAGATTTTCAGTGCAAACACAATAGCCGCCAACTCTAAGTCATGAGTTGGGTAATTCCGTTCATGAGTCTTCAATTGCCTAGATGCATAGGCCACAACATGTTGATTCTGCATGAGAACACATCCTAAACCCTTCCCAGATGCATCACTGTAAATCTGAAATCCCAATGACGGATCCGGAAGAATTAGGATCGGAGCAGAAGTTAACTTTTCTTTCAATCCAAGGAAACACTCTTCACAATCGGCATCCCAAGTAAACGGTTGACCTTTGCGAGTCAATCGAGTAAGCAGAAGTACCAATTGTGAAAAACCTTTAATGAATCTTCTATAGTAACCAGCTAAACCGAGAAAGCTTCTGATCTCAGTCACTAACGTCGGCCGTTCCCAATTCAACACGGCTTCCGCTTTGCTAGGATCAACTGCAACCCCTTCCTGGGAAATCACATGACCCAAGAACTTCACTTCGAACATCCAAAAATCACCCTTTGACGGTTTAGCATACAGTCTCTTCTCTCGGAGTACTCCTAGGACAAAGCGGAGATGTTGGGCATGTTCCTCAACTGACTTTGAGTAAACCAGGATATCATCAATAAAGACAACCACAAACTGATCTAGGTTTGAATGAAATACTCTATTCATATAATCCATGAATACGGCTGGAGCGTTAGTCAATCCGAAGGGCATCACCACAAACTCGTAGTGTCCGTACCTCGTACGAAAAGCAGTCTTCGGAATGTCTAAGGCTCTTACCCTGATTTGATGGTACCTTGACCTTAGATCAATTTTGGAGAAAACTTTAGCACCTCGAAGTTGGTCAAGTAGATCATCTATCCTTGGCAATGGATACTTGTTCTTGATAGTGATTTTATTCAGCTGACGGTAGTCTATGCATAATCTCATGCTTCCGTCCTTCTTCTTGACTAGCAATACCGGAGCACCCATGGTGAAGCACTCGGTCGTATAAACTTCTTGGAAATTAATTCGTCAAGCTGGGACTTCAATTCCTTCAGTTCGAGAGGAGACATCCTATAAGGTGCTATGGATATTGGCCCTGCACCAGGTGCCAAATCTATAGAGAATTCTACCTCTCTTTCTGGAGGAAAAGAGGAAACCTCCTCGGGAAAAACATCTAAGAATTCGTTAACAACTTGAATAGACGATAAATCCAAATCAGCTTCAGTTGATGCAGACAAAATAACAACAAAAGCTTCCGCACCTTGGAATAGAGACTGGCTGGCCGAAGCGAATGAAATAACACCATCGTCTGCAGGTAGTGAATGTTCCGCTACTTCAGAAGGAAAATTAATTGCACGATTGAAACAGTCAATAGTGATGTGATTGGAAGTCATCCAATTCATTCCCAAAACGATATCCATTCCCCTCATAGGCAAACAGATAAAATCAACAATAAAATCCCTGCCTCCTATGGTAAGCAGACAGTTAAGGCATAATGATTGGGTTCGCACACGACCCTTTGCAGCAGTAAGGATAGTTATTGGCTCGGATATAGGAGATACTATTAATCCTAGCCGTTCATCACATGCTTCAGAGATAAAGCAATGAGTAGCACCAGAGTCATACAGAATATTAACAGTTTTCATGCACTAGTTTTCATATTTTAAAACTTAGTGCTATCGATTCAGCTCATGCACTAGTTTTCATGCTATCGGTCTCTCCCTGACATCATATTTTCAAACTCAGTGTTACCGATTCAGCTCTGGCACTAGTTTTTCATGCTATAGGCCCCGCCCTGGCATCATATTTTTAAAACCCAGTGCTACCGATTCAGCTCTGGCATTTGTTTTTCGCGCTATTGGTCTCGCCCTGGCATCGTATTTCAAATTTTGTGCTACTGATTTAGCTCTGGCATTTGTTTGTTTTTATGCTACCAGTTCAGCCTTGGCATTGTCTTTTGGTTTTGTGCTATCGATTCAGCTCTGGCACCAACTTTTATATACAATTGTGCATATTTCACCGGTTAAAATTGAGATTCATGTCTGTACTTATTCCTTACTTGGATAATACAAAAAAAAACAGTTTTATGTATTATCTCGTAAGAAAGTAAGCACAGAGGGGCATCTGTGAACACCCAATTTTAACCGGTATTTTTAATTTTCTTCTCAAAAAAATCACAAAAATATGTTTTACCAATTTTGCGTTGTTATTTCTTTTTTAGTGGTTAAACAAAATTAAAAAAAATATAGGTTAATTCAGTTTATTACAAAAAAGGAGAATGTCCATGTACATGACATGGCCCAAGAATGTAAAAGTTACAAAATACAAAAATAAACCAAAATACCAAAAACTGCAGCTACTTTGTCAAGGTGATTTCTCTCTCTTCAGACATCGTTTCGACGATCCGAACGGTGAAAGTGAAGATGAATGTATCGAAAAACTTCTGACAAAAAATGAAAACGATCCAACAGTTAACGAATCCAGAATCGCACTTGTACGGTGGCTGGTTTGAGAAAAACGGGAGTTGTTTTTTCTACTTTTGCAAATGCAATTGCTCTCTCCTCAGACCTCGTTTCGACGATCCGACGGTAAAAGTGAAGATGGATGTCTCACGAACCTGGTGTCAAAAAACGACGACGATCCAACGGTTAACGAATTTGGAATCACACTGTTACAGTGGCTGGTTTGAGAAAAACGGGAATGGCTTTCTTTATCTTGTTTTAGCCCCACATTGTTTGGGAGAAACAAGAACCACCTAACATTTGACTATAAAAGAGGCTGAGAGACAAAGACTTGAAGGGGGGAGTCATTGGCAGATTAAGTGATCTTTTGGGCTAGCCTTTGCGGTCCAGACACTAAAAGTTTGTCTTTGATTATTTTTTACTTTTTTTTGAATCGGTTTTTCGGTTCTCAAAGCAGTTCGGTTCGCAGCTGACCTGGTCAGACTGCTCTGTCCGGTTCGGCGTTCATCACGTTCATCAGCTTGAGGTTAGTTTTGTATTTATTTATTTATATCTATTTGTTTATTTATTTATTTATGTACATATTTATTGATTACTTATTTATTATTTATTTATTTCTGTATATATTCATTTATTATTTATGCCTATATTTATTTATTTATTTATATTTTTTTAGGTGTATAGTTATTTATTTATTTTTATCTTTCCTTTTTTAATTATTAATATTATTGTTATTATTATATATTATTATTTACATTATTATAATTGTTATCTATTTCTAAAAATTAATTTAAACATCAGTAAAAAATGGGTTTGACTGAGATGTACATCTTGTCAATCTCGGTTTAAGAGACTTTAGCTGTACGGCTTTGATCTTAAACCCCTTAAAAAATAAAATCAACCAAACCAACCAACAAAAATTTTCAACAAGAACTACGTGAATTTTGAGTTCCTCATTGCACCTGAGGATACGTAGGAGCAGGGCTTCCCCGTCAAGTCAAAATTCAAATTTTCTAAATTAGTCCTTATTATTTTCTACTATTTTTGGGTAAACCAAATAAATTCGTAATTTATATTTGCACAACCAGATTTAGGGTAACTGTCTTAGGACGGATGTACTAGGGGTGTAGTGGAATTTAGTTTTCACCATTCCCTATGCATAACCGACTCCCGAATCCAACCTAGTTTACGCAAACCAATAATTTTAAGGTAGGTTTTTCTTAATTTTCCCTATTTAATAAATTGGGTGGCGACTCCCTGAAATATCAATTTTTGGGGCCGTCTACGTCGGGATCCCGGTCACGACAGGGCCCATGCAGCTGGCAAGCCTCGCACCCTTTGGCAAATTGGAAGAAATCGACTGTTAACGTCGGCCAATAATATCCATGCATGTAAATCATCCATTTCATGATGGGACCTGACCTGTGGGAACCACAAATCCCTTCATGAACTTGAGCCATAACCAAGTAGGACTCTTCTCTTGAGGCATCGCAAGAGTACCACATTAACGCTCCTTTTATATAACTCATCGTCTACTAGAACATATTTGAGTAGGGTTACGCAAGTAGTCTACTATTATTCTAATCCATACATCGGCCGGATCTTGCTCTGTCATTGTCATGATGTCCTGATGCAAAACCTCGATCATTGCCTCATTATATCCAAAAGCCTGGTGGGAAAGATCATTTGCCTCTTGGTTATCATTTTTGGGGATATACATGACCACAACATCGGCAAACAACTTTAATAAATTATGAGTCGAGGCATGAAGTTCCCTCAACTAGGTGTTATAACATCTATATTCTCCCGTGACTTGCTTAATTACCAGTTGAGAATCTCCTTTTATTACTACCTACTGGGCTTTCACGGCGGCCAAAACATCAAGTCCAAAGCCCAATTGAGAATCTCCTTTTATTTCTACATACTCGGCCTGATTGTTGGATGGCTGATCTTTTATCCTGCACATGAACTTCGATGTCTTGCCACAAGGGCTAGATATAATCACCCCAACACCTACCCCTGTTTGGGTGCTCGAGCCATCGAACATGAGGACCCAAGGCTTTAACCCTATATAGTTGGCGGGCTCGGCTGGTGGGTTTTGCACCTCCACGAATGGGTGTTGTGGTAAGAAATCGGCTAAGGCCTGTCCCTTAACTGCCTTCAAAGGTACACAAGTTAAAGCAAATGCATTTAATTTAATGGCCCAGTTTACAAGTCTACCTTGCAAGATAGACCGATCAAGAAGTTACCTAATGATATCTTGTTTGCAAACAACTAGAACTTCCTTTGGCAATAGATAATATTCCAATTTAGTATAGGCAATGAACAATGATAAACAAAGTTTTCCAATAGGAGAGTATCTAGTTTGTACGTCATTGAGAATCCTACTGAGATAGTAAATAGCTCGCTCGGCGCCATTATCATCGTCCTGTGCCAATAGGCAGCCGATGGCTTGCTCCTCGGCCACAATGTAGAGCTTCAAAGGTCTTTTCAGCTGAGGAGGAACTAGGACTGGAGGATTCGCAAAGGCAGCCTAATAACTCTTATTTATAAGAGTTATTTGTACATTCTTAAGTATAAGTCATTGGATGTTCTCAATTAATTAGTGTTTTATGTTTGTAAATATTGTGTTTTGAATAGTGAAGGTTGCATTCCTGGGTTAGTGATCTTTGGCATTATGGTGCCCAATTTGTGCTTTGATTTGTGTGTTTCATTGCTGGAGAAACAGATGCCACATCAATTTCTTTCTTGCATAAGATGAGAGAGAATGCTGAAAGCACTGATTTTAGCGCATTCCAGCTGGCAAGCAAGGACAAGCGCACGACGTCAACAGCCAGCACCTGGAGCAGGGAATATTCCATCTTTTTTGTTCGGCACATGTACTTATGGGCACGCAAGTTGACAAGGGGTGCCTCCAATTAGGGTTTTCTTTGATCATGTACCCTAGCCCTATATAAAGAATGCCATTCCTCTTCATTTATCATGCTAGGTGTGAAAGGAGAAAGTTTAGAATTAGCTTTCTTCCATTCTCGAACCGAAGCTACCTCAAATTATTAAAGTTGGAAGATCATTGCTGAAAGTGTTGCTGCAGCAACGACAAGAGCTATCCATACTTGGAGAGTTGCTATCTTGGGAGCTGATTCGTATCTCCAAGCCTCAAATCTTGGATCTTACCATCGGTTTCTTCATCTTAGTATAATTCCTTCCTTGAATTTCTTAGTTATGACTTTAGCATTTATGTTCAAGTTATTTTTCTTGTGGTGTTCGCTCATTATGAGCTAAATACTCATAGTTTGAATGTTGGGATCTATGTAATGAAGTTTTAATGCATTTAATGAAGTGTGTTTGATGTTTAAGCATTTTATCTTTTGCAAAATTAATATTTCCATCTTTAATTAGGAATGGCCAACTAATTTCAAGTAGCATTTGTAAACTCAAAAGATTTATAAATAGTTCTCGAAAGATACTATGGATAGTGAGTATTAAATGACACTTTAATACTCCTTGCTTAAACCCTAGACATAGGAGGGCAAAATCCATAAGGTGATCACCGTGGGTGCGTTTGTAACCTTGGGGGAATATATTTAGGGCCTAGACATAGGCTCTTGTAGCAAAACCCAAGTGAAAGTATTTGAAAAAATAGCAACTGTTGACACAGCATCTAATGCTGCAGCATCAGATGCAGCATTAGTTGAATTTAATGGATTTACATAGTGAACACATTCCAACTCATTCTCAACCTTATTTTCACACCCTTTTAGTTAAATTGTTATTTAAAGATGCTCTCAAAAACCTGTGTCAATTTATTTTCTCTCACTAATTTGCTAGCCAAGTTAAGGGCCGAGGTGCTCACCAAGTTGAGAAGCTAGCTCACTCCAAGCCGTCACCGAGATGACATTTGAGTTGGGCGTTGCGTGTTTTCCTAAGAGGCTCCTTCTCGCGTTGATCAAGCGAGAGGGTTGTACATTCACACACTCCGATGCCAAAGTCAACATTGGGAATAAGTGACATGAGGTAATACATGCGTACCTGTAGCATTGATTGAAGCGCGAATTTATAGGGAATCTGTTGGGGGGACAGATGGATTCCATCATCCGTAGGATGTAATGTTTGAATCCTCGGCATCCATGCGTTAATGGGCCAGATTCCCCCTTTAGCCCATCTAGTCGTCCTTTTGGGCTTGGAGGTCTGATAAATTCTTCAAAGAAGCTTGAGCGGCCCCATGCGTGGTCTAGGCTCTAATGAAGAGGCTCAAGAGACTACCGAGCTAAATGGCTATCTACTAAAAAGCACTCTTCTTCAGGTCGGACATCTCGGCGGACTCTGCAAGTCTGAAGAGGGAGGCTCTGAGCTCGGTGTTGTGCTTGATATATATATATATATATATAGACACACACACAAATATATGTGCAAGTATACACAATCGTAAAAAGTAATAAAGAGTAAGTAGAGATCGTTCCCACGAGGATTGTTGAATTTATTTCTATATTTAAATTAGTAATTAAGCTAGTGAGTAACACAAATAACAATAACAAGTTGTCAACAATTATCAACTTTCTATATAGTCAAAACATATGTTAGCATATCTACTTTTTTAGACATCACCAAATTTTGACATTTGTCACAAATTAGGGGCAAAATAGACAATTCACCACATAAAGACAAAATGCTACAGTATCACTACAGTGCGCTACAGTGACGTTTCTGATGCGCTACAGTACCGCTTATGTCATTCTACAGTACGGTATAGTGACGTTTCTGACGCGCTACAGTACCAATACAGTTTTGTTTTTATCAATTTTTTTAAAAAAAAACTGATTTTTTTAAAAAAAATTTCTACACTGTTTTTTTTTTAATTTTTTTTTTAAAAATCGGTTGTCAATATTTTTATAAAAACAATTAGTCACTGTAAATCAATTTTCACTATTTTTATAATCTACTCAAACTACTAAAATTAATAAAATAATTAGTCACTATAAATCAACTAGCCACTATCCATTGTCAAAAAAAGAATTGTAAAAAACTTTAACCCCTACCAAAAATTACAAAATAACTACTAAAACTAATCAATTTAACTACTTTTGTTAAAATCAATCAATTTAACCACTACAAAAAATTACCAAATAACTATTTTATAATTACTAAAAAAGAGTAAAATGCCAACGAGAATGCCAACGGGAGTGGCAACGAGAGCGCCAATGGGAGTGGCAACGAGAGCGCCAACGGGAGAGGCCACAGGAGTGGCAATGATAGAGGGACAAAAAAGTGAGGAAAAAAAACTGATTGAAAACTGCAATCAGAAGCTGCAACTGACGCAGCAAAAGGACAAAAAACAGCAAATTTTAAAACCAACTTTTTTTAAGTTTTTTTTCCAATTTTGTTTGAGTTTTTCTTTCCATAAAAAATCACTTTTTTGTCACTTTTTTTTACTAAAAACATAATTTTTTTAACTATTTCTATAATTTACTCAAACTACTAAAATTAATCAATTTAACTACTACCAATTGTCAAAAAAAAAACCATACCTCAAACAATAGTTTCAAAATTATTTATTCCAAAAAAATAAATTATTAAATTAATATCACACTCAATAATTAAATAATTTAAAATTTACTATTTACTATAATCTCTCTATTAAAACAACTAAAATCAGTCAATTTTTCATCTAATAAATAAAATCAATCAATTTAACCACTAACAATTGTAATATTAAATCATATAGAAAAAAAGAGGAAACATGTGGCAACAGGAGCGGCAACGAGCGACTGACAACGAGATCGGCAACGAGAGCGGCAACGGGAGTGCCAACAAGAGAGGGAACAAGAGCGCCAACGAGAGTGCCAACGGGAGTGCCAACAAGAGAGGGAACGAGAGCGACGGGGCTACATATTTTACCTTTTACTCCATTATTAATATTATAAGAAGATACCGATTTTGTTTTAACTTTTTGCAACACAACTATTTTAGTAAATTCGCCGCTAAAAGACAAAATTTGCAACACAACGAGAGCGGCAATGCGAGACTGGCAATGGAATCGACAACGAGAGCGACAACGGGAACATGAGTGAGAACAAGAGAGGTAAGGAGAGCGCCAACAAATCGCCAACGTGGATGCATATTTTACAAAATCTTATTTTCTTTTTTCTTCATTTTTACTCCATCTAAAATTTATTATTTACTATAATCTCACTATTAAAACTATTAAAATCAATCAATTTAACCACTAAGAATTATAAAAATACGACTTTAGCCACTAACAAACTTTACAAAATAACTTACATATAATTAGAAGAATATGATTTAATTAATATTAATTCACATAGAATAATATGAGTTAACATGTAGCAACGGGAGCGACAACGAGAGACTGGCAATGGGAGCTGCAACGGGAGTGGCAACGAGAGAGGCCTAGGTAACGAGAGCACCAACGGGAGGGTCAACGAGTATGCAAACGGGAGTGTCAACGGGGATGCATATTTTACCTCTAATGTCCAAATACATTATTATGGATCAATGTAATTCTGATTGTCAATCACCTTTATTTTCTTCGACTCAATATAATTTTCATTTGTATCTTATATGACATAATACCTCTCTCTTTCCACTTTGAATTTCAAATCATACATTTTGGACAATGTTCACAACTTATGATTATCTTCCAAATTACTATTATGACTTCATGGCAACACACCGACCATACAGTATCACCCGTGCGTATGCACGGGTAAAATACTAGTTCTGAATAACAAATGTAAGTAAACAAATAAAGTAGAAAAAAGATTCAAAGTAAAAAGATAGTTGCAATTCTTTTCACTAAGTAAGTCACTTTTAACAGCATTATGTTATATACGATGGTGTAGCATTGGATGCTGTAGCAATTGACGTGTGCCTTTCGGTCACTAACGTCAGAGTTTCATTACAAGGGAAAACATGTCTGCACCCTTAAATAGGTTGACTCCTGTATATGAAGCACCCATAGTATCTGTAACACCCATTTCTACCCGGTAAAATATAGTAAAACCAGAGTTTTCACAAGCAAACAGATGCTACATTTTTCGACTTAAAACCATGAACAAACATAATAAGGTCATTTCTGAAAAGCGGATACATAACACCCTAACTTGGATGAACCGACACACAACATTTTCAATTTTCAAACAAGTCAAATTTCATTTACTACGCAGCGGAAATTCAAAAGGTTCAACTTAATTAACCGTGGCATCTAAGCGAGATTCATAACAGCAATAAACTCGAAATCCAACAAATAAAACGACATAAGTAATAGAAAAATAAGCGGTCATCCCCCCCGAGTGCTACGTATCAGAGCGACGACACCGACTCGATCTGACGAAGGTAAGCAGCCTTCATTCGTGATTACCTGCACGTTACCAACAGGAGGGTAACATTCAAACAGAAGGGGTGAGATATCGAACCATATAATAAGACATATGAAAAACAGTAAGTTAGAATCAGGACATCTCAATTCATCACTTCACAATAATCAAATAACTGCAATCATCACGAATCATCCACATAACCACTCATCAAAATGCAAATGGGCCATCAGCGGTACCCTCAACAAAATACAATGGGCCATCAGCGGTACCATCAGCGGTACCCTCAACAAAATACAATGGGCCATCAGCGGTACCCTCATCATCAAACTACAAATGGGCCATCAGCGGTACCCTAAACAAAATACAATGGGCCCTCAGCGGTACCCTCAACAAAATACAATGGGCCATCAGCGGTACCCTCATCAAACTACAAATCAACGACTTAACCAACAATTATCAACTAGAAATTCAACACTTTACCAACAATTAGCAATTGACCAATTTAACCACTTAACCAACAATTAATCTTTTCAACAATTTAACAATTCATAATTGACAACGTAATCAACAATTAGCCAACCGGGGGCCTAATGCGCCTAAAGCGCCCAACAACAGCAACGATGGCGCCCTATGCGCCCAGCAACAGCAAACATGCAAACAACAACAGCAAACAGCAAACATGCAAACAACAACAGCAAACAGCAAACAGCAACAGCAAACAGCAAACAGCAACAGCAAACAGTAAGCATGGCGCCCATGGCTCCCAGCAACCAACGGGGCGGCCACACAGGCGCCCAGCAACAACAGACACGGCGCCCATGGCGCCCAGCAACATCAGGGGCAGCCACACTTGGCGCCCAGCAACAACAGACACGGCGCCCATGGCGCCCAACAACATCAGGGGCAGCCACACTTGGCGCCCAGCAGCAACAGACACGACACCCATGGCGCCCAGCAACAATCAGACAACAGGCAACAGGCAGCCAGACTTGGCGCCCTTGGCGCCCATGGCGCCCAGCAACATCAGACAACAGGCAACAGGCAGCCAAACTTGGCGCCCTTGGCGCCCAACGCGCCCAGCAACAATCAGACAACAGGCAACAGGCAGCCAGACTTGGCGCCCAGTGCGCCCAGCAACAATCAGACAACTGGAAACAGGCAGCCAGACTTGGCGCCCAGGAACAACAGGGGCAGCCACACCTGGCGCCCAGCAACAACAGCAACGGCGCCCATGGCGTCCAGGTACAACAGGGCCAGCCGCACTTGGCGCCCAGCAACAACAGACACGACGCCCATGGCGCCCAGGAACATCAGGGGCAGCCACACCTGGCGCCCAGGAACAACAGCAACGGCGCCCATGGCGCCCAGGAACAACAGGGGCAGCTGCACTTGGCGCCCAGCAACAACAACAAACAATTTTCCATCAAACATACCTCTACTTCGGTGAATTAATTAACCTACCCAATGGTATCGAAACTTAGCAAAGGACCCCTTTATGGAAAGCTAAGAATGTCTAGTTCCTGACTATAACTGTTATTTTGCAAAATAATGGTCCAATTCGTACAGTTTCAGTAAATAAGCAACAAGGTTTAGAAAACAGGACAGCCACCATGACCTAGTTTGTGACACCTCTAAAATTATCAAAACTCAGTCAAATGACATGGGACTTGAGCCTAACCCGAAACAAATTGAGTGTAATTTTCAATGAATCAAGAATCATTCAAAAAGGAGTTCAAAACGAAAACGTTATACACGAAATACCGAACCTATATCCAGATTGTTTCCAGAATTTTAAGCTAACTTGGGACACCTATAACTCGAGCTATACAACTCCAAATGCAACCAAACTAGTGCCAAATTAACAAGCATTAAGTCTAGTTTCTGAAAAGGTAAACCACATAATTTTTGGACCACTAGATTGTTCCCAGTTACTGTATAACCGAACCTATATCCAGATCGTTTCCAGAATTTTAACCTAACTTGTGACACCTATAACTCGAGCTATACAACTCCAAATGCAACCAAACTAGTGCCAAATTAACAAGCATTAAGTCTAGTTTCTGAAAAGGTAAACCACATAATTTTTGGACCACTAGATTGTTCCCAGTTACTGTATAACCGAACCTATATCCAGATCGTTTCCAGATCACCCCAAACAATGAGTTTAGCAACAAAATTGGCATCAAACATTCATCAAATTTCAATAATCAAACACATCGTCAACCCAATTCCGAGATACACATGTTTTTAAACTGAAAATAGAAGCAAATTCGTAGAACCCACATAAAGCCCTTCATATACCCTATTATAGAGTTAGAACCCCACTCTTACCTGGGTTTTGAAGATTTCGCAGTCACCTTCCTTCTTGGATGAAGAATGCGCAGCCCCCTCTCTATTTCTCACCAAGAATGCGCAGCCTCCTTCTCTCCTTGCTTCTAGGTTTTCTCTAATCCTTATTTTCTTTCTCAGCTTATGACAACTTAACCTAATTCTAATCCTTTTATACTTCTCTTCTAATTAGCCTTATGGGCCACTCTTCACACCCCCTTATATTACTTATTCTAACATAAAAATAAGCCCATACAACATAATAATATTATTACTACACTAATATTATTTTCCACACTTAATTAACCTATTAATTAAATAAAAGTCAACGTAGCAACTATACTAATAATTCCCAACTTCAACAATTCTCACACCTAATTATCGAATAAATTAATTAAATAATTAATTAAATATTTGGGGCGTTACAGTATCACCCTATGGACTATGTCATCCTATGTCTAGGTCTTAGCATGGAATAACAAAGTTTATTTTATTAAACATTTACCCACATTAGTTCTTGAGTTCTAGTTATAAACCATGTCTGAATTTATAATTTGCATTCACTTTTAGCTCATCAATTCTAAATAATGAATTTGAAAGAATTAAGCATGCAAGAACTAAAATGCAAACATTAATACATAACATAAAACCATTAAAATATCATTACAAAGATTATGACATCCCAACTACAAAACGGTTTAGCTCATGTTGAGCATTACTAAAGTCTACATACAAACTAAGATAATAATCATGTTCATATTACTAAAAACACAAAGGAAAGGAAACCGAGTAGAAGATACACAGTTTAAGTTCCTTTGCATGAATCAGCCCAGTAATGTTGCAGCATTGGCTCCCAAGATTCCTTGTGAAGAATGTAGTTGCGTGAAGGTGAGGGAAAAAGTTGTCAATTCCTTCCCTCTCCTTTCAAACCAGCTCCAATGATGATTTAAGTGATATTTTCTGGTCTACTTGTGAATGAGAAGGTGAAGGGTATTTATAGGCTTCATGTGAGAGGTTTCTTCATGGTGAAGTTTGCTTGAAAAAGAGGTTAATTGAACTTGCACTCATTTGCTTCAAAAAGATTGATTTGATTACTAAACTACTACCAAAGGGGTCATATGGCGTAAGGACGAGTGTCCCTTAAAAGTGCAAGTTATAGGCTCCTTGAGAGAGGTTTCTTTATGGTGAAGTACTTAAGGGTGAAGTAGTAATTCCCCACTTGCATCACTTGCTTTTAGAAAGTTGATTTGTTCTTTCAACTCTAGAAAGTAGGCCTAAAAGCATGGGCAAGTGTGTCTGAAAAAGGAGCAAGTTGCAAGCTATGTTATCCATAAAGTCGTGCTTTGGTGAGCAACTTGGGCCACTTGCTTAACTTTTTGACTTTTGAGCTCATAGTGACGTCAGCACGGTAATGGTGTGGCATCCAAAACTGTGGCATCCTAATGTTGTGGCATCTAGTGCTGCAGCATTGGACAAACACATAAAAGCACCACAAAATATCCAAAAAGCACCAAGTTGATATCAAACACCTCTTGACCCTTAATGTTACTGTTTATCACTTAATTTCCTATTTACACAACAATATTACTAAGATACTTACAATAATTTAAGTCTAGAAGGATAAATAACTCTATATAAAATATAGTTATCACACTCCCAAACTTAAACCATTGTTTGTCCTCAAGTAATGACGCTTGACAAAGACAACAAACAAAATACAAATAGAATACAAAGACATACACCAGTTGCATAAACAACACAATTTTTTTAACGATGATATTTCTTTAGAATTCACATTGATTTAAGCCTAATGAGTATAAATAGCTTTTATAAATAAGAGTTACCACACCCCCAAACTTAAACCATTTATTGTCCTCAAGTAATGACACTTGGAACAAGACAATAAACTAACTAGAACTTAATAAAACAACCTTTTCAAATTAGAAGAACAGATCAGCTATATTCTTTGCTCAAATAGATTTTCAAAACTGATCTTGAGGGCTCCATTTTCAGACTTTTACATCACACACCTGATGCTCTAGCATTGGATGTTGTGACATCACACACACCCACCATTGTTTTTCACAACATTCAGAATTATTATTGCTCATTATGTGAGTGTGTGACTGTTGAGCTCAGATTAGTTCTTAGCTAGTTTTAAAACTTCTCCTAGCTTTCGAAAGAGTAGTTTGCTTTTGATCAAACCAAATTTTTTTCAAAATGTGGAATAGGCTAACAACTTCATCTTAAGCATTAGGGGGCTTCAAAGCACAACAAATGGCTTTAATTCAAGCATTTCAGAGAAATTGGTCAGTGCACCTCTTATTTGCTCTAATCATTTCTTTTCTCACATTTTCTTTCTAGACTGACCACCTTTTGACTGAAACCATATTAGAGCCTCCACAAAATGGCCTCCCTACTCAGTAGTCAACCCCGCTGTATTGCCCTTGTTTTTTCTGTTTTTTTTTCTTTCTTTTTCTCTTGATTTTTTTCTTCTAGGCAACTATAGCATTATTCACTCTTTTCTTTCTTTTGATCCTATTAATTTGTACACCGACCTTTTACATTTTTAGTACTTAAGCCTTAATATAACCTATGAATCTTGGTTCACTAGTACTAGCCTTAGCATCAGATTATTTTTTGCTAGCTAAGTCCCTTTCTAAGCTCAGAGTTTAAGTGTGGAAGCAGCAATAAAACTAATCATTGTTCAAACAAAGCTACTCTACGCATTCACTTAATCATCATTAAATTTAGCCCACAACATACAAATTCTATTACTGAAAGATAAGGAACTGCAGCTGATCATGGTTCTAATTTATTCAGTCAAGGCATTTATCTCAAACTATATTTAACACAAAATGCTACTTCATTTAATATTTAAACATTTAAAACATCATTTAGGTCCTCCCCCCAACTTAAGATCTGGCAGTGTTTCCACTTCTCATGCAAGTCTAATGGAAGAGGCCTTTTGGAAACTACAATACTGAAATTAAAAACATCTAACACAACAACATTTAACACAACACAACTTCTTGATGCTATTACAGATGCTACAACATCCCGCAGATTTATTGAAAACAACAACAACAGACAGCAATAACAGAGAACATTAAAAGGGAAGAGTTACTTATATGTGATCCTTGGCTTGGTATGCGTGCTTGCTCTTGTGGGGCCCTACTTTGGCTTCTTTTAATAAACTCTTTGTTTCTTGTTTGGGGGGCCCTTTTTCTTGTTCAGCTTCTTCTGTTGTCGTGGATGCCGCAGCTTCAGTGCTCTGCATCTCAGCTTCTTCACCAGCTATACCACATTACAGTTAATGCTCACTTCACCAATGCTCTTGAACAGTCCTGCAACATCAAAAATAGCAACAAAAACAAGTATTAGATTCAAAACCCTAGGCTGCCTGACCCTTTTTCTTGTCCACCTTCTTTTGTTGCTATAGTAGATGTTGTAGGATCAAAAGCTACTACTTCACAGTTAAAGATCACCTCACCCATTCAATTCACCAGTCCTGCAACATCAAAAATAGAAACAAAAATAATTTTACTAGTCTAAAACTATGGGCTGCCTCCCAGTAGCACTTGGTTTAAGAGTCCTCAACCAGACTAAGTATTGTGGTAGGTATCTTTCTTGGTGTATCCCTCTGGTGTTGTAACTTCAACTTTTTGCAAAAAAGCTTCTTGGGTTGTACCATACATGACAGCATCCACTCTTTGCACTTCAGTGTCCAATAGCCTTGGTGGTTGCTCTGTGGTACATTGAGTTTTGGATGGATTTTTGTTTTGTGTGGGCTGAGGTCGTATTTTTTGGTAGATGAGGTGGTTTGGTTGAGAGGACTTGTGTGAAGATGGTTGTTTTGAAATGGGGAAGGTGTTGAGATAAGTTTTGATGGTTTAACTCCTCAGCCACGAAGGCTGCTGCACATGGTGCTACAACACCAAAATTCTGCATAATTGATAACATCTGCACAAGACAACTTATTCACACCTGAAAAAGTAAAAACAAAAACACACAAAACACAATTAGTCCAAACAAATTAGGGTGGATAATAGGACTAGAAAAAAATATCATCTTTCCGCTTTCTCCTTTTTGTCAGAAATCCTGTGTATTTGGCATAGGGAAGCCAGTGTTCCCATGCCCCTACCAATAAGCATTTTGGATAGGAATTCTCTTTCTCTTGAAAAAATTGAAGCTCATTTTGCGGATGACTCTTTTCTTCAACTACCAAGGGTTGAGTCTCAATTGTCAAATGACTATTTTCATACATCAACCATGGATTTTCTTCTTTGTCACTATTTTTGAATTTTTCTTGTTCTACACAATTTTTTTGTTTTTCTTCCACTATTTCCAAATGACCGCATTCAAGTTCACACTTTTCTTTCTTTTGCTCAACCATCTCAATAGATTCAATGGAATGGGCTAAAAGTTCTTTAAAATCAAAGTTGCCCAAATGTCCACATTCATCTTCAAACTCTACACTCTTTTCTTCCTTTTTCTCAACCACATATTCAATACAACTCTTTTCTTCTAGCTCAACCACTTCTTTAATACAACTCTCTTCTTTTAAATGCTCCAACATTGTCTTAAGGTGAGCCTCTATATTCTTACACGACACTTGAAAGTTTGTCCTAATGTACTCCTTTGGTTTGAGCTTGAGAGTATCGATCTTGCTCACTCCTAAAATTTATCATGCCGTAATCCATATTTTGGGTTGTAATGGGAAGGAAATTTGTCTCATAACAGCCCCTTTCATATTCAGTCTCATAGAAATCATAGTTGAAAAATTATTGTTGACCAATTGCTAAAATAATAAGCACAATTAGTAACACTAAGAACAACAAGGACAACACAGTAGAAACACAAGCACAATATAAAGAGAAAAAAATTTCTGAAAATAGAACACACTAAATCAAATAATCTAACTAATTAACCAAACTTACTAACTAATCATAGAAATTAACTATCACAATCCCCGGCAACGGCGCCAAAAACTGGTTGTGCTTGATATATATAAACAAATGTATGTGCAAGTAAACACAATCGTAACAAGTAATAAAGATTAAGTAAAGATCGTTCCCACGAGGATTGTTGAGTTTATTTCTATATTTAAATTAGTAATTAAGCTAGTGAGTAACACAAAGGAAAGGAAACAAAGTAGAAGATACACAGTTTAAGTTCCTTTGCAAGAATCAGCCTAGTAATTCTGCAGCATCGCCTCCCAGCATTCCTTGTGAAGAATGTAGTTGCATGAAGGTGAGGGAAGAAGTTGTCAATTCCTTTCCTCTCCTTTGAAACAAGCTCCAATGATGATTTAAGTGATAGTTTCTGGTCTGCTTGTGAATGAGAAGGTGAAGTTTGCTTGAAAAAGAGGATAATTGAACTTGCACCCATTTTCTTCAAAAAGATTGATTTGATTACTAAACTACTACCAAAGGGGTCCTATGACGTAAGGACAAGTGTCCCTAAAAAGTGCAACTTATAGGCTCCTTGAGAGGGGTTTCTTTATGGTGAAGTAGTAATTCCCCACTTGCGTCATTTACTTTTAAAAAGTTGATTTGTTCTTTCAACTCTAGAAAGTAGGCCTATAAGCATGGGCAAGTGTTTCCGAAAAATGAGCAAGTTGAAAGCTATGTTGTCCATAAAGTCGTGCTGAGGTGAGCAACTTGGGCCACTTGCTTAACTTTTTGACTTTTGAGCTCAGAGTAACGTCATCACGGTAATGCTATGGCATCCATTGCTTTTGCTCCAGTGCTGTAGCATTACAATCTTCTAATGCTGTGGCATCCAGAGCTGTGGCATCCAGTGTTGCAGCATTGAACAAACGCATAAAAGCACCACAAAATATTCAAAAAGCACCAAGTTGATAGCAAACACCTGTTGACCCTTAATGTTACTGTTTATCACTTAATTTCCTTTTTACACAACAATATTACTGAGATACTTACAGTAATTTAAGTCTAGAAGCATAAATAACTCTATATAAAATAAAGTTATCACTCGGCCACTTTGGTTTGCTTAGTACGAATTTCCCCACAAGCGGAGCTTCAACTTTCTAAAATCGGCATCTAGGGGAGAAGAGACGGCGTAAAGAGGATATAGGTTCAGAAAGTATCAGGCCAGTTCTTCTTCGGCCACAATAGGCTCGAAAACATTTTCCTAGCGCAACGGGGAATAGGTAATCAAGGCTGTCTCCCAAATAGGGTTTTGCCTAGGGGTTGCTGGGCTTTCTTTGCATGGGCCTAAAAGGCGAGGATGAGTCAAGGTTGGTAATAATGCGATAACAAAGAGGTTAAATAAACAAAGGGAGATTCAACTTACCAACTCTTGTTGGGAACTTTCCCTCGGCTGAAAAGGTGATTCTCGACCCGATTGATTATAAGCTTTCTGCAATAGGAGTCGGGTGTCAAAATGGAACAAAAAAAGTTTTGATGGAGATGCTAACTCACCCTTAGTCTTTTGAAATGTCAAGGTTCTTCTTCGGCATGGGAGAGATATATATCGCATACTGGAAGGAGGAGGTGTTTGAACAATGGGATGTAAGCTATGAGTCCATTTCCTTTGGGAAATGGGAAAAACACTAGTTCTAGAGCCGCGTGTCAAAAAGCGGTTAGCCGAGCACAATACAAGCACTAGATGAAATAAAGACTCAAATAATAATTAAACTTTGATGGAGTGATCTTATGAGGGTCTCTTCATGTTTTGCGCTTAATGGGTGGTGGCTTTGAGCTGACAATCATCACTATTGGTTGAGTAGTGAGGCCTCCCACGACGCCCAAGTATTGGTTGAGTAGTGAGGCCTCCCACGGTTCCTTCTTTTAAGGGATGGCCCTAGTGAGTCCCAAGGTATGGGAATTTGTTGACCAAGGCCAAATTGCCAAGCGACAAATTTTGGGTGATAAGGTTCAATAGTAAGGTAATTGCAACAGGAAGAAAGTTTAATACCGGTAATGAGGTCTCTGGTAGGAAGGAATTGACTCCAGTTGGTGGCTGATGCGTTTCAGGAAGAAAGTTTAATACCGGTAATGAGGTCTCTGGTAGGAAGGAATTGACTCCAGTTGGGGGCTGATGCGTTTCTCTAGAATGGGTCACCAGTTGAATTTCCTTGGGGTTTAGATCAAGCAACATCCGGAAGACCTCCAAACGCTCCACGGGCAAAAGAGGTGTGGATGCCAATGGAGAACCCAAGATTCCGGGCTTTGTAGAAGAAGGAGAGTATGCCAAGAAGAGGTTGGAAAAGTATAGTTGGACAAATAATTTCCATGCCTTTGTAAAGAAGAGCCAAGAAAAAGGGCCTCACGAGTAGCCTTGATAGGAACGGGGCATACAGATGATTGGGTGATGTTCCTTTAAATCCCCAAAAGTATTCGTGCTATAGAAGTATTTGTTGAAAAAGTACATAAGGAAGGCATTCTGCTCGGTATCGGTCACGGGCTCAGAGGTTTTGGCATTCCAAGAAAGAATGTTTTGGAAACTTGAGTCATGAGTGTAATTCAGGCACTCGCCGAGAAAGTCAGGGTCAACTAGATTTCCTTCCGATCTACAGGAAGACCCAAGATGACTACAATATCTACTACTGTAGGGGTCAGCATCCCCTTGTGAAAATGATGGAGTTAAGTGTGGATGACCAAAAACACACCAAAGGGAAGACGACGTCGAAGTTGTGGGTGATTTTTATGGTAGACATCATGATCATATCATAGAGGCCCCAATATCTCCAAGCCTTGCCTTTGATCGTGACGATTCGATTGGCCCATTCACTATAACCAGAGGAGGACTTTGGCCAACCTCTAAGTTCATGGAGTCCGGTCGCCGCGGTTTACCACGAAATGGGTGATACGTACGCGTTCGGGCTTGAGATGCTCTTGGAAGATGCTCTTGAGATGCTCTTGGAAGATGTTACCACGAAATGGGTGATACGTACGGTGGAAGGGCGGAGAGTAACCGAAGTCCCAGCGTTTGAGGAAACGTTGCAAGGGACCAGGTTGGTAGAAGGGATTGGTTGCCTTGCCCGGAACAGGAATCGGCATGGTGATGGTGCTTTTGGTTGGAGGCTATGCTCGTAAGTCGTTGCGCGGTCAACGAGAAACGGAAAGTGGGAAGCAAGGTCGCAATGAAGGCGGTGAGGATTTCAACAGGAAATGGAAGGCAACTGTAGCCAAAAACGATTACTAATATGGCGTTTTATAGCTATAAGTTGTAATGAATGTTTCCTAGCGAAACGTCGCTTCACTGCATTGGTTTGCGGTAGACAGGCTGTCATATGACTAGTCAATGATGTAACAGCTAGTTTAGCAGCCGTAATTGTAATAACTCGATGTTTCATTTTTGCGTCGTTAATCCCAACCACTCGGCTATATACCAATGCAAAAAGGGGGGGCATTTGTTGACACCCAAAACATGCTAAGTTGTTGGCAGAGGGGAAAAAGGTAGTTGAGGCTATAGTGTGGCCAAGGGCATGTGAGGTGAGCCATTAAGATGAGAGGCATAGGTGAAAATGTGACTCGCCAAAAAGAGGGTCTTGATGGAAGAGCTCAGACTAAAAGGGTTAAAGATGAGTTAAAAGGCTTGAACATCGAGTGCATGGTAAAGTATGCCGCGTAGATTCAGCACAGCTAGAAGACAACTCGGCTAAGGAGTTAATGGCCAAAGGAAAAATATGTGGCGCGGTCGAGAAATATTTTTGCCGAGGTGAGAAGGCTTGTTTGGAGATCAAGTATTCAATGCATATGGACAAGGTCAAGCATTGGAGAAGTTAAGGTCAGCAACAAAAGAACGTCAATGAAGCAGGAGTGAAGATGTTCTAACCCACTAGCCCGTGCTAGTGAGGTCGTTGAGCGTATCTCAGAGTTTCTAGGGTTTAGGAATAATACGATGCATTGATCTTAGTTGATCCAATGGTGAGAAGTTGTAGGCTCGTAGTAGTGGCTGACGAAGGCTCAGGTATACAGACATATTATATATATATATATATATATATATATATATATATATATATATATAGGTAAACTTTACATTTTTAAACACACATTCATTCTATCAATCCACGTTTTATTCCCAAAGTCTTTACTTTTTATCCTTTTATCGTATTTCTTTATGTTTTACGCTCGAAGAAAGTCTAATCACCCGTCCCTCTCACCTATCCTAACACTCTTTGGAGGAGTTAGGAAACCCATAGTCGAGGAACAGAGTTCCGTCCTCGGTGAACTTGCTTGAAGAACAGAGGAATCATTCATTCAAACCTCTGGCCGATACCTCGGCGAGAGGTAAAGAGTTTGAGCTCAACAGTATTATGATAAAGTATAGGCTATATTACACGAAAGGTCATTTAAGTTATTTAATTGTAACAAGTTGGTCCTTTAAAGTTTTTCGTACCACTTAGGTTCTTTAAGTTATTTAATTGTAACAAGTTGGTCCTTTAAGTTTTTTAGTACCACTTAGGTACTCTAAGTTATGTAATTGTAACAATTTAGGGATGAAAAATGTAAGTTATTTGGCCTTAAAAGTTACATTAATTAAATAACTTAAAGGACCTAAGGGGTACGAAAAAGTTTAAAGGACCAACTTATTACAGTTAAATAACTTAAAGGACCTCTGGTGTAAGTTATTAGAGATGTTAAATCACTTAATTGGTCTATGGATATTATGTGACATCTCCTTTTGTTGTTAGGACATATATGCACATTGTAGTTTGGATTAAGTTGTGTATCTTAACTCTTGTGAAATCTTCTTCCACTAGATGGGGAAGTTTTATAGATTATGTGAGGAAAATTTCTTAATATATGGAAGAGTTTAGTTATAAAAAGAAAGTATTTGAAATTTTAATCCAAGGTTAGAGTTGCGTATCTATGGCTGGTTGTGAAATTGTAATATGCTAAGATTTTATTAACGAGAATTATTTAGGATGTTACAGGGTCGCCTCTCACATGTTAGGTGACTCAAACTCAACACAGGGTCGCCTCTCACAGGGACACAGACTAAGCACGATATAAACAGAATATTACCCAAACACCGTCCTGATCTCTCACAAGGTAGGTGACTCATCTCAATAATATTCATTAAAAAAGTTGCATTTCTTAGAAAACGGTCAACACATAGTAGCAGTAACCAAAAATACATACATCCTTAAGAATTACCGTAAGTTAATTAAATAATTATGTCCTTAAAAATAACAACCCAAATTCCGAACCACATAAATAACAAATAGCTAATCTAACTTAATCACTAAAAATCAATATCTTAAATTTAATATATATACTTAAACTAAAATAAATATCATACATGCTACGCCTCTCCTAATTAATTAAAAAAAATATCACCTATACTTTATCAAGTCAATAGATATTTCTATTCTAGTATTTATGAAACTCACCTCATTCTATTTTAAAAACCAAATATTACAACTTCCTATCTTCTAAAATTTTAGCTTAACGCATTTTCACTAAAAATTCCAAAATTATTAGTTCATAAGATCTCTCTAAATAACCAAAAATCACTCTATGAGTCTTACTAAATAGCCAAGGTTCTTCTTAATAAACCACAAAATTTCCAATTTATAAAATGTCTCTAATTAACCACAAATCCAACTTTACAAAGTCTCTCTGAAATACAAATGAAGCAATTTCATGAAGTCTCTATAATTAATCTCATGTTCAATTACAACCATTGATATATAATTAATATTCCCTATCTCACTTCTATATAGGGGTGTTCAAAACCGAACCAAACCGATAGAACACCGCAAATCGAACCAAACCAAACCGAAAACCGCAAAAAACCGCTTTTTATTGGTTCAGTTCGGTTTTTGTTTTTGCTAAACCGCGCGGTGCGGTTCGGTTCGCGGTTTTGAATTCAATAACCGAACCGAACCGAACCGAACCGCATAATTGTATAACCAACACGTTTTTTTTTTATTCTGGCCCAGTATGCTTTGTAGCCCAGTGACACACGTTAGCCAGCCCACATTTGAAACCCACAAAATCCACAAAATCACAAAATCAGTTCCAGAACCAGAATTAGAAACCCTAGAGTCCTAGACACTAAACGCGACGGAGTGCTTGCCGCTGCCTGATGGAGTGCTCCCCAAATCTGAACATGTAGCTGCGTGATGTTCTTCGCTGCGTTTTGACTTCGCTGCGTTCGCGCTTCTCATACATGTTCGATTTTGACTTCGCTGCTGCGTGATGTTCTTTGCTGCGTTTTGACTTCGCTGCGTTCGCGCTTCTCACAGCACGCTTCGTTCCTAGCCAGTATCCACAACACGCTTCGTTCCAGTTCACAGTCACAACACTCTTGGTTCGTTCCAATTCACAGTCACAGCACAGGTTCGCGTTTGGTTCATTTATCGTTCATCTTTCGTTTCATTCATCTATCGTTCATCTTTCGTTTCGTTCATCTATCGTTCATCTTTCGTTTGGTTCATATCTAGTGTTCATCTATTTACATTTACATGTTCATCTATTTACATGTTCAGATTTGATTTTTCTTTACACGGTTGTTCATCTATTTACATGTTCATCTATTTACATGTTTTCTTTACACGGATGATGATGGAATATATATTATGTTTGATTGAAACTTTAGATATGACGGTTGATAATGAAGTGAACTCAGCTGCTGTCCCTGATGTTACCATGCTCGAAAATCAGGTAATTGCAAATCCTATTATGGTTTCATGAATTTGAATAGTATTTTACAACAGATTGTCATTTTTACATAATCTAATGTGCTGTTGAATCTTGTTTGTAGGCTGAAAATAGCCCATCTCCCATGCCAACAACAAAACCACCACAAACTATTGATTTGGAGACAGTAGAAGGTTCCAGTGGTAAAAAGAGGAAAGGCATGGAAGTACCTACAAATCCAAATGATGATCCTAATGGTGATGGAGATCCGGGTAAGCGCAAACCTTGTAGGCCTAGATCTTGGGTTTGGGATCATTTTACAAAAGATGTTAAGACTAAACGAGCTAAATGTAATTGGTGTGGGGTTTCTTATGCATCTGATTCACACTTAAATGGCACCACTAGTTTAAGAAATCATTTGCTGAAACAATGTAAAAAGTTTCCCAAAAAGTCTCTTGATCCTACTCAAAGCACTCTTAGTGTTCAAGGAGGGGAAAAAGATGGAACAAGTAGTGCACTTGTTGGTATCCATTTTGATCTTGATGCATGTAGACAAGCTTTAGCTAGAATGATAATTGTGGATGAATTGCCTTTTTCGTTTGTTGAAAATGAAGGATTTCGTCATTTTATGAGTATTGCACAACCTAGACTTCCGATTCCCGGAAGGATTACAATTGCTAGGGATTGTTTAGCTCTTTACTCAAGTTAGAAACATAAGTTAAGAAGCATGTTCACAAAAACAAATCAAAGTGTTAGTCTAACAACGGATACATGGACTTCGGTGGAAAATATTAATTATATGGTTCTCACTGCACATTTCATTGATCAAGATTGGAAGTTGCATAAAAGAATTCTTAATTTTTGTCCAATCACGTCTCATAAGGGAGAGATAATTGGTAAAAAGATTGAAAAGTGTTTGGAGAGTTGGATAATAGATAAGGTTCTCACTATCACAGTTGATAATGCTAGTTCTAATGATCTTGCTATCACTTACCTAAAAGGTAGAATGGAGGATTGGAATTCACATCCATTAAAAGGGGATCATTTGCATGTTAGGTGTTGTGCGCATATTCTAAACCTTACTGTCAATGATGGATTGAAGGACATGCACTCTTCAATTATAAAAATTAGGAGTGCGGTTCGATATGTTCGTCAATCAGCTGGTCGTTTGGATAGGTTTAAAACATGTGTTAAGGAAGTTAGGATACAAGACAAGTCCACAGTTCAGTTGGATTGTCCTACTAGGTGGAACTCCACCTACCTTATGCTTGAACGTGCATTGATATTTCAAAAGGCCTTTAAGAGATTAGGTGAGAAGTGTGTTGATTATGCAATGTTGCAATGTGGTATTCCAAAAGTAGAGGATTGGGAAAATGCCAAGTGTTTTGTGAAATTCTTGAAATTGTTTTTTGAAATCACTAAGAAGGTTTCTGGTTCAACTTATGTAACATCTGCTACATATTTCATTGAACATTGTGCGATATTGGATGCATTCAAGACTTGGATGGGACTTCCTGACCCACTACTTTCAAAAATGGCTGAAAAGATGATGGCTAAATATAGTAAGTATTGGGGGGACGTCACAAAGATGAATATGCTGGTCTTTGTTGCTGTGATTTTTGATCCTCGGCGTAAGTTTCAGTTTATAAGGTGGGGCTTGAATAAGGGTTATGAGAAGGATGTTGCTGATTCTTTGTGTGAAAAGGTAAAACAAATATTATACAAAATGTTTGAGAGCTATAGGGATTTCTATAATGAAGGCCAAGCTGAAGTTGCTACACAAGGAGTGGATATAACAAATGTTGCATCTTCTAATCAAATTGATGATGAATTTGAGAAGGACATGGACAAAGATCAGAATCTCAGTAAAAATGAAGTGGATATGTATCTCACAGAGTCTAGGGAGAAGAAATGTCCACATTTTGACATCTTGAATTGGTGGAAGGTAAATTCTACTAAATACCCAACTCTTGGTCTAATGGCTAGAGATATATTGGCTATGCCCATATCTACTGTTTCGTCGGAGTCCGCTTTCTCTACTGGAGGGAGAGTTCTTAGTTCTTATAGGAGCTCTCTTACACCACAAACAGTTGAAGCATTAATTTGTACACAAAATTGGTTAAGATCGTCCCCTTTGTCCGTGGATATTGAAGAGCTGTTGGACGACTTGGAAAAGCTAGAAGAAGGTATATATGTGTTGTAAATTCTGTTTTGTGAAATTACAATTGTTTGTTTTGTTTAACGTTTGTTAATATATTTGATATGTTGTTAGAACTTGCTCCGATCCCACAGCTGAATGAGGGGCTTTCTGATATTGAATCTGAAGATGATTAGATGTATTTTGGAGCTAAATCAAATGAAATGGTATGTGCAGAATCTGTCTTGTTAGCATCTTTTATTTCAACACAGATTTATATAGATTTATATATATGCAATTCTGTTGCTAACTCTTTTTGGCATTGTGCAGGAAAAGGGTTTGCATTAATGAGGCTGAAGCAATGAAGGATTGTGGATGACCTTGTTTTTCAAGAAAAGTTGACCTTGTGTTTATGTTGTGTTTAAACTTTTGAGAACCTTATGTTTATGTTTATGTTTAATCTTTGGAGAACACTATGTTTATGTTTAATCTTTGGAGAACTTTATGTTTATCTTTGAATGTACTTGTTTATCTTTGGAGAACATTATCTTTGAAATTGTGTTTTAGATTGGCAGATTATAATTGGCAGATTGAGACATTATAATTGCAAGATTAGATTGGCAGATTTTATTTGAAATTCAATTATCAAGATTAGATTGGCAGATTATATTGACCTTGTGTTTATGTTGTGTTTAAACATTTGATAATTGAATTTCTAACACACATTCAGAGACTTAAACATTCATGGGCATACATTTTTAATGATATTTGAAATTGTGTTTTCTCACGTCGAAAACCGCCAAACCGAACCAATCTAAACCGCTTTAGTTTGGTTTGGTTTGGTTTGGGTTTTTTTTTTGAAGTCTACCGAACCAAACCGAACCGCATCAATTTTAACCTTGCGGTTCGGTCCACTTTTTTGTCAAAATCGAACCAAACCGCACCGCGAACACCCCTACTTCTATATACTTATCATTCTTACAATACTAAATTCTACTCCAAGTAAGACAGCTACAGTCACAAATTATATACTTATTATAATTGCACTTAAACCTCAAGTTCACACTATTTTGCCCTCTTAAGAATCAATTAAAATACATCAAAATCAAATTCAACACACTTAACCAAGTAAATTATAAACAATACATATTACACAAATCAAACAATACATAGAGCACACAATTTTTCTTTGCCAAATTCAACATCATGGAGCACACAAAATTTCATTGCCAAATATATCTAGCACCAAAATTTAGACAAAATTGGGGTCTAAGGCCAACACCTCTACACTCAACCTTTGTTATACGCATGAGGAAAATAACGACAATGACGACAATGAAGCTATAAAAATTATGTGAAAGACTCTTAGTGTCGATACTTAAAAAGAAATGACAAAGGGCTAGTGCATCTCGAAGAGCTCGACGCGAGGAATCCAAAAGTGGTGTCTGTTTTTTCAAACGACAATCGTGGTGGTCGGGAAAAGTGATATACAGTTGGCATTGTAGTGAGGAACTGGTCAAACGACATAACAGTTGACTGAAAAGACACTTAATTCGTGGTCAGGAGTCAATTTCCAGTTGGGTGTTGGAGTCTTGTAGGTAGCTGTGGTCAAATGAAGGAGAAAGCAAAGAGTGAACTTTGAAGGTAATTAAGGGATTGATAAAGCTTCGTTTTTAGTGCATGAAGAGTAACATCCAAATGACAAGGGAGGTGCGCTTTAGTAAAATACAGGGTTTGTCAAGTAAAACCCTCTTAATCTTATCTTATCTTAATCTTAACTATATACAACCATGAACAGTCCACATAAGCTGTCCACTTAGGCTGCTTTAACTCGAAAAAGCCATGCAATCACACCGAATAGATAGGTGTCACGCCATGTCCTCACTTCTTATCAAATAAAAAAGGTTCCGTGTGAATTAGAAAAAACGTGTTTAGTTGCTGATTATTATAACCGAAATTTATGATCCACCAATCATAACGTTTAATGTCATTTGTTATTCGTTTTCAGATTTCAAAATTTAAAAACTGTCCAACAAGCAATACGAAAATCTTATTTTAATGCCATTTATTCATATTTTATTAAAAAAACACTAAAAATTGTGCCAATTAAATATTGGTGTAATGCCTAATTGTGAGATTCGTTCTCAATATAGGATATTCCATGAAACTTATATCAGGTAGCCATCTAATACCCAAAAAATTCGTAGTTTCAAAATGAGTGAGAGGTACTAAATTGATGTAGATTCTGGCACCATTGACCATATAGCATCTTCTCTACATTTTGTTGCCACTTATAATGCCATCCGGCCTGTAGCCGTGTCTCTTCCCAATGGCACTAAGACGATTGCTTCCTACAGTGGTACTATCTTTCTTACACCTAACCTGATACTGTATGATCTACTTTACCTTCTTGATTTTTCAAACAATATTATATATGTTGGTAGACTTCAAGCTTCTAAATATTGCCAAGTACTTTTCGTTGATGATAAATGTTTGATACAGGAAAAGCCATCTGTAACACCCCATTTCTACCCGGCAATTTAAATCATAAATATCAGAGTTTAACAATTATTTTTCGATTCATCCAAACGGGATGCTACATTCACTTCATTTAAACATCGACAATATAATAACAAATTCTCTTATAAATCAGTATAATACGTAACACATGGCAAGTGGGATGGAATCCTCAAAAATACATTAATTCAGTTCTCATAACAGAAACTTCAACATCATGCAGCGGAATAGAATAAAATCTCATAAAACAAATCATAGTCTCAACAATAACATAAGATCCTCAGTAAAAATTATTCAACAGCCAAATAAACAAAACGAATAAAATCTAGCGCCCATCCCCTGAGTGTTACGTATCAGAGCATAAGACCGACTCAGGAATGAAGGGAGACAAGCCTTCACTCACGGTTACCTGTAGTAATGAACAACAAAGGGGTGAGTCTAAACCATATAATAAAGTTTATAATGAGCAGTATGCTAGAGCTCAGAACTATACCAATCACAGCTATACATACATATACATATACATCTATATATTTATATATAACAACTTTCACAATTTATATCTTTATATTTATAAATATACGCCTGACAGCTTCAACAATTTATGTATATATATATATATATATATATATATATATATATATATATATATATATATATATATATATATATATATATATACTAGTTTGTATGACCCGTGCGCTGCACGGGTATACATTTTCTTTTAACTTAAAATGTGTTTTTTTGGACTAAAAAATTAGTCAGATGTATATTTAAGTGTATTATGTGAGATATAAAATACTTTGTAAATCAGAAGGGATGGTGGGGTAGAAATCATAAACCGATGTCAAATAGATTTATCTTTCGCGGTTCCTTGGAGTGCATGAAACTTGTTTTGCCTTATGGTCGTTATTGAATTTATTTAAAATGAAGAATGTTATAGGAAAATTAATATGTTGTGGGATCATGTTTTTTTTTAATATCATAAGGACAATGCTTTTTATGCCTTTTTTGAATTTCAAGTTAATCATTCTAAATGATATTAACATTTTGATTAAACGGAATGTTTTATTTAATTAATATGTCAACCTTTAAACCCATTGATTTGTGTGTAGAATAATAGCCACTAAAAAATGCAGGTTCAATCAACTGGTTAATATAAAGTAGCTTGTCTCATGCAGCAGTCATAAAAAAAATTTTATTTATTTTGCATTTTCGAACATAAATATTTTTTTTGCGTGAAACAATCAAAATTATTCTTAAGGATTTTGAAGTATTATAGAATAGAAAATTGAGATCTTTACACTAAATTAACAATATACATCTACTACATGTAGATTTTTAGAAAAAAAAAGGGTTAGTAAATTGTTAGGAAAGTATTAGTATAAAAATTAACAAAACGTTTTTAGGCAAAAAAAGAGTTTAAAAGGGTATTTCAGGATTTTAATAAATTACGTAGGGATATTTTCGGAATCACAGGTAAGTTGAACTAAACTTACCATACGAAAACCCTATCACTTGTCCTGTGAGAATCTACTTTCCTCTTGCTCTCATCGTCGCTGCTGTCATAGGCTCTCAAGAAGCACTCCACGAATTCAGCTGTTGCTGCTGTTCGCATTCGGCTATGGCGACACACAATCCATCCTCTTCTTCGTGTCATGGACTGCAAGCATCGCGGAGATCTGCTCAGCAAACGGTTGCGGAATCGACCACCGAGGTATGATGAATAGAATCAATTGTTTGTGTGTTTAATGGTACAAACTGTTAACTTGTTGGTTGCTGTATGTACTTTCGGTTTCTGAATCGTTGGTTTATCTTGAATATACTTGTTGGCTATTGTATTGTATTTTCGGTCTGTGCAAAATCTGATTCGATAACTGTTATTCATTGATCCATAATTTTCTTTATCATTCGTTAATATATCTGCCAATGTTTCCCAATTTTATGTTTTAGGTAAACTGATTTCTAACATGTGAATATTTAAAAAATTGATTGTGAAGATGAAAGGAAAACAGACTATACACGTGACATATGATTACTGTTTGTGATTTAATCATAATTTCCGGGGCCTCATGTCTTCTAAAAACGTGTTTGTCCTCAAAAAGTGGTTAACAAAATTAATGATGCTTGAATCATATTTCAAAAAATGTATACCACCTCGCTTTTTACAATATAAAATCGCATGACCTTTATTCTTTGAGTTTTTGGTATGCTTGATTAAATCAAAGCCTTCAGAATCACCTGAACGGTTTAGCAATTTCGGAAAAGTTCAGAGTCAAGTCAAATGCTCTCCTTTCATCGGTATTGGTTGATATACTCATCGAATGAATGACTATGTATGCAAAATACTTATGTGTAGGTCAGCATTGGTTGATACACTAAATAATACTACATACTATGAAAGTTAGTTATATCTAAATGTTGTTTGTTAAACTAATGGCCAATAAGGAATGTATGCTTTTGCTTATGTTATTAACGTTATTTAATTTGTACATATATTCAACTTAGTGATTATTAATAAATTGGATGGGTTTAAACAATTATTCTTTTTATTCTGTCCGATACAGGACATTGATTTCAGCAGCTTTGTTATCCAATATCATGGTGGTAGCGGCGACAGAATTGTAAGTATTGATATGCTTTTATCATTCTTCTTTTATACTTACTATAGTAGTTGTATGACTAAGCAATGCTTATAATATAATTCATACAGAAATTTCCTCCTAGATTCACGGAGAGGTTGGGTTACCTAATTGATCAAACAGTGATTCTGGACAACAAAGATGCTCAAAGGTGGTTTCTTAGGGTGGAGTGGTGCAATGGTAACATCTGGTTGGGTGATGGGTTCGATCGTTTCAGAGAAGCATACAACATCCAAGTATTGGATACACTATATTTTAGGCACAAATTCAAAGATCATTTTAGCGTTGTAATGTTCAATGCAGCTGGTATGCAATATGGATGGGATCGGGATGCTCCAACTGAGTTACCGGTATCATTTTTCAAGCATATTGTCTCAAGGGATTACGCAACAAAATTAGTATGTCGATTTTATAAAAGAACTTTTGATATTACTACGTCTTCAGAGCTAGACGTTGTTATATTGTAAATTCATCCTACAATCTTAATTTCTTACGTATTTAATATACAGGTTGTTCCAGATGCTTTTACCATGACATTTGGTAGACAACTACAAAACCCTATTACTTTGGTTGTTTCTGATGGTATGCATTGGACAGTGGAGTGGGCATTAATTGATGGTTCCGTATGGTTTACTGAAGGCTGGGTCGAATTTGCCAGAAATTATGACATAAATGCTAGGGACTTTTTATTTTTCAAGGTTCGTATTAGCGCCCAATTAATCCTAACTTAATATTCATTCATGTTGAAATATTGTACATGTTATTGTTTATTTGTTAGATTAAATGGGTTAAAATTGATTTTAAAAAAACACAAAACATCTAGGGAGATAACAATATCTCTGTATTCATTATAATCAGTTAAACAGTTGTATTTATATGTGGTTATTTGTAATTTGTCTCCATAGGTTCGCGATATAGCGAACATGATGGTACGTTTTGTCAGGAGTAATAGTGGTATGATTGGAAACTTTGAACGTATTGGACGTGATGATACAATCGACAATGATGTTAAGGTAAGGAAACTATGGACGGCAACACTTTCTGATGCATCATTCAAACGGCGTCTACCTTTGGTTAGTTTTATCACAACAAATCTTATACCTTCAGAATTTTGATTCACTGAAGCTTGATATTTATGTATATGATGTTGATTGAAAACTTTTTTGGTGTAGTATGTCCCAGCGAGTGTGGCCTCGTCATGCCTAGGACATAAGCCAGAAATGATTTCTGTTGTACTACCTTCAGGAGATGTTCATGGATGGAAACTTAAATGGAGTCCAGGTCGGAACGACGAATGCTATCTTGGAGCTGGTTGGTATGAATTCAAGATAGAGCATAATCTGCAGGCTGGAGACCGTGTCAAGTTCAGTAGGAGGGGATCTGAAAATCAGTTCATTGTTGAAATAGTCTGAGATATTTGACTTTTTTGACCACTCCACCTTTGTGTCAGTCACCTGAAGGCAGAATATTTTGTAATAGCGTACATTTGCTACTAATTTAGTATTAGTTATTATGTCTGTTAAAACTTGTCATGACTTCATTTCTGCCAAGTCTATCGGATTTTAGTTTGTAACTTTACAAATTAACTTGAATGTTGTTTGCTTTCAGTTACTAATTTTAGGAATCTATTAAATTTGATATATTGTGCGTACAAAAGTTCTCATCAGTATTATACAACATATAGTAGGTACACACTGTGTGTGGTAAAACTAAGCATGGATCCTACTATAAGGATCACTGTGCTTCTTTAGTATCATGGCAAGCATAAATATACACCTTAGCAGGTATGTTGTTATCATAAGATTTATATTTTTACATATGTTCATATTTTTTCATACTATTAAATTGGATGTGTAAACGATATTCAAAATTCTGACCCCTACAGGACAATGAGTTGAGCAGCTTTGTTATCAAATATTCTGATGTTCGCGCGGATAGAATTGTAAGTAATGCTATGTTCTTATCATTGATCCATTATACTTAGTACATTAGTTGAAAGTTTCAATAATGTTATAATATAAATCGTACAGAAATTCCATAGTAGTTTCACGGAAAGGGGGGAGGGGGGGGTTACATAATATTAGTGTTTCTAATTGACTAAATGTAAAACACAATTAATTAGGTTAAATCATATTAAAGAAACTTAAACAGTTGGAAAAACAAAACGAACTTGTAAGTATGGAACAACAATTATAGTATATAATTATTAAAATATAATTATAAAGTTGTATTAGGGAAAAAAAATTTCAATCAAATGTATTGAAGTTACTGGTAATATCCTTTGACTTTAGTTACGGAATACACCACGAAAAATTTTCAGTAACTACAATTTTCCCTAATGTAAAAGTAATTGAAATAAACCTGCAAAAACTCAATAAAACTACACATTGTCAAACACTTCCTGATACACTACATTCTTAGTGGATCGCAACAGTTTTTTGTCCTCGTCCAGTATTAGGAGCTTCAGACCCTTTCTTGACTTCACACGGGAAAGAGCAACATACAACTGTCCATGTGTGAATACCGGTTTAGGTAAATATATCCCAACATGTGATAGTGACTGACCCTGACTTTTGTTGATGGTCATTGCAAAACATACTGTGATAGGAAACTGTCTGCGCCTGAATTTAAAGGGAAGACCAGCATCACTTGGAATAAGATTCATTCTGGGAATAAATATCTTGTCACCAATATTTTTACCTGTTAAAACTGTAGCCGTTATAATATTCTTCCCAAGATGGTTTATCATTAACCTTGTACCATTACATAGACCTGCAGATTGGTCAATGTTCCTCATCAGCATAATAGGTACACCTACTTTTAGAAGTAACTTATGGTTAGGAATACCGGGACATTTAACATCATTCAAAAACTCTGGAGTGAACCATTCACTCTGGCACTCACTGTCCTCATCTGATTGACAAACAGTATCAGAGCTTAGGTACTCCACTACATTACCAGGAATTTGGGACAACACATAATCATTAACCTGCTCAACAGACTCTAGCGTGGGAGCTAGAATAGCCCTCTCCTCAAAAAAATGATTAGTGTTGATGTTATTTAAGAGCTGTGGATAAGCAAATTCGACCAGTGACTGTAGTGGGTTGGTAGCATCCAGAATTAATAAGTTCTCAGGGATGTCAACAACAATTTCTCCATACTCGTTTGTTGGTGAATTTTCGTCGCCAATTTTAAGCAACCAATCTGCAAATTCTCTGATTTCATCCCTCTCAGAATCTATATTAGAACCACCAAGTCTCATGTTGACAGTTAGATGAAGGACTTTGCAGCTTGACCATATATTCGATGAATTAATTGAAGCAGCAAGTACATCTTGTCTTGATCCTTTCCTTATGACTGGTAGTATTTGCCTGAAATCACCGCCGAGTACCACAGTTTTGCCACTGAATGGTTTGTACATGTTTGAGCGATCTACAGTGGACATGATATCCCTCAAAGTACGGTCAAGTGCCTCAAAACAATTCCTGTGCAACATTGGTGCCTCATCCCATATGATAAGTTTGGCCTCTTTTAAAAGCTGTGCTCTTGGACTACCTTGACTTATATTACATGTGGAGTCATCACGGGGAACCAAAGGAATTGAAAATGTTGAGTGTGCAGTCTTACCACCGGGGAGCAATAGAGCTGCAATCCCACTTGATGCAGTGTTCAGCACAATGTACCCCAAAGAACGTAAACCAGTTGTCTCGGTACTCCATAGATATGTCTTTCCCGTACCACCATAACCATTTAGAAAGTAAAAGCCTCCACTACCTGATATCACCGAGTTCCTTATCTCATCATACGCCTTCTTCTGATCATGATTTAAATTCTTGTGTAACTCATTATGTCTGCGGGCCATTTCATCCCGGTCATAACTCAGCTCATCAGCTATCAGCTTGTTTTGGAAATCAAATCCTTCAACGATAGTAGGGAATGGCATAGAAAATTCAGCAAGCGACCGCCCATTTTGATGAAGAAGTTTTTCAATCTCTATTAGACACATATTCTTTAGTGCATCCTCTCTTATCTGAAGGCCTGCATTATTATTAAAAAGAAGTTCCTATATTAGTTTACGTGTAATTAAGTATGCGATATTGCTAACTATATTGAGAACCCAAAATTCATCATGTAAATCATTTTCAAATACACTAACATATGCATACCTGGTGTCTCTAACTGTCTTCGTGTATTATACACGATGCCGTCAGCTAGTAGCTTCCAGGTTGATTCCCAAACAAAATCAGCCTTCTGCATCGTGTACATTGCTAGTAAGGTCACAAACAACCTTCTCAATTGATTACCAGACGCTATTTTACTTGCCTCGGTTATTGCATCAACGAATTCTCTATCGCCATCCAATAAACCTAGTTGAAAACATGCTTCTTCAAACGTGGGCTCGACTTTTCCGTTGACCTTCCGAAGAGAGTTATAGCTTGTGCAACCCTTTTGAATGTTTAGCAAAATGCGCAAATAATACTTCTCACCAACACTAGGAGGAACATAATTTATTCTACCTACACTGTAACCCTTTTTCCTTGGAAGCCAAATTCTGTCTTTATAATTGTATACAAATCTACTTGGAAATTCTGCGTAGGTCAAACCCCTCCCCTCTGGATATGTTCTATTAGCAGCAAACCAAGCCAAAAACATAGTATCATAGTGTTGGGCTCTCCAGACAACATTTTCAATATCTTCATCATCATCAAAAAATACGGTCTGTTCATTCGGGAGATGAAATGATAGCCTCTGCACTGGAGGCCATTTTTGATGGATATCAAATGCAAAAATTCGCCAAACAGCCTCTGAAGGGGACACATACCTGCAATCATAGTAGTTGCGAATTTCATCAACAGGTTCCTCTGGATTGTCTGTATTGCGTAAGACCTGGAGTGTCGCACGATCTGGACCCTTATTGACATATTTGAAGAGATATTTAATAGAGTTAGATTTGTTGCAGTACTCAACATTGACATGTCCTCGATATCTCATCAGCAACTGCGGATTATATGGAACCACAAACCTGTTATCAAAGACAGTGCCACCCTTTTCAACAGTTATGCCTGTGTTGTGACGTTTGTAGCATGGGTAGCCATCTTCATCAATCTTCGTTGATTGAAGAAAAGGCTTGGGGTAGAACTTGGTACAGTATGTTCCCTTAGTGCACGACGACATAGGATTAGCACGACCACATGGTCCATGCAACATGTACGCTGAAACTGCCTCATATAGTTTTGGATACAATACAGGATCTGGCAACTCGGCTGATATGACCCTATCTATGTCTGTGGTTGTCATTAGTTTATTCTCAGAAGACAACCATACCAATATATGGGCATGCGGCAAACCCCTTTTTTGCCATTCAACAGTATACATAACTGTGGAGAACGAAAAAAATCAAGTGTTATTTTTGGCAGATAATATGTGATATTTAAAAATCTAGCCTATCACAACTATTATAGAAGATGTTCGAAGTAGTATGTGTCAACATAGATTAAGTTTAACGTGTATACCTGAATCAACCTTTCCAAACATATGATCTGTCTTTAAGTCATTTATAAGTTGGTCCAATTTCATTTTGAAGACACGTGAAATAATGTCTGGCCTATCAGAAGCAGTTAGACCACGTGGCCTAACGAAATCAACAATCTCCAGCCAATTTGAATTGCATGTTATAGTTATGAATAGATCTGGATACCCGAACCTCTTGCAAATTGCCACTGCATCCTGGCAATTATTGAACATGTATCGAGCACCGCCTGTGAATGATGGGGGTAAAATAACACGTCTTCCAATTGCAGAGGCATCAGTTTCGCCTCTAGTCACTGCATCTTGTAATCCAGTCAAAATTTCAGACCTTATTATTTGTTGGTTGTTGCGTATGTACCGGAGCCGTGTAGACTCAATCATAGTATAACAATCAACCACAAATTGCTGGAACAACCGCCGTGAATTCACAATCTGACCGAACTCCACTTTTCTTTCCTGAATTCTGAATGCTATGAACTCCCTCAACGTTACCTTTTGCCTGCTGGCAGACCTCTCAACCCCAGACCTTTTCCTAAGTGGAATATTTTCCCGGAACCCATCCTCACCACGGAAAAAAATAAGTGGATATTGTAAGGGCAGAAGAGCAGTATGTGTTTCATGAAGCCTTTCAAGCTCGCCTGATCTGTGTTTCACAATAATGTCCCTACCATGCTCAATGTGGGAATCATCCCCAATAATTAATGCAGCAACTTCATCGCAAGTAGGAGTGTTATGGGTCCTGGGATCAGTTGATCGGTCCCTAATCAATCTCAGACTGATTTTCTGTGTAGGGTTTTGTTCTTGTATGTCACGAACTTCTCTGTATTTCTGAGCAATTACATTGTATTGATCAACCATGTCTTTCAATTCTCTGACTAATGATTCATCCAGTGGACGGACATTATTATTCGATCTGCAATACATATTAGATTTGAAAATTGCAAACATTTCTATTAATAATGATTATTATTATTAGAGAATATGAATTTACAATAAAATGGTAACAACTTAAATTGAATTGATGTTTTCCTAAGAAAGTTTGATTATGTCCACCGAACCCAACAACATCATTTTTTAATATGAATAGAATAATAGTGGAACCTATATGTGGATAATGTGAAACAACATGGTAGATACCTGAAATGGCTCATTCGATATGCTACCTCGTTTCTAGTGTCCAATATATATAATTGCGCATATTTTGGGGTACCACCCTGTGTCGGAAGCAGGCTGCCTATACGATGGTAGTTCTGTCCCTTCAAAATGAAATTTGGTGGACTGTTGCCGTCATTATGTGGTGAGACAACTTTACCTCCCATTGAGGTGAAAGCAAACATGCTGTTATACAATCGTATGTTGTCACGGAAGTGTTTGCTTCTTCGATCAAGACCTCTAATGAGATTTAACAACAACCGGGGTGGCTCTTGAAGCAATGGGATGTCTACCTAGCCTTTCATGCAACACATAGAAAACTCAGGACTGTTGGAACGGTTACTCTTGACTGCCCTTTCTTGCAACCACAATAATGCAAGACAGTCACGACATTCATGTGTAGGGAGACCAAAATCAAGAGCGTCTGAGAATACAAATACAAATTCTTAGGAATATTACTTTTAATATGTTTATGTTTAAAAACATATATTTCGAATAAATAGCCATTCTATATATATATATATATATATGTGTGTGTGTGTGTGTGTGTGTGTGTGTGTGTGTGTGTGCGTGTGTGGGATAATAAAATACTTACGTTGAGATTCATTGTTGTCGTACATTGTGCAGCGATTGCTTGATGGATCTTGTTGATCAACTTGGGCTGTATTCGTGTGATAACAAATGCAAGGTCATTTCCTATCATAATATTAGTGTTGTAAAAAAATATTAGTTTGTATGTATGTAATGTCTATTTCTATACTTAGTACCTGACATTGGGTGTACTGTGTCGTCCGTTGCATATTGATCATCGACATCGAAATCAAGTCTCATTATCTGTAAATTCGCTGTTGGTGTGGCTTGAACGTCCGTTGGTCCTACTCCATTGAATATAGATTCATCGTGTGTTTCTACAGGAAATGTTGATCAGGAATCGAACAGCTGAGGTTAGTATGTAGCAATCACATTTAACTCATTTATATCATGTAATGTTGATGTAAGGCCTTTTGAATATAGTTTGGTTATCCTATGTTGTTCTCGCAAGAATTAATGATGCAGGAACAAAAATACAGGTACGGCAAAACTAAAACATATACCATCCATCGTAGTGTTATGTGGACCAGTTTGGTTTGTAACACATGATTGTATTTCCTATTCATGTGCGTTGTCTTCTTTGTTTGAACGTTATCTGACAATCTTCTTTGGCACGTGTTCAATATATGAATGATCATACTGTGTAACTGCGTAAAATATAAAATAAATACATGAATGGTATTATTAGTTGCCTGAAATAAATGAGGTTTGTAAATAATAGCTGAGTGGAAATTAAGAATTACTTCCTAAGATGAATGATAGTTGTATGCCACCACAAAAAAAAAGAATGGTAGTTCGATGAATAATAAAACATTGAAGCTAGATTAGTTAAAGAGGTGACACTATAATACGTGCATCAAACTATAATAGTGTATTTTTGGTAAATACCTGTAGACATAGGTGTGGGTTTGGTCGACAGAGGCATTTGTAGCACATTGCTGACCTTCAGTTGTCCTTGTAACGGAGTAAGAAATTCGTTCTGATCTGAACTACCTGATGTAGAATATTTAATCAGGAAAATGATTAAGATTTACAATATGTAACTGAAACACTCCCACACATTCCGTTCAATACTTTAAAAATTGAATCACTATTTATGGGGTTTGCAACAGCCTCATTTTTTTCCAGTGTGTAGCCTGATAGATGTTTTTAGGATTTTCAGGTGTAAATATTTCACAACTTCCGGTGGCTGAAAGAAGTATTCTCACCCTAATAAACTCTGCATTAATTACATGCCCCCACAAGTAGATTTGTTTGCATGGAATCTGTCATTGTTTTAATGTAAGTATTTCTTTTGAAATTAATCTTAACGTTGTAAACAGCACGCTTAACAGGAAAAGATATAATTTACTATGAATTTTGATCCGATTATGTGGATATCATGTCGTTGTCCATTATTAAGGACATAATGGGTATTAGAATTTCTGACCATATTCATTCTTATTCACTTATTAGAGTTGCTGATAAGTTTGACCTTCTAATTAAACTACAGTTTCCTTTTAACCAAGTGTATATAAATATATGTTGTATATAGACACGGTTAACTCGTCATTTTGGCCAAAACAATGGCTATTATATATATATATAACGTACCATCTGGCTTGTTAATCATACTTGAATGGTCAGCCAGGGGAGTCTTCCTTGGCCTGCCACGTCCGCGCCGGATGCTTACTGGTATCAATGAGTTCAAAGTGAATTATTGACCATAAAAAAACCTGATACAGCATATATATATATATATATATATATAGTTATAGAAATGCATTCTGAGTAACTTACTTGCAGTTGTTAGTTTTGGCTTGTTGTTTTGAGAACTTTGAGGTGTTAAGTTGCTTTGGATTTGATGTTTTCTTTTTGCAACATCTAAGTCTGGTGTAGATGGTTGAGTGCTACCAACTTCCACCAGCAAATTTCTAATGTTTGTGCGTGTGACGGACAAACGTGCCTCTGAGCAATTTTGTTTCTTTATATCTAATTAACATGATATATAGATCATTGTCTATTAATGAATTTGGTATTGTACAGTAGGTTATGAGTAAGTGTATTCATTATCACAGTCCAAGAATTTATTTCAGATTTTTATTAGCCTGGAAATACATTATATAGATCAACTACGTACGTCTCTCGCAAAACAGCTGCTTCTTGGATCGATGGGTTGATTAAAAGCTTCGTGGTGTGCATTGTTGTCTGAATAGATATGCCACCTACACATTAATGGGAGAACTATTCAGATTCAATTCATGTTTGCTACTGCAATAAGTAATGTTCACATAATATTACATAAGTTAATGTGGACTACACCTGTCCAACTGTCCACTTTGCAGTACAAAAGTGCAAGGACAGCATTGTTTGCGGCTCCAGTTGAGATGAACTGATTCAATTCAGTGACATACTCACCGAACAAAGTGACACTAAAGCGATAGCTGCATCACAAGCCAATCATTATCCAGTTAATAGTATTTACTTGCACATTGGAAATAATTGGTCCTAAAAATCAAAAAACCCTGAATTGTTTCATATTGAATGTACAAAACCATATTGGACGCACCCTCTATTGTCAAGATCAATCTTCATTCTAGAAGATTTCCCATTCCCTTTATTGAACTCATACTCAGGACCCACACCAATGAGAACTCCAGCAATATCTAGCAAGTAAAAAGAGAACCTTAAAATTTGATGTACTAAGCAAACAAACTCATATATCAGCCAGTGTTTCAAAAAAACCATACCGACTAAATAAGCTCGATCAAACCCTTTATCGAAACACTCGTCCGGTGGAGTGAAAATGTACTCAGGATCTGGCACCAAGTCTCCTCGTGGGGCAGGACGGATAATAGACTTCAGATTTATGTTCAACTTATAGTTGTGCCTCGTGGCACGGTAGTTTCCAGCGTTCAGCGCAACTATGAATTTGGATATGGTATAGACATGACCCTCATGAATGTATTTATCATGCTTATAAATATGCATTTTCTCTATGTGCCCTTGAATCTTTGTTCCCTGCAACACAATTAATAACAACAAATTGTCCATGTCATCATACTGTATAGAAGCTTTAGTGGAGAGTGCCTGATTCTCCATCACAATTAATCATTTTTACATCCTTTAGTATAGAACCTATCAGGTGAAATTTGTTATGCATGTAGTCTACCTATCAGTTCGATACTTGTTATAAATGATAAATGTATTTATACTGTCTAAAACAATAACAGAGTTTCTATAGTATCATGATATTCTATATGTATTTATATATTATTTTGAATGACAGAGTTTCTATAAGATGCATTCAAATAACATTATCGCGTATAAACGATATATGTAGTTCATTATCCAGTATATGTATAAGATCCATTCAAATAACAGACTCGTAATTGTAAAAATTATAGAATATAATATACCTCTGCATCTGCTAAAACCATTTCAACTGCAACAGGTGAGTTGCCCCCATATGCAGAATATACATGCCACTTTCTGAGTACCTTGACCATTATCGATGCTGAGTCGTTGCCTGGTTCAATGGTCGCCAAAGATAGAACATTTTTTGGTGTAGCAGCACACAGTTTGGTGGTGGAGGCCATACCTTCTAATTTTCTGACACTATGGTACGTTTTATTTTTTAGGTTTTTGTCCGATATGGATGACTGATGTCAGTGTCATTTGACATATGCTGAGATTTATAGTGCTAGCAAGTAAATAGTCTGAGACAGTCTAGAATATTCAAAGACCCACTAATCATGTATAAACCTGTTGTTTTTTATTTGCAGGTGTTGTGCCGGATTTTGTGAATTCCATTAGTTAATGATTAGCATGTGTTATGGAGCAAAACGTATTTTAATTAATTACATGGTCTGGAGTATGCATTGGAAGTTTGAATTCGAAATAATGTGTAATTATTGAACCCGTAATTTTAGTAATACAATATTAGTAGTGAAGGTAAATCTACAGTTATAAATGGTATTCCAGCTCCAGTTGTGTGTCCACATCCATTATGTGGATATGTATCAATATGCTAATAGATAGCTGTACAGGTGTGGAATTTCAAATACATAGTTATAAGCCGTGATTTTGGGGAATATTAACTCCCTGTGTTTAATTATCTGTGTAATGGCTGACTCACAATTATAAATGCCAAGGAAATGTTGACTATAAGCAGCGATTTTGAAGAGTGTATGCCACCTAGAAACAGTTGACCATATCAATGGCATTTAAAACTATTTCCAGGCATTTAAGTAGCCATTTTAATGTTTGTAGCAAAAATATGTTGTGTAATATTTATTTTAAATGCCATTAAATTTTTTCTAGTTGATCGTCTGCCACAATTAGACTGTCCAACGTGGATGCTTACTGTTTACCAATTTTGCCACCTGGAAATACGTCATCAATGACGTAATATAATTTGTCTGCTGACGTGTCAGTAATTCATGGTTTATAATATATAAGATATATATATATATATATATATATATATATATATATATATATATATATATATATATATTTGCCACACAATCATATTACACACCAACCAAAATAATAATTACCAAAGATGAGCATGAATGTATGAAGTGCAAGTATGCATGTGGTACCATCATCGTCACTTATTATTGCCAATTGGGCATATCGTCGAGACCGCAGCCTTATATCGTCGAGACCGCAGCCTTATGTATGCATGTGACTCCATAAAAACCAACAATTATAATTTCCACATCATCAACATCATCTATAACATCATCGTCACTTTGGCATTAAGCCCATCATCAATAACATCGTCACTTTGGCATTAGACCCACCGTCACTTAACAACATCAATAATGTTTGGTCAATAGACCCATCATCATTAGCATCAACATGGCAACACAATATTGGTGTCCAAAAACTATTAGAAAAGTAATCATTTTTCACCTTACAGTAGCATACACAGATAGAGGGATGAACAAGCTTCGAAACGCACTTTGAAGCATTTAAAACGGACACCCGAGTCAAAAGATACGTCAAAAACAAATTAGGAACAAAACTGAGACACAGGCTGAAAATGGCGCCCAGGCACTGGGCGCCTAGCAGGGAACAGCAGCACACAAAACTGGCGCAAGAAAACTGGCGCAACTTAGACAGAAACAGCGACACAGCAACACAAAAACTGGCGCAACTTAGACAGAAACAGCAACACAGCAACACAAAAACTGGCGCAACTTAGACACAACAGCAACACAGAAAACTGGCGCAGCTTAGACAGAAACAGCAACACAGCAACACAAAAACTGGCGCAACTTAGACACAACAGCAACACAGAAAACTGGCGCAAGAGCAACAACGCCTAGACACAGCAACACAGAAACTAGCGCAGGAGCAACAGCGCCTAGACACAGCAACACAGAAACTGGCGCAGGAGCAACAGCGCCAGCGCCAGACAGAATTTCTTACGCAACTTGCGACCAAGTTTTCTTTCTCATTTCTTAATGAAATTCGGTGAAACCAGTGCCTACCTTGTAGAGAATTCAGTCTATTTTCTAACTAAACGAGAATCATTCAAAACAGAGTTTAATTGAGAACACAAAACTTGCAAAAACCAAACCTACTCACAGATTATTTCCAGGAATTTGACCTAACTTTGGAGACTCATAACTTGAGCTACACAAATCCAAATTTAACCAAACCAGTGCCAAAATGACCAAAATTAAGTCTATTTTCTAACAAAATATGTTGTATAATTTTTGGACAAACGAAAGGTTCCCAGCTTTAAAAATACAGAACCTATGTCCAGAATACTCCCAGATTATTACCCTAACTTGTGGAGACTATAACTAGAGCTACACAACTCCAAATCGAACGAAACCGGCGCCAAAACGACCGCCGTGAAGTCTATTTTGAAGAACAATTAAACACGAAATTTTTGACCTGACCGAACAGTCCCAGTTTCAAGAAAACCGCAACAGTGTATATATTATAGCAACCACATCATCATATACACATTATATCGAGCACTTATCTTGCATTTTCGATCCTCACATACACTTAGCCATTCGCATTCTACCTAACAACCATCTATTGAACAACAAATAATCATCAACATATTCATACACGTCACACAACATTACAATCATACGGAGAACGATATAATTCCTAAACCCCTACATACAACCCATTATAAACCCTATTATAAAGCAAGACCCACCCTTACCTTAGATTTTCCGAAGATGATGAGACCTCTACGAAAGCACCGAAGTAACCACAGCAACAGCTCCTTGCTCCTCTTCTCTCTTGGCCGATCGTACCTCTTCTCTCTTCTCACTCTCTTTGCAAACTTTCTTTCTCTCTTCTCACTTCTCTCTATTCGCAATTTCTTTTCTTTTCTCCCACAAATGCGAAATGCTCCCAAACCCTAACTAACCCCTCATGCGCCTATGCCTTGGGCTTGGATCACGGGCTTTCTCCAGCTTAAGCCCGATCACTAACGGCATCACCTAAAATTTATTTACACACCTCTTAATCAAGTGCTAATATATTTATATCAACTAACATATTTTAAATAATTAATTAAATAAATAATTGGATACCTAAATATTTAATTAAACAATTTAATTAAATATTTTGGGCGTTACAACTCTCCCCCACTTAAAAGAATTTCGTCCTCGAAATTTAACCACCGACGCGGGCACTCTTCCACTAGCCAACTAACGTCACCTTGACAACTAGTGCTATCTAGCATGCTGATCATTATTTCCTTGATTACCAGCGGTAAGTGATTGGGCGGTCGTCCCTCCTACTTATTCAGCCAGATAACTTCGAGAAATAACAATCAGACTCACTCTCTAACGGTTCTGCAAGGGTCCCCGATAGAGTTTTGGGCATAATCATGTCGGTACCACAAGATCACCTCCAAGCTCTATTAAAGCTCCTTCCTATTAGCATACCATGATTCTGCTGCGCTACTCTGATAAACCGACTTGTAGATCTAAGCATCACTTGCGTTCTACCTCACTCATCTATCTCTACGGTGCCTCATAGTTTCACTACCACGTCACGACAAGGTTCACAGAGTGCATGACAGTTGCAAAACAAGCCACATAATCAACAACACGACAACAACGGCAACAACATCAACAAACAACAACGATAACATCAACAACTAACTTTGCCACTCAGGCGACATCAACGACTAAATTTGCCACTCAGGCGACATTAACAACGACAAAACCACAACATCGGCCATAGGCCTATAGCACAAAATCCATCAAAACATTTCGGGCCATTCAGCGGTACCCCCAACAAAACAGCGTGGGCCATATCGGCGCTACCCACGACACAACAATGTGGGCCATATCGGCGGTACCCACAACAAAACAACGTGGGCCATATCGGCGCTACCCACGACACAACAATGTGGGCCATATCGGCGGTACCCACAACAAAACAACGTGGGCCATATCGGCGCTACCCACGACACAACAATGTGGGCCATATCGGCGCTACCCACAACAAAACAACGTGGGCCATATCGGCGCTACCCACGACACAACAATGTGGGCCATATCGGCGCTACCCACGACACAACAATGTGGGCCATATCGGCGGTACCCACAACAAAACAATTAACAACATCAAAGACTGTTGGAGACAAGCTCCGGGCCAACGCCCAAATCAACAACACAACATCAATAACAAAACAACAACAAGTCAACATCAACAACAAACAGCAACGACAAATCAACATCATTGATAAAACAACAACGGGCTAACAGTTCAACAACTTAACAAGTTTAACAGTAGTAAAAACAATTCATTTAGTACAACGGTACGAACATTCTCAATACACATTATTAGTATTAGACTCGAAACCACAATTTACAACTTCACCATTGCTCATACAATGGTTCTCACATAACACATAACACATAAACACAAATCGGGGTCACCGGGTACCCCAACGAGGGGTCACTCTCCATAGTCAAGACGATGAAGCATCTTAACACAAGTAGCAAGATTAGTCCACAAGGCACTTAGCATACAACATAAATACGCAATCAAGAACATGTTACAGTAAAAATTCATATTATGCTTTATACTATGCTTTCGTTAATTCATATAGTCAAGGTAATAACATTAAATTAACCACATAATAAATTCATGCGAGCTTCCAACTAGTAAAACTAATTCAGCAAAAACTCACAAAACACGCAAAAATATCGTTCACAAAATCTAATGTCTTAGAAGAAACAAAAAATTAGCATGTAGGCATCATGATCAACTTTCTTATTCTAACGAAGCAACTAGAATCTACTTTTAATTAATTACCAACCTGTTATTCACTAAGCCATGTGGAAAAAGAACTAGGACCTATAATGCTGCCAAGACAAATTATTTGCACACTATGAATTATAATCAAATTAAAACACCTGTGAGGATATTCCTAAGGTTTAAGTTTAGGAGTACATAAATTTGACTCTCAGTAAAACTACTACAACCTCTAGATTCGAACTGAAAGATAAGAGATAAATAATGCACCGCACCGATTATATTTAATTAAATAAATGACCTACGTTGTGAACATCCAAAAATAGTTTAATATTAGATTACGAGTAGACTCAATAAACATTCTAACTCACAAAATCACGTAATGCAATTAACCACTACAAAGTCAAACTATAGAAGTGCAGCTTTTGTGGGCACAAAGTTTCAAAGGCAAGAAGGTAACAAAGCAAATGACAACATTACAGAGTTCACACAAGGAAGGCACAATAAACAACACAAACAGCTCGGTTAGGACCGAACAATCCAAAAGTTTACCTGATTCAAACAACCTGCAATGTAAACAACGGTTAGTACTAAAAGAAAACAGTTGGTCGTTAGCCGACACAACGACTCAACGACTTGGCCGGACGGACCAACCATTGCTCTGAAACCACTAATGTAACACCCCATTTCTACCCGGCAATTTAAATCATAAATATCAGAGTTTAACAATTATTTTTCGATTCATCCAAACGGGATGCTACATTCACTTCATTTAAACATCGACAATATAATAACAAATTCTCTTATAAATCAGTATAACACGTAACACATGGCAAGTGGGATGGAATCCTCAAAAATACATTAATTCAGTTCTCATAACAGAAACTTCAACATCATGCAGCGGAATAGAATAAAATCTCATAAAACAAATCATAGTCTCAACAATAACATAATATCCTCAGTAAAAATTATTCAACAGCCAAATAAACAAAACGAATAAAATCTAGCGCCCATCCCCTGAGTGTTACGTATTAGAGCATAAGACCGACTCAGGAATGAAGGGAGACAAGCCTTCACTCACGGTTACCTGTAGTAATGAACAACAAAGGGGTGAGTCTAAACCGTATAATAAAGTTTATAATGAGCAGTATGCTAGAGCCCAGAACTATACCAATCACAGCTATACATACATATACATATACATCTATATATTTATATATAACAACTTTCACAATTTATATCTTTATATTTATAAAGATACGCATGACAGCTTCAACAATTTATGTATATATATATATATATATATATATATATATATATATATTTATACATATAACAACTTCAACAATTTATATATATATATATATATATATATATATATATATATATATATATATATATATATATATATATTTGCCACACAATCATATTACACACCAACCAAAATAATAATTACCAATGATGAGCATGAATGTATGAAGTGCAAGTATGCATGTGGTATCATCATCGTCACTTATTATTGCCAATTGGGCATATCGTCGAGACCGCAGCCTTAAATCGTCGAGACCACAGCCTTATATTGTCGAGACCGCAGCCTTATGTATGCATGTGACTTCATAAACAACCAACAATTATAATTTCCACATCATCAACATCATCTATAACATCATCGTCACTTTGGCATTAAGCCCATCATCAATAACATCGTCACTTATTTTGGCCAAATAGACCCACCGTCACTTAACAACATCAATAATGTTTGGTCAATAGACCCATCATCATTAGCATCAACATGGCAACACAATATTGGTGTCCAGAAACTATTAGAAAAGTAATCATTTTTCACCTTACAGTAGCATACACAGATAGAGGGCTGAACAAGCTTCGAAACGCACTTTGAAGCATTTAAAACGGACACCCGAGTCAAAACATACGTCAAAAACAAATTAGGAACAAAACTGAGACACATGCTGAAAATGGCGCCCAGGCACTGGGCGCCTAGCAGGGAACAGCAGCACACAAAACTGGCGCAGGAAAACTGGCGCAACTTAGACAGAAACAGCAACACAAAAACTGGCGCAACTTAGACACAACAGCAACTCCGAAAACTGGCGCAGCTTAGACAGAAACAGCAACACAGCAACACAAAAACTGGCGCAACTTAGACACAACAGCAACACAGAAAACTGACGCAGGAGCAACAACGCCTAGACACAGCAACACAGAAACTGGCGCAGGAGCAACAGCGCCTAGACACAGCAACACAGAAACTGGCGCAGGAGCAACAGCGCCAGCGCCGGACAGAATTTCTTACGCAACTTGTGACCAAGTTTTCTTTCTCATTTCTTAATGAAATTCGGTGAAACCAGTGCCTACCTTGTAGACAATTCAGTCTATTTTCTAACTAAACGAGAATCATTCAAAACGGAGTTTAATTGAGAGCACAAAACTTGCAAAAACCGAACCTACTCACAGATTATTTCCAGGAATTTGACCTAACTTTGGAGACTCATAACTTGAGCTACACAAATCCAAATTTAACCAAACCAGTGCCAAAATGACCAAAATTAAGTCTATTTTCTAACAAAATATGTCCCTTAATTTTTGGAAAAACGAAATGTTCCCAGTTTTAAAAATACAGAACCTATGTTCAGAATACTCCCAGATTATTACCCTAACTTGTGGAGCCTATAACTATAGCTACACAACTCCAAATCGAACGAAACCGGCGCCAAAACGACCGGCGTGAAGTCTATTTTCAAGAAAAATTAAACACGAAATTTTTGGACTGACCGAACAGTCCCAGTTTCAAGAAAACCGCAACAGTGTATATGTTATAGCAACCACATCATCATATACACATTATATCGAGCACTTATCTTGCATTTTCGATCCTCACATACACTTAGCCATTCGCATTCTACCTAACAACCATCTATTGAACAACAAATCTTCATCAACATATTCATACACGTCACACAACATTACAATCGTACGGAGAACGATATAATTCCTAAACCCCTACATACAACACATTATAAACCCTATTATAAATCAAGACCCACCCTTACCTTAGATTTTCCGAAGATGATGAGACCTCTACGAAAGCACCGAAGTAACCACAGCAACAACTCCTTGCTCCTCTTCTCTCTTGGCCGATCGCACCTCTTCTCTCTTCTCACTCTCTTCGCAAACTTTCTTTCTCTCTTCTCTCTTCTCTCTTCTCTCTATTCGCAATTTCTTTTCTTTTCTCCCAGAAATGCGAAATTCTCCCCAACCCTAACTAACCCCTCATGCGCCTATGCCTTGGGCTTGGATCACGGGCTTTCTCCAGCTTAAGCCCGATCACTAACGCCATCACCTAAAATTTATTTACACACCTCTTAATCAAGTGCTAATATATTTATTTCAACTAACATATTTTAAATAATTAATTAAATAAATAATTGGATACCTAAATATTTAATTAAACAATTTAATTAAATATTTTGGGCGTTACACCATCTATGAGGATAATGGGAAAAGCTAAGTTGAATGTCATGCTATTCTCGATGGAAATTGATTTTAAACCCTCATCTAGCTCCGTTTCGGCTTTACATTGTATTAGCTCAGCTAACCCTACAATCAATATTGACCTATGGCACCATAGATATGGACATCCTCATCTGATTGCCTTTCCCATGTACACAAACAAAATTGAAACATGCCAAATTGTCCTGACACTGCCCGCGATGCTTGTCACATTGCTAAGCAAAAGATTTCCCCCTTTCCCTTAAGTTCTTCCGTTTTTAATAGCATATTCGATCTCATTAATGATGACATATAGGGCCCTAATAGTGTTCCCTCTATTCTTGGCAAAAGATACTTTCTTACTATTGTTGATGATATGTCTCGTTTTACATGGATTTGATTAATGAAAACTAAAGCCAAAGCCCATACACATATAATGAACTTTATCACAATGATACGCACCCATTTTGGCATTAGTGTTAAAACTTCCAGATCTGACAGTGGCCCTAAAATTCACATACCTGACTACTACCACTCTAAAGGCATCATACACACATGTTCTTGCACCGAAACTCCGCAACAAAATGGAGTTCTTGAACGAGAACACCAACATATCCTAAATGTAGCCAGGTCCCTCTTGTTTAAATCCAAATTACCTCTTCCCTTTTGGGAATCTACCGTTTACCAATCTATCCACATCATAACCTCCTTCCCTCACACTCACTAAAAAACCAATACTCTTTCTACAAGTTACACAATATCCCTCTCGACTTCTCCTACCTTCGAGTGTTTGGTTCCCTACGCTATGCCACTACCCTTGTTGCTCACCGAACCAAATTTAATCCTAGGGCCGGCAAATGTGTCCACATTGGCCATACCATTGGTGTCAAAGGTTACCTCCTCTATGACTTGCACAACAATGAAACATTTTACTCCAGACAAAATTCCTTTTATGATAACATCTTCCCTTTTTCCACCCCTCAATCCCCTACCCGGATTTCCTTAGGAAATGGCGCCTAGGTAGCAATGTTATTCGCGCGTAATTAAAGAGTTTCTATAACTTTTTCTCTCTACATCCCTCGGGATCAAATATTTGGGGGACATCAGTTATGGTGATATTTTGAGTTCGAAATTGACTAAGTAGACATGTCACCAGAATATAAGTTTTTGAAAGGACCGAAATTTCGAGACATTAGACAGATTCGAGATTTTTATTTCTCGAAAAAAAGCCTAAAGGCGCACAACGGTTATAAACAGTTACCTGCTGGTTTCCAGAGGTGAGCGCTAGGATATGTGGAAAGTATCTATCAAGCCACGGATAATGGGGGAAGTTTTACCATTAATCATTAGTTACACTCTGAAACTAGTTTAATCAAACTTGAACTTGAAACCTGTCAAGATGACATCAGACAGATTTAGTTCGAGCCTTCTTTATTCAAATCTTTCGAAATCATTTGTTTAACAACAAAATTTGTTGGTAAACACTTGGGATTTGTTGTTTTCATATAATTAATAAGTGAGCTTATTATAGAATACAATAAATAATTTTAATCATTGTAGTGAAACTAAATGAATAAGTATTAATTTGGCTGGGTGATGTAAATTAAAAAGCATGTAAGTGCGGTCCTTTTTTTTTACAAGGAAATGGTCAAAGTCCTGTTTTGAGCTCCAATGTAACTAAATGGCCGTAAGGGTCAATATATCTCTTGTGTCCTGTTTTTCATGTATGGGTGTATGTGCGTCTCTCTCTCTCTCTCTCTCTCTCTCTCTCTCTCTCTCTCTCTCTCTCTCTCTCTCTCTCTCTCTCTCTCTCTCTCTCTCTCTCTCTCTCTCTCTCTCTCTCTCTCTCTCTCTCTCTCTCTCTCTCTCTCTCTCTCTCTCTCTCTCTCTCTCTCTCTCTCTCTCTCTCTCTCTCTCTCTCTCTCTCTCTCTCTCTCTCTCTCTCTCTCTCTCTCTCTCTCTCTCTCTCTCTCTCTCTCTCTCTCTCTCTCTCTCTCTCTCTCTCTCTCTCTCTCTCTCTCTCTCTCTCTCTCTCTCTCTCTCTCTCTCTCTCTCTCTCTCTCTCTCTCTCTCTCTCTCTCTCTCTCTCTCTCTCTCTCTCTCTCTCTCTCTCTCTCTCTCTCTCTCTCTCTCTCTCTCTCTCTCTCTCTCTCTGTGTAATTTACATAAAGTTGTCATTATGATGGATGTATTTTGATTTTGCAAATCAATAGGATATATAATATTATTCATACCACGTGCATATTGCAAAGTCGGTAGTGCCATTTATTACATAAACAAATTTATTTTCTTCTTGGATGAAGTTTGGCAGAAATCTTCAAACATTATTAATGTTTCTCCATAACTTGCGGCGACGTACAAACCATGTTCTATTAGCATATAATAGCATAATACTCATTTGAACCCGTAACAAAAAGTTAAATGTTAGAGGACAAATAATTAGAGACACAGTATGATAAGTAAGTTATTACTCAACTCAATACCATTAATTAAGGAAATGCTTCTTGCTGCATTGGCACAAAAGTTTCTTTTTGCAAGGTTTCTCGCAGTCCTTGTCAACATTTTCGCAAGGTTTCGTGCAGTCCTTGACAACATTTTCAGCTTTACATTTATAGTATTTATAGGATTTCGAATTGCAAGGTAGCTTGCAGTCCTTGTGAACATTACATGGAATCCTAGTAAAATAAACTGACGTGTAGTGTAAAAAAAGACCAATATTAATGTTATTGAAAGAGAATAAATGTATTATCAAATGGTAACGAAATAATGATTGAATGATAAGCTTACCACCGATACGATCTCCCGGTCCCCTTGGTCTTGGTCTTGGTTTTGGTCTTGGTCTCCGTTGCTCCAAATCATCACCTCCTCCTTCCCAAACTTTATTTCCAGCTTCACCTTCATCTTTGTCCCCCAAATTCCATTTGTTTTGTGATAAGTAATATCCATTGGTTATATTAAGAAAGAGGAAAAAGAAGAGAATCAGTGTAGAAATAAACTTGAGACGTTTAGCCATTTTGTCCACGCCTATTGCTAATCAGCCTAAGACGGTAAGGTTGCTTTATAGAGTAAACAAAAGTGGTATTTTTTACGCCGCTCAATTTGTACGTAGGATTTATTATATTGCATGCACGTTACACTTTTCTAAAACTAAATGTTTATTTTATGTCTCATTAATACATTGATGGGTCATTTTAACCCTTTAACACACTTTAATATTAAAAATGTTTGTTTAGCAATGATCATTTGAAGGGTTAAAATTTTGAGATTGGTTCTTTGAGCTTTTCACTTTGGATTTATCGGTTTTGTTTTCTATTTTTGGAACTGGTGCTTTTTCTGTGTCTCAATAATGCTTCTCCATTCACGAGAGTTTTCTGGGAAAGAGAGAGGGGCGAGAGACTTAGCATCTGTACTACAATGTTGATGCTAATTTATAAAAGGAAGAACTAGATAGGTTTTCTGGGAATGAAGATGATTAAGCCTATTTTAATTTGGAATTTAATTAATTTATCCACGTCAGCAATTCAAATTAAAAGAAAATGAAATTAATGACGTGTCAATGCCAGTATGTAGTTCCGTTAGACACATCATCTTTTTTTAAACGGATCACTAACGGAAGGGTATTTTTAAAAAAAAAAAATTATTTTGCAGGGACTTATTTAAAAATTAATAATTTGCAAGGCTTATGTGAAAAACAGCTATATTTGCAGGGACGAAAAACATATTTAAATCATAATTGAAAGATTAAAATAACACTTAAAAACACACACAACATATATAAAGGCAATTGATTAGTGATATAAATGCATTTAATGGTGATTTAGTAAAAATAGTAGAAGCCAAAATTATTGTTGATTTTGTATTTTCCGTTACAAATGAATATACATATATATATATATATATATATATATATATATATATATATATATATATATATATATATATATATATATATATATAGATAGATAGATACGTTGCATTTGCTATGGTTTCTACAAATTTAATAGTTAGTTTAATTTTCAAATCATATTTTACTAGAATAAATAACCCGTGTGTTCTGGAGTGGGCTCGAAGGCCAATTCGTCCAACAGGCCCATCGCGGCCCAATATCTAACTTGCTCCGCAAGATGCGGCCGGCCCCACAAAAAGCGCAACGGCTAGAACGCCTCGCAGCCAACATTATATATACCACACCAGCATGTGGGTTCAGGTATGTTTAACTCACCTTGTGACCCTGCCCGTTGAAGCACCTCTGACTTGAGCGTTGGAGTGCCTTTGCAGGTACCACCCGCGTGCGGCCTACAACTCGGTCCTTTATATCAACGACCGAGCAACATCATCAACAACAGCAACCCATCGTATTAATCAGGTACGATCAATTGGCGACCACAGTGGGAGGCCCGAGCGCTATTCCACATCAAACCATGCCGCCACGCCAGAAACGCACTTCTTCCAGGCTCAACACCTCTGGGCAGAACCGACCTCAACGGACCCCGGAGGGCATGCCTGTTACAGTTCATGAATCACAAGATGAGCCTCGCCAAGAACCCTCAGTGCAGGGCGGCCGCGGGCCAGTTACCCAGCCAGCCCCGCAACTACCGGCCGAGCTGGCCGAAGCCAGAATCCCAGAAGCATTGCCAGAGCATGTGACCCAAGCGCTCATACAAATTCTGGAGCAAAAGAATCAGGTGATTGCTGATCGAGACGAACTGATCGAACGCTATGAGAGAGGCTCGATCTCGATCAGCCCGCGTGCGGACAGCGGTCACCGAGGCCAACCATCTCGGCCCCATCGTTCACCACCACGAAGAGAAGTTCCTCCTCGTCGAGGCGTATCCCGACGCAATCCTTCAAGAAGGGCGATCGTTCACAGGTCGCCCCCTCATCAAAGAAGTCGCCACCGTCGTTCCCCCGAGGAAGATTACGACTATGCTGACTCAAGCTACCGACCAGAGTCAGAAGGGTCGCCAACAAGATACTCGTCCAACGAGTCCTCAGGATCCCGCCGATCAAGAAGCAGGTCGTGGGACTCGTATGAGGAGTTTGACGACTACCGTAACGGGGAGATTAGAGATGTCTCTCGTGCCATCAGCCGACCGAGAAGGAACTATTCAGAGCGGCCTAGAAGACGGTCGTCGCCACGTGCTCCACAATACCATGGACCCCCTCCAATTGCTGACAGACTCCTTGGTCAGCCGGTCGGCCTTTACGGTTTGCCCGTCGACCAAACTTATGACGCCATGCAGCCTTACGGGCAGAATCCCATCCCGACCAGACAAGGGCCTTTCACCAGCGAAATTAGGCGTTATCGCATCCCAAGGGACCTGAGGAAGCCCCCAAACCTTAACAAGTTTAACGGTCGCGGGGATCCAGATAAACACCTCATGTACTTCAACAACTACTGTAGCTATAGGGAGCTAGGACGGACGATGAAGTGCAGACTTTTTCCTCAGTCGCTCGAAGGCCGGGCGCTAGAATGGTGGGAATCCCTACGTCCCAACTCCGTCTCTTCTTGGGAAGGTCTTGTGGCAATGTTCTTGGCCAATTACACAGCCAACCGTTGTCAGTATCGTTACGAAGAGCACTTGGATTCGGTCGTCCAAGGAGAAAATGAACCATTGAGGGAGTTTATCGATCGGTTCATGACAGAGGCTGACACAGTCCGCAACCTTTCAGACACGGACAAGCTGAAGTATCTCAAACGTGGTATAAGAAAGAACCACAGATTTGCTGAAGAATTCTCTTTGAACCGCTACTACGACCTCGGCCTGTTCCTTAGAAGGGCCAACGACCATATGGGCTATGAAGAGCAATTGGCCGCCGACAAGGGCGCCCGCGTGCGTCCCAAGGAAGAGAATGGCAGGTCAGTCAAGGGGCAAGACCGTGACAGTAAGCCCGAGTACCGGCCCAAGAAGTACGAGCATCGTACAAAATTGAACACTCCGATCGCGCAGATCTTCACGGAGTGCCAGAACAATGAGTTCACTGGTGTAAGGCGACCTGATCCTTTAGTGTTGAAGAAAGGAGGTCGGCCTACCAAGAAATACTGCAGATACCACAAGAGTAAGGGGCATGACACCAACGACTGCATGGCCCTAAAAGATGACATAGAAGACCTCATACAGAAGGGCAAGCTGAGGCAATATGTCAGAGACGAAGGCAACGATCGCCCCGAAGGAAGAGCCATTGGCCAACCTGCCAATGACAAAGGTAAAGCGATCGTTAACTCAACGGTCGAACAAGTGCGTAACAATTCTGAGGAAGATCGCGACCAGAGACAGTCAAAGGGCCGCAATGTAGCCATGGTCATTCATGGAGGTAATCCGTTGGATATCAGAGAGTCCAACAAAGCAATGAAGAGGAAGTGGAATGAACTCATGATGGTCGGCTCAACTTCAACCCCACGGCCGGCCTTGAATAGGCCGCCCATTTCCTTTGGGGACGAAGACTTGCTTGATGGAAAAGTCAATAATTATGTACCTTTGGTAGTATCGGCCGTAATGGCCAACACTGAGGTCAGAAGAATACTGGTCGACCAAGGGAGTTCGGCCGACATCATGTTCGAGGAATTGATCGACAAGTTAAATGTGGATAGGAGCGAGATTATTCCCCAAGCAGTACCAACCCCATTGACCGGGTTCAATGGGGCGACCACCTACCCACTGGGGACGATAGAATTACTTGTTACTTTTGGAGATGATACGAGCGGCAGCACGTCGTACAGGACAGTCAGAACGACGTTCTTAGTTCTGCCAATCAAATCGTGTTACCACTGCATCATTGGCCGCCCAACACTGGGAAAATTGGAGGCCGTAGCCTCAACTGTACATCTGAAGATGAAGTTTTACAGTAAAAGCGACCAAGTGGTGACAGTAATGGCCGACATGGAGGCGGCCATGAGGAGCCATTTCCTCTATCAAGAGATTTGTGATATGGAGGTGACGAGTGCTAAACCGCAGAATCTCGGAGAGGGGCATCAGATCAATGTGGCCGACCTGGATGCCCGATACGACCCAGATAGCGACCCTGAGGACGACGACGACGATTTAGCCCGCGAGCTAAAGAATAAACTCAAGAGGCCCGAGCCCCACGGGGAATTGATCGATGTTCAGTTAATGGACGACCCAACTAAGACAGTTAAGTTGGGGAGCGACCTACCTGAACAAGACAAGCAAGAGCTCATTACCTGCCTCAGGGATTATGCAGACCTTTTTGCATGGCAGGCATCAGACATGCCCAGGATCCCAATAGAGATTGCTTGCCACCAACTGTCCGTTGATGAGACAGCCAGGCCGGTCGCACAAAAGAGGCGCACTCAGAGTGAAGAGAAAGCATTGGCGGCCGCACAGGCAGTTGACGACCTCATCAAGGCCAATTTTATTGAGGAGATTAAGTATACGACTTGGCTTTCCAACGTCGTATTAGTAAAAAAGAAAAATGGTAAGTGGCGCATGTGCGTCGACTATACCGACCTGAATAAGGCATGCCCAAAGGACGCCTTTCCACTGCCAAACATTGACAAGCTGGTCGACGGGGCTGCGGGCTACAAACTTCTGTCTTTTCTAGACGCCTATTCAGGTTATAATCAAATCACTATGTACCCACCCGATCGGCATAAGACCGCGTTCATGACCGATCGTGGAAATTTTCAGTACAAGGTAATGCCCTTTGGTCTGAAGAACGCCGGAGCGACCTATCAAAGAATGATGAGCAAGGTCTTCAGGCGGCAGATCGGTCGAATATCAGAGGTCTACTTGGATGACATGATCATTAAAAGCAAGACCGACCAAGACCACATCAATGACCTAAGGGAAATTTTTGAGGAAGCAAGAAAGAATTCTTTGAGGTTGAATCCAGAGAAGTGCACCTTCGGAGTAAGGGCGGGCAAGTTCCTGGGCTTCCACTTAACAGAGCGAGGGATCGAAGCGAACCCTGATAAGTGTAGGGCGGTCGCCGACATGAGGCCGCCCACAACGAAAAAAGAGATTCAGCAGTTGAATGGCATGGTCGCTGCCCTGTCACGATTTATACCCAAATCAGCGTGCAAATCACTTCCACTGTTCAAGCTCTTGAAGAAGGAAGTCGAGTTTGAATGGACTGACCAATGCCAGCGAGCATTGGATGAGCTGAAGGCGGCACTGACCAACCCGCCCATCATGACCAAGCCGCAACCGGGGGAGACACTTTACTTATACTTGGCCATAACAGACGAAGCCATGAGCGCCGTTCTAGTAAGGGAAAGCGACCTAAAGCAAAACCCGGTCTATTTCATCAGCAAGGTATTTCAAGGCCCAGAGATCAGATACCAGAAGATTGAGAAGCTAGCCTTAGCGTTACTTGTGGCCACCCGTAGATTGCGCCCTTATTTCGTGGCCCATCAGGTCGTGGTAAGGACCGACCAGCCTATTAGGCAAAATCCTTCACCGACCTGACCTAGCAGGCCGTATGATCAAGTGGGCTGTGGAACTCAGTGAGTTTGGGAACAAGTTCGAGGCTAGATCGGCCGCTAAGGCCCAAGTGTTGGCCGACTTCATCGCTGAAATGACTCCAATACCCGACGATCAGGCCATCACGACCTGGACTTTGCACGTGGATGGGTCCTCCCACAGCAAAGGAAGTGGGGCCGGTTTGATACTGGAAAACTCAGAAGGACTTACTGTTGAAGTGTCATTGGCTTTTGCATTTCACACTTCAAACAACCAGGCCGAGTATGAAGCGTGCATTGCGGGGCTGCAGCTAGCCAAAGAGTTCAATGTCGACCGTGTCGAACTTCACTCTGACTCTCTACTGGTAGTATCCCAAATTCAAGACCTATACGACGCAAAGGACGATATCCTGAAGAATTATTTGGCCAAGTTTAGGGACCTGCTCAGGCAATTCGACCGAGCAGAAGTCAAGCACGTCCCCAGGACAGAGAACGTGAGGGCTGACATCCTATCAAAGTTAGCCAGTACAAAGGCTCCTGGGAACCATAGAAGTCTAATCCAAGAGACATTAATGCGGCCGAGCGTATCTACCAAGCCCGCCCAACCATTAGCCATTCTAACGGTCGACTTGGATAAAGACTGGATCACTCCGATCCTACAATATATTCTCAATGGAGTAGAACCTTGCGACCAGAAGGCAGCAAAACTCCTGAGGTTACGGGCGACCAAGTACTCAGTGATCGAAGGAAGACTGTATAGAAGGGGCTTTTCATCCCCATTGCTGAGATGCCTTACGCCGGTCGAGGCCGACCATGTACTGAGAGATATACATGAAGGAGATTGTGGTAGCCACCAAGGTGGTCGGTCAATTGCTAAGAAGGCGCTCAAGGCCGGATATTATTGGCCGACCATGGATGAGGACGCTAAGTTACTTGTTCAGAAGTGCAAGAAATGCCAAATCCATGCCGACGTACACATAGCGCCCTCATCAGAACTACACAGCTTGACCCCACCCTGGCCGTTCGCTTGGTGGGGCATGGACCTGCTCGGCCCCTTTCCACCTGCACCAGGTCAGTTGAAATTCCTGATCGTTGCGATCGACTACTTCACTAAGTGGATTGAAGCAGAGCCACTTGCCACCATTACCTCGGCGAAGGTATCTAAGTTTTTTGGGAGAAACGTGCTCGCCCGTTTTGGAGTACCCCAGCAACTGGTGACAGACAATGGAACTCAGTTCGCAGACAAAAAGTTTAGAGAAATGCTGGCCGGCCTAGGGGTGAAACAGCGTTTCACCTCGGTCGAGCACCCACAAACCAATGGCCAGGCAGAAGCGGCCAACAGGGTAGTGCTACGCGGACTGAAAAGAAGGTTGGATGAAGCCAAGGGCAATTGGGCAGAAGAACTACAGTCGGTCCTTTGGGCATACAGAACGACCCCCCACTCATCGACCGGAGAGTCACCGTTTAGACTTGTCTATGGTACTGACGCTGTCATTCCGGTTGAGATGGGAGAGCTAAGTTGGAGGACGACCAACCCACCAACCCCGGCCGCAAATGAGCGAGCAACAAGAGAAGAACTCGACCTGGTTGATGAGCTGCGAACCAAGGCGTCACTTGGAAGAGAGGCGTTCGACCTCTTTCTCAGTTGTTTCCTTGTCAGCGACCGCCTTGACCAGAGCAGACTCGGCCGCAGTTTGAGCAGAGACAGCGGCCACAAGTTGGCCTTCTGCTTCGACCAGCTTCCTCTCATTTTCAGCGATCGCTTCGACCTTGGGCTCAAGCTCCTTCAATTTCTTGAGCAAGCCATCTCGCTCGCCCCTCATTTCTGCGAGCAATGACAAGGCAGAATTCAATTTAAAATTTTTATCGACTAGGTCGTCTTCAAGCAATGAATATCTATGGGCAAGACGCCTACCTTCCAGGCGATCTGCTTCCTCCTCTTGTAATTTTCTGAAAAGGATCCCAGCGGCCTTCATCGCGTCGGCCATTACCTCGAACGGCTCTTCCTTGAAACGAGCGCAATCATCATCGCCCAATCCAAGTAGGTTGATTTTGGGCGACCGGGAGTGCCCGTGGCCTTTCCCACTTTTGTGCTTCTTGTTCTGACCAGCACGATCTACCGACCGATCCCTCTTGGACCTTTCTTGAATTGGGCTGCTCAAGTCGATTGCTTGATGTGGCGTGACCGCCCGAGGAGCCTGACGATCAGGCTGAGATCCAGTTCCAGTAGTTTGAGGCGTACCCCCAGATTGAGCCGCAGGAATTCCGCGGACGGGCGAAGCATCACCGTCCTCGGCCGCCCATTGTTCCAAAAGGTCAAAGTCATTCATGTTCGCCATGTCAACTGCAAAGGCAAAAACAGATGGTTAGAAACAGTTAAACAAAACAAAGTGACAGAAAATAAACTAGGCGAGCGACCACCGACCAAGAGCGGCCTTGACTTTTTTCTTGGAACGAGCATCCACAATGTTCTTAACCTTGATGCGACCCTCAGGGACCAAGGACGCAATCTTTCTCAGCCTTTGGATCGTCCCCATGTCCAGGTCGTCAAGGTCTGTTTCTTTAAAAGCATACTGGCCCGGTTTCTTTGAGAAATGGTTGAAACTCCACACTGTGGGAAACACGGGCATTCCTTCTTGATCACCTTTGGACATTTGGGCGATCCCTCGTTGGGCCTCGACCGAGTTGGGAACGACCCAAAAGAACTCTCTTTTCCATCCGGTCGTCAATGATTCCATGTAAGGTTTGAAAAAGTTGTACGTTGACCGGTTTTTGAATGAGACTGCTTCCTTGCGGGCGCCCTTTGAGCCTTTCTCGTAGATATAGCTCATTTCAAACAAAGAGAAAAACAGTCGTACAGAGACCGGCCGTCTCAGAACAACAAGGACATCTTCATATGCCTGCAAGAACGCCCAAGCGTTCGGGTTCAGCTGAGAAGGAGCGACCTGAAGGGAGCGTAAAACTCGGCGTTGGAACCTGGTGAACGGCGGAATGATACCCATGCGTTCAAACACGATGCGGTACATCGTGACTTTCAGCACATCAGTCCAGGCCGCAACATCTTCCCCCTTGGCCATACCTTCGACCCTCCAACCTTCATTTAGCCCGGTCGCCAGATACTCTAGGTCTTGGCTCCCCCGTTGAATTTTGCTGCGTTGACTTCTCAGGTTGAGAGAAACCCAAGACATATCCTTTGCAGCAGCAACCTCAGGATCTTCTCCATGGTCGCCCTGTTGATCTCTGTCGGCCGCCTCGGTTACGTCGGTCGCAGCCTGGGCAACACCTTCGTCGCAGGCAACCCGTGCGTTGCTTTCTGCATTGTCGTCAACCACAACCTCGGTGAACGGCACCCCACTTCTGTCCGGCCGAGTCCCGGATCTGCTAGATGAAGTCCAGTTTTGGGTCGAAGACCCAGAGGAAGATTCGTCACTAGAAGATGACGACCGGGCGTGCGCAGGACTTTGCTCCACTGGTCGGGTCATATTTTGCGCAAGAGAAACGGCTGGGACTCCAAAGATACGGCAGGTTTGTTTGATCCGCGCCAGAATGAACCTGTGGAGGGGAATAACGGTCAAGGTCTTGCTCGCGCGTGGGAAGGGGCGACGTGGTCGTCCCCAGACCTGACACCCTCTCCATCAGGTGGAACATAAAAACTCAAATAAAGGAAGGGCGGTCGTAATTACCTTGAATTGGAGAGAGCTGATGTTGCGAGCGAGCAGTTGAATGCGAGCGAGCTGAATGCGAGCGAGCTGATTGCGAGAGCGGAGAAATCGGAGAAACGTGTAAATGATGTACCCCTTGAACCCTATATATAATGGGCCAACCATCACCATGGGCCGGAAGCGAAGAGGCGCGACTCTTCATGTACCATCATTGCTTAAACTCCTTGAGTCTCTAAACGTCACCTCATTAAAGTAATTGTCGCCTCAGCATTCATGACGATTTATTGTCAGGCATCACCTCCGAGACGGCACCTGGCCCCGTGTGACCAGGCCGCGTGGCAGCGGCTACGCAATCAACCAATTAGCGATCGACCAGACTACGTTCGACCAGTCGTGGTTCCAGAACGGTCGTTTGTGACCACGCTGGGGGGCAAGGAATCAAGCCTTAGCCCGCCCCCAGGCGACCTAGGCTTGGGGGGCAACTGTTCTGGAGTGGGCTCGAAGGCCAATTCGTCCAACAGGCCCATCGCGGCCCAATATCTAACTTGCTCCGCAAGATGCGGCCGGCCCCGCAAAAAGCGCAACGGCTAGAACGCCTCGCAGCCAACATTATATATACCACACCAGCATGTGGGTTCATGTACGTTTAACTCACCTTGTGACCCTGCCCGTTGAAGCACCTCTGACTTGAGCGTTGGAGTGCCTTTGCAGGTACCACCCGCGTGCGGCCTACAACTCGGTCCTTTATATCAACGACCGAGCAACATCATCAACAACAGCAACCCATCGTATTGATCAGGTACGATCACCGTGCATGGCACGGGTATAAATATGTCATTGAAAATTGTTGTCGAATTAATTATATTTTGTAAGCTATAGTAGCAAAATACATGTATAGGTAAATAGTGGTATTTTTTGTGATTTGAAAATAATATTTAAACCATCAAAACTTCATGTTAATTTGATTTTTTTAAGCACAAATGATATCATATTATGGTGATTAGAACTCTTCATCTCATACTCATGAATCTCTAAATAATAAAGATATTGATGAGCAACACCCATAGACAATTATCAAATTAAAAAGCTCCCTCCCGGATGTACCTTGAATTTCAGCAAGATAACTCTTTGGCTCCTTGTCTTCACCCGTATAGATCAAAATCTTACAACACAAGATCTCAAATTGATGAATTGTGAGCAATAAATCTTGCAGGCTCTAAGATTGTTGCATATACTTACTTGACATTAGTCCTACAAAAATCAAAAAGTTCGATAGCCATTTGGAAACTTCTGTTTATGATAAAAGGCACCTTCAATTCCTCTCATTGTCATAGTAAACATCTAGGAAAATAAAAAGAGGAAAAAAAAAGCCTTACCTTTCATCCATAAAAACCATTTAAATTGGAAGGAAAATCTCCATCTTATACCAAAAACTGCAACAAACCAAAGGCAATATATTTTTACAACAATACTCCAAATAAATGGGTGTAATCTAAAATTGAAGGTAACTAAAATACAAATTTTGAAATCGTAGAACACACCTTAAAAATAAAAGAGAAAAGGAAAATATGATAGATAATATCAACAAAAAAAGAAGGATTAAAGTGAGAAAAAGCGCACGTGGAGAGAATTAGAACAATTCCCATTTCTCATGGCGAAATTAAGTTTATAGGTTTTCATCTTCTGAATGGGTTCACATGAAGGTGGAGATTGTGAAAGGCTTCACCCTCCATTTCAAGGCGCAAACCTTGATGTGTTAGTATTTTAGGTTGTCTTCCTCTCACAGCTCAGAACTATAATCCCTAAACTCATCAACACTCATCTTTGCGACACACCAAAAAAGGAATGGTAACAGGAGGAATACTAAGGAGAAGGATTATAGAATGAGACGGGTGGTATCAACTACGGAGTTGCCGCCACTTGCTTAGCCTTACATTTTTTAGTACCATTGTTCTCTCTCATTCAAAAAATAAAAAGGACTTTTTTTTTACGTCAAAAAAAGGTTTCTTTGGTTTTGTGGGCAAATTGAATATCACTCTATTGCATATGTAAGAAGGTGCCAATAATATGTGATTCAAAAAGATTCATTATTTACGTGGTCAAAAAATTACCAGTTAAAAATATTATATTCAGCCCTTGTCCTTATTTATGTGGTCAAAAAATTACCACTTAGAAATACTCATTGAAATGACCAAAATTTATAGAAGTAATTTCATTTCATTGTGGTGGGAAATCTTTGCCACTTGAAATTCGAAAATTGTAACTAATTTGATAGGTTAAGATAATGTTTAATTGTGAATCAGAATGTCAAAAATTATTTCCATATGTGTTAGATGGATTTCATTATTTGCATAATTTGAATATTTAAATTCAATTAATTATTTAATAAGAAATTCTTTCCTAAAGCAAGCGAATTAATTAGCAAATGCATGAGAAAATGACATGTGTAATGTCATTTATTGAGATGCATTCTCAATTGTTTAATATATAGATATAGATATCTTAGCCGATCCAAAATATGAAAGGATCTAAATAAGAAGTAAATTCCAAGAATAAATAAGAATATTGTGGTGAACTGATCTTTAAATGGATGAGTTAATTATTTATTATTTTTAGTTAAGGATTTTTTTTGCCACACCCAAGTTTCGAACCCGAGATCTTGGTGTGGGATCCAAGTCCAGTTACCACTTGGACCAACCCTTGTTGGTAATTAAAGATTGCGTATATGAATTAAACTTAGATCAAATAAAACATTGTTGTTATCCAATAATTTGATAACTATGTCTTATTATATTTTACTATATAGCTAATATTTCATCTCCTTTCTATTATAGTTGTTCATTAAAAAGCCTTAAACCTCATAAAGTTAGCCTAATCATAATTTGGTTGTTTTTTTGCATATAATAATTTGCTTGTGTTTTATGGTTATTCTTATTTGTTTCCCACTTTTATTTTTGCATGTTGTAGTGTATAAAACTTTTGTTCGATTAAATTTTCCTTAAACAAAATGTCTATGTATATAATTTAAACCAAATACATACTTTTTGCTTATATACTGTTACAGAGGAAGTAATATTTTTAATTCTCTTTTATTAAAGTTCATTTTGCCTATAAAAAGTTACTCTATTATTTGCCCCCATATGAAAAAATAACGAGCCCCCATCACTGAATGGGGCAGTCCATATAAATTTGTATGTTACTTTCTTAATTGTACAATGTCACATTGATCACTATTTATGGAAATTATATTTTGGACTCTTGTGAGCACCACTAATGTTTTAAAGACGGCCTAACAAAAAATAAAAAAGGAACTAGGGGTGGAAATAGGCTGGGCCGAGCTAGGCTTTGCATAGCCCAGGCCTGGCCTGCATCGAAAATGTTGGGCCTGAGCCTGACCTGTGGCCTGTGATAAGCCGGTTTTTGAGGCTTGGCCTTACCTTTTGGAAAGCCTAACGAGGCCTGCAAGTCTATTTAAAAGTCTGTTTCACCAAAAAAATTTACGAAAGTCTACAACCTTTGAATAGTGTAGACTTTGTAAATAGACGAACAAGCTAATCGATCAATGAAATTAAGATCTAATTCAAGATCTAACAAAATCTTTTAGAGAATTATTTTTATAAGACATTTTATTTAAATTTTTTTTATAAGTTAAGCAAAGTAGAAAACTTAATATAATAATAGTAGTAATAAAAAATATTATTAATATTTATTTAAATAGGCCGGCCTGGTAGGCCTAAAAGGCTTTTTAGATGGTCTGTAGCCTGGCCTTTTTACCTAAATAGGCTTTTAAAAATGCATTGTCCCTATCTATTTAGAAAAAAGTCTGGCCTGACCTGGGCCTGATGTAGGCTGGGCCGTAGGCCCCTTTAGGCCGGCCTGGCCTATTCCCACCCCTAAAAGGAACAAACGAACCAGAATTATTAATCAAAGGCGGTTAGCATAAACTTCCACTCTCTTCTCACTTTCTATTTTTTGATACACTCTTTTCTCTCTTCCTCTTTTCCCTTACTCTCTTCCCTCTTTCACCTCAAACAAGCACATTCTTAGTACCGTAAAATAGTACTAAACTAATCATCTCTCTTTCTATCTATCATATTTCTCTCTTAAACCAAACAAAAGAAAATCATTCTCTCTTCTTTATATCCCTCTTTCTTTTCTCTCTCTCTTCAACCAAACAGACCCTAGAAGTGACGGTGGACATATAAGACAAGAAAAGAATAACGTTGTCCCAATATAAATTTAATGGCATCCATTTGTGAATGAAAAATTTATTTATATATATCTAAATGATATCATTATTTTTAATATTTTTGATGACCTAACATTCTGAAGAATTAGGCTTGGTCGGTAAATATTTAGGAAGCACGACCGAGTAAAAGAACCTTACAATCACATTGTCTAAGTATCAACTCTTAACGAGATGTTAAGCTAATGCGGGTTGGGATACCCTTTGTACTCCCCCTAAATAAAATTTATTGCTTATAAAAAACTCTTATTGTTATTATTACCATTATTCTTTACGCACTGTAGGTGTCTCTTAAAATAAAATCGGTCGAAGGACCGAAACAACAAAATTAAACGTAGAGAATTCCATTAAAAAACAAAAAGGTAGAGAATTCCATTGCTGCCACAACCAGGCAATAAATAAATGAAGACGTAAATCCCGACAAGTGAAAGTGAGCCAACGTGCCACAAAATTGATAGGTAAAGAAAGAGAAAAAGCTTGACGTTACTCTTGGCAATGAGCCTCCAAGGGTAACAAGGGGATCACCTTGGACAAAGAAGGAGAACTAATTTGACCATTAGTTAAGGAAACTCAAAATGATCCAGAGACTGTTGTCGTCAAACACTTCAATTCTAGTCGTGGGATCGGCCAGATGTGTGGACAATGGTGATTGCTTTGTCTCTACAAGCAATTGCGTCGAGGAAGGAACTCTGTTCATTGATTGTGGGTTTCCTAGCTCCTCCAAAGAGTGCTAGGTTGGGTTAGAGGGACGTGAGGCCTGGATTATCTACTGACTAAGTGCATAAAGTAAATAGAAAAGCGTTAAATGAAAAATAAATTGCGCGAAAAATAGTAGATTTTGATTGATTGAATAATGTTCTTTTATTCTGTACAAATGCTACTATAGGCCTTCGTCGACCACTATTCGAGCCTACATCTGCACACCGTTGGATCAAGCGATGACCAACGCATCTAATCTCCCTCGCTTCTCTTTCCACGGCCCTCTTTCTTCAGTTGATCTTAACTGTTCCAACGTTGTGTCCATGTGCATTGAATAATTGCGGTCCAAGCATGTACCCTTCACCTCGGCCATAGTACTCCTCGGTCAGGCTCACTCTCGGTCTTCGGTCGTTCATTGATGCAACTGAGTCACCTTTATGGTCGAGGTACCCTCCAAACTGATCCTTACCTTGCCTCGGTATCCTTTATTGCTCCTCGGGGCTTAGCTCTTTCCACTGTGTATCTTATACCCTTGTGATCTAAGCATCCCTCTATCGCTATGTATTTGGCAAATATACTAATCCAAAACACAGTGATGTGACACGTCGCGACGGTTGAAGTTACAAGCTATTATATCATTGATTGGACATGTGGCAACTCGTTTCACACGAATTGGTGTGGCAAAGTGACGGTTCCCTAGGGCACATTTGTTACCCCCCATATCTATAAATAGCCATCATCGCCACTGCGCGACTACTTTTACTATTATCTCCCTGCATACTCAACCGTCCCTGCGTGTAACCTCCTTCGTTTCCACCAGAATTTCTTCCTCTTCAAGCATGCCTTCCCAAAACCAGAACGAGGCCTCTTTTTCTTTTGCCCTCGCTCAACGGTATGCTGCCATCCCTAAATTTTCTTCAACCCAGCGTTTTTAATGCCGATTGTGGCTTCGAAGTCTTCCAGAAATACTTCGGCTCCGTCGACCTTCCCATTGCCAGTTCCTAGTACACAAAGTGTTCTGCCGAATACGCCAGCTGGGTGTCTCGGCTGACGAGGCACAAAGGTGATGTCTGGATGTCTTGGGGCATTTACGACATGATTATGGTGTCAACCCAGGAAGTTTCCCACAACTCTAACCTTCTCTTCCCTCTCATTGGTTTCTGGTCAACGACCATGAATGCCTTCGTATTTCCCTCGGGCATTCTGACACCCACACTGCTTGACGTGGCCGCCATACATGGCCTTCTTGCCAGTGGGCGTAAGGTACACGCTGATCCAGACTTCCTCGGTTCCGACCCCAACTATTCTTTCGCCTCTGCCTTTGCTAACCTCCTCTCCAAGAATGCCAAGACCTCGGGGGAAGAGACCGACGGAGAACATCATGCTTTTTTGATGTACTTCTTCAACGCATACTTCTTTAGTACCAAATCCCTTGGGGTATTCAAGGAGTTATTGTCATTTATTCACTTGCTGCAGAGCGACCAACAGTATGCTTAGGGCCCATTTTTCCTCACTCTCCTCTACAAGGGCATGGATAGCTTCTTGCGGCAAGTCAAGGAAAATGGGTATTATTCCAAAGCCGAGGGCCGATTTGGTTCCTCCAGTTATGGGCCCAACTCTACTTCCGCAACTTCTCCTCAACAATGTCAACGGCGCCATTCTGCGTTTTGGGGACCGCTCTGGCTGCCACTCCAAGTTTTCCCATGGAACGGCTGGAGGTCCTTCGGATGCTCATGGACATGAACCCCAAGAATTTTGATTGTGTCCAGTCCTGGAACGGAACATCGGTCCCCAATGGATTTTCACTCCTCTGAGCCCTGATCCCTCAACAGATGAAACGATACGCCATGATCATCAATTGGAGCCGAGTGCTCACTGCCCGAGACCTTATCACTGGTGCCAAACTCACTTCCTCCAATAACTATCTTATTGTGGAGCGCTATCACCCCAATTTGGCTTGGGTCAACACATTCCAATCCCCCATGATTCCCTAGCCCCAAAACGGCAGAGAAGAAAACTGTTTTTGCTTGATCTCAACCATTTCCTTGAGGACTATGAAGCCAAGTTTCTGTCCTTCACCAAGGGTACTTATAGTTGGCAAATCGGTGAAACTACTGGCCATACAAAGTGGTGGCCATTGGTCAGCAGTTGCGCCTTTCCTGGGTGCGGCTGAGGGTCTCAATGTTTAACATAGGTTTGTGGCTGCCAGTGTTAGTCCACCACACATCATGGCTACCAACCCTCCATCTCAACAAGTAGAGAAGATGAAAAAGAAATTGATTTCCAATCCCTCTCCTCCTCAATGTTCCTCGCCTCGACAGAGATCCACTGTGAAGCCCATTCCTGCCTCTAGTAAATTTTCACCTTTAGTTTTATTGTCCAATTCTTTCTCTTTCCGTTATCTTAGCATGTCTTAACTAACATGTCTCCTACGCACAACTCAACAACCATCCATTGTCATCCTTGATGATGAAGATGACGTCCCTATCCTCCAACGTAAGCGAACTCATAGCCTATTGGCCTCAACGTCTCCTACAAACACCTAATGTTCACCTCCTGCTACTGTTGCTCATTCTCCTCAGTTCAAGAGACTGCGAGTAAGTTTTTTTTCACCCCCTTGGTACTCGTGTTTCTCTGTTTGTCTACTTACCCTTGGTGTTTATTGCAGAAGTCTCTCCCCACATCAGAGCTGCATTCCTCTCCTCAGCCACGACATAGCCCAGTTCAAGGCTTTCAAAGCAAATTCCTCTCGTGATTTCGAATTCCACTAAGGTTCCTGAGGTTAGGAAGGATGCCCTGCGGCAGATAGCCCTTCAACTCGGTGTCCTGTCAAGCGTTTAAGCTCGAGCAAAGGCCACCTAGGATGCTTCCCAGTCTTCACTGCACAAATTAGAGGCTCTTCAAGCTGAGAAGAGTGGGTACCTGATGACCTTCCTTTTCCTAGACAAGGAGAAGAGTGCCACCCTGGCTGAGAAGGAATAGGTTCCGGAGAGGATACAAACTATCGAAAGCACCATTTCCTCCCTTCAAGCAGAATTGGCCTCCCTCACTCCACAGCACTCTACGGCGACAAGTAAGCGTGCCATGATAAATCCATTTTATGTGTCTTTTTAGTACTTATTTTTATTAAGTTATTCTGTATTTTCGTTCTATTCTAGAGTTATTTTACTACCTTTTTGTTTTATTTTAATTTCAGGCTAAGTATTGAGAAAAGAGAAAAATATGAGCTTCAATAGCAAGATTTCAAAGTCCCAAGGCCAAAGGAAACAATAAGGGTCAAAAGGAAGCAAGGAAGGTCAACAATTAACCCAAGTAGCATGCACGACCCATGCACAAATTAGCACGATCCTTGCGCAAAATAGCACGACCCGTGCGCCTGCTTTGGATGCCAAAATAATTACATTTTGCCTTTTTATGGCTTGTAATTGGCTTTAACTCAGATTGTAATTGGCTTTCATTGCTTGTAATGTTCTTTAACTCATTTGCTTAAAAGGGATATACAAAAATGTATTTGTTTTCTCCAAGGAGGAATGGGAATCTTTTGCGTCATTGTTGCCAGCACCACCACCTTTCTTCCAAGGGTTATTCAAAAAAATACGAGAAGCAAAAATTGAGAAAAATATTGTTGTTGAGGTAGATCAAAATAATGGTAAAGTGGTAGTGGAAGATGATTCACAAGAGATATACCATGAAATGGAGAGTACAAAGGAAATTGAAATTTCTCCCTTGAATAAGTATATTAATTTAAATGCATGTGTGGATGTTACAATGTTGTGCCCCTTATCTTATTTTTCACCTTCCTTTGTGAAAATAACATTTGACCTAGGAGGAATTGAAAATAAGATCTTATTGCTTACACAACATCCATTTTACAAGCCATGGGATCCAGGAATATGTTTTCATTCTTCATGTGTCACTTGGTCTTTATGCTTCAAGCAATGGGACCCAGGAATAAGTCTATAAAGGGAAAAGATCAAGCTAATGACCATAAACGAGTGCTGCGTGGGAGGCAACCCACGGGTTTACCTTTTCTTTGTTTTGTTGGAATAAGAAGAAAAGCTACATATGCTAGTCAATGTGAGCTTTCTACCCCTCTCATATATTCTATTCTGTTATACATTGAGGACAATGTTTGGTCCAAGAATGGGGGGTATCTTGCCCTTTTTACTGTTTTTCTTGCTTTTTGTTTTTATTGAGTCTAGTTTACTTTGAATAAATATCATCTCCCCTTCTTACAAGTCTTTGTGAACTTCCTAAAAGCATTTTTTTTAAAAGGGCCTCTTTTGGATAAATATTTGAGTTTCATAGCATTCATCAAGGTGGGCTGGCTGATAAAAATAATATAATTGTTTGTTTGTTGTTGCTTCTTGGGTTTTCACACACACACACACACATTCTTGAGACTGGCTTTTGGTTATTAGTACTATTAGAAAGATTGAAAAGAAACTAGTAATCTAGTTCTCTTAGTGACATTCACCAGATGCGAGGTTATTGGAGAAAAATGTCTGAGTTGGGGTATCCAGAACAAAAAAAAAAGAAAAAGAAAAGAATAAATATGCAAATTAGTACATCAAGCAAAAGGGGATGACCACTTTAGTTCAGATTGAAAATTTTAAAAATTAAAAGTTGTTAGCCTGCATGTGAAATCAAAGAAAAAGAAAAAAATGCTTGAATGCCCAGCTTATAAAAACCCTTCTTTGAGACCCGGTCTAGTGAATGGAAGACCCAAGCTTAAGAATGCGAGGGAACTCGTTCTATGCTGACATTGATATCCTTTCTAATGTGTTGATACCTCAAACTTGTCTCTTAATTCACAAAAAGCCTAAGTAGTAAGTCTCGAATCAAAGAAGTGCTGAAATTGACTGCCGGTTCACTTAAAATCTCTGTATGAATTTAGAATTTTTCCAAAATTTGTCTAATGGGTTTTATAGTTTTGCTTGAGGACAAGCTAAGATTCAAGCATGGGGGAGTTTGATAAGTCCAATTTATGTGTCTTTTTAGTACTTATTTTTATTAAGTTATTCGGTATTTTAGTTCTATTCTAAAGTTATTTTACTACCTTTTCGTTTTATTTTAATTTCAAGCTAAGTATTGGGAAAAGAGAAAAATATGAGCTTCAAAAGCAAGATGTCAAAGTCTCAAGGCCAAAGGAAACAATAAGGGTCAAAATAAAGCAAGGAAGGTCAAGAATTAAGCCAAGAGGTAGACCTTGTCGATGCACCCCAAGAGCATACTTATACGTCCAAGCGCGGATTCAACAGTTTTATACACGTTTACACCATTTTGGTCATATCTCACAATCCAGGAATCCGATTGAGGAGTTCTTTGATGCGTTGGAAAACTAATAAAAATTCTATCTTTATAGTCTAGTAGCATGCATGAACCATGCACAAAATATCACGATCCGTGCGCAAAATAGCACGACCCGTGCGCTTGCTTTGGATGCCAAAACAGTTACATTTTCCTCCTTTATGCCTTGTAATTGGCTTTAACTCTGATTGTGATTGGCTTTCATTGCTTGTAATGTTCTTTAACTCTTATGTTCCCTAGCTTAGCTTATAAATAGGATAGATTTCTTAGTGCTAAGAGGATCCTTTGTCATTGCAAACACTCATCAAAGTAAATTCTAAGTTCTTTATGCAAGTTATATTTTTCTTTTAAGTTCTTATGCTTTTACTTTACGCTTTTTATTCTTCTTGCACTTTACAATTCTGTTTGTATTTTTCTGCACTTTTAATTTCTGCACTTTATCGCTTTCATTTACATTTCCAATTCATTTACATTGAGTCATTTACAATTGCGCAATTTACAATTCCGTCATTTATATTTCCGTCATTTACAATTTATGTCTTCTTCTTCTCCTTCTTCTAAGTTTTTGTCTACTATGATCATGAGTGAGTAGACTCCTTTAAGTCTTGGGATTGTGGGACTAATCCAATGATAGACCCCAAACAATCCCAAGTCTAAACTCTACTTTGTTAAAGTCTATATTTTAATTTAATCCAATCAATTTTAAAGTTTTATTCCAAATATCATATGAAGAACCGAGAGGTGAAGTTTGATATTGGACCTATGGGATTAAACAAGGGAAACAAAACATGAAAATAGTTTTGGCACTCTTGAGACTAAAAAGGCTTGTACTTAAGGGGTTTTGGCGATAATCAACCATGAGAGTAGGTTTGATTATTGGTTCAAGACACACTTTTGTATTCCGAGAGGAAACTTGAATTACCATTGAATGTCTTGTTCTTAAAATATGAACCTTACATAAAATAGAGAATGGATGCGGGATTGTGAATTCATTATATCATTGTGATGAAACCACAATCCTAGGACACTTTTATTTATAAATTTAAAACCAAAACAAACATCTCTTTCTACTAAATAATTTCTTTTAGCTAATCAAAACCGAAAATAAACATCTCTTTCTATTACGCGATAAAACCGTGCACTTGCGGCCTATCATGCCACTATCTCGACTGACATCCTTCAACCGTTCCACCGCAGTCCCTCCCTGGACCCCTCCTTGGCCCCCCTCCTTCCACAAAACAAGGTGAGAATCTGACATTCAAAAGAGTCGGGAAGCTATATTGCAGGCGGTAACGACATGGGGTGACTTGCGCCTCTCCCTCGAGCAAGCCGATAAAGAGTTGTCCTTACCCCATGCCGAAGTTCAACCTAAAGTAGGCAACCGTACTCCTCCCCTAGAACCTGCACTTCTTGAAAACATTCCTGCAGCCGATGCAGTTGGTAACATCGGGACCAGTGTTCTCACCGAGGCGGGTTCAACAGTATCAGAGGTGTGCGCATCAACCAAACCCTTACCTGAAAACCTGGAAGCATTCGGTGAAGCAGCGACAATGGAGGTGTCCGAGCCTATTGTAGATACTCCTCCTCCCTTGGCCGCCACTGATGCTGAGGCCCCTATGGTCATTGATGGGGATAAGGAGGAGTAGTTAGGTCTTGTTCTTCTGTACGTTTACTATTTTTCTTTTGCACAGGCCGCCGGTGTGTGGAAAACCTCTTCGACAACATTATATGTTATATTAATCATGTCTTTTGCATACTTTTCCATAGAGTAGGATAGTACGCTTTTAGATATTTGCCACTGATTTTTGTTTCAAATTCCTCCCATTCCATGGAGATTAACCTGTAGGCTCCCCCACTGTAGACTTTCCTCACAATGTAGGGTCCATCCCAATTTGGCGACCACTTATCGAACTTGGGGTCCTTTACCCCGAGTGGCAAGATAGTTTTCCAAACTAGGTCGCCTTCAACAAACTTCTTAGGCTTAACATGTTTGTTGTAGGCCGGGTCGTTTTGATTTTGTTGAGTTCCATTTTGCCGAGGGCAGCCAATCTGTCATCGTCCACTGAATCCAGTTCCATTAACATGGCTTGTTGGTATTCATCGAGGCTGAGTGAATGCTGTTGAGCCACCCTCATCGATGCCACGCTTATCTCGAGTGGCAGCACTACATCTTGCCTGTCAACCATCCAATAGGGAGTTATTCCCGTGATTGTAGACTTTGAATTTCTCACATCCCACGGGACTTCATTTAAAGTCTCATGTCACCGCCTGGGCTTATCTTAAAGTCTCATGTCAACGCCTGGGCTTATCTTATAGGCATAACTTCTACCCACTTGGTGAAATAGTTTGTGGCTACAATGATAAAATTATGTCCCTTAGGGCTCGAGGGGTATATATTTCCAATTAAGTCCATGGCCTATCCTCTAAATGGCCACGGCTTGACAATGGGGTGTAGATCATCTGCGGGCACCCTTTGGATGGCCCTATGCAGCTGGCAAGCCTCACACCCTTTGGCAAATTGGAAGCTATCGACTGTTAACGTCAGCCAATAATATCATTCATGTAAATCATCCATTTCATGATGGGACCTGACCTGTGGAAACCACAAATCCCTTCATGAATTTGAGCCATAACCAAGTAGGACTCTTTCCTTTTGAGGCATCGCAAGAGTACCCCCATTAACGCTCCTTTTATATAACTCATCGTCTACTAGGACATATTTGAGGGCCCTTTCCTTAATCTTGAAATTGATCCCCGCCGTAGGGTTACGCAAGTAGTCTACTATTATTCTAATACCTCAGCCGGATCTTGCTCTGTCGTCGTCCTAATGCAAAACCTTGATCATTGCCCCCTTATATCCAACATCGGCAAATAACTTCAATAAATTATGAGCCGAGGCATGAAGTTCCCTCAACTAGGTGTTATAGCATTTATATTCTCCCGTGATTTGCTTAATTACCAGTTGAGAATCACATTTTATTTCTACATACTGGGCATTAATGGCGGCCAAAACATCAAGTCCAAAGATCAGGGTTTCATACTCGGCCTAACTATTGGATGCCTCATCTTCTATCCTGCACATGAACTTCCACGTCTTGCCACAAGGGCTAGATATAATCACCCCAACACCTGCCCCTGTTTGGGTGCTCGAGCCATCGAAAATGAGGACCCAAGACTTTAACCCTATATAGTTGGCGGGCTCGGCTGGTGGGTCTTGCACCTCCACGCATGGGTGTTGTGCAACGAAATCGGCTAAGGCCTGTCCCTTAATGGCCTTCAATAGTACATAAGTTAAAGCAAATGCATTTAATTTAATGGCCCACTTTACAAGTCGACCTTGCAAGACAGACCGATTAAGAAGGTACCTAATGATATCTAGTTTGCAAACAACTAGAACTTCCTTTGGCGATAGATAATATTACAATTTAGTACATGCATTGAACAGTGATAAACAAAGTTTTTCATAGGAGAGTATCTAGTTTCCGCGTCATTGAGAATCCTACTGAGATACTAAATAGCTCGCTCGGTGCCGTTATCATCGTCCTGTGCCAATAGGCAGCTGATGACTTGGTCCTTGGCCACAATGTAGAGCTTCAAAAGTCTTCCCAGCCAAGGAGGAACTAGGACAGGAGGATTTGCAAAGGCAGCCTGATAACTCTCATTGGATGTTCTTAATTAATTAGTGTTTTATGCTTGTAAATATTGTGTTTTGAATAGTAAAGGTTGCATTCCTGGGTTAGTGATCTTTGGCACTATGGTGCCCAATTTGTGCTTTAATTTGTGTGTTTCATTGCTGCAGCAACAGATGCCACATCAATTGCTTTCTTGCATAAGATGAGAGAGAATGCTGGAAGCGCTGATTTTAGAGAGAATGCTGGAAGCGCATTCTAGCTGGCAAGCAAGGACAAGCGCAAGACTTCAGAAGCCAGCACCTGGAGCATGGAATATTCCACCTTTTTGTTGGGCACATGTACTTATGGGCACGCAAGTTGACAAGGGGCGCCTCCAATTATGATTTTCTTTGATCATGTACCCTAGCACTATATAAAGTCTTCCCTTCCTCTTCATTTATCATGCTAGGTCTGGAAGTAGAAAGCTTAGAAATAGCTTTCTTCCATTATAGCACCGAAGCTACCTCAAATTACTAAAGTTGGAAGATCACTGCTGAAAGTGTTGCTACAGCAAAGACAGGAGCTAACCATACTTGGAGAATTGCTATCTTGGGAGCTGATTCGGATCTCCAAGCCTCAAATCTTGGAGCTTACCATCGGTTTCCTCATCTTTGTATAATTCCTTCCTTGTATTTCTTAGTTATGACTTTAGCATTTATGTTCAAGTTATTTTTCTTGTGTTGTTCGCTCATTATGAGCTAAATACTCATAGTTAGAATGTTGGGATCTATGTAATGAAGTTTTAGTGCATTTAATGAAGTGTGTTTGATGTTTAAGCATTTTATCTTTTGCGAAATTAATATTTCCATCTTAAATTAGGAATGGCCAACTAATTTCAAGTAGCATTTGTAAATTCTAAAAAGGTTTATAAATAGATCTCAAAAGATAATATGGATAGTGAGTATTAAAGGACACTTTAATACTTATTGCTTAAACCCTAGACATAGGAGGGGAAATCCATAAGGTGATCACCGTGGGTGCGTAAGTAGCCTAGGGTGAATATATTTAGCACCTAGACATAGGCTCCTGTAGCAAAACCCTAGTGAAAGTATTTGAAAAAATAGCAACTGTTGCGACAGCATCTAATGCTGCAGCATCAGATGCAGCATTAGTGCATCTGATGATGCTTTTAAGCTCAAACTTTTCCCATATTCCTTGAAGGATAGAGCTAATGCCTGGTTAAATTCCTTAGATCCTAACTCTATCACCACTTGGAATGAAATGGCTGAAAAGTTCATGACTAAATTTTTTTCACTATAAAAAATGCCAGCATGAGAACTGAAATTACCTCTTTTAGAAAAACTAAATTTGAAACACTCTTTGAAGCATTGGAAAGATTTAAAGAATTGCTGAGAAAGTGCCCTCATAATGGGTTGCCTCTGGTTGTTCAAATGGAAACCTTTTACAATGGTTTGGAACCTCAGACTAGGCTTATGCTTGATGAATCTTCTGGTGAAGTTTTTCTGAATGGTTGATACACTGATGCTTATAATCTCATTGAGACAATTGCTGCAAATAGTTATCAATGGCCTACAGCCAGGGTGAGTGCTCAGAAGATAGTGGCTGGGATGCATGAAGTGAGTGAAGTCACTGTTTTATCTGCTCAAGTAGCATCCCTTACCAATATGATCAAAAATTTAAGCACACGTAGTGCTACAGCAACGGAAGCTAAACTAGAAGCAAAAGTTGCAGCAATTGAACAAGCTCCAGCAGGTTTTACCAGTTGTGTTTGCTGTGGAGGAGGTCACCTATATGAAGAATTCCCAGCAAACCCTATCTCAGTAACCTATGTTGGATACAACAAAAATCATAACCCTTATTCAAATACCTACAATCCTGGGTGGAGGGATCATCCAAATTTCAAATGGGGTAACAATGCAGCACCTGCTGCAGCTCCAGCAACACCACCAGGATTCCCAGCTAAACCCAAGGCAACAGCAGCCCCAACAGCAGGTAATTTCATGGAAGCTATGCTTAAAGCTTTCATGAATGAAACCAAGACTCAATTTCAAACTCTAGGAGCTGCTATCAAGACTCATTCTGCCATTACGTATTTGATTGCCATGAAAGATGCAAAACCTAGGTTAATATGATGGGTTCTCCTCCTCCAAGAATTTGATCTTGAAATTAGAGATAAAAAGGGGGTGGAGAACCAAGTTGCTGATCATTTGTCTAGATTGGAAGGTGAAAGTGCAGGTAACCACAATGGAGAATTCAAGGAGTGCTTCACTGATGAACAATTTGCTCGCAGTCGGTGCTGCAGCAGCCGATGCTGCAGTTCCTTGGTATGCAGACATTGTGAATTTCTTGGTCAGCAAAGTAGTGCCTTGTGATATGACACCTCAACAAAAGAAAAGGTTCTTTCATCTTGTCAAGCAATATTTCTGGGATGAACCTTTTCTTTACAAAAAGTGCCCTGATCAAATACTGAGAAGATGCGTGGCTGATGAAGAACAGCACTTGGTGTTGCAGCAATGCCATGTAGCACCATACGGTGGTCACTTTGGAAGAATGAGAACAGTATCTAAGGTGCTGCAATCTGGTTACTATTGGCCTACCCTATTCAAAGATGCTCATGATCAGCTTAAAAGGTGTGATAATTGTCAAAGGACAGAGAATATCTCAAGCAAACATGAAATGCCATTGACCAACATTTTAGAGGTTGAACTCTTTGATGTTTGGGGAATAGATTTCATGGGACCTTTTCCCCCTTCTTTTGGCAATCTATATATACTGGTGGCTGTGGAATATGTGTCTAAACGGGTTGAAGCTATTGCTCTGCGTAACAATGATGCCAAGTCTGTCAGCAAGTTCTTGTAAAGAAACTTCTTCACCAGATTTGGAACTCCTAGGGATATTATCAGTGATGAAGACTCTCATTTTTGTAACAAGCTGACAGAGAACCTTCTTGCCAAATATGGAGTGAAGCACAAGATAGCTACTGCCTACCACCCTCAGACAAGTGGCCATTGTCTAACATAGAGATAAAAAGATTGCTTGAGAAGATGAAAGGACCTGCAAGGAAGGATTGGGCCAATCATTTGGATGATGCTTTATGGGCCTATAGAACTGCATTCAAAACTCCATTGGAAATGTCTCCTTATAGAATTGTCTGTGGCAAAGCCTGCCACCTTCCATTAGAGCATCAACATAAATCATTTTGGGCAATTAAAAATTTTAAGTAATTGAATGAGCTTGAAGAAATGAGGCATTTTGTTTATGAGAGTGCAGAACTGTACAAAGCCAAGACCAAGGTTTAGCATGCCAGAAAAATCCAAAGGAAGGAGCTTATTGAAGGGGCGAAGGTTCTGTTGTTCAATTCTAGACTCAAATTTTTTCCCTGGGAAGCTCAAATCAAGGTGGTCTGGTCCAGTTAAGTTTATCAAGGTGTATCCCCCTGGTGTTGTGGATATGTATGATGAAGCTATTAATTCAACATTCAAAGTCAATGGTCATAGTGTCAAGCCATATTTTGGAGAGCCTGTGGCGAGGGACAAGGTCACCACAGAATTACAAGACCTCTAACATTAGTGTAACACCCTCAAATTTTAATTTTTTTTTTATTTTTTTAAAACTGTTTTCACTTGCGTGCTTTCTCATGGCGACGCGTGTAAATTTAATCGCAGAATTTCAGTGTTTTTTTTCCAAACCAAAAGTAGATTTAGAACCTAATATATTATATTAGGTTGAGGTTTAAATTTCGTTCCGAAATCCCCTGGAATTTGGAGGCATTTTAGACTCACTGGATGAAATTTAACCGTTTAAAAACCTCAAATCTAACACAAATTCGATGAAATTCACCGTCATGATTCTAGAAGTCATTTTTATTATTAGAGAACAAATATACTAATTTGTAGGCGACAGAAAATGAGAAAGCTCATTTTCTCTACAAGATGAGTAAAAGACGTGGCCAAAAACACCGAAGCAAGGAACCGGTTGAGAGAACGAATCACAAAAAATACTATGAAATAATTTCCCTAGAATATCCATGATCAATTTAGCATAACTCATTTAACATCAAACGCGATGTTAAATAGTCGAAAACGCTATCTAAGACACAATTGTATTATTCCATTATTATTTGCTAAAAATATGTAGATATTTGTTTAGTAAACTTAACCACTAAGTTTAGCTTTTAAAACAAACAAAAAAAAAAGAGAAATCACCCCTTTTTTAAACCCCATCAGCAGTAGCACCTCACCCCCATTATCACCCTTCAAAGGTTTTCAATCTCCATTCTCTTATTCTGTCATCTTTCAACCACGTATCACCACTTTCAGCTAAAATCATCTCATCATTTCTCCCTCTCTACCATAGACCCATAACACCCTCTCTTCCTCACAGTCTCTTCATTTCTTTTATTCTGTTATGAACTAAATTCAAGGACACAGCAATTTGAAGTGAAAAACGTGTACTGTGTTATTTATTCACTTCAATGATCAACTTTCCAGCAATGGGAAAGGCAATAGTACACTGCTCAATTGTATCAAATACAGAGAAAATAGGAAGGATGAAGTACAGGAAAGAAGGGGAGAGGGAATCCAAGAGGAGAGCACACAAATCACATGATCCTCTCTCTTTCCTACCAGCTCACTCTATATAGTGCTGTGAGTCACAAAATCTTTCAGCAAGGAACTTGGGATTCTCTTTCTCTCTCCACGTTGTGGCAAATCTATCCCACTCACCTCAGATATTTCTTCTTTGCTGATATTTCCATTTTTGCCCATTACATCACCATCCCCATTAAGAGCAACCTTGTCCTCAAGGTTGAATGTTGGATAGTTGTCCTTCAGCTCTGTAACAGCTTCCCAGGTGGTTTCTTCCATTGGCAAATTCTCCCATTTCACCAGCACTTGAGAGATGAATTCGTTCCCTTGTTTCACAGACCTCCTTTGCAATATCTGTTCTGGTTGTATAACAGGTCCATTCTCAGTTACCGTGAGAGGTAATGGTAGATATTGTTCAGAATTGTCCCCTTTAAAAGGCTTCAATTGTGACACATGAAATACGGGATGTATTTTTGCTGTCTCCGGTAACTTGAGCTTGTATGCTACCGCTCCAATCTTAGCTTCCACAGCAAATGGACCGAAATATCGCATACTCAGCTTCTGGTTCTTTCTTAAGGCAACTGGGTGTTGTCTATAAGGTTGGAGCTTGACCAACACTAAGTCTCCCACCTGCAGTTGTAAATCAGATCTTTTCTTGTCAGCCTGGTGTTTCATTACCTGCTGTGCTCTCACCAAATTCTTCTTCAATTGCTCTAAGAGAACATCTCTATCCGCAAGTTGCTGCCTCACCTCAATTGGATCCTCTGTACTGGCCACGTATCTGAGTAGTGAAGGTGGATCCCTGCCATAGACCACCTTGAAGGGTGTCATGCCCATACTAGTGTGGAATGATGTATTATACCAATACTCAGCCCATGTAAGCATCTTATACCACCTTTTAGGATTGTTGAAAGTGAAGCATCGCAGGTACATTTCCAAGCACTTATTGAGAGCCTCAGATTGTCCATCGGATTGAGGATGATAAGCAGTACTCATGTTAAGCGTGGTGCCCTGCATTGCAAATAAATGCTTCCAAAAACTGCTTGTAAATACTTTGTCACGATCGGACACAATAGACCTTGGCATCCCATGAAGCTTCACTATATGATTCATGAATAACTCTGCTACTGTCTTACTGTTAAAATCAGACTTGAGGGGAATAAAATGACCATATTTAGATAGCCTATCCACCACCACTAGGATAGCAGTGAACCCAAAAGAGAGTGGCAGTCCAACTATAAAATCCATTGCAATATCCTCCCAAATTTGAGCTGGTATCGGTAATGGTTGCAATAGCCCCGCAGGCAATGTGTCTTGGCTTGCTGGCAAATTGTGCAGTGAGCTATAAATTTCTGTACATCCTGTTTCATTGCTTTCCAATGAAACTGAGAACTTATTCTAGCCCTTGTGCGTGTCACACCAGCATGTCCACCAATTGGTGAGCTATGAAACTCCCTCAAGATTGTTTGTATCAAGTTCTCATTGTTTGGCACCACCCGTTTCTGTCTATACAGTAGCAGTCCTTCTTTTACTGAGTGTTGTGGCCAAGCAGCAGGTGTAGCTTCTACTTTCTTAAGCATTTCTTGTATCCAAGTGTCTTGTTTACACACCTCTTTGAATTCCTTCAAGAAATCAGGCTGCACTATCGAACACATCATCATGAAAACTCTTGAAAGAGAATCAGCAGCAATATTCTCTTTCCCTGGTTTATATTCAATAGTGAAATCATATCCCAGGAATTTATGTAACCACTCTTGTTGTTCCGGCGTTTGTAAGGATTGATCAAGCAAGCTCCTCAAACTCTTTTGATCCGTTCTAATCACAAATTTGTGACCCAAGAGGTAATGTCTGAACTTTGCCAATGCTTCAGTAATAGCTAGGAGTTCTCTGAAGTAAGCAGACTTCTTCTGCATCCTTGGGGCTAGCTTCTTAGAGAAATAAGCAACCGGGTGGCCATTTTGATGGAGAACTGCTCCCACTCCAGTGCCTGAAGCATCTGTCTCCAGTATAAACTGTTCCTTGAAGTTTGGCAATGATAGTACTGGTGCAGAAATCATGGCCTGTTTGAGCTGTTGAAAGGCAGTTTTTGTTACATCATTCCAATTGAAATTATCCTTCCTGAGAAGGTCAGTAAGTGGCTCTGCAAGCTTGGCATATGACTTAATAAACCTCCTATAGTAGCCTATGAGGCCCAAGAACCCTCTAAGTTGCTTGATATTTGTAGGAGTAGGCCAATTCTTCACTGCTTGCACTTTACTATCCTCCATTGCCACACCACTGCCAGATACAATGTGACCAAGATACTCCACTTCTAACTGTCCAAATGAGCACTTTGACAGTTTGACAAATAAAGTGTGCTTCTGCAGAGTCTGTAACACAGTTTCTAGGTGTTGTAAATGAGCATGCCATGAGGAACTATACACCAAAATGTCGTCAAAAAACACCAATACAAATTTACGAAGTACAGACTGAAAAATCTCATTCATCAAGCATTGAAATGAGGCTGGAGCATTGGTTAATCCGAATGGCATCACCAACCATTCATAATGTCCATGATGTGTTCTAAATGCTGTCTTGCTTCTATCTTCAGGTTGGATAAGAATTTGATGATATCCTGACCTAAGATCAAGCTTAGAAAAAAACTTAGCACCATACAATTCATCTAGCAATTCATCAACCGTTGGCATAGGGAAGCTATCCTTAATAGTTATAGCATTTAAAGCTCTATAATCAGTACAAAAACGCCAACTACCATCTTTTTTCTTTACCAATACAATAGGAGAAGAAAAAGGACTAGTACTCGGTTGGATAATACCTTGGCTCAGCATTTCATGTACCATCTTCTCAATTTGTTCCTTCTGACTGTGAGGATATCTGTATGGCCTGACTTTGACTGGTTTGGACCCTTCTATCAGTGGGATAGCATGATCTTGTGTTCTCTGTGGTGGAAGGCCAGTAGGTGTTTTGAATACCGCTCTGTAAGTATAAAGTAATGTTGCAAGTTCTGGTGCAATATCGTGTGGCATATCTTTCCATGTATCCTCCTCTACTTCTGATGGAATGATTTGGACAGAGAAACATTCATCCACTGCTTTTGTATGTTGCAATCTTTTCAATTGATGGAATTGTGCAATTTTTGGTTGTTGTTTTCCCTCACCTTGCAATGTAATAAATTTCCCTTCATGATAAAATTTGATGCATAAGCCGGTATAGTCTGCTACATGAGGCCCTAGTGTAGCAAGCCAGGCAGTTCCCAACACTAAATCCGCACCTGCAACAGGTAATAAGTACACTAGTATATGGAGATTATAGCCCTGCACATGAATAGGTAACCTCCTGATAAATCCATTAGCTGTCATGGATTGACCATTTCCTACTAATACTTTGAAAGCAGTGGCAGGTTCCACTGGTAAGTTGAGAAATTGAGCAATCCTTGGCTGCAAAAAATTGTCTGAGCTGCCAGCATCCACTAGAATTTGAATTTCAGTGTTGCCAATTTTCCCTTGGAACCGAATAGTCCCTAAGCTATTAGCCCCCTTCATTGCATTAAGAGACAAATGATGCACTTGTGGTTGGATCTCACTCTGTTCTGTTACTTCATTCTCTGTTTGCTCAGTGTTTGTCTCTTGTACTTCACTGTTATCTGCATCATCTATTTGCAGCAGCATCATATGCTTATTTGGACACTTATGACCAATTGAAAACTTGTCATCACAGAAATAGCAAAGCCCTTTTTCTTTTCTAACTTGCATTTCAACTGGGGAGATTCTTCTAATATTTGGGTTTCTTTGGTCATTATGCATAGGTCTTGTGGGTGGAGTTGTGAGTATGGGTGGCTGAGATGGTTTGGATAAGAATGAGTTAGGCTTATTTGGATTGAAGGAAGGTCTAGTTTGGTTGTGTAGGTTGGTGTTTGGGCTCTTTACTGGTTTAGGTGGGTTATACTTTTCTTCATAGACTTTGGCAAGGGATAGGGCTTTGACAAGTGAAGTAGGAGTGTGAATCATTACGTCCCTACGTATCTCTGCCTGAAGTCCACTAACAAAGCAATCTATCATAGCATCATTGCTCAATCCATACACACGGTTAGCTAAAGCAGTGAACTCAGTAGAATACTCAGAAACAGAACCATTCTGGGTTAGCTTGAATAATGAAGCTCTAGGGCACTCATATATGGAAGGGCCATAGTCTAATTCTAGTGCTCTAGTGAAATCTTTCCATGTTTTGAATGGTTGACTACGTTGCATTAGCTGAAACCAGGGCACTACGTCTTTCTCCAGATTAACAGAAGCTATAGTAAGTCTATCTTCATCCACCATTCCATAATAATCAAAGAATTGTTCTGCTTTAAGGATCCAGTCCATCACTCTACTACCATCAAATCTAGGAAATTCGAGTTTTACACTTTTTACCTGAATTGGTTGCTTAGTACCAGAGTTGTTTGAGTTCAACGGACCATGGTGGGATGACACTTGCTCGTTCTGCTTCAGTAGCGACTCGAGCGTTGCGGCTATGTGAGAAATTTTGTCATCGAGAGCAACTTGAAAGGCTTCCACCCGCTTCACTCGATCTTCGTTCGTCGCTTCGAATCGGTCAAATCTCGCAGCGATTTCAGCTTGAGCTTCTGCATTTCTGCGAATGTCAGTAACCATTTCCTTCATTCGCGTATTATCCGCCATGGTTGAGATGAAAGCACCAGTTTGTTATGAACTAAATTCAAGGACACAGCAATTTGAAGTGAAAAACGTGTACTGTGTTATTTATTCACTTCAATGATCAACTTTCCAGCAATGGGAAAGGCAATAGTACACTGCTCAATTGTATCAAATACAGAGAAAATAGGAAGGATGAAGTACAGGAAAGAAGGGGAGAGGGAATCCAAGAGGAGAGCACACAAATCACATGATCCTCTCTCTTTCCTACCAGCTCACTCTATATAGTGCTGTGAGTCACAAAATCTTTCAGCAAGGAACTTGGGATTCTCTTTCTCTCTCCACGTCGTGGCAAATCTATCCCACTCACCTCAGATATTTCTTCTTTGTTGATATTTCCATTTTTGCCCATTACATATTCCTTCCTCTCATTTCTTCTCCATAGTTTGGAAACTTAGGAGAATATGGTAAAGCGTGGGTGATCTTTTGTGGGGAATGTTGGCTTGCCTTCTTCCTCTTCGTCCTTCAGGCGGAATATCCGCCGGAAAGTCCACATATCCGCCGGAAAAACCGTTTTTTTTTTTAGAAAAATAATTATTTTTAAAAATCGTTTTATTTAAAAATTAATATTATTTTATTAAAAACTTTAATTGATTATTTTATTAAAAACTTTAATTATTGATAAAAAATAAAATTTAATAATTAATTAGTTTACTATTTTAAAAAAAAATTAGGAATGAAAATTAATCATTAATTTAAATAAATATCCATACAACAACAAAAATATCCATACAATAAAAAAAATATTCATACAACAAAATAAAATAATCCAAAGCTATTTGGGTGGCTGCTGGTCTGACTCATCACCATGATAATAGGTATCATCAGATGCCAGAAAAGCACTAATCGCATCGATATTAAGATCGATGTGGGGCTACTGGGGTGACCGCCGCTGGGGGTGCTGGTTTGGTTGGTTTGGCTGGTGGGGTAACTGCTGCTGGGGCTGTTGGTATGCCTGCTGGTATGGTTGGTATGGCTGAGGTCCATACTGCTGGGAATACTGGGGGTGCATACTGCTGCTGAGGCCACTGCTGAAATGCACCGCCGTAATGCTGTTGCGGCTGCTGCGGCAGGTAGGATGGCATATGTGATGAGAATGGCCTCGAGTGCTGAGACATCAGCTGATCCTGCAAAAACTTAAAGCGCTCCCAATTTAGCGTAGCTTGCTCCGCAGCTAACCTAGCCTGCTCCTCGATGCGCTTCGGCAGCTACCCTAGCCTGCTCCTTCATGCGCTCCTCAGCTATCCTGGCTTTCTCCCGAAGCGCCTGCACTTCCCGTTCATTTTGCTCCTGCCGCTCGGCAAACTGACGCTGAGCCTCGTTCAGTTGCTGCGTCAATTGCGTAACAGCATTCCACTCACCAGCATTGGGAACATAAGAGCGACCAGTACTCGAGGATCCAGAATATTGTGAACCTGATAGACTCAGAATAATGCTTGTTCGGAAAGTAGCCGGTCCAATACCACCCGATCCTACCATACGATTACTCTTTTAGGGACCAACTACTCTCTCCCAAATATCACGAGCTACTCTAGCCTCCTCCGCCGGATCGATATCAGCTGCCCCACTGCTCTGTTGTGACTCATGGTACTCAGTCAGCCCACCCTGGAAGCTCTCCTGAAAAAAATAACCCAACAAATAAATAACTATAGCAAAAGTAGTTTTAATATAATATTCCTCGCCCGATATAAAGATTAATATAAATAATAAACATTAATATATAATTGTAAAAGTAGGTTTACCTGAATATTCCTCGCCCGATCTGTAACAAACTCACCAGTGTCCTCCCGCATATGAAGGTAGCGATGCAACTCAGGCAAAGTGATTGCCCTTTGTTCCCTCGCCTCCAATATATATATATATATATATTATATATATACATATTATTAATTAATACACATGAAATTAATTAATCAAGTAATAAAGTAATAAATTTACCAAACGCATGTGATGCGTTGCAGTATTAACACTCCCCCCTTTGTGTGTGCAGCCACCTTTTTCAGAAGCACGGTTCTTCTTGGCTTTCTTACAAAAATTCCTAAATTCTGGTGTCTGCCAGTACTCCTTTAACCCAGCCCAAGTTGAGTCTCCCATATAAGATGGCTTCGCATTCTTACCGCGCGCCTCCCGCAGTAATTCAGAATAGCGATGGGAACATCTCTTATGGAACACTCTCTCAACTTCTCTTTGCTGCTCTGGTAACCATGTACATTTTTCCTATTTAAGAAATTTACAATAATATTGTTAATTATAAGACAAATTAATTAATCAAGTCAATAAAATAATACACCAAATTAATTATTTCGTAGAACAACTTACCAAAAATGATTTAAACAACCTCCCAATTGCCTCTTCATCTTTTCTAACAACCGTCCAATTCTTCCAGCTGCTGGTGAAATTCTCCTTGATTGTTGTTGTGATGGCGGTAGCTGTAGCCTTCGAAGGAAGAAACCCGGATTAAAAAAAGATGAATTTTATTACACCAAATTATATAAGTTATATAAAAAGCAACAAAAATAAATTAATAAATAATAATGTATATACTTACGAATCGCTAGCAGTCTCCAATATGATACGCCCATCCGTTGTATACCTCACCACCTCATGGTCAACAGTGAATGTGCGTACCCCATCAACATCAACATCTGTCGGGGCTAAGCCCTCAGTAGCATCAGGAATCACTGGGTCCCCTGCAGTACTAGTACTAGCATCGTCAGACCCAGGTGGTGGCAAATATCTGCCACCATAAACAACAACACGAGCAGGCTGAACACGACGCCCTTGGCGAGTAGAAGTCTTCCGCCTGCTAGTGCTGGCGGCATCACTCGTGACAGGTGGAGGAACATATGTCGCGTCATCGGATCCTGAGTGAGATGCCATGACTGTATCTAGACATATACATTTAAACAAACAAACATACACTAAACAAGGTTAACATAAACATACTAAACAAAAATATATAAACATACTAATTAAACAAACATAAATTACATCGTTGATTAAAAATAGGTTAACATATATTGTTGAAACATAAATAACTAATTGGAATCCCATTCATTCTCAAAATCATCATCATCAGAGGAGTGAATTCTTCATACACCAATGTGGTCTGTTGCATCTTCATCAGCATCTTCTTCGTCATCAACTTCATCGCCGGTGTCTGGCTCATCAAATAAACGATTAATGGGTTCAACTTGAATCACTTCATTTACATTAGACATCTCTTCCATTTGATATGGCACATCTTCCACCGTGTCATCATTTGTCTCAATGCGACCTCCTGGTTTTGTTTTAATTGCGACACACCAACCACGCCTATCAATCCGCGTTGATGGATAAGGGACATAATAGACTTGTCTCACATTTTGTGCAATGATGAACGGATCATACAGTCGATATCTACCATTCATTTTAATGTCCACTGTATTTGACTTTGGATTCACCTTTGTTCCTCGAGCAAACGGATCAAACCAATTACAATAAAACACCACTACCTTCTGACTAAAATCTAGATGGGGGTACGAAAGTTCATATATGTGTTGAACCACACCATAAAAATCATCTTCACCTCCTCAAGTGACACCCTTCATGCACACTCCACTATTGACTGTCTCTCTGCCCTGTGTCCATTCATTGGTGTGAAATTTGTATCCATTGACAAAGTATGTGTGCCATTCTTTAACACATCTTCGAGGACCGTCTGATATGTTCCTCAAGTGTTGGTTGGTAGGAGTTAGTGGGAGGGCATAAACATGTTGCCTAAACCACGTTGGAAAATGTGCATTAATATGAGCAGAAGATTGTTGCTCACTTACGTCCTCTGATGACAAGAATTCCCTAAATAGAAATAATTAATTGTTACACATTTTTCTACTTTATATTAACTAATTAAGATCGATAGTTAATGTTGAGGAACATACTCAATAAATGGTTGCACCTCAATACAGTTTATCAACACATGAACATGTGCTGAACTTAACTCTTCATCTGTTAGCCAGTGAATTGACTCCATCCCAGATGGGCGACCGGGTAGACAAAAGACAGACAAAGCTAAATGATGTCTAGGCCATTCAGTATCCATTTCATTTCGACTGCTTCCGGAGCAAACTCATTCTTGAAATAATAAGAACAAAAATGTGTTGTTTCACGGTGTAAGTAAGAAGAACATATTGATCCTTCAACTCTAGCTTTGTTTTCCACCGATCTTTTTGAATCACCCATGAACCTAGAGAAAATGATATTAATTAGGTTTAAATATGTTTTACCCCCCTGCAAAATTACCCATTATCCAGTTACCCCCCCGCAAAAAAAAAATGTTTAAAACAAACCTTGCAACATGTAAAGTTATCCAGTTACCCCCCTGCCGTTAAATTTTCTGTTAAAATATGTAAAATGTCACATATCCAGTTACCCCCCCTGCCACGTGTCACCTTATTATTGGGCCTGTGACACGTGGCAATGACATGCCACGTCAGCTCCTATGTCACCACTGCCATGTGTCACTGACATGTGCCACGTCAGCAGCCAATGGATGGCTGCCACGTGGCACTAGTTATAACACTCAAAATTAAATATTTTTGTGGCTTCCAAGGGTGTTGAACTCGCAACCTCTTACTCACACACACCTCCTAACCATTGAACCACATTAGTATTTGTGATTATTATCTCACCTACAAATATATATTACATCATATGCTACTTAATTTAAAAAAAAAAATCTGCAGTTTCCAGAATCTCCTTCAACCTTCAACGCTAAATGCAGACCTCCTTCAACCTTCAACGCTAAATGCAGATCATCAGAAACAACAACACCAGCAAATCTCCTTCTCTCCCTTCCATCATCAGAAACAACAACACTAGCAAATGGAAACAACAGATCTTAATCTTAATTACAAATCTTAATTACAAATCCAGATTTTTAATTAATTTGTTTCAAATCGTTCAATCATTGTTCATCTTCAATCATCAAATCCAAAAACGCAGAAGATCTGGAAGCCAACAAATCTGTGTTCATCTTCAATCATCAAATCTGTGTTCATCAAAACGCAGAAGATCTGGAAGCCAACAAATGAAGATTGATTGGAAATAATGAAGAAACGAAAAAACAAATTGAAGAAGAAGAAGAAGGATTTGGAGAAGATGATGCGTTGCATCGAATGAGAATCGAATGAAAAACGAAAAACGAAATCTGGGTTGTTGCCAAATCTGGGTCTTCATCATCTTCAATCGTTTTTTCCAGAAACCATACGATGAATCTGCGAGAGAGAGAGAGAGAGAGAGGGGAAACCCAGAAACGTTTTGATTTCAGATTCATGGGTGAAGAAGAAGATCGCGACTGAGAGAGAGAGAACGCGACTAAGAGACGGACGAGAGAGAGAGAACACGACTGAGGGAGAAGGGTGGAGAAGAAGATCTGAGAGAGGAGAGGAATTTGCTGTAAAGTGAAGTGAACGACTTCTCTCTCTGTCTCTCACGCACAGCTCTCTCTCTCTCTCTCACCTGGCTTCTCGTTCTCTGTTCTCTCTCTAGCGGTGGCGCTCTTCTCTTCTCACAGAGTCACGGTGGTGAGAAGGTTTCTCTCACGCATAGCTCTCTTCATCTCTCTCTCTCTCTCTCTCTCTCTCTCTCTCTCTCTCACAGGTTAGCTCTCTGCCTTCCCTTCTCTTCTCACGGAGTCATAGATGATGAAGATGATGAATGATGAACCCAGTAACTGATGAAGATGAATGTTGTAGATATTTTTTTTTAACAAAAGTAACAAATGATGTAATAAATATTTGTAGGTGAGATAATAATCACAAATAATAATGTGGTTCAGTGGTTAGGAGGTGTGTGGGTGAGTGAGAGGTCAAAGGTTCAACACCCCCCTTGGCCAGAAAAATATTTAATTTTGAGTGTTATAACTAGTGCCACGTGGCAGCCATCCATTGGCTGCTGACGTGGCACATGTCAGTGACACATGGTAGTGGTGACATAGGAGCTGACGTGGCATGTCATTGCCACGTGTCACAGAGGCCCAATAATAAGGTGACACGTGGCAGGGGGGGTAACTGGATATGTGACATTTTACATATTTTAACAGAAAATTTAACGGCAGGGGGGTAACTGGATAACTTTACATTTTGCAAGGTTTGTTTTAAACATTTTTTTTTGCGGGGGGGTAACTGGATAATGGGTAATTTTGCAGGGGGGTAAAACATATTTAAACCTATTAATTAACATGATAATCATATATTTTAAACTTGTTTCTTATATTATAAAAATTAACTGACCTTTCAAACGGATACATCCATATGTATTGGACAGGTCCACCAAGTTTAGCTTCATATACGAGAAGCACCGGTAGATGCTCCATAGAATCAAAGAAACCAGGCAAAAATACTCTCTCCAACTTGCATAAGATAAGTGGGATGTCTTGTTCTATTTTTGAAAGATCATCAGCTTTTAGCGTTGCAGAACACAAATTCTTAAAGTATTGACTTATTTCAATGAGTGGATTCAAAATGTGTGTTGGCAACGAACTAAAAGCGATAGGAAGTAAGCACTCCATAAATACATGACAATCATGGCTCTTCATCCCATGCAACCTCCCATTATCCACATCTGCACATCTAGATAAATTGGAAGAATAACCGCCTGGCGTTTTCAACTTTTTTCCTCCATATTTAAGACTAAAAGCATTTGTGTCAACCATGCAAATCGGACACGCCGTCTTACCATGTGTCCCACATCTAGACAACATTCCATAGGCAGGGAAGTCATTAATGGTCCACATCAAAGCCGCCCTCATCACAAAGTTTTGTTTGCGTGCTGCATCATAAGTTAAAACACCATTCCACAACCTTTTTAGGTCATCAATCAAAGGTTGCAAATATATGTCAATACCAGCTGTTGGATTACTTGGTCCTGGAATAATTGAATTTAAAAACATGTATGGTTAGACATACACATTTCTGGAGGAAGGTTGTATGGGGTAACAATAACTGGCCAACATGAATACCGGTTTGCCTCTGCTCATCCCTTTCCAACTGACACGATAGCGTGGCTCTCCACACAACTTGCATTCCGACAAATCTCCATCATTTATGCCAAACTCATTGTTATAATAGAGCATGCAACCAGACACACAACAATCAATTCTTTTAGGTTTTAAGCCAGGCTTCGATACCAGTCTTTTAGCTTCATAATACCTTTGCGGCAAAAGCCCTCTAATGGGGGTTGCATCCAACATCATTTAGGTCATCTATTCCATGCACAACTCAGCAAAATTATATTGAGACTTAAGACCCAACAACCGAACACACATTGATAATTTTGAGTCTTTAGATCCTTCAAATAATGGTTTATTTGTCTCACTCAAATACATGTAAAACCTTTGAGCTTCCTCATTTGGAACTTCTTCAGCATCATATTCGTGTTCTTCAAAATCCAAATTTACTCCATAAGCGTCAGATATCATTCCTTGATAAACATCTAACGGTTGTATAATTTGGCCTTCAGATGTCGTAGTCGCTGGATAACTACTTGATGTGGGAGCTACTACTTCAACCGGAACATTAACCGCAGGAACTGCAGCTACCCCTGGGCCTACTTCCCTGTGATGAGTCAATATCCAATAATTTGGCCTAAACCCATTATTAACATCCTGGGCCCTTTTTTTACTTAGTAGACTACCCAGCGATGCACTCATGATCTTCTCTACCCCCCATGTAGAGTTTTTGCCTTCCGTGGGAATCGAACCATGTACCCTGAGGCTTAGGTACATGCTCAATGCATTCCCACTATCAGTTGATCTAGTAGCTCAATTGGTAGTGGGAATGCATTGAGAGTGTACCTAAGCCTCAGGGTACATGGTTCGATTACCACGGAAGGCAAAAACTCTACATGGGGGGTAGAGAAGATCATGAGTGCATCGCTGGGTAGCCTATTAAGTAAGAAAAGGGCCCAAGATGTTACAAAAAAGGCGCACAAAGCAAGTCTAACTTCTTCATTTATTATAAATCGAAAGGAACATTTCAAGCACGGACATCTAATACCGCCTTGTTGCGCAAATTCTTTATGACACTTAGCACAAAAATAAACTCTTCTACTCCTTCTACAAAACGTTGCTTTAAACCGGATCTTCCAGGAAACAATCGATCATACATCCAACTACGATCCATAATTTCAAGATCTATGTACTACACTACAACGTAAATGAAATAAACTATCAAATAAACTATCAATTACTTTATATTTTGATATATATTGATATATTAATTACTTTATTTTGATATATCAATAAACTATCAATTACCAGCAACACAATGAATTTTTAGATAATGTTATATATTAATAAATTAAACATTATAAATAATAATGTCAAATTTAATTTTAAATTTCAATTTTTATAAGACAATATCTGTTAATCAAATTTATAAGTAAACTTAATAAATAAGTTTTTTCAATATAAATTATTTTGTATTATTATTGCAAAAAAAATTTGTAACAAAATTTTACTATAAATAGTGAAGTAATTAATATTTTATTAATTTTAATATTATACCAAAAATGTGATTTGAGAAAACCAACTTCTAAGACACGACAATGAGACACACGAACATGTATTCAAATCATCGACAATAAGCGTTATTAAAAGACACCAAGGACTAAAAAAAATCCCAAATTTTACGGTGACCAAAAGTTGGTAAAATTTTTTTAGACACTAAAAAAATCCATATATATATATTGATATATTAATTACTTTACTTTGATAACTAACCGTAGTGAAGAGAAGACTCTGACTTGAAGTGTATTCCCAACTCGAACAAAGAGGAAAAATGAGGAACGCAAACTCAAACAATACCTAAACAAAGAACACCACAATTAGTAACAAACTCATATTATAAAATATTCAAAAACTAAAACTATTAACTCATGTTATAAACATACCTTAGATCGAAGAAATTTTCCAAAGAGAGGAAGAGATTTAGTAGAGAGAGGAAGAGAATTCGTAGGGAGGAAGAGAGGAATTTCAAGAAGAGATTTAGTAGAGAGAATGAGAGTATTGGTAGAGGTGTGAAGAAGAAGCGGAGAATGGAGAAGGGATTTATATAAAAGAAACGATGTCAAACGGTCAAAAGGCAGAATCCGCCGGAAATGTCATTTACCGGTGGATTTTGGGGATTTCCAGCAAATCAAGGGATTTCCAGCGGATTTTCAAGGGTTTCCGGCGGATTTTCAAAAATCAAATCCCCCGCCCTTTTCAAAAAATCCGCCAGAAATGATGTTTTCGGCGGATTTTAGTCGGGTCGTCATTTCCAGCTGATTTGTAGGTATTTTCGGTGGATTTTTAGGTATTTCTGACGGATTTTTTAATTTTTTTTCTCGTAGACCCAAATCCGCCGAAAATACATAAAAATCCGCCGGAAACACCTAAAAATTCGCCGGAAATACCTAGAAAATAAACGGCTCAAATTTGTGATCTAAAATTTTGATCAACGGCTCATGTTTCCCCACGCCTATTATAAATTGGGCTTCAGCTTTCCCTTCTACTTCACAAAAACCCTAACCCCTTCTCTGCTTCTTCTCCACCAAATCATATAAACACAAGAAAAAATTCCCCTAACACAATACTCAGAGGATTCTTCCCTCACTATCATTCATCATCAGGGCACACTACTAGAAAAACAGTTTTTAGCGTCGGCCAAAAGCCCACGCTAACAGGCCAAAAGCCGACGCTAACTGTGAATTAGCGTCGGGTTAGCGTCGGCCACGTGTCGACGCTAAAATGTTCGAAGGTAATTGTAGCGTCCCATTAATTTAGCCGACGCTAACTTTAGCGTGGGCCTGGCCGACGCTAAAGCCGACGCTACTGTCAGGGCCGACGCTACTTAGTCAATCAAAAAAAGTCAACGAATTAATTAGCGTCGGCCAGGCTGACGCTAAAGTCAACAAAAAAGGTCAACTTTTTTTACTAGCGTCGGATTGGCCGACGCTAACCTAAGTTTTTTTTTTAAATAATTAATTATCCTACTCCAATGGGATGAAGGAAAAAATGATAATAAATAAAGGGATTAAGAATTATTGCAATAAAATTACAATGCCAGTACCCATACTCAGTTAATTATGTGATAAACAAAGGTAGTATGTTATTCATATGTTGGCTTGAACATTTATACAAAGAAACTTCTGATTAGAAGTAAAGGGGAAATAAGTATCCAGAGCAACTGCTGCATGGACAACTCATACAATTACTTAGAGTAAGGAAAATTTGGGGGATAAAAACTAAATTTACAAAAAATCTTTCTTGTTGGGGAAATAGACCATCTATCTCTTTTGGAAGTTGAAGGCCTTGATTGCAACGGCGAAAATAACTGCTAAGAGAATCGCGATCCCAGCAACCACAACAGCACAAACTGCTAAAAAGTCATGTTCGATACCGAAAAAGTCTTCAATGAACATTTTTACAGTCTTTCCACCTTCAGTCATCATTACAGTAGTTATATCTCCAAATTGAGATGCAACCAATCCATAGATGGTCCATGCCACTAGACATCCCCAATAGTACCATCTCCACCATATTGGAATGCTCTGATATACAAATTAAGAAAATAAAAAAGAATGATTAGCATGCATATAATATGTATTATACATATAGCCACTAAATCGCGGTTTGTACTTACAAGTCTTGGGACGACGAATCCTGTAAAGAGGTTCCAGATAGCGTAAAATGCAGCAGCCACAATGGAAGCAACATGGTGATTTGGTGTCACTGCCACAAGGTGAAGTAGAGCAATGTGAAGTACATGAAAAATAGATACCAAAAGAATTTCTCTGCAGTCCAGTCAAATCCAATCATGGCATAAACTATGACACCATATGTCACAGCTTGAACGAAAATATAAGGTAGCTCCACCAAGATCTGGAACAAGAAGGGAGAGAATTGTGTTAACATGAGTATTTCTAGTTTGAAAACTAAATTAAGTAGAATTATTTGGCTGATCAGATATTTGGCTGATATGCCAGCTCACAGCCTTCTAGAATGTAAGGAAATAAATTGTAGTACAATAGATCAAGCGTAGTACACACTCCACTATTACCACAAGATACAAGTGCAGTAAAATGAAAAATAAATACTTAAGTAATAATAGAAATAACTGTGTCAAATTAACAGTGATTATAGTTACCTGTGCAAATGAACAGGGTAAGGCAGAATACATTCTAGCAGCTTTTTCTCTATAAAATACAGTTCTTTCAACAGCAACCATTGGTTGCACGGAAGAAGAATTTTGTACTCCAAGGAAGAGAATAGCGGTATACATTGAACCAACAGCATTCAACAGGTCTTGTCTACTTGAGCTGTAAGTCGCCAGAAGGAATCAAAATTCCAATGCAAATAAAAAGTAGATGACAAAATATAATGTTTGGTAGCTAAGATGAATTTTGACTTACTGTTTGCCTCCAAGGTCCCAGAAAATTGTTCCAAACATCAAGGCAATGAAAGTGGTGAAGAAAAACCTCACAACAGTGTATGGTGGATTACGCCAATACGACCAACGTTGTTTCCATAAGTAGGCTTGGCATTGGACCCAAAAAGACTGCGAGTATTGAGTAGGGAAATGAAGATCCTTCGACCCAGGAGCTGGTTGACCGAGTTCTTGTATAAGCTGCTTGTTTCTCCTAAAGAGCCATACAAAACAACTTAAGTAGGTTGAAAATCATGATAACAAACACAACAACAATAGCTATTATAGTGATAGACTCAAATCCATAGGTATTATTAGATTCTACTCACCCCTTCAATGCTCTGGACAATGGACAATGGAATTTAATTGAAAACTTCAGCAACTAAAAAAAAGGGAGAAGCAGAAACAAAAAAGAAGGAAAAAAGAAAGATTCGGAGAAAAAATTGGAGAGAATTACCGTGAGCCTTCAACAATCGCACCACCACCCGCGGTGGTCTTTACCGCTGTAAGCTCCACCCTCCACCGCGGGCCTTCTCCTTCCACCGCTTTCGGACGCCGCACCCCCACCACCCGCGGTGGTCTTTACCGCTGTAAGCTCCACCCTCCACCGCGGGCCTTCTCCTTCCACCGCTTTCGGACGCCGCACCCCCACCACCCGCGGTGGTCTTTACCGCTGTAATCCCCACCCTCCACCGCGAGCCTTCTCCTTCCACCGCTTCCGGACGCCGCACCCCCACCACCGCAAGCCTTCTCCTTCTCCGACGACGATGAGGGAAAGAGAGGGCAAGAGAATGAGGCAAGAGGTCGATTGAGTGAGTGAGTGAAAGAGAGGGAAAGAGGGATTCACACGCGATTGAGAGAAAGAGAAAATTAGGGATTTGTTGATTGAGAGTAAAGAAGAGAGTTAGGGATTATGTTGAAGTCAGCTTAGTAGCGTCGGCTTAGTCCGACGCTATAATTCATTTTGGTGTAGTGTGGGCCTAGCCGACGCTAATTTTCAGAGTAGCGTCCGTCATAGCCGACGCTAAATTTTTTTTTTCAACAGAAAATAAATTCGTGGGTTGCGTGGGTCAAGCCGACGCTAGGCCGACGCTATTAGCGTGGGTGTCGTGGCCGACGCTAAATAATGGACGCTAAAAACTCATTTTCTAGTAGTGGCATCATCACCAACAAAGTTGATGGTGTCTGTTTCGAGGGGCGAGACACAATGCAGTGTAGGCTTAAACACAACATAACATTTGCTTCCCTAAAAGATAAACTACTAGGTAAGGTGCAGGTGCAAGTGGAGGGCGACGAGTGAGAGATAACTCGCATCCTTTATCGAAATCCCGATTGGTCTGATGGACGTGTGCACTGGTCTACAATGGATGTCAAGAACGACGATGACGTCCAAGCAATGATGTCCATTTATGTCCTGTTTAAATGGAAGGGTTATCTGCATTTGTACGTGGAAACCACACGGACCGTCGCTGAGATCCTTAGTCGTTTAACTCCACCAGCTCAGTAGTTTCTGTCATTTTATCGTTTTCGTGTATTTCGGGTCTTATGTACGGTGACGCTTTTTAATAATAAAGTTGTTGTTTAATTTAAACGGTACTGTAAACCAAAAAATAATCAACCCAATATTTATTCATTACTAAATCAGTGACGTTCAATTACAATTATTGATAAACAAAATAACAGTAAAAAACTACAACTGGGTAACAACAGAGCCGAATCCAGCATCACTCGCAGTATCACTGTCACTCCCACTCCCATCAGAGGCAACCTCCGGCATAATCCTGGCGACCTTGAAGCTCCCGGTCTGATAGTATGTTAACGAGACTTCCACACTCTCAACACCCCCATACGCTTGGCAGATGGCATGCGTATTAGTAAGGATGTTGCCATAGCGCATGTTGTTGACACCACGAATACAAGGGCCAACATCCAAAACAAAATAAAAGTAACAAGGCAACTCTAGTCTCCAAATCTCATTTGGAATGGAAATCCTCCTAGCATTTCGTTCAATGAGGGTAACAAATTGGATCATACCTGCTACCGAACATATCAAACACATCATCTGGAGAAGGGATTTATATAGAAGAAACGAAGTCAAATCGTTAAAAGGCAGAATCCCCCGAAAATGTCATTTACCGGTGGATTTAGGGGATTTCCGGCTGATCAGGGGAGTTCCGGCGGATTTTCAAGCATTTCCAGCGGATTTATCTCGCGCTTATTTCAAAAAAATGTGCCGGAAAAGACCTTACCGGCGGGTGTTTTTTAAAAAATAATAATAATTTTTCATAGACCCAAATCCGCCGGAAATGTTGCGGAGGAAAAAAATCCGCCGGAAAATCCAATAAATCGGCTGGTAAGTCCTAAAATCCGCGAAAAAATTTTCGGCAGATGTAAATCCGCCCGAAAGTCCTGGTCGGAAAAAACAGTTTTTTTTGTAGTGATTCTATAAAGTTTTAATTTTTACTAAGTAGTTTCATGCGACTTGATCAAGCAACATTTTTATACTCTCTTTCACACAAAAATAGTGGGCTTGGTTTAAGATTAGGTGGTGGAGAAGTTTATGTTTTGTTAGAAAGATGTGATCTTTAATTTTGAAGAAAGTAGATCCATTGGAAACCTCGTGTTTGATAACTGTTGAAGTTGTTTTCACTTATGTTCATATATGGTTTTATCTATGTTTTCATATACTTAGTGTCCTCATAATATCTTAAGAAAAATAAGAAGATTAGGTCATGCTTTAATGGAAAGGAATGATTTTAAAAAAAATGATAATATACCTTTGATAAAAACAATTTCTTTAGTTAGTTTTGTTTATCTTCTCTTGAGTCTTGGTATTTTTAAAGAACTTCATTTTGATTTAATTTGGAAAGAGGAGTTTGATTATTGAAGCAAGTGGAGTAGTTTTCAAAAGAAAGAATTTGACAAAAGTTTATATGATTTTGATGAAGTTTCAAAGGAATTTTGTAAAGACTTTACTTTATGTTTTGAAATGATTTGTAGAGTTTGGAAGTTTAAATCTAAAGAAAAATGAGACCTTTATGGAAAAGAAAGTGACTTTAACTGTAATGTGATTTTAAAAAGGGATTTTGAGAAGAAAATTTGGGTTTCCAAGAAAAAATTTTAAAGGAAAACAAAGACTTGATTAGAAAAAGTTTTTGCGAGAAAAATCTCAGAGAGTGGAACAAGTAACTACTCAATTTAGTTATCATCTCTAAAAACGTTAGTAAAGTGGATGTCGAATCTTTTGGATATTAGATTCAAAAAGGGTAGTTGAGAAACTGGTGTACGTAGATCTAGAATCTGAGCTATCTAGAAATTGTATGTTTGTATTGAAGGTCCTGTGACCGCATTGTGATTACGTGGATTACTCAAATTGTCTGACAAGTATGGAAAAGCTCGAGGTAAGGGCATATAAATTGTTGTTTTTTTAATGTGTGTGCTAAAATGTGTAATGTTGGAATGTCGTGGTTTGTGATTGAATTGGTGCTATTCGGTGAGCCCGTATTCTATTCTTGAAGTCATAATTCATCATGGCATTAAAGCATGCATTGGATTTTGGTATAGACCTGGTCGATTATCCCAGTGTCTTGGGAACTAGTGGATTGTCCTAGTATCCCTGAGAACTAGTGGATTGTCCTAGTATCTCTGCCTCCCGTGGACCTAATTATACTGATGGATTGTCCCAGTATCCGATGCTGGTGGATTGTCCCAGCATCCTACTCCACTAAAAAGGGAGTGCAATCGTGTGCACACGTGATTCATGCATTGACATGGTTTCAGATTTATTAAGGATTTGATTTACATATGCACTGTGTATTTATATTGCATGTGGTGATTATATTGTTGTTATTATACTTTGGTTTGGAAGATGACCCTTGCCTGTGGTACTCCAATCGAATGGATGTTACCCAGACCGGTTTTTCATAGTGGTGACAGCACTAGTAGATGGGCTACCATTGTGGTTGGAGATTACTTCTAGATTGTCGAGGATTTATTATCATGTAGAAGCGTGACATGTCGTCCACAGTCACTCTATGTTTCAGACACTTGTGTTAGTGATCAGCGATAGGAGTTTGTTGGCTTTGGTGTATCCTAAAAATATATTTCTCTTAAAGTAGTATTTTCGATGTGAGTATCTGTTGAGAGTACATCAATGGTATGAGTCGATCCTAGCATAAAATGTTCGTGTTTCTTATGTAATAGTTTTATTTAAATGTATTCACGTTTTCAACTAGTACCTTCTTTGAATGCATGAATCCCCTTAGAGTAATATTTATGAAAGATTTAGTTGAACTTTTAGTATGTGTTAGTTTTCCATCAGGTTTCACAACGTTGCATTACTCTAATTGCGATTTGAAAGGAAGTTTCAAAAAGAAAAAAAAATATGCTCATGTTTTCAAAAATGCAAGAAGAGTACTTTACTAAAATCATCATGCATTTAACGTCCAGCTTACTTCGTAACCCTCCAGAAAATATGCTCATGTTTTCAAAAACGCAAGAAGAGTATTTTACTAAAATCACTCTAAAAATCGAGGTGTTACAATTAGAGGATAATCTGGCTGAGGACTATTAAACCAAGCACTACTGGGAGGCAGCCTAGAGGTTTTAAAAAATAAAATTTGTTTTGTTTTTGTTTTTGTTTTGCAGGAAATTCATCAAATTTGGTACAAAGTCAATTGTGTGTGGCAGCAATTGGTGCTGCAGCAATTGTTGTGTAAGTTACTGCGCTGGTCAAAGAGGGCGAAGTTTTCTATGTTTTGCTGAGGTGGCACTACCCAGTCCAATCATATCCCATCAATCACGCCACCTGTCCCACCAATCACCCAAAGCCATACACGTCACCCTAAGCCTCAACGACTATGCCATTTATGACATCAACACCCAAATTTGTGACCCTCACCATTAAAACCTCCCTCCTTCTCAAAACTTCCGCCATCGTCATCTCTGTGCAAGAAACCAAAAATCCTCACAAAGACCTCAATTGTTCGCAAACACTGTTCCGATTACCCTAACCAATCCTCACTCACATTGCCACCGCAACATCACCATGGTTCATAGCAAGCAAAGCGCGGTGAAAACCACTGGAAGATGCCAATCGACTGTAAATCTTGGAGAATCGAGTCGTTCACAGGGCAGAAGTTCAAAGAGAAAGGCTGATGGTTCTGATGATCCCAATAAATTTCTCAAGATGAAGTTCTGGGCAGAACGAGGTTTCCAGATTCAGAGCGCATCAGATGCTTTCACATTTATTGTGAAAGCATTAGGCTGGGAAAGATTCGTTCAGCAACCAAGTTCTTACTACGAGAACGTGGTTCGTGAGTTCTATGAAGGAATACCAGAGGCAGAAGATGGAAAACCTCAGTTCTATTCTATAGTACGAAAGGTGCCAGTAAAGTTTGATTCAAGAATCATCAATGAGACCTTAGGCTTGGGTTACAATGGCTTGTCGTTCGCAAAGAAGGTTGAAAACTTTGGCAAGAAGGAGATGGAATTGGTTAAGAAAGCTGTCATTGTGCAGTGAACAGAGTGGCTGAATGTAACATCCTCAAAATAATTAATCGAATTATTTGGATGTTAACCCAATTGAATTAATTTGGTACTTAATTGGTAAAATTATTGAGTGCTAAGATTAATTATTGGCTGCCACAGGATCGTTGACCGAATAATACGGATCAAGGAAGTTTCGAAATCGAAATAAGGGAATTAGATCAATACGGTAATTGGACCACGCTACCACGTATTTATTAATTAAATATGTGTGTGTGTGTGTGTGTGTGTGTATGTGTTTAAAGAAAAGAAAGAAGGGTCCACGAGAGAGAGAAGAGAAACAGAGAAAGAAAAGAAGAGAAAAGAGAAGGAAAAGAGAAAGAAGAAGAGGAAAGAAGAAGAGAAAGGAAGAAGAGGGGTGAAGCCCAACCCTCCAAAATTCAACATCTTCACCATTTTTCCTCCCTCATCAAAACCCATATCTTTGGTAAGCTCCTCCTCCATTTTTCCCCCTTCCTTTTGATTTCGAAAATTGAGGGTTAGTGGGGAAAATTTGTTGAAATCATGGATTAATAGGTTGTGTTGATGATTGGGTTATGTTTAGGATCGAAGCTAGGAGCGGATTGATCGCGTTGTGAAGTTCGAATCGAAGTTTGGAGCGATTTGGTGAAATAGGGTTCCGTTCGAGAGTTTTTCAAGCCTCGGCAAATTCGGTTCGACATCGGCTCTCGCTTCAAGGGTGGGTTTTACTCACGCTTAGGATGTTTTCGCTTTACAGTGAATTTTACGTGATTTGATTTCGAGAGATTTTGGAACGAAAACCGTTATTTGAAAATATGTCGCATTCTAATACGATTCGTTTTGATTGAGTTTTTGATCGATTTGATTGATTGTGTGACTTTGATTGAGACTGTTTTTATGGTCGTGAAATCTCTTTTCGGTCGGAAAGAGAATCGCTCGAGAACTTTTGGGTCAAAAACCGTTATTTCGGAATATGTCGTATTTTAATAAAATTCGTCTTGATTGAGTTTTTGATCGGATTGATTGATTGTTTGATGTTGATTGGGTCTGATTATATGTGTGTGAAAACTGTTTTCAATCGGAACGAGAATCGGAATTAAGCGGAATCGCGATTTTCGCGCGAAACCGCCAAAATCTGCCCTTGACAGACCCCCCTGCTGTCTGTTCGCGCGCCACTTGCGCGCGGCGCGCCACTCGCGCGCCAGTTGGCAGAACTTACTGTCTGTTCGCGCGCCACTTGCGCGCGGCGCGCCACTCGCGCGCAAATTGGCAGAATTTCAGCAACCAAACATTGTTTTTCGTTTCGCGATAACTTTTGATCCGGGAACCCGATTGAGGTGTTCTAAGATGCGTTGGAAAGCTTATTCAGAGGCCTAACTGAATATTCTATTTTTAAGGCAAAATGAACTGTTTTTGATATTGAAAATTGTGTCGAAAAGCGGTCAACTAGAGTGCGAGTGTGAACTTGGATTTTATAAAATGTGGATTAGCGTATTTCATTGATTGTCTGATTTGATGGACCGTGGGTTCATAGTATTGTAGATATGCGTATATAGTATATCGAGTTGGGTGACGACCCATATGTAACATACTAGGCGGGGCAGTCATGATCCCCTTCCTTAGGCTCCATGCCAATGGGAGAATGTACTATTGGTAGGGGAGTTCACCGGGATTAGCATGGTTTTGCAGTCGGTGTTGTGTTAAAGATTATTGTGCGATACACCGGGATTAGCATGGTTTTGCAGTCGGTGCCGTACTTGTTGTGTTTCGCGATACACCGGGATTAGCATGGTTTTGCAGTCGGTGCCGTATTTTGTTTATTTTACGACATACCGGGAGTAGCAATGTTTTGCAGTCGGTGTCGTGTTAAGCTATAAAAGAACTAATAACTGAATCGAGAGTGCTAGTAGGGGTCACGGTAGAACTCACTGAGATTGTATCTCACTGTTCATATGTTGTTGTTTTACAGAGACACAGGGACAGCGGAAATCTAAGAGGCACGAGTAGGTTGGGCTCGGGCGACTACTGATGACTTGGCATTTATGCTTAAGTTATTTTCTTTTTCTTTTTGCTGTCTATGTATAACAACAATATGACTTTAGTATTATGTCTTCTTCCGCTTTCTTGTATGATGCTGAATACTTTAGTAGCTGACAGAGTATGGTCTGAGTACCGTACGTTCTTGTTTGTAAATAAGACAGTTGTGTTTAATCAGCGAAAAATTCATAGTGGTATTCAGTGTCTGAGCAGGAAATAATATCTCTGATGTGTTATTAATGTGCACTTGGGTGTTTTTAACAAATAAAAATATCAGGGTGTCACAGTTGGTATCAGAGCGGTTCGACCTAGTCGGACTTAGCTTTTAGGGTCTTTGCTTTCTCCAGTCGTGATTTTCTTAGTATGCTATTAGACATTGAGCTTGATCAACTTAATACTTTGTGCATATTTCGCAGAATCATGGCCAGAAGAGGTAGAGGCGTTCCTCCTCCTGTTGATCCGAACTTTGAGTGGATGCAGAATGTCATTGAGAACCAACAGAAAATGATGCAAGATATGATGCTTATGCATCAGCAGCAACAGATCCAACAGCAAAATGCTCAGCAGCATCAAGCTCAGGAGCCACAAGTGAACCCAAGGAGAATTTTTACAGAATTCTTGAAAATGAAACCCTCCGAGTTCAGAGGTGGGCCGGATGTCATGAGAGCACAACATTGGCTGGATGACATTGAAAAAATCTTTTTAACAATGCAAGTGACCGATGAAGATAAGCTGAGGTTGGCATCCCATATGTTGAAGGGAGAAGCCAATAACTGGTGGGCAAATGCTAGGGCCATGATGGAGACAATGGGAACTCCCCCGACTTGGGAAAATTTCCGAACATCATTTCTGGAACAATTCTTCCCCACGGCTATGAGGTTTGATAAGGAAAATGAATTCTTAGCTCTCACACAAGGAGGCTTGACCGTGGGCCAATACACGGCTAAATTTGAAGAGTTGTATCAATTCTTCGGTTTAGCTGGATATGCCCCCAATGACCGATGGAAAACTGACAGGTATAAATATGGGTTGAGAGAGGATATTGCTCAAAGTCTAAGTTCTTTTCTGAAGACCAATTATGCAGCCATGGTTCAACAAGCTTATATTGCCGAAAGCGATTTAGCAAGATTGTATGCAAGTAGGAAGGCATTCCATCAGGGTAAGAGGAACACCGGGCCATCTAGTTCTCAGATGGGTCCCAAGCATGACTCAGGCAAGGGTGGTAATTATAAAGGAAAGCAGGTGCAAACAGCAGACCAAATGAAGTTTAGGAATTGTTTTAAGTGCGGAAGGTATCACCACGGCGGTTGTGTACACAAATCTAATAGGTGCTATGTTTGTAATGAAGAGGGCCACTATGCAAATGAGTGCCCAGCAAAGAAGAACATCCAAAGAGCACCAAATGCACCTAGTCAAGGCCGAATCAACACTCTAGATGCTCGGACCATCACACCTACGGATAATCTTCTGAGGGGTACGGGATCTCTTTTTAATAATTCAGTCAATATTTTATATGATTCTGGTGCAACTCACTGTTTTATCTCGCAAGCATGTGTGGATCGGTTGGGACTAGCATTGTCTGAGCTATCCGAACCGATAACTATTTTAACTGCTGCCAAGGGTCGTGTCCAGACCCAAGCATTATGTGAAAATTGCCCACTTGTCATAGGCGAAAGACAGTTTGTTGTGAGATTTATTTGCTTGCCTATGAGAAGCGTGGACATTGTTCTGGGTATGAATTGGATGGCTGAAAATCATGTGATGATCAACTGTGCCGATCGAACCATTAGCTTCGCCTCCGAATCCGTAGGCTTGACACAGGCAGATTCTGAGGTGATGATCTCTTACACCGAAGCAAGCCAGTCATTATTCCAAGGTGCGGAAGCTATTCTTATTATGTTGTCTGCATCTACTGAAACGGGTTTAGATTTGTCATCTGTGCAAGTGGTAAATGAATTTCTAGATGTTTTTCCAGAAGAAGTTTCATCCTTACCTCCTGACCGAGAGGTAGAATTCTCAATAGAATTGATTCCTGGTACAGGATCAATATCCATTGCTCCTTACAGAATGTCTCCTTTAGAGTTGAAGGAACTGAAGTCTCAACTTGAGGAATTAATATCGAAAAGGTTTATCCGACCGAGTGCTTCCCCATGGGGTGCTCCGGTGTTGCTAGTCAAAAAGAAGGATGGTAGCATGAGGTTATGCATAGATTATCGGCAACTGAATAAAGTGACGATCAAGAACAAATATCCATTGCCAAGGATAGACGATTTGCTAGACCAACTGCGGGGTGCCGGGGTATTTTCAAAAATTGATCTGAGGTCGGGCTATCATCAAATAAAGGTACGGGCCTTAGATATTCCGAAGACAGCTTTCCGTACTAGGTATGGACATTACGAGTTTGTAGTGATGCCCTTCGGTTTAACTAATGCTCCAGCGGTATTCATGGATTACATGAACCGAGTGTTTCACACGTACCTTGATCAGTTTGTGGTAGTTTTTATTGATGATATCTTGGTGTACTCTAAGACCATTGAGGACCATGTTCAACATCTCCGCATTGTTCTGAACGTACTCCGAGAAAAGAAATTGTATGCCAAGCCATCGAAGTGTGACTTCTGGATGCCGGAAGTGAAGTTTTTGGGACACGTGATTTCCCAATCGGGGGTTGCGGTGGATCCCAGTAAAGTAGAAGCGGTGTTGAACTGGGAACGACCAACATCTGTCACCGAAATAAGAAGTTTCTTGGGTCTAGCTGGTTACTACAGGAGGTTTATTCAAAGTTTTTCACAATTGGTTCTTCCACTTACTCGGTTAACTCGTAAGGCCCAACCGTTTATTTGGAATACCGATTGTGAGGAATGCTTTCAAGAGTTGAAGGTTAGGTTGACTTCTGCTCCAATCCTAATTCTTCCAGATCCGTCTTTGGATTTTCAAATTTACAGCGATGCTTCTGGAAAGGGTTTGGGGTATGTTCTCATGCAGAACCAACAAGTTGTAGTTTATGCCTCCAGACAGTTGAAGACTCATGAAGAGAATTATCCGACTCATGATTTGGAGTTGGCAGCTATTGTGTACGCACTGAAGATTTGGAGACATTACCTGTATGGGTCTCGTTTCGAAGTCTTTAGTGATCATAAAAGCTTGAAATATTTGTTTGACCAGAAGGAGTTGAATAACAGGCAGAGAAGATGGGTGGAGTTTCTGAAGGATTATGACTTCGAATTGAAGTATCATCCGGGAAAAGCTAATGTTGTAGCCGATGCACTAAGTAGGAAATCCATTCATATAGCAGGGTTAATGATGCATGAAATGGAATTGTTGGAGTCTTTCCGGGACTTAAATTTGGATTCAAAGCCAAAAAGGAACCGGTTGGTGTTGAGCCACATGAGGATCTCTAGTTCCATAAGGGATTCTATTCGGTTAGCACAGGGAGTTGATGTGAAACTACAATCACAGAAAGTGTTGCCATATTTTACCGAGGATAGTGATGGGGTTATTTGTTTCAACGGTAGGATCTGTGTGCCCGACGATGAGAGTATTAAAAGGCAAGTGCTAGAGGTAGCACACCGAAGTTTATTTTCTGTACATCCTGGATCCACCAAGATGTATAGAGACTTAAAGCAGATGTATTGGTGGCATGGAATGAAGTTAGAGATTGCTGAATTTGTATCAAAATGCTTAACTTGCCAGAGAGTTAAGATAGAACATCAGAAACCTGCTGGTCTGCTACGGCCACTAGACGTGCCAGTGTGGAAATGGGAAGACATTTCTATGGATTTTGTAATGGCGTTGCCAAGGTCTCAAGCCGGTAACGACTCCATTTGGGTAGTTGTGGATCGGTTAACTAAATCAGCTCATTTTATTCCAGTTCGTTCGAGCAGTAAAGTATCCAAGTTAGCTGAAGTGTATTTGAAGAACATAGTAAGGTTACATGGGGTTCCTACCAGCATAGTGTCGGATCGAGATCCGAAATTCACTTCTCGATTTTGGAAGGCTCTGAATGAAGCAATGGGGACTAAAGTACTTCTTAGTACCGCTTATCACCCGCAGACAGATGGTCAGACCGAGAGGACTATCCAGACATTAGAGGATATGCTTAGGGCTTCGGTGCTTGATAACGGAAAGAAATGGGAGGATCATCTTCCATTGGTGGAATTCTCATATAACAACAGTTATCATTCCAGTATCGGAATGGCACCTTTTGAAGCCTTGTATGGTAGAAAATGTAGAACTCCATTGTGTTGGTGGGAAGTCGGTGAGAACCGATTGTTAGGACCTGAGATGATTCATGACACTACTGAGAAGATCCGGTTAATAAGAGAAAGAATGAAAGCTACCCAGAGCAGGCAAAAGAGCTATGCTGATAAAAGAAGAAGGCCGTTAGAGTTTGAATCGGGTGATCATGTGTTTTTGAAATTGTCACCGACAATTGGCACAGGTAGGGCATTACGGGTGAAGAAACTCAGTCCTCGGTATATTGGACCCTTCCAGATTATCGAGCGAGTCGGGCCTCTTGCATACCGTATTGCTTTGCCTCCGCCGTTGTCAAATCTGCATGATGTATTCCATGTGTCTCAGTTGCGGAAGTACATTCCAGATCCAAGTCAACCGTTAGATTTTGAAACGATTGACCTTCGACCGGACTTGTCCTTCCAACCTAATCCGAATTACATCATGGAACGTGGTGAGAGGACGCTACGGACAAAGTCAATTCCCATTGTCAAGGTGGTTTGGGATGGTTTTTCCGCCGAGGAAGCTACTTGGGAGTTGGAAGACGATATGCGGACTAGGTATCCGTATTTGTTCTCTTGAGGTAAGTCATGTCAAATTTTGAGGACAAAATTCTTTCAAGTTGGGGAGAATGTAACATCCTCAAAATAATTAATCGAATTATTTGGATGTTAACCCAATTGAATTAATTTGGTACTTAATTGGTAAAATTATTGAGTGCTAAGATTAATTATTGGCTGCCACAGGATCGTTGACCGAATAATACGGATCAAGGAAGTTTCGAAATCGAAATAAGGGAATTAGATCAATACGGTAATTGGACCACGCTACCACGTATTTATTAATTAAATATGTGTGTGTGTGTATGTGTTTAAAGAAAAGAAAGAAGGGTCCACGAGAGAGAGAAGAGAAACAGAGAAAAGAAGAGAAAAGAGAAGGAAAAGAAGAGAAGGAAAAGAGAAAGAAGAAGAGGAAAGAAGAAGAGAAAGGAAGAAGAGGGGTGAAGCCCAACCCTCCAAAACCCATATCTCCCTCATCAAAACCCATATCTTTGGTAAGCTCCTCCTCCATTTTTCCCCCTTCCTTTTGATTTCGAAAATTGAGGGTTTGTGGGTAAAATTTGTTGAAATCATGGATTAATAGGTTGTGTTGATGATTGGGTTATGTTTAGGATCGAAGCTAGGAGCGGATTGATCGCGTTGTGAAGTTCGAATCGAAGTTTGGAGCGATTTGGTGAAATAGGGTTCCGTTCGAGAGTTTTTCAAGTCTCGGCAAATTCGGTTCGACATCGGCTCTCGCTTCAAGGGTGAGTTTTACTCACGCTTAGGATGTTTTCGCTTTACAGTGAATTTTACGTGATTTGATTTCGAGAGATTTTGGAACGAAAACTGTTATTTGAAAATATGTCGCATTCTAATACGATTCGTTTTGATTGAGTTTTTGATCGATTTGATTGATTGTGTGACTTTGATTGAGACTGTTTTTATGGTCGTGAAATCTGTTTTCGGTCGGAAAGAGAATCGCTCGAGAACTTTTGGGTCAAAAACTGTTATTTCGGAATATGTCGTATTTTAATAAAATTCGTCTTGATTGAGTTTTTGATCGGATTGATTGATTGTTTGATGTTGATTGGGTCTGATTATATGTGTGTGAAAACTGTTTTCAATCGGAACGAGAATCGGAATTAAGCGGAATCGCGATTTTCGCGCGAAACCGCCAAAATCTGCCCTTGACAGACCCCCCTGCTGTCTGTTCGCGCGCCACTTGCGCGCGGCGCGCCACTCGCGCGCCAGTTGGCAGAACTTACTGTCTGTTCGCGCGCCACTTTCGCGCGGCGCGCCACTCGCGCGCAAATTGGCAGAATTTCAGCAACCAAACACTGTTTTTCGTTTCGCGATAACTTTTGATCCGGGAACCCGATTGAGGTGTTCTAAGATGCGTTGGAAAGCTTATTCAGAAGCCTAACTGAATATTCTATTTTTAAGGCAAAATGAACTGTTTTGGATATTGAAAATTGTGTCGAAAAGCGGTCAACTAGAGTGCGAGTGTGAACTTGGATTTTATAAAATGTGGATTAAAGTGTTTTATTGATTGTCTGATTTGATGGACCGTGGGTTCATAGTATTGTAGATATGCGTATATAGTATATCGAGTTGGGTGACGACCCATATGTAACATACTAGGCGGGGCAGTCATGATCCCCTTCCCTAGGCTCCATGCCAATGGGAGAATGTACTATTGGTAGGGGAGTTCACCGGGATTAGCATGGTTTTGCAGTCGGTGTTGTGTTAAAGATTATTGTGCGATACACCGGGATTAGCATGGTTTTGCAGTAGGTGCCGTATTTTGTTTATTTTACGACATACCGGGAGTAGCAATGTTTTGCAGTCGGTGTCGTGTTAAGCTATAAAAGAACTAATAACTGAATCGAGAGTGCTAGTAGGGGTCACGGTAGAACTCACTGAGATTGTATCTCACTGTTCATATGTTGTTGTTTTACAGAGACACAGGGACAGCGGAAATCTAAGAGGCACGAGTAGGTTGGGCTCGGGCGACTACTGTATGACTTTAGTATTATGTCTTCTTCCGCTTTCTTGTATGATGTTGAATACTTTAGTAGCTGACAGAGTATGGTCTGAGTACCGTACGTTCTTGTTTGTAAATAAGACAGTTGTGTTTAATCAGCGAAAAATTCATAGTGGTATTCAGTTTCTGAGCAGGAAATAATATCTCTGATGTGTTATTAATGTGCACTTGGGTGTTTTTAACAAACAAAAATATCAGGGTGTCACACTGAAGAATAGTGTCAATGAGTATAGAATCACTAGGGGAAATCTCAAAGACAGTGCCAAGGTTTGGTTTAATTTTGTTAAACATTCAGTTCTCCCAACTTCGCACACAACAAATGTAGAAAAGGAAAGATTGTTCCTGTTGGATGCTATATTGGGAGGGAAGGATGTTGATGTTGATAGGTTGATTGCAAGAGAAATCCTTGAGTGCAAGATCAAGTCAACAGGCTACCTGTTCTTTCCATGCTTGATTACAGATCTCTTTGTCGATGCTGGAGTTGAGATAGCAAAGGGAGAAGACATTGGTTACCCCCTTTTAGCATTCCGAACTGCCCTAAGTGCCAAGAAATTCATTGCTGAAGCATCAGGAAATGATGCAGTGCTGCAACAATTGTTGCTGCCGCAACGTCCTGTCTGGGAGTTCCAAAGGAATCAATATGAGTGGCAGAAGAAATTATTTGCTGAGAATTTCAAAGGTAAAGTTCCAGGAGAACCTCCCGTGTTCCCTGAGTAGGTATTGGAAGAAGGATTAGAGGAGGAAGACATGCCTGACTTTATGCATGAAGTGGAGCCACTAGTGGAGGAAGAATTGGAAGTACCTGCTGAGAAAAAGAAGCCCAGGGCTGCTGCTAAGAAGGGGAAGAAAAAGGTTGTAGTAGAAGAAGAAGATCCTTTGTTTACTTAGGAGGAAGAGTCTCTGAGTGAGGGAGAGAAGCAAGAGAATAAGGAGATATTGACTGAACTAAACAAGGAGAGTGATGAGGTGGATGAAGATACATCCAAGGAGAGTGAGAAAGAAGGCCAATAGTGGGATGACCTCACTGACTTGGAAATGGAACCAAACCCCAGCACCAAAATAACAACCCCACCAACCATCAACACTCCAAAAATCATAGCCACCATTGAACCAAACCAAGAAGCTATGCCTACTCCACCTACAAACAGTTCCACATCCCCAAAACAACCTACACCACCTCAATCACCCCCTAAACAATCCAACATAATACCACCAACCCACACACCACCACAAACACCACCCCAAAACACTGATATACCAAATAACCAACCTCAGTCAGACCCTAAACCTAATCATGTGTCACCTCAGCAGGAAATTGAGAAGGTGCCAAGTGATGCTGCAGCAACTGATGAAGCTGAAACAGTAAAGAGCCCTGCTGCCACTTCAAGTAAGAGGGTGAGAACTAATTCCATGGCCAGAAAGAGGAAATTTCCTATGGTGCAAGAAGATCAGAATGAGGAAGGAGAAGTAAAGTGACTAAGTTACACAAGAAGGGGGGTTGAATTGTGTACCCTTTTTAACTTTGTTACCTGAAACCTTCTCAACAGATAGTTCTCAAGATAAACTTGGAGATGAGAAGGTTGAAGTTAGCTTTAAAACAACGAGCACATATATCTATAATTGATGATGCGTAATAAGAATGATTTAAGATAACTTTAACTCATAAGAGACATGTTGTTTTCAAACATATATTAGTAGATTGAAGGATTACAGATTAATTTGAAAACTGTCTTGAGAAGGTTGACCTTCTATTGCTTTTGAAAACTATGTCAAGTGTAAAGCAAGTATTCAAATAGTATGGAAAGCAATTAAAGAACACAATAGAGTTATAGAGGTTCACCCAATTCATGGCTACGTTCTCTCCCCACTTCCATGTGAGTATTTCCACTGTTTCCCAAATAGCTATTACACTTGCTTTTGATCAACCACAAAAGACTTATGATCGTACCTGATCAATACGATGGGTTGCTGCTGTTTGATGATGTTGCTCGGCCGTTGGGATGAAGGACCGAGTTGTAGGCCGCACGCGGGTGGTACCTGCAAAGGCACTCCAACGCTCAAGTCAGAGGTGCTTCAACGGGCAGGGTCACAAGGTGAGTAAAACGTACCTGAAGCCACATGCTAGTGTGGTATATATACTGTTGGCTGCGCAGGCGTTCTAGCCGTTGCGCTTTTTGCGGGGCCGGCCGCATCTTGCGGAGCAAGTTAGGTATTGGGCCGCGATGGGCCTGTTGGACGGATTGGCCTTCGAGCCCACTCCAGAACAGTTGCCCCCCAAGCCTAGGTTTGTTGACCAAGAGACTTCAAACACAAGAGGGGGGGTGAATTGTGAATTTAAAAATAGCACTTAAAATTAAACTCTTAAAAAGATTTTGATCAAATAAAGATGCTTGAATTTAAATACCTGTGATAAAGCAATAAAATAACTTGCAAGTAAAATAAAGGAGATGAAGGGAAGAAGATGACACAAAGAGATTTATACTGGTTCGGCCAAACCACAGGCCTACGTCCAGTCCCCGAGGAATGCTCCAAGGGATTTCAACTAATCACTAGCTTTTAAAACAGGTTCAGCTAGAAACCTTTACAATCAAGAACTTACAACACCGGGATATCACCTCCCTGAAAGAAAACCTTTAAAACCTAGAGATATCACTTCTCTAGAAAACACCAAGAGATATCATCTCTCTTGAATACCTTGGGATCACACCCAACAAATGAGAAGAAACAAATTTGATAGCACACTCAGTAGTGTGGATAAAACAAGTTGAAGCACAGTAATACAATATCAAACTATGTGAAATATAAAGCTCTCAAAATAAAATATATGCAAGTGAAAGAGTAGTATGAGAGTGATGAGAAGAATAATAGATCTCAGATGCAAGAGTGAGTCGTAGGTTGAAAGTGAAGAGTGAGGCTGCTATTTATAGGCGTATAGAAAATATGACCGTTGAGTGAAATGAAGATTTGTAGAAATCGATTGTGTGCCTGATTTGCCTAAGATGGATAATCGATTTCATGCTTGATTAGATCTAGGATAAGGAATCGATTATGCATTTAGTTAAATCATGAAAGAATCGATTCTTTGCTTTGTTAAACCATGAGAATCGATTTGTGAGCCACAAAAGAAAAGGAAAGGAATCGATTATGAAGTAGAATAAAAAGGAGAAGGAATCGATTCTTAAGTGGAATGAAAAGGAAAGGAATCGATTCATGTTTTAACATATGATATAGGAAATCGATTCTTGGCTTTTTGAGAGAGCTTGAAAATCGATTTTATGCTTTAATATATGATATAAGAAATCGATTCTTGGTCTTTTGAGAGAGCTTGAAAATCGATTTTATGCTTTAACATATGATATAAAAAATCGATTCTTGGCCTTTTGAGAGAGCTTGAAAATCAATTTTGTGGCCAATAGAAAATACTATAAATCGATTATATGCTTTCCAAAAATCATTTGCATGCATGGGATTTGTTTAAAAATATTTTCATGCAAAATTATTTATATGAAAAACATTTGTGAGTGTGTGATTTATTTTATATTTGAGAGCTTTATTTTCACTTACAATAATATCCTAAACACACACAACAGTAAAATAATTCTTGACTGAGCTTGATTACATTTTTCCGCTTTTTGCAGTCTTGACCTTTTTGCCCTTCTTTTGTCAATCATCAAAACCTGATTATTCCTGTCAAGGCATATATTCACATTCTCCCCCTTTTTGAGGATGACAAACATCTTTAGGAGGGATTTGCTCAATGAAAGGGTTAGAATAGAAATATTTTGAAACAGTGTATATATCAGAGATAAGCGCAGATTATACTCCCCCTTTCTATATGCAAACATTTAAAGAATACTCCCCCTGAAACATGCAAATCACATAACTCTCCCCCTTTTGGCATTATCAAAAAGCGGGAAAATAAATAAATCATGTCAAGGCATATATTCCAATGATAAGTGAAAAACAATTTACAAAAATTTCAAAAGCCTCATTTTGGAACTCACCACCGTGATTACTTCGGATAGATGCAATGATCTTATCAAATTTTCGAAAAGCATCAAAAGCGTCGTTTTTATGAAAAAATAAACAAGGTCCATGTATAGCGAGAGTAATAACGAGTGCATAGTAATTTCAATCATAAGACAAGTATAAGAATCAAGCACAACCTTATTACCTTTGTTGCACAGATGACTACTACTTAGCAAGTTATGCTTCAAGCCTTCAACTAACAGTGCATTTTCAAAACAGGATTTGGTTTCTTACCAATAGTGCCGACGCCACTAATTTTACCTTTTGTATTGTCACAATAAAACACAAGTGCGCTTCTTTTGGAGCTAAATGAGAGAACTTCTCTTAGTCTCCTATCATGTGCTTTGAACAGCCGCTATCTAGATACCACTTTGAGCTTTTGGCTTTCAAGCACACCTACAACGCAAGATCAATTTTTGGCTTTTGGTACCCAAATCATCTTGGGTCCTTTTGGGTTAGTCTTGGGAATTGTGCCCTTTGGAATCCACTTCCATTTGTCATTTATATCAATATTCTTTCTTGCATTACAAATAGAAGATGTATGACCTTTTCTACCACAATAATAACATTTTGTAAAAGGGCTACTAGAAGTTATGTTGGGACTAAAAAATTTTTTGAAAGATTTTTCATGATTCTTTGGTTGATAGCCCAAACCGGCTTTATCATAAGTTCCCCTTTGATTTCCCAAAATGATATTAAGATTGTCTCTTCCCATGGTGAATTTTGCAAGAGTGTTGTGCAAGTCATTGACTTTGTTTTTCAAAACATTGCACTCTTCACATTTGAAAGTACTATCCTTTTTATTTTCATAAGAGTTGCACGAGGAGACCTCACTTACAGAAATTTGTTTCTCTTTAAGAATTTCTATTTCCTTGTTTAAAGTTTCGATTTTAGATTGAAGAGAGGAAATAGTTTTCTTTGAAGTGGAAACAATTTTTCTAAGCTTACTCGACTCATTATTTAATTCTTCACAAATACTAATCAACTCATCATAAGTTAAATCAAGTTCAGTTTCAACGGAGTTTACCTCATCTTCCTCATGCTTTGCCATGAGACATAGTTTTGCTACCTCTTCTTCAGATTCATCGGATGACTCCATGTCATTTTCATCCCAAGCGATATACGCCCTTTTTCCTTTTGATTTCTTTCGAAGATCTCTATGTTTTTGACTTTGAGGACAATCCGGCTTTATGTGCCCCTTCTTACCACATTTATAACGTGTTGGATTGAAGGAAGTTCCTTCCTCATTTTTGCTTTGAGGATTTGGTTTACCTTTATACCTCATGAACTTTCTGAACATTCGAACCATTTTACTCATGTCTTCATCACTTTCATTGGAGCTGTCATAATCTTCTGTGTCACTTTCTTTGATACATGCTTTTAGCGCAAGTCCTTTATTTTTCTTTTCACCTTCCTCACTTTCAATGAGTCGATTTAATTCGAGCTCGTGTTCCTGCAATTTTCCAAACAGAGTAGTTAAGTCCATAGAGGATATGTCTCTTGATTCCGAGATAGCCGTCACTTTGGGTTGCCAATTTCTATTTAGGCATCGTAGCACTTTATTGGTCAAATCCACATTTTCGAAGGATTTTCCAAGGCCTCTGAGATGGTTAACTATGTGGATGAAACGTTTGTTTAGTTCTTGTATGGTTTCACCCGGTTTCATCTTAAATAGTTCATACTCATGAGTTAATGTGTTCATTCTAGCCCTTTTGACCTCGGTAGTACCTTCATGGGTCACTTGAAGGGCGTCCCACATTTCCTTGGCGGTTTTACAATTTGATACGCGATAGAACTCATCGATGCTTAAAGCAGTTGTGATGATGTTCTTAGCTTTCAAATTGTATTGAACCTTTTCTTTTTCCTCTTTGGTCCAAAGAGATCTAGGTTTGTTCACCATTTCATCATTAACGAGATGAGTGGGAACAAACGGACCATTTATGACAGTATCCCAAATATCACAATCTACAGCCTCAATAAAAATTTTCATTCTTGTTTTCCAATAATCATACCCTTCACCATTGAAAGATGGGGGTCTGTTTAAGGAGTCATTTGAAGTCATCTTGCCTCTTGAGACAGTTAGTCTTGACCAAGAGTCTAGCTCTGGTACCACTTGTTGACCAAGAGACTTCAAACACAAGAGGGGGGGTGAATTGTGAATTTAAAAATAGCACTTAAAATTAAACTCTTAAAAAGATTTTGATCAAATAAAGATGCTTGAATTTAAATACCTGTGATAAAGCAATAAAATAACTTGCAAGTAAAATAAAGGAGATGAAGGGAAGAAGATGACACAAAGAGATTTATACTGGTTCGGCCAAACCACAGGCCTACGTCCAGTCCCCGAGGAATGCTCCAAGGGATTTCAACTAATCACTAGCTTTTAAAACATGTTCAGCTAGAAACCTTTACAATCAAGAACTTACAACACCGGGATATCACCTCCCTGAAAGAAAACGTTTAAAACCTAGAGATATCACCTCTCTAGAAAACACCAAGAGATATTGTAACAGCCCAGGTCCACCGCAGCGGCCACCCCGGTCCCACTGTTACCTCACGGTCTTCTCTACCCCTCTTGTAGAGTTTTTGCCTTCCGTGGGAATCGAACCTTGCACCTGAGGCATAAGTGCAAGTTAAACCCCCTTCCCACTACCAATTGAGCGCGCGCTCAATTGGTAGTGGGAAGGGGGTTTAACTTGCACTTATGCCTCAGGTGCAAGGTTCGATTCCCACGGAAGGCAAAAACTCTACAAGAGGGGTAGAGAAGACCGTGAGGTAACAGTGGGACCGGGGTGGCCGCTGCGGTGGACCTGGGCTGTTACAATAAAAAGGCGCCTTTTTATGTAACAGCCCAGGTCCACCGCAGCGGCCACCCCGGTCCCACTGTTACCTAACGATCTTTTCTACCCCTCTTGTAGAATTTTTGCCTTCCGTGGGAATCGAACCTTGCACCTGAGGCATAAGTGCAAGTTAAACCCCCTTCCCACTACCAATTGAGCGCTAATGTAACACCCCATTCTACCCGGCTAATTTCCATAGAGATCAGAGTTTCAAAATTTCTTTTTGAATGGAATGCTACACACGTACTTGATGTAACCATTCACAATACGCAACACCATTTAATAAATTAAGGTACTCTTGATTTTACCAACAAAATCCACGCATAATAATTTGAACGATTCGCAGCGGAAAAATAACGTAAACTCAAAATGCCAAACAACGGCCTCATCGGAAACATTAAGTCAATGCACACGAAAATCAACAACAATTAAATATCATTAGAAATCCTAAGCCAACCCCCTAGGTGTCACGTATCAGAGCAGACCGACTCGGGAGTGAAAGGAGTAAGCCTTCACTCAGGACTACCTGTGGTAAACAACAACAGAAGGGTGAGTCTCAACTACATAATAAAGATTATAATAAGAAGTATATTACATCATAGCATCACACTCACACAGTCACACAGTAGCATAGTCTATACAATCACCAACTAGCATGCTTATCATGAGGATGTGTGCAATACAGTTATGCATGTGGTACCATTTTCCCAGACCGCAGCCTTATCATCATATTATCAACTCAGACCGCAGCCTTATCATTTCAATTTAGAACTCAGACCGCAGCCTTATTATCATAATTAACAACTCAGACCGCAGCCTTATGTATGCATGAGACTCCATGACAAAACCACAATCATAATTATTAACAACACGGTCCATGTATCCTATATCACATCTTTAATTAATCTTAGTTTTAGCCCCCCTGGCCTCATCACCAACCAACTCATTATTTTCTCCTCACAATCACGTCCCTAGGACTAGGATAACACTTAGGGACCAATCTAGCACCATTAGACCCGAAACTCAAACACAAGTCACGGGCGCCCCACTAGGCGCCCTAGGCGGCCACACTTGGCGCCCACACCACACCCAAACGCACAAACATAGTAGACCACCTTAAAAATTGAAACCGCTCTAGCCAAAATGTTCAAAATGGGATTTGGTCACGTGAATACAGAAATTGGCTAAGTAAAATATGCTCAGAACATGATGTGTGCACAAGGCACCCCCAAAACAAGTCAAAATGATGCCCAATAGGACAACTTTCAAACCACAAGTGCAAATCTGGAAATTCTTTAGCCAAAACACTTAAAATATGATTTTGTCAGGTGAATACAAAGTTTGGCTCGGTAAAATATGCTCAGAACATGATGTGTGCACAAGGCACCCCCAAAACAAGTCAAAATGATGCCCAATAGGACAACTTTCAAACCACAAGTGCAAATCCAGAAATTCTTTAGCCAAAGTGTTTTAAATAACATTTGGTCAGGTCAATACAAAGTTTGGCTCGGTAAAATATGCTCAGAAAATGATGTGTGCACAAGGCACCCCTAAAACAAGTCAAAATGATGCCCAACCGGACAATTTCAGAACCACAAGTGAAAATCCAGAAATTCTTTAGCCAAAGTGTTTTAAATAACATTTGGTCAGGTCAATACAAAGTTTGGCTCGGTAAAATATGCTCAGGAAATGATGTGTGCACAAGGCACCCCTAAAACAAGTCAAAATGATGCCCAACCGGACAATTTCAGAACCACAAGTGAAAATCCAGAAATTCTTTAGCCAAAGTGTTTTAAATAACATTTGGTCAGGTCAATACAAAGTTTGGCTCGGTAAAATATGCTCAGAAAATGATGTGTGCACAAGGCACCCCTAAAACAAGTCAAAATGATGCCCAACCGGACAATTTCAGAACCACAAGTGAAAATCCAGAAATTCTTTAGCCAAAGTGTTTTAAATAACATTTGGTCAGGTCAATACAAAGTTTGGCTCGGTAAAATATGCTCAGAAAATGAGTTTGCCCAAAAAACATGATTTATGCGCCTTGCCTAAGCATAGACAGCAACTTGGCGCCTCCCCAGGCGCCACAGGGCAGCAACACAGGCGCCCTTCCCAGAACACACACACGCCCAGCAACAGTAAACAGCGCCCAGTGCGCCAATTCCCCCCCCCCCCCCCCAGCACTTGGCGCCCAGGCGCCCCATCACAACCAAACACCAATTCTCAATTATTTTTCCAAAACTCAAAATACCACAACAATCACAAATCACACTGCACTTTTTCCAGCAACATCCAATCTCACATATATAAATCAAGAACACTTCAAAGCACAAAATTAACACATGAAATCCAAACCTTAGCATAGGGAAATCAAATCAATCACACTAATTATCAATTCCAACTAACCTAAACAATTCTAACAATTAGCAAGTAGTGTCAAGTGGGGTCCTATGGTTTACATACAACCTATTATATTCTCTATTATAGAGTGAGACTCCCCTAACCTTGATTATGACGAGCTAGAGCCTTTTCCACCGAAGCACCGACAAATCACCGAAATCAAGAAGCTCCTCCTTTTCACACAATCACGCCCTTTCTCTCTTTCCCTAGGAGCATTGCGAATTGATCAAAATAGAAAGGGTTAGGGAAATTCGAAACCTAAGCAATTGATAGAGAAAGGAAATCGAATCATAGAAGATTAAGAACCCTTACCTAGGAGCAAGGCGCACAAACCCTAACTCCAAGCTTGAAATCGCCCTTCCTTCTCTTCTCCTCTCTTCGACTTTCTTTCTTTCCTGTGACACTAGTGGGGCGCGACCTAGACCCCTAGTGTCTAAAGAGCGCCTAAGCCAACGGGCTTGGGCCTCTTGGGCCGTCACTTGAAATTCCGGTATTACCAACGCCATCCCCTTCAATTAAAATAAAATACCATATCATCACATAATAAAATAAAATAGTGCAACACTTTAAATAATTTAATCAATTACTTAATTAAATTATTTTAGGGTGTTACAACTCTCCCCCACTTAGGAAATTTCGTCCTCGAAATTCATACCTGAGTCAAATAGCTCTGGATAGGACTCCCGCATCCTACTCTCCAGCTCCCACGTCACGCTCTCGCCAGAAGCTCCCAACCATACCACCTTCACTAAAACAATGCTTTTCCCTCTTAGCACCTTCACTTCTCTAACATCAATCCTCACTGGCATAGTCTCCACAGTGAGATTATCCCGCACCTCAATATCATCCATATGGATCACATGAGACGGGTCCGGAATGTACTTCCGAAGTTGCGACACGTGAAATACGTCGTGCAAGTTCGAAAGGTTAGGCGGTAAAGCCACCCTATAAGCAACCTTTCCGACCCTCTCGGTGATCTGGTACGGTCCAATAAATCTAGGAGTCAACTTCTTTGCTTTAAGTGCACGCCCAACACCAGCCATAGGCGTGACCCTCAAGAAAACATGCTCTCCAGCCTGAAATTCCAAATCCTTTCTCCTTCTATCATGGTAACTCTTTTGCCGACTTTGGGACTCTTTCATTTTCTCCCTGATCATTTTTATCTTCTCTGTAGTTTCTCTCACCAATTCAGGTCCAAGAACAACACTTTCGCCCGATTCATGCCAACACAAAGGAGTTCTGCACCTCCGCCCATACAGTGCCTCATAAGGTGCCATCCCTATACTCGAATGGTAGCTGTTGTTGTAAGTGAACTCGATCAACGAAAGGTGTGTATCCCACGCACCTCCCTGCTCTAAAACACACGACCTCAATAAGTCCTCCAATGACTGAATGGTTCTCTCTGTCTGCCCATCAGTCTGAGGATGGTAGGCTGAACTCAACCTCAATCTGGACCCCAATGCCTCTTGCAAGCTCCCCCAAAACTCCGAAGTAAACCTCGGATCTCTGTCCGATACAATACTCTTCGGGACACCATGCAACTTCACAATCACCTTAATATATATCTCGGCCAATCTCGCTACCGGATACGTGATGTTGATAGGAAGGAAGTGAGCAGACTTCGTCAACCTATCCACGATCACCCAAATAGAATCAAATCCCCGAACGGTTCTCGGTAACCCAGTCACAAAATCCATGGAAATGCTATCCCATTTCCATTCCGGAACATCTAAAGGTTGCATCAACCCCGCAGGCTTCTGGTGCTCAACCTTTGACTTCTGGCAAGTCAAACAGGCATACACAAATTGTGCTACATCTTTCTTCATACCAGGCCACCAGAATAATTTCTTCAAGTCATGATACATCTTTGTAGCCCCTGGATGAATACTCAGCTTGCTCCTATGACTCTCCTCAAGGATCATCTTCTTCATCTCAATATCATCGGGAACACAGATTCTGTCTCTAAATCTCAACACACCCTGGGAATCCAACCTGAAATCCCCATCCACATTCTGATCACCCGCAACTAACAAGTCAACCAGCTTCACATCTAATTTCTGGGCGTCTCTGATACTAACCAAGAAGTCATTACCAATCCTCAGCATACCCAGCTTAACACTCCGCGGTGTCACTTCACAAACCAGACTCATATCACGGAATTGCTCAATCAATTCCAACTCTTTTACCATCATTGTTGACATATGCAAAGTCTTTCGACTTAAAGCATCAGCCACGACATTAGCTTTGCCGGGGTGATAGTTTAAGCTAAAATCATAGTCTTTCAGCAGCTCTAACCAACGCCTCTGCCTCATATTCAGCTCCTTCTGATCAAACAAGTATTTCAAACTCTTGTGGTCGCTGAATACCTCGAATCTAGTGCCATACAAATAGTGCCTCCAAATTTTTAGCGCAAACACAATAGCAGCCAATTCCAAATCATGCGTAGGATAGTTCTTCTCATGAGTCCGCAACTGTCTGGACGCATAAGCGACTACCTTCCCATCCTGCATCAATACGCCCCCTAAGCCCATTCTGGAAGCATCACAATATACCACAAACGGTTGATCCGGCACGGGCAACACTAACACCGGAGATGTTGTCAATCTTTTCTTCAACTCTTGGAAACTCTCTTCACACTTAGCATCCCAAACAAAAATTCTCCCTTTACACGTCAATTGAGTCAACGGAAGGGCTAGCTTTGAGAAACCCTCAATGAACCTCCTGTAGTAACCGGCCAACCCCAAGAAACTCCTAATCTCAGTCGCAGACTTTGGGCTCTCCCATTGTAACACTGCATCAACCTTAGCTGGGTCTACAGCTATGCCATCACTAGAAATAATGTGACCCAAAAAGCTTACCTCACGCAGCCAGAACTCGCATTTGGACAACTTAGCATAAAGCTTCTCCTCTTTCAATACCTCAAGCACTAATCTTAAGTGCTCTGCATGCTCCTCTTCAGACTTGGAGTATACCAGAATATCATCTATAAAAACCACCACAAACCGATCCAAGTAACTATGGAAGATACGGTTCATGTACTCCATAAACACTCCTGGTGCATTGGTGACACCAAACGGCATCACAGAGTATTCATAATGTCCATATCTCGTTCGAAACGCTGTCTTCTGGACGTCCTCATCTTTTACTTTAATCTGATGATATCCTGACCTCAAATCAATTTTACTAAAAACTTTAGCACCCACCAGCTGGTCCATCAAATCGTCAATTCTCGGAAGAGGGTACTTATTTTTAATAGTCACCTTGTTCAACTGTCTATAATCCACACACAGGCGCATACTCCCATCTTTCTTCTTTACTAATAAAACCGGAGCTCCCCATGGTGACACACTAGGCCTCACAAATTTCTTTTCAAGTAACTCTTCCAACTGCTTCTTCAATTCAGATAACTCAGAAGCTGACATTCGGTACGGAGCCATGGACACAGGCCTAGTACCAGGCACAAGGTCAATCCCAAACTCTACTTCCCTCTCGGGTGGCACACTAGGAATCTCATCAGGGAACACTTCAGGGAATTCACACACCACCTGCAATCCTTCAACCATAGCTTGGTTTTCAGCAGACATAGACGCCATCAAAGCAAATAGTTGACCACCATCCTTCATTACCTTATGCAGCTGATCCCCAGACAACAAAACAGACTCTCCCTCCTCAGGAGGAAAGAAACTCACAGACTTGCTGAAACAGTTGATGTGCACATGGTTATCCACTAACCAGTCCATACCAAGAATAACATCCAACCCTCCCAAAGGCAAACATATAAGGTCAACCAGAAAATCTCTGCCAAATACTGACAGAGGACACTTAGCACACAATAGAGAAGTAGTCACCGAACCCTTAGCCGGAGTGTCGATAACCATTTCCCTTTTCATATCAGACAATACTAGATTTAACTTTTCAGCACAAGCAGCAGCAATAAAAGAATGCGTAGCACCAGTATCAACTATGGCAATTAAAGGGAAACCATAAATAAAACAAGTACCTCGAATCTCATTAGGCCCCTCTGAGCCTGCTAACGCGAAAACTCTTCCATTGGATTTCTCTTTCTTCGGTTTGGTGCATTTAGAACTGAAATGACCAGCTTCACCACAATTGAAACACACTGATTCCTTACGATCACAGTTAGACGCCATATGACCTTTCTTCCCACAACGGTAACACATTACCTCCGTCTTGCAATCGAAACTTTTGTGACCCGGCTTGCCACAGGTGTAGCATACTATATCAGCGGAAGCACCTCCCCCACTAGGCTTCTTGCCCTCAGAAAATTTCTTACCAGCACCTGCCTTCCACTTATTTTTACCCCCAGACACATCATATGGTTTGCCCCTAAACTGAGTATTCCTCTTTTCTTTCCCAATCTTGTAGGCAGCAGAACTGTCTTCTTCATAAATTCTACTCTTGTCAACCAATCTAGCAAAATCGCGTATCTCATGATACCCAATTGCCTTCTTAATGTCAGGTCGCAGGCCACTTTCAAATTTCACACATTTAGAGAACTCTGAATCAGCATCATTGGCGTAGTAAGGACAGAATTGAGCCAGCTCTTCAAATTTGGCTGCATACTCAGCCACAGTCTTATTTCCCTGTTTCAATTCTAGAAATTCTACCTCTTTCTTGGCCCGAACGTCTTCGGGGTAGTACTTTCTTTTAAACTCTCTTGTGAAGACATCCCAAGTAACCTCTTCACCAGCAGTGTTCAACCTATGCAGCATCCCTAACCACCACTTGTCAGCCTCTTCCGCCAGCATGTGCGTCCCAAACTTCACTTGCTGGGCAGCAGTGCAATCCATAACTCGGAATATCCGCTCTATCTCATTCAGCCACGACAAGGCTCCATCGGGATCATACCGACCCTTGAAGGTGGGTGGGTTTTCCCTCTGAAACGTTGCCAGGTTACGGGCATTCACATCGGCAGCATTGTGTTGATTTCCAACAGCTTGGGCTATGGCCTGCAGAGCAGCAGCCAAAGCAGCATCATCCCTTCTAGCCATCTCAACCTAGCACTGCAGCATAAACGACAATTTAGAACTAAAACAAAACACCTAATTGTCATACACCATATGACAGACAGACATACTTGGTCGGACAGACCGAACTTTTGCTCTGATACCACTAATGTAACACCCCATTCTACCCGGCTAATTTCCATAGAGATCAGAGTTTCAAAATTTCTTTTTGAATGGAATGCTACACACGTACTTGATGTAACCATTCACAATACGCAACACCATTTAATAAATTAAGGTACTCTTGATTTTACCAACAAAATCCACGCATAATAATTTGAACGATTCGCAGCGGAAAAATAACGTAAACTCAAAATGCCAAACAACGGCCTCATCGGAAACATTAAGTCAATGCACACGAAAATCAACAACAATTAAATATCATTAGAAATCCTAAGCCAACCCCCTAGGTGTCACGTATCAGAGCAGACCGACTCGGGAGTGAAAGGAGTAAGCCTTCACTCAGGACTACCTGTGGTAAACAACAACAGAAGGGTGAGTCTCAACTACATAATAAAGATTATAATAAGAAGTATATTACATCATAGCATCACACTCACACAGTCACACAGTAGCATAGTCTATACAATCACCAACTAGCATGCTTATCATGAGGATGTGTGCAATACAGTTATGCATGTGGTACCATTTTCCCAGACCGCAGCCTTATCATCATATTATCAACTCAGACCGCAGCCTTATCATTTCAATTTAGAACTCAGACCGCAGCCTTATTATCATAATTAACAACTCAGACCGCAGCCTTATGTATGCATGAGACTCCATGACAAAACCACAATCATAATTATTAACAACACGGTCCATGTATCCTATATCACATCTTTAATTAATCTTAGTTTTAGCCCCCCCTGGCCTCATCACCAACCAACTCATTATTTTCTCCTCACAATCACGTCCCTAGGACTAGGATAACACTTAGGGACCAATCTAGCACCATTAGACCCGAAACTCAAACACAAGTCACGGGCGCCCCACTAGGCGCCCTAGGCGGCCACACTTGGCGCCCACACCACACCCAAACGCACAAACATAGTAGACCACCTTAAAAATTGAAACCGCTCTAGCCAAAATGTTCAAAATGGGATTTGGTCACGTGAATACAGAAATTGGCTAAGTAAAATATGCTCAGAACATGATGTGTGCACAAGGCACCCCCAAAACAAGTCAAAATGATGCCCAATAGGACAACTTTCAAACCACAAGTGCAAATCTGGAAATTCTTTAGCCAAAACACTTAAAATATGATTTTGTCAGGTGAATACAAAGTTTGGCTCGGTAAAATATGCTCAGAACATGATGTGTGCACAAGGCACCCCCAAAACAAGTCAAAATGATGCCCAATAGGACAACTTTCAAACCACAAGTGCAAATCCAGAAATTCTTTAGCCAAAGTGTTTTAAATAACATTTGGTCAGGTCAATACAAAGTTTGGCTCGGTAAAATATGCTCAGAAAATGATGTGTGCACAAGGCACCCCTAAAACAAGTCAAAATGATGCCCAACCGGACAATTTCAGAACCACAAGTGAAAATCCAGAAATTCTTTAGCCAAAGTGTTTTAAATAACATTTGGTCAGGTCAATACAAAGTTTGGCTCGGTAAAATATGCTCAGGAAATGATGTGTGCACAAGGCACCCCTAAAACAAGTCAAAATGATGCCCAACCGGACAATTTCAGAACCACAAGTGAAAATCCAGAAATTCTTTAGCCAAAGTGTTTTAAATAACATTTGGTCAGGTCAATACAAAGTTTGGCTCGGTAAAATATGCTCAGAAAATGATGTGTGCACAAGGCACCCCTAAAACAAGTCAAAATGATGCCCAACCGGACAATTTCAGAACCACAAGTGAAAATCCAGAAATTCTTTAGCCAAAGTGTTTTAAATAACATTTGGTCAGGTCAATACAAAGTTTGGCTCGGTAAAATATGCTCAGAAAATGAGTTTGCCCAAAAAACATGATTTATGCGCCTTGCCTAAGCATAGACAGCAACTTGGCGCCTCCCCAGGCGCCACAGGGCAGCAACACAGGCGCCCTGCCCAGAACACACACACGCCCAGCAACAGTAAACAGCGCCCAGTGCGCCAATTCCCCCCCCCCCCCAGCACTTGGCGCCCAGGCGCCCCATCACAACCAAACACCAATTCTCAATTATTTTTCCAAAACTCAAAATACCACAACAATCACAAATCACACTGCACTTTTTCCAGCAACATCCAATCTCACATATATAAATCAAGAACACTTCAAAGCACAAAATTAACACATGAAATCCAAACCTTAGCATAGGGAAATCAAATCAATCACACTAATTATCAATTCCAACTAACCTAAACAATTCTAACAATTAGCAAGTAGTGTCAAGTGGGGTCCTATGGTTTACATACAACCTATTATATTCTCTATTATAGAGTGAGACTCCCCTAACCTTGATTATGACGAGCTAGAGCCTTTTCCACCGAAGCACCGACAAATCACCGAAATCAAGAAGCTCCTCCTTTTCACACAATCACGCCCTTTCTCTCTTTCCCTAGGAGCATTGCGAATTGATCAAAATAGAAAGGGTTAGGGAAATTCGAAACCTAAGCAATTGATAGAGAAAGGAAATCGAATCATAGAAGATTAAGAACCCTTACCTAGGAGCAAGGCGCACAAACCCTAACTCCAAGCTTGAAATCGCCCTTCCTTCTCTTCTCCTCTCTTCGACTTTCTTTCTTTCCTGTGACACTAGTGGGGCGCGACCTAGACCCCTAGTGTCTAAAGAGCGCCTAAGCCAACGGGCTTGGGCCTCTTGGGCCGTCACTTGAAATTCCGGTATTACCAACGCCATCCCCTTCAATTAAAATAAAATACCATATCATCACATAATAAAATAAAATAGTGCAACACTTTAAATAATTTAATCAATTACTTAATTAAATTATTTTAGGGTGTTACAGATATCATCTCTCTTGAATACCTTGGGATCACACCCAACAAATGAGAAGAAACAAATTTGATAGCACACTCAGTAGTGTGGATAAAACAAGTTGAAGCACAGTAATACAATATCAAACTATGTGAAATATAAAGCTCTCAAAATAAAATATATGCAAGTGAAAGAGTAGTATGAGAGTGATGAGAAGAATAATAGATCTCAGATGCAAGAGTGAGTCGTAGGTTGAAAGTGAAGAGTGAGGCTGCTATTTATAGGTGTATAGAAAATATGACTGTTGAGTGAAATGAAGATTTGTAGAAATCGATTGTGTGCCTGATTTGCCTAAGATGGATAATCGATTTCATGCTTTATTAGATCTAGGATAAGGAATCGATTATGCATTTAGTTAAATCATGAAAGAATCGATTCTTTGCTTTGTTAAACCATGAGAATCGATTTGTGAGCCACAAAAGAAAAGGAAAGGAATCGATTATGAAGTAGAATAAAAAGGAGAAGGAATCGATTCTTAAGTGGAATGAAAAGGAAAGGAATCGATTCATGTTTTAACATATGATATAGGAAATCGATTCTTGGCTTTTTGAGAGAGCTTGAAAATCGATTTTATGCTTTAATATATGATATAAGAAATCGATTCTTGGCCTTTTGAGAGAGCTTGAAAATCGATTTTATGCTTTAACATATGATATAAAAAATCGATTCTTGGCCTTTTGAGAGAGCTTGAAAATCGATTTTGTGGCCAATAGAAAATACTATAAATCGATTATATGCTTTCCAAAAATCATTTGCATGCATGGGATTTGTTTAAAAATATTTTCATGCAAAATTATTTATATGAAAAACATTTGTGAGTGTGTGATTTATTTTATATTTGAGAGCTTTATTTTCACTTACAATAATATCCTAAACACACACAACAGTAAAATAATTCTTGACTGAGCTTGATTACATTTTTCCGCTTTTTGCAGTCTTGACCTTTTTGCCCTTCTTTTGTCAATCATCAAAACCTGATTATTCCTGTCAAGGCATATATTCACAAGGTTGCCTGGGGGCGGGCTAAGGCTTGATTCCTTGCCCCCCAGCGTGGTCACAAACGACCGTTCTGGAACCACGACTGGTCGAACGTAGTCTGGTCGATCGCTAATTGGTTGATTGCGTGGTCGCTGCCACGCGGCCTGGTCACATGGGGCCAGGTGCCGTCTCGGAGGTGATGCCTGACAATCAATCGTCATGAATGCTGAGGCGACAGTTACTTTAATGAGGTGACGTTTAGAGACTCGAGGAGTTTAAGTAATGATGGCACGCGAAGAGTGGCGCCTCTTCGCCTCCGGCCCATGATGATGGTTGGCCCATTATATATAGGGTTCAAGGGGTATCTCATTTGCACGTTTCTCCGATTTCTCCGCTCTCGCAATCAGCTCGCTCGCAATCAGCTCGCTCGCATTCAGCTCGCTCGCATTCAGCTCGCTCGCATTCAACTCGCTCGCAACATCAGCTCGCTCCACTTCCAGGTAACTACGACCGCTCTTCCTTTATTTGAGTTTTTATGTTCCACCTGGTGGAGGGGGTGTCAGGTCTGGGGATGACCACGTCGCCCCTTCCCACGCGCGAGCAAGACCTTGACCGTTATTCCCCTCCACAGGTTCAATCTGGCGCGGACCAAACAAACCCGCCGTATCTTTGGAATCCCGACCGTTTCTCTTGCGGACAATATGACCCGACCAGTGGAGCAAAGTCCTGCGCACGCCCGGTCGTCTTCTTCTAACGACAAATCTTCCTCTCGGTTTTCGACCCAGAACTGGACTTCATCTTGCAAATCCGGGACTCGGCCGGACAGAAGTGGGGCGCCGTTCACCGAGGTTGTGGTCGATGACACTGCAGAAAGCAACGCGCGGGTTGCCTGTGACGAAGGTATTGGCCAGGCTGCGGCCGACGGAACTGAGACGGCCGACAGAGGCCAACAGGGCGACCATCGAGAAGATCCTGAGGTCGCAGCTGCAAAGGATATGTCTTGGGTTTCTCTCAACCTGAGAGGTCAACGCAACAAAATTCAACAGGGGAGCCAAGACCTGGAGTATCTGGCGACCGGGCTAAATGAAGGTTGGAGAGTAGAAGGTATGGCCAAAGGGGAAGATGTTGCGGCCTGGACAGATGTGCTGAAATTCACGATGTACCGCATCGTTTTCGAACGCATGGGTATCATTCCGCCGTTCACCAGGTTTCAACGCCAAGTTTTACGCTACCTTCAGGTCGCTCCTTCTCAACTGAACCCGAACGCTTGGGCGTTCTTGCAGGCATATGAAGATGTTCTTGTGGTTCTGAGACGGCCGGTCTCTGTAAGACTGTTTTTCACTTTGTTTGAAATGAGCTATATCTTTGAGAAAGGCTCCAAGGGCGCCCGCAAGGAAGCGGTCTCATTCAAAAACCGCTCAACATACAACTTTTTCAAGCCTTATATGGAATCATTGACGACCGGATGGAAAAGAGAGTTCTTTTGGGTCGTTCCCAACTCGGCCGAGGCCTATCGTGGGATCGCCCAAATGTCCAAAGATGATCAGGAAGGAACGCCCGTGTTTCCCACAGTGTGGAGTTTCAACCATTTCTCGAAGAAACCGGGCCAGTACGCTTTCAAAGAAACTGACCTTGACGACCAGGACATGGGGACGATCCATAGGCTGAGAAAGATTGCGTCCTTGGTCCCTGAGGGTCGCATCAAGGTTAAGAACATTGTGGATGCTCGGGGCAAGAAAAAAGTCAAGGCCGCTCTTGGTTGGTGGTCGCTCGCCTAGTTTAATTTCTGTCACTTCATTTTGTTTAACTGTTTCTAACCATCTGCTTTTGCCTTTTCAGTTGACATGGCGAACATGAATGACTTTGACCTCTTGGAACAATGGGCGGACGAGGACGGTGATGCTTCGCCCGTCCGCGGAATTCCTGAGGCTCAATCTGGGGGTACGCCTCAACCTGCCAGAACTGGATCTCAGCCTGGTCGTCAGGCTCCTCGGGCGGCCACGCCGCATCAAGCAACTGACTTGGGCAGCCCAATTCAAGAAAGGTCCAAGAGGGATCGGTCGGTAGATCGTGCTGGTCAGAACAAGAAGCACAAAAGTGGGAAAGGCCACGGGCACTCCCGGTCGCCCAAAATTGACCTGCTTGGATTGGGCGATGATGATTGCGCTCATTTCAAGGAAGAGCCGTTCGAGGTGATGGCCGATGCGATGAAGGCCGCTGGGATCCTTTTCAGAAAATTCCAAGAGGAGGAAGCAGATCGCCTGGAAGGTAGGCGCCTTGCCCATAGATATTCATTGCTTGAAGACGACCTAGTCGATAAAAATTTTAAATTGAATTCTGCCTTGTCGTTGCTCGCAGAAATGAGGGGCGAGCGAGATGATTTGCTCAAGAAATTGAAGGAGCTTGAACCGAGGGTCGAAGCGATCGCTGAAAATGAGAGGAAGCTCGTCGAAGCGGAAAGCCAACTTGTGGCCGCTGTCTCTGCTCAAACTGCGGTCGAGTCTGCTCTGGACAAAGCGGTCGCCGACAAGGAAACAGCTAAGAAAGAGGTCGAACGCCTCTCTTCCAAGAATAAAGAGCCGTCGAGCCAGGTCGTTGGGCTGAAAACTGAGCTGGATGCAGTGGAGGAGGAAAAGAACAAGTTTAGGGGTCGCTACAAAGATGTTCTTGACCGGGCGAAGGGAGCTGCGGAGGGTCAATTTGAAAATGCGGTCAGCCAGATCAAGATCCTCTACCCTGATCTGGAGGTCGATCGCGAGATCGTTCAAAGCACACATCGTGTGACCGAGCAGCAGATCGTCCGTCCCAAGAAGATGTCGAAAGGGAAGGTCCTTCAAGAAGAGTCAGTTATCTACCAGGCCCCCAGCGACTCTTAACTTGTAATTTTTTGAATTGTAATCTTGGCCCGCCTGCGAGCGGTTTTTGAATGGGCGCCCTGGTTTCGACCAAGGCGTCTTTGTTTGTAATCAATGACAATTTTTCCATGAATTTGGCCTGTTTAATTGCTTTGTGATTGGATTTAATTCTTTTTTGCTACGGTCGGTCGCGACCAAAAATCTTTTGTGGGTCACTTGATGGTCCTTCGCATAGGCCGCTCGGCGGCTTTCGTTTGGGCCATTTCGATGGCACTCTTTTTAGGCCGCTCGGCGGCTTTCGTTTGGGCCATTCGATTGGAGCCTTTTAGGCCGCTCGGCGGCTCTCGCTTGGGCCATTCGATGGCACTCTTTTTAGGCCGCTCGGCGACTTTCGTTTAGGCCATTCGATGGCACTCTTTTTAGGCCGCTCGGCGGCTTTCGTTTGGGCCATTAGATGGCACTCTACTGGTCGCTCGACTGCTACTCGCATGGTGAGCGACCGTGCATACAATTTGCATGAAAATAAAGTACACAAGTCGAATTTTAAGGTCGGTCCTCGGTAAAAAACCCCAGTGGGGAAAAAGAGCGACCGCCTGTTCTTTATTGATCAATCAGTGTTTACAACTTAAACATAATACTTTCTTAACTTGTCAGCATTCCATGTTCTGGGGATGGTCGCCCCTTCCATGGTTTCTAGCTCGTAAGCTCCCTTTCCGGTCTTGCTGATAACACAGTATGGTCCTTCCCAATTAGGGGCGAGCTTTCCCTGGCGAGTGTTCTTGTTTCCTACGTCGGCCCTCCTAAGGACTAGCTGTCCAATGGAGAACTCCCTCTTCTGGACGCGGGCGTTATACCTGGCAGCGACCTTCTGCTTGATGAGTTGCTCCCTAAGTGACGCCTTGGTTCGCAGCTCATCGACCAGGTCGAGTTGTTCTCTTGTTGCTCGCTCATTTGCGGCCGGGGTTGGTGGGTTGGTCGTCCTCCAACTTAGCTCTCCCATCTCAATCGGGATGACAGCGTCAGTACCATAGACAAGTCTAAACGGTGACTCCCCGGTCGATGAGTGGGGGGTCGTTCTGTAGGCCCAAAGGACCGACTGTAGTTCTTCTGCCCAATTGCCCTTGGCTTCATCCAACCTTCTTTTCAGTCCGCGTAGTACTACCCTGTTGGCCGCTTCTGCCTGGCCATTGGTTTGTGGGTGCTCGACCGAGGTGAAACGCTGTTTCACACCTAGGCCGGCCAGCGTTTCTCTGAACTTTCTGTCTGCGAACTGAGTTCCATTGTCCGTCACCAGTTGCTGGGGCACTCCAAAGCGGGCGAGCACGTTTCTCCCAAAAAACTTAGATACCTTCGCTGAGGTAATGGTGGCAAGTGGCTCTGCTTCTATCCACTTAGTGAAGTAGTCGATCGCGACGATCAGGAATTTCAGCTGACCTGATGCAGGTGGAAAAGGGCCGAGCAGGTCCATGCCCCACCAAGCGAACGACCATGGTGAGGTTAAGCTGTGTAGTTCTGATGAGGGCGCTATGTGTACGTCGGCATGGATTTGGCATTTCTTGCACTTCTGAACAAGTAACTTAGCGTCGTCGTCCATGGTCGGCCAATAGTATCCGGCCCTGAGTGCCTTCTTAGCAATTGACCGACCACCTTGGTGGCTACCACAATCTCCTTCATGTATATCTCTCAGTACATGGTCGGCCTCGACCGACGTAAGGCATCTCAGCAATGGGGATGAAAAGCCCCTTCTATACACTCTTCCTTCGATCACTGAGTACTTGGTCGCCCGCAACCTCAGGAGTTTTGCTGCCTTCTGGTCACAAGGTTCCACTCCTTTGAGAATATATTGCAAGATAGGAGTGATCCAGTCTTTATCCAAGTCAACCGCTAGAATGGCTAATGGTTGGGCAGGCTTGGTCGATACGCTCGGCCGCGTTAATGTTTCTTGGATTAGACTTCTATGGTTCCCAGGAGCCTTTGTACTGGCTAACTTTGATAGGATGTCAGCCCTCACGTTCTCTGTCCTGGGGACGTGCTTAACTTCTGCTCGGTCGAATTGCCTGAGCAGGTCCCTTACCTTGGCCAAATAATTCTTCAGGATATCGTCCTTTGCGTCGTATAGGTCTTGAATTTGGGATACTACCAGTAGAGAGTCAGAGTGAAGTTCGACACGGTCGACATTGAACTCTTTGGCTAGCTGCAGCCCGGTAATGCACGCTTCATACTCGGCCTGGTTGTTTGAAGTGTGAAATGCAAAAGTCAATGACACTTCAACAGTAAGTCCTTCTGAGTTTTCCAGTATCAAACCGGCCCCACTTCCTTTGCTGTTGGAGGACCCGTCCACGTGCAAAGTCCAGGTCGTGGTGGCCTGATCGTCTGGTATTGGAGTCATCTCAGCGATGAAGTCGGCCAACACTTGTGCCTTAGCGGCCGATCTAGCCTCGAACTTGATCCCAAACTCACTGAGTTCCACAGCCCACTTGATCATACGCCCTGCTAGGTCAGGTCGGTGAAGGATTTGCCTACTAGGCTGGTCGGTCCTTACCACGACCTGATGGGCCACGAAATAAGGGTGCAATCTACGGGTGGCCACAAGTAACGCTACGGCTAGCTTCTCGATCTTCTGGTATCTGATCTCTGGGCCTTGAAATACCTTGGTGATGAAATAGACCGGGTTTTGCTTTAGGTCTCTTTCCCTGACTAGAACGGCGCTCATGGCTTCGTCCGTTATGGCTAAGTATAAGTAAAGTGTCTCCCCCGGTTGCGGCTTGGTCATGATGGGCGGGTTGGTCAGTGCCGCCTTCAGCTCGTCCAATGTTCGCTGGCATTGGTCAGTCCATTCAAACTCGACCTCCTTCTTCAAGAGCTTGAACAGTGGAAGCGATTTGCACGCTGATTTAGGTATAAATCGTGACAGGGAAGTGACCATGCCATTCAATTGCTGAATCTCTTTTTTTGTAGTGGGCGGCCTCATGTCGGCGACCGCCCTACACTTATCAGGGTTCGCTTTGATCCCTCGCTCTGTTAAGTGGAAGCCCAAGAACTTGCCCGCCCTTACTCCGAAGGTGCACTTCTCTGGATTCAACCTCAAAGAATTCTTCCTTGCTTCCTCAAAAATTTCCCTTAGGTCGTTGATGTGGTCTTGGTCGGTCTTGCTTTTAATGATCATGTCATCCAAGTAGACCTCTGATATTCGACCGATCTGGCGCCTGAAGACCTTGCTCATCATTCTTTGATAGGTCACTCCGGCGTTCTTCAGACCAAAGGGCATTACCTTGTACTGAAAATTTCCACGATCGGTCATGAACGCGGTCTTATGCCGATCGGGTGGGTACATAGTGATTTGATTGTAACCTAAATAGGCGTCTAGAAAAGACTGAAGTTTGTAGCCCGCAGCCCCGTCGACCAGTTTGTCAATGTTTGGCAGGGGAAAGGCGTCCTTTGGGCATGCCATATTCAGGTCGGTATAGTCGACGCACATGCGCCACTTACCATTTTTCTTTTTTACTAATACGACGTTGGAAAGCCAAGTCGTATACTTAATCTCCTCAATAAAATTGGCCTTGATGAGGTCGTCAACTGCCTGTGCGGCCGCCAATGCTTTCTCTTCACTCTGAGTGCGCCTCTTTTGTGTGACCGGCCTGGCTGTCTCATCAACGGACAGTTGGTGGCAAGCAATTTCTATTGGGATCCCGGGCATGTCTGATGCCTGCCATGCAAAAATGTCTGCGTAATCCCTGAGGCAGGTGATGAGATCTTGCTTGTCTTGTTCAGGTAGGTCGCTCCCCAACTTAACTGTCTTAGTTGGGTCGTCCGATAACTGAACATCGATCAATTCCCCGTGGGGATCGGGCCTCTTCAATATATTCTTTAGCTCGCGGGCTAAATCGTCGTCGTCGTCCTCAGGGTCGCTATCTGGGTCGTATCGGGCATCCAGGTCAGCCACATTGATCTGATGCCCCTCTCCGAGATTCTGCGGTTTAGCATTCGTCACCTCCATATCACAAATCTTTTGATAGAGGAAATGGCTCCTCATGGCCGCCTCCATGTCGGCCATTACTGTCACCACTTGGTCGCTTTTACTGTAAAACTTCATCTTCAGATGTACAGTTGAGGCTACGGCCTCCAATTTTCCCAGTGTTGGGCGGCCAATGATGCAGTGGTAACACGATTTGATTGGCAGAACTAAGAACGTCGTTCTGACCGTCCTGTACGACGTGCTGCCGTTCGTATCATCTCCAAAAGTAACAAGTAATTCTATCGTCCCCAGTGGGTAGGTGGTCGCCCCATTGAACCCGGTCAATGGGGTTGGTACTGCTTGGGGAATAATCTCGCTCCTATCCACATTTAACTTGTCAATCAATTCCTCGAACATGATGTCGGCCGAGCTCCCTTGGTCGACCAGTATTCTTCTGACCTCAGTGTTGGCCATTACGGCCGATACTACCAAAGGGACATAATTATTGACTTTTCCATCGAGCAAGTCTTCGTCCCCAAAGGAAATGGGCGGCCTATTCGAGGCCGGCCGTGGGGTAGAAGTTGAGCCGACCATCATAAGTTCATTCCACTTCCTCTTCATTGCCTTGTTGGACTCTCTGATATCCAACGGATTACCTCCATGGATGACCATGGCTACATTGCGGCCCTTCGACTGTCTGGGGTCGCGATCTTCCTCAGAATTGTTACGCGCTTGCTCGGCTATTGAGTTGACGTTCGCTTTCCCTTTGTCATTGGCGGGCTGGCCAACAGCTCTTTGTTCAGGGCGATCGTTACCTTCATCTCTGATATATTGCCTCAACTTGCCCTTCTGTATGAGATCTTCTATGTCATCTTTTAGGGCCATACAGTCATTGGTGTCATGCCCCTTACTCTTGTGGTATCTGCAGTATTTCTTGGTAGGCCGACCTCCTTTCTTCAACACTAAAGGATCAGGTCGCCTCACACTAGTGAACTCGTTGTTCTGGCATTCCGTGAAGATCTGCGCGATCGGAGTGTTCAATTTTGTACGATGCTCGTACTTCTTGGGCCGGTACTCGGGCTTACTGTCACGGTCTTGCCCCTTGACCGGCCTGCCATTCTCTTCCTTGGGACGCGCACGGGCGCCCTCCTCGGCGGCCAATTGCTCTTCATAGCCCATATGGTCGTTGGCCCTTCTAAGGAACAGGCCGAGGTCGTAGTAGCGGTTCAAAGAGAACTCTTCAGCAAATCTGTGGTTCTTTCTTATACCACGTTTGAGATACTTTAGTTTGTCCGTGTCTGATAGGTTGCGGACTGTCTCAGCCTCTGTCATGAACCGATCGATAAACTCCCTCAATGGTTCATTTTCTCCTTGGACGACCGAATCCAAGTGCTCTTCATAACGATACTGACAACGGTTGGCTGTGTAATTGGCCAAGAACATTGCCACAAGACCTTCCCAAGAAGAGACTGAGTTGGGACGCAAGGATTCCCACCATTCTAACGCCCGACATTCGAGCGACTGAGGAAAAAGTCTGCACTTCATCGTCCGTCCTAGCTCCCTATAGCTACAGTAGTTGTTGAAGTACATGAGGTGCTTATCTAGATCCCCGCGGCCGTTAAACTTGTTCAGGTTCAGGGGCTTCCTCAGGTCCCTTGGGATGCGATATCGTCTGATTTCGCTGGTGAAGGGCCCTTGTCCGGTTGGAATGAGATTCTGCCCGTAGGGCTGCATGGCGGCATAAGTTTGGTCGACGGGCAAACCGTAAAGGCCGACCGGCTGACCAAGGAATCTGTCAGCAATTGGAGGGGGTCCATGATATTGTGGAGCATGCGACGACGACCGTCTTCTAGGCCGCTCTGAATAGTTCCTTCTTGGTCGGCTGATGGCACGGGAGACATCTCTAATCTCCCCGTTGCGGGTAGTCGTTAAACTCCTCATACGAGTCCCACGACCTGCTTCTTGATCGTCGGGATCCTGAGGACTCGTTGGACGAGTATCTTGTTGGCGACCCTTCTGACTCTGGTCGGTAGCTCGAGTCAGCATAGTCGTAATCTTCCACGGGGAAACGACGGTGGCGACTTCCTGGATGAGGGGGCGACCTGTGGACGATCGCCCTTCTTGAAGGATTGCGTCGGGTTACACCTCGACGAGGAGGAGCTTCTCTTCGTGGTGGTGAACGATGGGGCCGAGATGGTTGGCCTCGGTGACCGCTATCCGCACGCGGGCGGATCGAGATCGACCCTCTCTCATAGCGTTCGATCAGCTCGTCTCGATCAGCAATCACTTGATTCTTTTGCTCCAGAATTTGAATGAGTGCTTGGGTCACATGCTCTGGCAATACTTCTGGGATTCCAGCTTCGGCCAGCTCGGCCGGTAGTTGCTGGGCTGTTTGGGTAACTAGCCCGCGGCCACCCTGCACTGAGGGTTCTTGGCGAGGCTCATCTTGTGATTCATGAACTGTAACAGGCATGCCCTCTGGGGTCCGTTGAGGTCGGTTCTGTCTAGAGGTGTTGAGCCTGGAAGAAGTGTGTTTCTGGCGTGGCGGCATGATTTGATGTGGAATAGCGCTCGGGCCTCCCACTGTGGTCGCCAATTGATCATACCTGATCAATACGATGGGTTGCTGCTGTTTGATGATGTTACTCGGTCGTTGGGATGAAGGACCGAGTTGTAGGCCGCACGCGGGTGGTACCTGCAAAGGCACTCCAACGCTCAAGTTAGAGGTGCTTCAACGGGCAGGGTCACAAGGTGAGTAAAACGTACCTGAAGCCACATGCTAGTGTGGTATATATACTGTTGGCTGCGCAGGCGTTCTAGCCGTTGCGCTTTTTGCGGGGCCGGCCGCATCTTGCGGAGCAAGTTAGGTATTAGGCCGCGATGGGCCTGTTGGACGGATTGGCCTTCGAGCCCACTCCAGAACAACTTACAACACCACTTTCTTTTGATCAACACAGAAAAGACAAGTGCCCTCTTACACAGCTTCACCAAGCTGTTTTCACCTACTAGAAAACTCTCTCCTAGTTTCCTAAAGGTTCCTCTATCAATTTCGTTCACACCAACACTCACCTCTCTTTCAAGGTAGTTTGATGGAATGCTTACAACACAATGTTTACAATAAGGGGTTTAGGGTTTTTGGGATGTTGAAGAGCTTGAAAATAAACTACAATAAGTGTATGCAATGAAGTGTTTCAAGTTATCACACACTCAACAAAAGAATCCCAGAATATGAACTTGAGTAGCTTAGAGTGTGGGATGAGAAGGTTTGATAACTTTGAGATGCTTGAGCTTTAAGTAGGTTCCAATTAAATCTCACACTTGTAATCTTCGAATCCAAGCCATTTTATAGTCTCAAATGTTGACTGTAGCCGTTAGAGAGTAGAAGAGAGCCATTTGAAATCAGTCATAGACTTGTAGAGAGGTCATGATGAAAGATACTTTAGTTAGAAGCGTTTTAACCTTCTCATTCAGCGCATTGTACCTTCTCTGCACATTCTAAAGCTTCTCAACTTGACACAGTCCTTTCTTTCTGCTTTTGATAGCTCACGAACCTTCTCATATGATTATTCCTTAAACAAACAAACTTTTGATGCTCCTAGGAAGAATCGTTGATTTCCTCTCTTACTTTTAGTACCTTCTCAACATATTTAATGCAACATTCTTCATTTAATGCTTCAACTCATCAATGAGAAGGATTGTTTATTGAGTTGTTGGGTTCTTTCCAGAATGAGTAGGTTGCTGTTCTTGAACCTTCTCAACGTGTACTTTCTCAATTTGTGAACCTTCTCAATAATGAACTTTCTTGCATATGTTATGGTTTGGTCAAACCTTCTCTTTGCTTTTGGTCAAACCTTCTATTGACTTTTGGTCAAACCTTCTGTTGACTTTTGGTCAAACCTTCTCAATGACTTTTGGACAAACTTTCTATTGACTTTGGTCAAACCTTCTCAATTCTGAACCTTCTCAGTATCATTTCTACCTTTGATTTATATACTTGTTAGTTCATAGGTAGCTGATTATTTTGCTATTTTGATGGCCTGTACTTTGCACTAGATAAACATGTTAGACCTCACATAATCAGAAAACTTAATTCTTTTCTAAGTTTGTATCATCAAAACATAAAAGAGATTTTTATTTCAACAACAAGGACCGGAAGATGAAGAGGAAGCTCAGGTGGAGAAGACTGTTGCTGGGATTGTTGCTGAGAAAGCTGATGCTGCAGCAATGACTAAAGAGGAGAAAGCAGTTGCTGCTGCTAAAGCAGGTCTAGAATTGATAGCTGCCTCAGTTCTACAAATGAAAGAAACCACTTCTGCTGCTGGGTCTGCTGTTGCAGATATAGATCTAGTGCTGTAGTAACAGAAGTTGGCAATGCTGGGAAAGAACCAGATAGGAAGAAACAAAAGATCTACCAGCCCAGCGTGAAGAGGGGAGCCAATATCAGAACAAGTCCAAGGGCTAAACCAAGAAACCCTTCTTCTTAGTCTTGTATTTTATAGGCTAAATTATAGTTTTGGTCCCCCTATTTTCAAAAATTCAGACATTTGGTCCCCCTATTTAAAACTCAGACATTTGGTCCCCCAATTTTAAAAAATCAAAGACATTTAGTCCCAAGAGGAATTTTCAGTTTTTTATGGCTAATAATCAAAGACATTTGGTCCCTCAATTTTAAAAAATCAAAGACATTTGGTCCCCCAATTTTAAAAAATCAAAGACATTTGGTCCCTCTTTGGACTAAATGTATTTGATTTTTTAAAATTGGGAGACCGAATGTCTGAGTTTTAAAATAGGGGGACCAAATGTCTGAATTTTTGAAAATAGGAGGACCAAAACTATAATTTAGCCTATTTTATATTCTGTCTTTGATTTCATGCTTTGATAAACCTGTTGGATGCTTTAGCATGTATATCAGCATCCAACAGTTTTGTTAGTTTAAATGTTTTATGTGATTGTGTTGTGTCTTTTGTTAGGCCTTCCCCATTAGAATTTTGCATGAGGAGTATGGACACTGCTGAGTCCTATGTAGGGGGCACCTAGGTCAGTATTTGGTTAATGTGAACGGCATGTTCAGTTATATCAATGAATAAAATTTTAGATGTCATTTTGAGTCAAACTTAATGATGAAAAATGTGAGAATGAGAGAAAATTGCCTTGCTTGTTATTAGTGAACTAAATTACCCTTGCTCCCATACCTTTAATCTAGGTTTAGGTAGGAACTTAGTGAGCTAAAAAGGATCTGATGCTAAGTTAGTTGATGGTAGACCTAGGTTGTGCCAAGCTTTTACTAAAAACTTAGGGTAGCATATGAAACTAAGTTTGGGGTGCGTCGGTTATACTGAGGCTAAACATGAACATTCTTAGGATGGTCAGTGCAAATTAATGTGTTGTATATCATCAAATAAAGTGTAAAAGTTGCAATAGCCTATAAAAATAGAGAAAAAAAATCTCTGAAAAGAAATCAAAAATATTCTTAAATAGGCATTGCAGCAAAATAGTATGTCAAGTATTGATGTTGCAGCATTGAATCTGAAAGATATGTAAATAGTAGTGCACTGGCCAATAATCTGAAATGTTTAATCAAGTCATGTGTTGTGCTTTGAAGCTCCCCTTTCTTATGCTGAAGTTGTTAGTCTACCCTATCTTTTGAACAATTCTTAGCATAACCAAAAGAAAGCCACTCTTGCTTTGGCTAGGGGAATTTTGAAACTTGCTTTGAACTGAACTAAACCTATGAGTCACACACACACTTTGAACATGGGTAGCTTAGGGATCTTGATGAAGTAGGAGTGTGCCTGTAGAGAATTCTGAAAGTTTTGACTCAATTTGATTATCTTTTGAAATTCTATGAATCAATTGGTGTGACTAAATATTGCCTGCGTGTTGCCTTTGTCAAGTGTCATTACTTGAGGACAAGCACTGGTTTAAGTTTGGGGGTGTGATGGCTCTTAATTATAAGAGTTATTTGTACATTCTTAAGTATAAATCATTGTATGATCTCAATTAATTAGTGTTTTATGCTTGTAAATATTGTGTTTTGAATAGTGAAGGTTGCCCAATTTGTGCTTTGATTTGTGTGTTTCATTGCTTGATTAGTGTTTTATGCTTGTAAATATTGCGTTAGTGATCTTTGGCACTATGGTGCCCAATTTGTGCTTTGATTTGTGTGTTTCATTGCTGCAGCAACAGATGCCAATTGCTTTCTTGCATAAGATGAGAGAGAATGTTGGAAGCGTTGATTTTAGAGCATTCCAGCCGGCAAGCAAGGACAAGCACACGACGTCGGGAGCCAACACCTGGAGCAGAGAATATTCCACTTTTTTGTTGGGAACATGTACTTATGGGCACACAATTTGACAAGGGGCGCCCCCAATTAGGGTTTTCTTGGATCATGTACCATAGCACTATATAAAGACTGTCCTTCCTCTTCATTTATCATGCTAGGTCTGAAAGGAGAAAGTTTAGAAACAGTTTTCTTCCATTCTTTCATCGAAGCTACCTCAAATTACTAAAGTTGGAAGATCATTGCCGAAAGTGTTGCTGCAGGAATGAGAGGAGCTAACCATACTTGGAGAATTGCTATCTTGGGAGATATTTCGTATCTCGAAGCATCAAATCATGGAGCTTACCTTCGATTTCTTCATCTTAGTATAATTCCTTCCTTGTATTTCTTAGTTATGACTTTAGCATTTATGTTCAAGTTATTTTTCTTGTGTTGTTCGCTCATTATGAGCTAAATACTCATAGTTGGAATGTTGGGATATATGTAATGAAGGTCAGTGCATTTAATGAAGTGTGTTTGATGTTTAAGCATTTTATCTTTTGCGAAATTAATATTTCTGTTTGTATCGAGCAGCTTTTTGGTCGTCTGCTGTTGGTAGGTCTCTTGCTGTCCTGACAGGAGGTCAGTGAGCGCCCGGGGGGGTACCTGCAAACCACTCCGACGCTCAAGTCAGTATATAGAATATAAGAGTGAAGGTACTAAGGATTAGAGATTCAACCTTTCTAAGGGCAAAGTTTGCCTGTATTTATAGGAAATCGTGCCCTCTTGTGGATCGTCGGATGGGTAGAGTCGATCTTGACCGTCCAAGCGTGTTGGGCTCGCATGAGGTGGATATGGGCTGAATTGGTTGGGCTGATCCATATGACTTGCTAAGCGCACCTCCTGGTTTTGCTAATTGGACCCTCTGGTTGACTCCAGAACAGTTGCCCCCCAAGCCGAGATTACTCCGGAGGATGGTCTTGGCTTGAAGGATTTTCGTCGATTTGCCGGCTCTGCAAGGTCACGCGGGACACTGCCTTTGTAGCAGCCGTGTTCTAACATAGGAGAAATATTTTCTAGGTGTTGCTTCGTCTGTTTTGTCGGGTAGTACGAGAATATTTTGTCGCGACCGTGACTCACACCTCCTTCGGTGTAATATTTGTGCCCGGCACCAAGCTAGGGTGACGTATCATGATGTTGGTGTCGCCTTGTGTCAAGTGCTCTGAGGTTGGCGCCCTCTTGGGTGCCCTGTGCCATGCCCCCTGATGTTGGTGCCCTATTGGGCGCTTTGGGCCAAGGTGCTAAGACATCCCGATGCTGGTGCCCTCATGGGCGTGTTCCCGGATGCTTGTTTGTTTTTGAGAGTTGGCGCCCTGCTGGGTGCCTTGGGCGTTGTTCCCTGCTAGCGTGTGCTGGATGGCTTATCATGGAGCAGATTTTGCGAGACAAGGTTCGGTGCTCTCGTGGGTGTCTTACTGCATAGTGCTGACCACCCTGCCGCGAAGGATTTGCTTTCAGACTGCCCCCTACCAGGCGCCCCTCTGCTGGGCGCTGCTTGCTCATGTCAGGCACCCCCTTAGGCGCTGGCTGCTCCTGACTGGCGCCCTGTCAGGCGCCCTCATGGGCACTGGCTGCCTTGACTGGCGCTCTGCCAAGCGCCCTCATGGGCACTGGCTGGCTTGACTGGCGCCCTGCCAGGCGCCCTCCTGGGCGCTGGCTGTCTCATTGGCGCCCTTCCAGGCGCCCTCATGGGCGCTGGCTGCCTTGATTGGCGCCCAGCCAGGCGCCCTCATGGGCGCTGGCTGCCTTATTGGCGCCCTGCCAGGCGCCCTCACGGGCGCTGGCTGCCTTGATTGGCGCCCTGCCAGGCACCCTTCTGGGCGCTGGCTGCCCCTATGGGCGCTGGTTTTGTGTGGGCGTGTGCTTAGCACTCTGTTTTATTTTTGCCGTTTTCTCCTGACTTTTAACCTGCCATCTCACCTATGAATTTTCAGGGCTTGCTTGGTGCTGAGGGGAGTTTCTCTTATCATCCTCCATTGACGTTCCCGCTAGTCTTTGCGGCTTCTGATTTTCTGAGGTAACTTCCGTGCGAACTTTCAGTTTATCTTTCTAGCTTCTTTGTTCTTTTGAGCATGTCTTGTCTTGCAAAGTCTCCAATCTCGGGGGAAGGGGGTTGTCTCTAAGTTTTCCCGTCTGTCTCGTGACTGCTTTTTTTTCCCCCTGTCCCGTAGGTTGAGAGATGGCATGGACAAAGAAGACGACTCGGATGCACCCTACCGCTCACCTGGCTAAGAGTCAAGCTGACGACTTCGAAGAGGGGGCTGGTGATACCGTGCCTTCGGAGGGGGCTGGCGCCCTTGTGTAACGCCCCAAAATAATCAAGTGTTTATTTAATTAATCTATCTAGGTGTTATGTTGGTCGGTTATAATAAAAGGAATGAATGGTGTTTTAATTTAAATAAGAGGTGGTGTGTAGTAAATGAGGGAGTGGTAATTTAATTAAAAGAGGAGAAGTGTTAGTAATTAACTAAGTGGCAAAAAGAGCCCAAGACACTAGGACCCATAATATTTATGCTCTAGGGTTAGTGTCTTAGACACTTGGAGAGAAAGAAAAGAAAAGAAAAGGAGAGAAGAGAAAAGAGAGCAGTGCGCGCAGCCAAGGGGGAGAGAAGAGAGAAGAGAAGCCGCGGCGAAGAGAGGAGGAAAAGAGAGAAATCGTGAGTTCAAGGAGGGAGAAAGAAGAAGTAGTTGCTGCGTTTTCTTGTTGGTGATTCAAGGAAGGGTCTCACCATCATCGGAATTACTAAGGTAAGGGGGGTTAAATGGTATAAGAGAATGTATGATGGGTTGTATGCAAGGGATTAGTAATTATAATGCTAGCTAGGTGTTTGATAATATGTGTGAGCGGAAATATAATGTATAATTGTCAATGAAATGTGTTGTGCGGAATTGGATTGTCAAACACGTTAGGTGCTTGTTGCATGCCTAAGACGTGTTTTGATGAAACGTTGCAAAGAAATTATGTGGTTTGTTGATCTAGAAAGTAGACTTAATGCTCGTTAATTTGGCGCTGATTTGGTTGCATTTGGAGTTGTAAAACTTAAGTTATAGGTGACACAAGTTAGGTTAAAATTCTGGAAACGATTTGGGTAGAGGTTCAGTATTTCGGTAACTGGGAACGTTACGTTGACTGATAAATTATGTGGTTTACTGTTCTAGAAAATAGACTTAATGCTTGTCAATTTGGCACTGGTTTGGTTGCGTTTAGAGTTGTGTAGCTCGAGATATGAATTTCACAAGTTAGGGTAAGATTCTGGAAACAATCTGGACATAGGGTCAGTGTTTTGGTCACTGCGTTTTCAAAAGAACTCATTTTCGAACGAATCCAATTTTTCTGAAAACTAGACAGAATTAACCCCAGTTTATGCACAAGTTTCATGCAATTTGATTGAGTTTTGGTCATTTTAGAACTGCTTGAATTTGAAGGACAGAAACTGCCCTCTTTTGAAACTAGTATGTGTGTTTTTGAAAACTGTACCTGTTAGACTCTCTTTTTCAAAAACCGAACTTAGGGATAAGGAGTAGATCCATAGGGCTTTCCAACAAGTATTTATTTGTCGAAATCCGGTGTGGGTTACTATTTTAATCAATTCGCCAAAGTAAGCGCATGGTTACGGAATTTCTGCACCTTGTTTGTTTTCGCGATATCTTTTGATCCGGGAACCCAATTGAGGCGTTCTAAGATGCGTTGAAGAGCTCATTCGGAGGCCTAACCGATTATTCTATTTTTAAGGCAAAGTGAACTGTTTTGTATTGTTGTTGCTGTTTTATGTTGCTGTTTTACGTTGCTGTTTTTATGTTGCTGTTGCTGGTTTATATTGCCATTTTATGTTGCTGTTGCTGCTTTATGTTGGTGTTTTACGTTGCTGTTTTTATGTTGCTGTTGCTGGTTTATATTGCCATTTTATGTTGCTGTTGCTGTTTTATGTTGCTGTTTTACGTTGCTGTTTTATGTTGCTGTTGCTGGTTTATATTGCCATTTTATGTTGCTGTTGTCGTGTTATGTTGCTGTTTGGCGCCAGAATATGTTTATGCTGCTGTTTGGCGCCAACTTTGCTGCTGTCTGGCGCCTGAATGTGTTAGTGTTGCTGATTTTGTTGCTGTAGGGCGCCACATCGTGCTGCCCGGTGTTGTGATGTCTCGTAGTGTCAATTATGATTAAAAATAATAATAGTGATGTTGTGTTAAATATGACGAACTAATAACGGTGATGCAAATGTACTAATGATGACTAAATGATGTTGTTGATGTTGTTGGGCTAAAAATTTAACGTTGTTGTCGTTGTTGTTGGGTCAATATGACCAAACCACGTTGTTGTTGTTGGGTCAGAGGTGACCAAAAGATGTTGTTGATGATGTTGTTGTGCATGTTGTTTGAAGCGTTGTTGAGGGTCTGATGAGTCGTACATGGTGTCCCATGCATTGCATATGCATACCACGTTGTTGTAGGCTGCGGTCTTGGAGCTCTGCTCAATACGTTGTTGTTGGAGCCACAAAGGCTGTTTACGTTGATTGGTACCACATGCATATACCCGTGTTGTTGGTTGCACTTCATACGCATTCTCATGTCACGTTGTCGTTGCCTGACGTTGTTGTTTAATGTTGTTGCCTGTTGGTGTTGTTGCTGGTAGCTGTTTATGTATGATGTTGTGACTAGTATTTATAGTTGCTGAGATCTTAGTATACCTCTTATCATACTCTCTTTTATGCTGTTGGACTCACCCTTTCTGTTAGAATGTTACCTCTACATGGGTAACGTGCAGGTAGTCGCAAATGAAGACCAGGTCTTCTTTATTAATGAGTCAGCGTCGTCTCTGATACGTAGCACCCGGGGAGGGGATGAGCGCTGTCATTATGATTTATTTTGTTGCACTAGTTGTGTCTGAAACCAACGTTGTGACTTTTTGAGATACCGTTTATTATTCTGTGAAGTAAACTAAGATGAGTTATTTCTCCATGTTGTTTAATTAATACGTTGTTGCATTTTTGAAAATGTCGTATGTGACGCTCCAATTTCTGTTTTGAATTTAATTTTCCGCACTCTGATAATTAATAAAATGAACGGGTAGAATTGGGGTGTTACACCTTGGCTTTGTGGATACTTCTTCTGACGATGATCTGCCGCTTGAGCATGAAGTGGTGGAGATTGGTGGTTGTAGTTATGACTGGGTTGCTCGTATTGTTTGTTCTGCCAGGAGCGTCTACCTTCCAGGAAAAGAGCCTCCCCGCTGTCTGCAAGATGCGTTGGGAGGCGACTGGCGGGTTGAGGTGGTCGACCCCCAAGACAGGGTGTGTAGAGTCCCTGACGGTAGAAAATTCATGATGTTTCACAGTGTGGTTTACATGGTGCGGGTTTCCCCATTCTTTACACCCTTCCAACTGGAGGTTATGAATCACCTTAAGATAGCTCCCTCTCAGCTCCACCCAAATTCGTGGTGTTTTGTGATGTGTTTCGAGCTGGTGATGAGAGTCCTTCAAAGAAGATGTAGCTTGAGGGTTTTTATGGTTATCTTCGAGGTGCAGCGTCGTCGAGATACTTCAGATGGCGTCATCCGTTACGAGTTTGTGCACTTGAAATGTCGGACAAACTATGCTTTCTTTCAAGTGTACTCAGATAACCAGCATGATTGGAGGTTCAAGTATTTTTACCTCGTTCCTTCTAGTGAGAAGGCCGTCGACAACATGGGCTTCTTTGATGAACAGGGGCATCTGGTTAGGGATAAGTTTCGCCTTGGGTGGTGTAATGTCGATGCTGACCGCACCTCTCGGTCTTATCGCATCCTCCCATCTGAGTTATCTGATCCTGAGCAGAGGACTTTGAGCATGTTGAGGAAGATCGTCGATGGCTTCTCCACTGTGCCACAAAAAATTTTGTGTAGTGAGCTGTCCAAGGCCTCTACGGTTCCTGAAGCTGCCGAGCTCTTAGGTTGCTTGTTAGGTCTTGATGTATCTTTATTTTGTCTTTTGATGAATTATTTACTTATGTTGCTGATTCGCTACTTTGTTGCTCTGTAGATAAGATGGTCGCTCCACTTTCTTTCAATGAATTAGCTTCTTTGGCCGGACGGAGGAGACCTTTGGATGCCGATCCTACCGAGGTCAAGAGCCCGGTTCCTGCTATCTCTGCCCCTGCGCGTCCCTCTATAGGACCTCGCCTAAGTTTGGGAGCGCCAAGCCGTGCTGGAAGGGATGTTTCCGGGGTGCCGAAGGTTCCAGTTGAATCCAGCACCCAAGGGACTCAGAGTAAGTCCAAGCGCCAGAGAAGTTGTGCTCAGGGACCTCCCACTGCTGCTTGTCCCTCCCCGGTTGGGCTTCCTCCCCCTGCTGACGAAGATGGTGAAATTGTCTTCTCCCCCGAAGAGCGTGATCATTTCTGTGAGCATCCTTTCGCACTTGCCGCACACATGGTTAAAATTGGGGAAGGCCTGCATGCGAAGTGGGAAGCTGAGAAGAAGTGCGGATCTCGTTCACGTAATCCTCTTCAGTTATTTCTTACGGTATTCATCAAATCTGCACGAGCCACCACCCCTGTCTGGCGCCCTCATGGGCGCCGCCTGCTTTCTTAGAGGTGCTTTGCCAGATGCCCTCATGGGCGCTAGTGATGTTGGTTCTAAGCTTTGTCGTGTTTGTTTCTCTCTATGCGCAGGGGTGATCGAGGAAAGGGATCGGCTTCTCTTATATATAAGCCGGCTTCAGGTGGATTTACACGAAGCACTGGAATATGCTCGTCGGGCACGAGACACTGCTGGCCACTATCAGAAGCAGATGGAGGAGCTCCAATCTGAGTTGGACAGTGTGAAGAAACAGAAAGATGTGACTGAGGAAAGGGTGCGGGAGATGGCCGGGTAAGCCATGGACTTCTCCTATGCTGCCTACGATAAAGTGATAAGTCATGTTCAGTGCTTGTACCCGGATGCAGTTCTTGAGTCGAGCATCTTCCGGTTTGACCATGAGGCTGTAGATGGGAGGATTGTTAGATATCGTTCCAACATGGTTGAATTTGACGTCTTTTCCCCCTTGATGATTTCTTCTAAGAGTTCAGTTGTTTTTGACTTGTGATTTCTTTTTGTCCTGTTGGATTTCGTTGTATGTTTGCTTTATGGAGCTTGACTGATGATTTTACGTTATATCCATGTTTCCGTTGTCTTGCTTATTTTTCACGCTTCCGAACGTACCACTTCCTATCTTCTCGTGATAATGTTTTCTCAGTCAGGAGTTTATCAGAATTGATCCGATTTAGATTCCCCACTAGAGGTTGCGACACTTGCGATGCTGCTTCACCCATCTAGGGACTCTGGCAGGAGTTTATCAGAATCTGTCCGAACTTAACTCACCCATCAGAGGTTGCGACCTTTTCGATATGCCGCTTCACGCCTTAGGTCTCTAACAGGAGTTTATCAGAATCTATCTGATTTTAACTCACCCATTAGAGGTTGCAACATTTGAGATGCCGCTTCGCCCATCTAGGGACTCTGACAGGAGTTTATCAGAATCTGTCCGAACTTAACTCACCCATCAGAGGTTGCGACCTTTTCGATAAGCCGTTTCGTGAACCGAGTAGGTTGACTCGTGCTTGGTTCTGCCTGGTTGCCTGGTCCCCTATTGTTTGAGTTGGGACTTGGTTTTCAGGCCACCTCTTGCCAGGCGCCCTCCTGGGCGCTGGTTGCTTCTGTGCTGGGTGCCAGTTTCTCTTGGTTTTTTCTAAGGTGCTAGAGCGAAAACTGTGATTTGCAAAATAATATCTTGAATTTGGGTTGGCTTTCCGCTTCTTCTTCACTACTTGAGTCACTTCTGGCATCCCAGTCTGTCAGATTCACCTCAGCTTCTTCTCTGAACCCCTTACCCGAGCCTCTTGGCTTGGCGGTCTCCTTCTCATCTTTAAAGCTCATATAGAAACATCTGCGTGCTGCTCCCAGGTCCGCCTGGAGGGTCACCACCTCACTCTCCAGAGTGTAGAACTTCATTTTCAAATGGACCGTTGAGGTGACTGCCTCCAATTTCCCCAACGTGGGCCTCCTAATGATGCACTGGTAGACCTACTTGCATGGGAGGACCAGGAAGGGTGTTTTCACAGTTTTGAACAACGACGGTTTACCATCGGGGTGTCCGTAGGTGACCATCGGCTCTAGGTGGCCGAGTGGCTTAGTCTTCGATCCATTAAACCCGGTTAGGCCCCCTCCCTGGTATGGAGTCAGGTCATCGGGGGAGATATTCAGCACTTGCAGCAGGTCCTCGAAGATGATATCTACTGCACTTCCCTGGTCAACCAGGATCCTTCTTACCTCGACGTTGGCGATAATGGCAGTGATGATTAGTGGGACGTGTTTGTTCAGTTTCGCGTCGAGCAGATCATTGTCGTCGAAGGATAGGGGCGGTCTTGTTGGCCCCTTTCTGGCGACTGAGGTTGATGCAATACTGAGGATCTCCTTCCACTTCCTCTTCATTGATTTTTTTGAGCCCCAGTTATCATGGGGGTTTCTCCCGTGGATCACCATGGCCACTGGTCTTTCTTTGGGCCTCTGGGTGTCCTCTCCATCGGTCGATTCATCAGCGCTATTTTCGACCCTCTCGTCGACTGGGGCCTTCCCCTTCCTAGGGGACCGGTATCTACCTTCGGGGGATCAGGCTCTTTTGCGCGAGCCACTCGGTTCCCCCTCCTTCTTCACGTACTGTGTCAACTTTTCTTTCGGGATCAGCTTCTCAATATCTTCATTCAGTGCTCGGCAGCCATTGGTGTCGTGGCCTCCGCTTTGATGGTAGCGGCACCATTTCTTCGAGGGGTTTTGGCCCTCTTTCAACACCAAAGGCTCTGGCCTCTTAATGTCTTTGAATTCAGCGTTGGCACATTCAGCCAGGATCTGCGCCCTTGAGGCGATGAAGGGAGTAAGGCCTGAGGATCTTGGGGGCGTCCCTCACGGTGTACGCCTCCTGTTACCTTTTGCCGGCGTACCTCCTAGGTGGGTTCCCTGTCGCCCCCCGCCTTGGCTGTCTCGCGGTAAGCCATATCATCCTCCTCATAGTTCATGTATTTCTGGGATCTTCGAAGGAACTCTCCCAAGTTCCTAGGCTTGTTGATGCCTGTAACACCCATTTCTACCCGGTAAAATATAGTAAAATCAGAGTTTTCACAAACAAACGGATGCTACATTTTTCGACTTAAAACCATGAACAAACATAATAAGGTCATTTTTGAAAAGCGGATACATAACTCCCTAACTTGGATGAACCGACACACAACATTTTCAATTTTCAAAACAAGTCAAATTTCATTTACTACGCAGCGGAAATTCAAAAGGTTCAACTTAATTAACCATGGCATCTAAGCAAGATTCATCACAGCAATAGACTCGAAATCCAATAAATAAAACGACATAAGTAATAGAAAAATAAGCGGTCATCCCCCCGAGTGCTACGTATCAGAGCGAGGACACCGACTCGATCTAACGAAGGTAAGCAGCCTTCATTCGTGATTACCTGCACGTTACCAACAGGAGGGTAACATTCAAACAGAAGGGGTGAGATATCGAACCATATAATAGAACATATGAAAAGCAATATGTTAGAATCAGAAGACATAAGTTCACCACTTCACCGTCATCAAACAACTCCAATCAATCACAAGTCATCAACATACCACTTCACCGTCATCAACAACATCAATCAATCACAAGTCATTAACATAGTGTTATACCCCAATTTTGTCCGGCTTGTGTCAAAATCCTAATTTTCCACAAAAAATAAATAAATTGAAGAGCGAAGAGCCTTATGCACTGCATTTCGGATCCTAGAAGGCATTCCAAGGTTCTTGAAATCATTTTTAGGGTTGGAACGCATTTTTCGGGCAAATTAGGGTTTTAGAGTCAAAAAGGGTATTTTGGTCAATTATAACGGTTTTTTTTTTCTCGCTTTCAAAAAGGCTCAAAAATATGTATAATTAACAATAGAAATCTGAAATCAAAATAAAAAAATGAATAACAAAATAATATTGGATGCTTATTGTATTTTTAGAATTAGGGCTAATTCCTTTTAGGTGCTTTTTGCTTTTATTCATTTTTGGCTAAAGTAAGCACTAATTTTACAAGCAAGCAACCTCCCTCACTCCATCCTCATGCTCCACACCACCATCACCATCAGCCCACATCAAGCCTTTCATCATTTCTTTTACAAGCACACCTTTGAGTCCAATAACATTCAATACACAACATATTTTTTACCTTCCTTCTCTCTACACCACTAAATACACACTAATTTCTTTACTTCCCTCACTCCATCCTCATGCTCCACGCCACCATCACCATCAGCCCACATCAAGCCTTTCATCATTTCTTTTACAAGCACACCTTTGAGTCCAATAACATTCAATACACAACATATTTTTTACCTTCCTTCTATCCACACCAAAAAATACACACTAGTTTCTTTACTTCCCTCTCACAACTTTAAACCCATTAGATCTTTGGCCTCCCAAGGGAACTCAATAAGAACAACTCACTCCTCTCCTCCAAAAGGACCCCAAAACCGTGGCCTCCCTACTCCCTTCCTTCATCCATTTTTGATTTCCTCTTCACCCAAACACCACCATCTCACTTCATTCTCATCCCTCTTTCATATATCTTCTCCATTTTCCATTCAAGATCAAACATCATCATCAAGGAAGGTTTTCATCAAGCTTTTTTGGGTTGGAGTTGAAGTTCCTTGGAGGTTCTTGTTGATTTGGTTTCTATTTTCTTCATCTCATTGCATTTTCTAGCTTGGATTTGAGGTAAAAACTTTCAAACCCTTGCATCATCTTCAACCTTTTTGCATTAAAACCCACTTTCCTCTTCACTTTGCATTTCACATATCATCATCATTTTGTTTAAAATGTAGCTTGTTGTTGTTGGTGAGAGGATCCTTAAACACTATTGACAAGCACTTAGGGAGGCTTGGGTGTTTAAGGTGCCTCTCACTCTTGAATAAATTGAGTCATGTTGTTTTGTGTTGATTTTTTGCATTTGTTGTGAAATAAAATTGTTGTTTCATGTGTTGTTTGGTTCGCATATCCTATTAAAGTTAGCTTTAATTTGATTTTGTTGTTTCTCTTTGCTTGATGGGGCTTAATCATGTTGTAGATATTTGATTTTAGTGTTTTCATGCTTAGATACTTTGTTTAGGTTTGCAAATTTCTTTTCTCACATAGATTTCGCACAAAGTAAAGAGTTTGAGAATAAATGTTGATTTAAGGTTTTAGTGTTTAAATTATGTGATTAATTGTTCCTAAATCTTGTTAGTATCTTTTGCTTGCTTGATTTTGGGAGTTTGATGAATAAATTTATGGTTTGACTATGTATTGGTTTCGCAAGTCATGAAGAATAAATAGAGTTTTTATATGTTTGCTTATTGTCTCAAGTTGATGATAGGCAATATGATTCTCACTTGTGCCTAGTGCACCTTGCCTAAAGTGATGAGGATTGTTCTATATGATTCAACCCTTTTAGTTTATATGTTGTTTAAGTTGATGATTGGCAAGAAGATTCACACTTGTGCACTTGCGCACACTAATTTAAGTGTTGAGGATTGACCAAAGTGATTCAACATGCTTTGGTGTTTTGATTGTTAAGATGACTTGCTTGTTTAGGGTTTGCCAATGATCATGCTTGAGGCTACTCTTTTGAATTCATTTGTGCCTACCACTTCCTTGTCTACTCCCATGTGGAATCATTAATACTTAGATAGGTCCATTCCTCACATTGCATCTTCCACTAGATGTGCATTTTGATTCCCTTGCGTTTTGTAGAAATATTTGAGTATGGTTCTCGCCTAGCATCTTCCACTAGATGTGCATTTAGGTTCAATCTTGCCCACTCTTGTATTTTTGCTTAATGCCCAATTCAAGTTCCTTCTTTGCCTATTTATGTGTTGTGGTCTAACATGTGTAGTCTAGGCTAATATTTGCTCAAGAATTCAAATGAGATTGTTGTTTGCCTAAGGATTCGATTTGCATTCATTGCTTTCTTTTCTAAATGGCCTAGCATGAAGATGGTGACTAGTGACAATCACCCATAACCTTTGTTAGTTTGGTTGTCCTAAAAGCCTAAATTTCAAAAAAAAAGGATGTTTTCATATGCATAAGCTACTAGTGATAATCACCCATAACCTTTGTTAGTTTGATTATCATGAATGCTTTCAATTTCAAAAGATATTTTCCTAAGCATCAAAAGTCATAGCAAGTGTTAGTGATGATCACCCATAACCTTTGTTAGTTTGATCATCATGAGCGCCCCTCACTTTTCAAAACCAAAGCAAAAGACTTTCACTTTCAAGGCACGCAAGAACTACGTCGCTTTGATTCCCATTTGGGATACGTAGGAGCGAGTCACATCCTCGTCAAGCGCAATCATAAAAGTTTAGCATTTGCATAACAAAAAGAAAGGAGTTATTTTCATAACAAAAAAGAATCACTTTTGCAAACCAAGATCATTTTCAGAACGAATACCTTTTCCTTTCTAAAAACATTTTCAACCCATCGTCGCTAGTGGCTAATCAGAACCTTCGTTCGTCTAGCCATTGGTGGCGGTGTCTTTTTCCCAAGAGAACAACAAGCGATGATCACTCATAACCTTTGTTAGTTTGATCATTCGTGCCAATCAATCTCTTTCGAAAACCCCTTTCAAAAGAACAAATAAAAATGAGTCGATACTAATAGTCAATCAGAACCTTTGTTCGTCTGACTGGCGGTAGTGACTCTCATTTTCAAGAGTACTTAGCGGTGATTACCCATAACCTTGGTTAGTTTAATCATTCACTAAATGCTCGTCCTATTTCGAAAACTCACTAAAAAGATAAAAGACAAAAACCTTTTTCAGGACAAAGAAGAACTACGTAGCTTTGAGTTCTCCATCGCACCAGGAGATACGTAGGAGCGGGCCATGTCCCGTCAAGCGTTTTTTTCTAAAAAACCCATCTTTCCCCCTTTTTCATAATAAATAAAGATTTTCATTAAGAATTTCTCAATAAGGAGTAGAGAGGCAAAATTAAGTATTTTCAAGTCAACACACTAAAACCACACATTTAATTAAAGGTTCCCTCTCAGTAGAGAGGACGTGTGGGGTGCTTACACCTTCCCTGCACGTAACCGACCCCCGAACCCTATTCTCTAGTTTCGCAGGACCAATCACTTTCCAAAAAAATGTTTTCCTAATATTTTCCTTAATAAATATTGGTGGGGGCTTCATTGTCTTAGGAAAAGTTGTGAACGAGGAAGGTTCTCCCTCGGGGACTTTTTCGGGCGCAACAGCTGGCGACTTCACTGGGGACTAAAAAAAAAGAAAAAACATTTTTTTTATAAGTGGGTCAAGCCTAATTAATTAAGTGTGGGATTTGTGTGATTGATTCGAATATCTCGTTTTGCCTCTATGCTTTCTTCTCTTTCATACTTTCATGTTGCATTCCTGTGCATTCTTCTTCTTCTCTTTCTATGTTTGCTTTTGTTTAAAGTAATAGATGGTTGCTTCTTTGCTTATATGCTTAGTTCCCGCATGCATTTCCCCTCTCTTATTATGTTCCCCTCTTCTCAACTCCATTTCTGAGGTAAGTAATGTGCTTGTTGTTGGTACCCTAGGCTAGTTGTATTCGAATGATATTGAACCCTAGGGTAGACGACATGCTATTGTCTGGACTGTCTGGATTTTTATTTGCAGGTGGGGTAGTTTTGAGGAAATGCCCTTCGCACACACACTTGTACCTTGAGATTATACGATTAGAGAAAGAGACCATAACCCAGGTCTATTAGGATACCATAGGATGAGTGGATTCAAGTAGTGGGAGCCCATCAGGACCTTTGTCCGTTTGGCTACTCGCGAAAGTTTCAATCAGAGTTGTGCTCTTTTATGATGCTTCGTATCTAGCAGTTTGCTGCATCTACGGGGATTTTCATGAGAGGGACTGTGGCTCTGATGACCTTTGTGAGGGTGTGAATAGAGCTACATGAGAAGAGTATCCCTAAAACACCTTAGATCATAGGTTCTACCCCCTTTTAGGTCACAAGGGCTTCCCAAATTGTGTGCTGCATTGTTGCATTTCGTCCAGTTAATTTTTCCTTCAAAGATTTTCAAAAAAAGATATGATTTTCCCTTAAATGAGGTGGCATATAGTGTGAAAGTTTTCTAAAATTCCGCCTGTGAATACCCTCCTTATGCAAAAAACCTCAAAAAAAAGAAGTATCTTGCATCCTGCATCATTGCATCATTACATCATTGCGTCATTTGCATTAAATAAAGTTCCAATTTTGGAAAAAAATTATTCATCTTGCATTTCATTTCATTGCATAAAAATGAAAAAACAATTATCATCTTCATAGCTTAAGCATTTCGTTTATAATCAAAAAAGAGGAAAAAGCTCATCGCCAAGCTCATCGCCAAGCTCATCCAAAACATGGCATTCATGCATAAGCATTATTTCAAAAAAAGGGACCAGTAGAACTACGCAAGCTTTGATTCCTCATTACAATGGGGATACGTAGGAGCGGGTCATACCCCGTCAAGCACATTTTTCTAAAACCTTTTTTCCAATAAATCATTTGCATCTCCAAATAATTTTCAAAATCATGTTCCAAAACTAAAAATCAAAAAAATGAAAAGTTTCCAATGCATCATGCATCTTCTCTAAACAAAGAAAAATAGAAAAGCTCTTCATGTAAAAGCCCAATGAGTAAAAGTGCTCCTTCGAATGACGAAGGGTAATATCCCAAATCTGTTTGTGCAGTACAAATTTGAGATGTTACTCTACGGTATCGGGGCACTTTGACCCTATCAAGTGGGGTTTGTTTTCAAATAAGAGAATAAGTTTGAGTTAACCAAATGTCGAAGCATTTCAGTATATTGCGTGAAGTATTGAGTCAGGATCCACTCAATGTTTCATGCAAGTTACTCAGAGTAACGACAATTGGTTGCCTCACATCATCATTTGCATACATCCTTGCATCATACATAAAACAAAATTTCCAAAAAAAGGGTAAAAAGCAAAACTTTCAAAAAATCATCATAGTCTTTTCTTTTACCGGGCCGTATGAGGTGATGTTCCCGAAATTTCAGTCACCAAACTCAAAAAAATGTTTTCATCTTATTTTTCATATGCATGTCAAGTCGCATTATCGCCGTCATTGTCATATGAAGACATCATTTGCATTGCATAAAACAAAAACTTGATAAAATTCATACATGCATTCTTCTCTATCTCATTTAGGTTTGTCAGGAGTGCATTCTCCGCACGTGTGCGTTTCCATTCACTAAGGCTTTTTCCCCTATTTTCTCGAAAGATCCAAAAATCGTGTCTTATTAGGAGCGCGTCTCATGCATTATTGTTGTCCTTTTTTACACATCATGAAAAATAATACATTAACCTCTCATTTTGCATGCATTTCCATTCAATAAAAACCATGTCTTCCCACGCATGTTTTTCATTGCACAAAAATGAAGACAAGAAAGCATCTCATTCATAATCATGAATAAAAATCATCATCAAATTTATTCAAAATGTAGCATTCATGCACCATTTCATTAACCTCATCACTTTGGTTCAAATACATCATTCCTCCATACATGCATCTTTCAAAAAAGGAAGGGGCATTGACATTTCATACTTTGCCTTGCCTCTAAAAAAAATCATCATTTAGAAAAAAGCATCATTCCTGCATCTTTCATCATTCAAAAGAAAAAAGGGGCATTGGTATTTCATACTTTGCCTTGCCTCTAAAAAAATCATCATTTAGAAAAGAGCATCATTCCTGCATCTTTCGTCATTCAAAAGAAAAAGGGGGCATTGGTATTTCATACTTTGCCTTGCCTCCAAAAATCATCATTTAGAAAAAAGCATCATTCCTGCATCTTTCATCATTCAAAAGAAAAAAGGGGCATTGGCATTTCATACTTTGTCTTGCCTCTAAAAAAAAAATCATCATCATTTAGAGAAAAGCATCATTCCTGCATCTTTCATCATTCGAAAGAAAAAGGGGGCATCGACATTTCATATCTTGTCTTGCCTCTATAAAAATCATTTTGAAAAGAAGCAGCATTCTTGCATCATTCATCATCCAAGGATGCATTGGCATTTCATATTTCGTCTTGCATAAAAAGAAAGCATCAAAAAAAAAACTTTTAGAATAATCACACTTTTCAAGTGAATATGCTTTCATGCATTTCATTTTCATCATGTATACATCATAATGTTTTCATCCATGCATTGTGTACAACAAAAATGTTGTGATGAGAGACGAGATGTTCTTGCAAAGTAATCTTTCCTTTTTGGAAAGGTTTACCCTCACTCATTTGCAAACTCAAGGTGTTCCAAGGCACTCAGTTTTTTCACATTAATAGCTCATTTGTATTTCCTTAAAAAAAAAGACATTACATCTCATCCGTTCCATGATAAAAGACTGAAACAGTTCATCAAAAAAAGGGGTTTTCATATCATGTTTTAACCAATGTTAACTCTCTGTGAAGCGTTCTTCTAGTAAGCATGCATGCCACGTGCAGTTTCTCTTGTTTGAGTCAGTCAATTTCCTTCATTTATCATCATTCCCCATCCAAGTCTAATCCCGCCCCGTCCACCCCTAAAGCGCATATTCTCTCCCATCAGTGCATACTTGACTTTTGGTTCATTCCCACTAACACTTCAAGTCCTCCATGCTGGGGCAATTCTGTGATCACTAATTTTCCTTGTCGGTATCATATTCCTTTAGTGCAAGTCTTTCTAAAAAAAATATATAATAGATAAAAAGGATAAAATAAGCTCGCTAGGTTGAAAACCCGTAAAGGGCGGCCTAGGCAAAAAAGAGCGCCCGGTGGATTGAAAACTCGCAAAGAGCGGTCCAGGCAAAAATTAGGGTAAAAAAAAAAAAGAAGAGAGAGCATGCACATGAGGATAGATAAATTATTGTCCTAAAGTTAAGTCTTACAGAGATAAACAATCAGGATCTGAAATGAAGTTTGGCCATCTCTTCATACCCTCAAAAAAAAAGACCTAAAATCCCAGAAAGTCCACTTCCTACCCCTCTTAAGCCAAAGATTCAAAATCACAAAAATACCCTTTGTTACCCATCTTAAGCCGAGAAAAGCCCAAGATATCCCCATCACACTGGACGAGGGTTAATTCTACATCAAAGATGGTATATCATTCTCACCCAAGTCGAAAGGAAAGGAAATCCACAAAAGGAGGGGAATAACAAAGTTTCAAAAAGCAGAATCCCAAAACAAAGAAAGACAAAGGGAGTATAAATTAAGAGTCAATACATTTTGTCATGAAGCATAAGAGCTCCCCTTCAAAGAGGCCATCAATTCAATGGGTTCAATCATTCCTCCTTTCAAAAAAAAAACCTCAATTCATTGGGTTTAGCCATCTTTTCTTTCATAAAACCTTCAAACACCTCGTTAAGCTCAATCATCCCCTTCTCCACATCACAGCCCTAAAAGGTCCATTCCGATCAATGACTAATTGCCTTCGTTTTCTCAAGTTTTAATTTTAGGACAAATAAGTTTATCTATTTGCGACGTGTTTGCTCAAAAGGGAAAAAACAAACAAGCAGAAAAAAGAAAGCTGCTCAAAAAGAAAAAACAAACAATCAAAAAAGGAAAGTTGGTAAAAAAGAAGAAGGACTTGCACTCCAAGATGCATTCGTGTTGCATTAAAACAAGGTCTAGCGGTCACCAAGTGGAGCCTCTCCTCATACTAAAAAGTCAAAACTTTCATTGCATTTGAGTTGTCGCCTTTCACAACTTCACTCAAAGAAACCATTTGAAATGTCATTCGAAAGCGGGGCAAGCGCGTTCCCATTCCTTCACCTCATCCAGTCCTACAAAACCTCACCGGAGCAATCTCTCAACTCACTATCCTGAACAAGGCCTCGTCATCCTAATTGGGGCAGCTTTGTCCTTGTTATGACTGGGGCAACATCAAACTTTGCGGGTTGAGACAAAATTTCTTTTGCTCCATTTTTCATTCCCAATTCATCATCTTCTACACCCCTAGTTGTTGTCACCACTAGACAGGGGCAAACTATTCACTCATCAAAGACCTGAATTGGGGCAATCTTGTGTCTCTTGATCCCTCATGAGCTTTGGCAATAACCATGTCTGTCATTCCTTCATTTGTCATAAAAGTCCATGCCCTAAACCAATTCCAAGTTAACTTACTCACTCATTCACATTTGCACCCCTATGCATGCTTACTAGACAACGCTTCAAAAGAGAGAGCACAAGTTGTTCACGTGATATCTAAAATTCAGTCATCATGGAAAGAAAGAGAAAACAAGTGAGGTTGTTTGTAAATAAAAACCTTGAGAACACCGGAGTTTGAATCAGATTCAATTTTTCAACAGAATGGGCAATAGTCATCTCAACTCCTTGCATTCAAAGTCTCGCATCTCATCGTCACAAAAATGTCGACCTCATGCATCTAGGCATCTCAATCTATTCATTATAGCATATGCATCAAAGCATTACATTTACATCTTCACATTTTGTGCATTCATCACATAGCAAAAAGAAAAACGTTTCACGTCAGTTGCACCATATTAATACTTGCATTTCATAGAGGAAAATACTAAAGAAGAAAAAGCAGAAATCTTTTCATTGCGTGGGCATCATATTAATGTTCGCACTTCATAAAAAGGAAAAGAACAAAATCATTCCATGTCATTCACCATTCCACAAGATACTAACCATTGCATGCACCATTGCATCATCAAAATTCTTCAGACCATTAGATCAATACGGACATATGTTGGCCCATAAACCAGATCTTTGTGTCCGTAATTCAAAGCTACTCCCTTGATCCCAGGCGATCCTCATTTCATGTCTTCTCATTCATTGCTTTTTCATTAGCACATCTAGTGTCGAATCTCATTTGCAAACTCCAAACAAACAACAAAAAGAACAAAAACATTCCCAGTCATCCAGCATTCCATATCATTCATCATTTCATAAGCATTCATTTGTCATTCAATCCTCAAACATTAAAGCGGTGCATTTGCATCATATTAACGTTAGCATTTCCATAAAAGAAAAAGAACAAAAATCATTGCATCAAACATCAGAGCATTGCATCATATTAACGTTTGCATTTTATAGAAGAAGCAAAAAGAAACAAACAGAAGTTAGAACAGGAGCATTCCATTCATCAAAGCATCAATCACCGCATACACTTGCATTCAAACATCAAAGCATTATGTTGATATTTGCATTTCATAAACTACAAAGAAGAAGGGGATACAAAAGAACAAAAGCATTCCATAATATTCAAGACATCAATCATGGCATATGTCCGCATTACATGTGTCATTCATTGCATTGCTAAGCAAAATGCGGATGAACACAAGATGTTAATCTTCATACCTAGTTCTAAGAATCGGCACTTCAAGTGTCAATCTTCAATCTAATTCTCAAATCAGTCATCCTGGACTTGTCAGTCTCAAAATCTCATTCCCAGTCACTCCTTCAGTTCGGAATTCAAATGCCCTCGGGTCCCACGTGGTTCATTAAAAGCACGCTAAGTGTTCATTTACGGCTTCCTTATCAGCACGCCAAGTGTTCATTTACTGCTTTCTTTTTAGCAAACCAAGCATTCATCATCATTGCATCAGACATCAAATCAAGTTTCAAAATACAAAATCATTTTCAATAAATAGGAGACTAGGTCGAATGTACATTCGAAATAGTCATCACGATAGGACACTTGAATTGATCACTCAAGAATCCTAAGGTCCCCATGCCAAAAAAGAAAACAAACAAAAACATTCAGTGTCGTCTACATCATAGTAATGTTTGCAACCAAAATTCATCATCCCATCAAACATCCAAGCAATACAGTTGCATCACATCAATACTTGCATCTCATAGAAGAAAAGAAAGCTAGAACATCCCACGTCATTCATCATTTCATGTTATTCATCATTTTATAGCAATATTCCCATTTCATAAAAAAAAAAGCAAAGAAGAGAAAGTCTTCCTTTGCATGTCATTCCATTAAAATACATGAGCATTCCATGTCATCAAACACCAAAGCTTTGCATTCTCATACCCATGATTCTTAAAAGAGCAAAAAGAGAAGCCAAAAGAGAGAAGAGAGAAGAGCCAAGAGAGCAACAAAAAGAAAAGAAAAGAAAGAAAAAGAAAGAAGAGAAGCTAGAGAAAGAGAAAAAGACATATAAGAACAGGAGAAAATCATGCATTCATCAGACATAAGCAAAAGAAAAAAAAAATCATGCATTGCGTACAGACAAGAGAAGAAAAGGAAAATCATTGCATTCATCAAGCATATAAGAACAGTAGAAGATCATGCATTCATCCGACATAGACAAAGGAAATAAGAAACTCATCATTCATCATAAGAAAAAGAAAACAGCAATCATGGCATTTGCATTGCATGCATTCGTTCATTTTCAGCTGCAGGTACGAGGAGAGGATGAGCACTTCGGTGTTAGCCCTCGCCCCCAGATGCCAGAAAATGCTCCCCCAAGTTGGGAGTTCAAAAAAAAAGAAGAGAGAAACAAAAAACAGGAAAAGAAAAAAAGAAAAAAAGAGAGAGCGCTCAGGCGCGCATTGCGGATTGGAGCCCAGAGAGATCATCGCTCCCTTCTGCCCAGGTCTCACAACGTGTACGAGCAACGCGATGGACCGCAGCCCCATGTGAGGTTCAACGGAATAGTTGTATCAGCCTAAGATACAGTGGACGCCGTGCATTGATCTGTATATCAGTTCCGGAGCTGATAACGATCCCCCGGTCGCTCGAAAAGGCCAACAGGAAGAGCGTGCTCCTCAAAGCCACGTGCAAACTTGGATTCGTCAAGAGTTCGTTTAAGGATTACAGGTTTTAGGCAGCCTGGGCAATTTACCGTTTTCTGCACGCCAAGTGCCCATTTTACTTTCCTGTCTGCACACCAAGTGCCCATTTTACTTTTCTGTTTGCACGCCTAGTGCCCATTTTACCTTTCTGTCCGCACGCAAGTACCAATTTTACCTTTTCTGTTTGCACGCCAAGTGCCCATTTTACCTTTCTGTCTGCACGTCAGTGTTCATTTACTGTTTTCGCATCAACACGAAAGTGTCTATCTTTCCAAAAAAAGAAGAAAGAAAATTCGGATTTCTCCAAATGGACCAAACTGGTATAATTTCTGAATTCTTTATTTCTATTTTACCTTCGAAATATGTCTCGCGCAATTCATATTTCTTGGTAAAATCCAAATAAAGAGGGGCAGCTGTTATACCCCAATTTTGTCCGGCTTGTGTCAAAACCCTAATTTTCCACAAAAAATAAATAAATTGAAGAGCGAAGAGCCTTATGCACTGCATTTCGGATCCTAGAAGGCATTCCAAGGTTCTTGAAATCATTTTTAGGGTTGGAACGCATTTTTCGGGTAAATTAGGGTTTTAGAGTCAAAAAGGGTATTTTGGTCAATTATAACGGTTTTTTTTTCTCGCTTTCAAAAAGGCTCAAAAATATGTATAATTAACAATAGAAATCTGAAATCAAATTAAAAAAATGAATAACAAAATAATATTGGATGCTTATTGTATTTTTAGAATTAGGGCTAATTCCTTTTAGGTGCTTTTTGCTTTTATCCATTTTTGGCTAAAGTAAGCACTAATTTTACAAGCAAGCAACCTCCCTCACTCCATCCTCATGCTCCAGGCCACCATCACCATCAGCCCACATCAAGCCTTTCATCATTTCTTTTACAAGCACACCTTTGAGTCCAATAACATTCAATACACAACATATTTTTTTTTACCTTTCTTCTCTCTACACCACTAAATACACACTAATTTCTTTACTTCCCTCACTCCATCCTCATGCTCCACGCCACCATCACCATCAGCCCACATCAAGCCTTTCATCATTTCTTTTACAAGCACACATTTGAGTCCAATAACATTCAATACACAACATATTTTTTACCTTCCTTCTATCCACACCAAAAAATACACACTAGTTTCTTTACTTCCCTCTCACAACTTTAAACCCATTAGATCTTTGGCCTCCCAAGGGAATTCAATAAGAACAACTCACTCCTCTCCTCCAAAAGGACCCCAAAACCGTGGCCTCCCTACTCCCTTCCTTCATCCATTTTTGATTTCCTCTTCACCCAAACACCACCATCTCACTTCATTCTCATCCCTCTTTCATATATCTTCTCCATTTTCCATTCAAGATCAAACATCATCATCAAGGAAGGTTTTCATCAAGCTTTTTTGGGTTGGAGTTGAAGTTCCTTGGAGGTTCTTGTTGATTTGGTTTCTATTTTCTTCATCTCATTGCATTTTCTAGCTTGGATTTGAGGTAAAAACTTTCAAACCCTTGCATCATCTTCAACCTTTTTGCATTAAAACCCACTTTCCTCTTCACTTTGCATTTCACATATCATCATCATTTTGTTTAAAATGTAGCTTGTTGTTGTTGGTGAGAGGAGCCTTAAACACTATTGACAAGCACTTAGGGAGGCTTGGGTGTTTAAGGTGCCTCTCACTCTTGAATAAATTGAGTCATGTTGTTTTGTGTTGATTTTTTGCATTTGTTGTGAAATAAAATTGTTGTTTCATGTGTTGTTTGGTTCGCATATCCTATTAAAGTTAGCTTTAATTTGATTTTGTTGTTTCTCTTTGCTTGATGGGGCTTAATCATGTTGTAGATATTTGATTTTAGTGTTTTCATGCTTAGATACTTTGTTTGGGTTTGCAAATTTCTTTTCTCACATAGATTCCGCACAAAGTAAAGAGTTTGAGAATAAATGTTGATTTGAGGTTTTAGTGTTTAAATTATGTGATTAATTGTTCCTAAATCTTGTTAGTATCTTTTGCTTGCTTGATTTTGGGAGTTTGATGAATAAATTTATGGTTTGACTATGTATTGGTTTCGCAAGTCATGAAGAATAAATAGAGTTTTTATATGTTTGCTTATTGTCTCAAGTTGATGATAGGCAATATGATTCTCACTTGTGCCTAGTGCACCTTGCCTAAAGTGATGAGGATTGTTCTATATGATTCAACCCTTTTAGTTTATATGTTGTTTAAGTTGATGATTGGCAAGAAGATTCACACTTGTGCACTTGCGCACACTAATTTAAGTGTTGAGGATTGACCAAAGTGATTCAACATGCTTTGGTGTTTTGATTGTTAAGATGACTTGCTTGTTTAGGGTTTGCCAATGATCATGCTTGAGGCTACTCTTTTGAATTCATTTGTGCCTACCACTTCCTTGTCTACTCCCATGTGGAATCATTAATACTTAGATAGGTCCATTCCTCACATTGCATCTTCCACTAGATGTGCATTTAGATTCCCTAGCTTGCGTTTTGTAGAAATATTTGAGTATGGTTCTCGCCTAGCATCTTCCACTAGATGTGCATTTAGGTTCAATCTTGCCCACTCTTGTATTTTTGCTTAATGCCCAATTCAAGTTCCTTCTTTGCCTATTTATGTGTTGTGGTCTAACATGTGTAGTCTAGGCTAATATTTGCTCAAGAATTCAAATGAGATTGTTGTTTGCCTAAGGATTCGATTTGCATTCATTGCTTTCTTTTCTAAATGGCCTAGCATGAAGATGGTGACTAGTGACAATCACCAATAACCTTTGTTAGTTTGGTTGTCCTAAAAGCTTAAATTTCAAAAAAAAAGGATGTTTTCATATGCATAAGCTACTAGTGATAATCACCCATAACCTTTGTTAGTTTGATTATCTTAAAGGCTTTCAATTTCAAAAGATATTTTCCTAAGCATCAAAAGTCATAGCAAGTGTTAGTGATGATCACCCATAACCTTTGTTAGTTTGATCATCATGAGCGCCCCTCACTTTTCAAAACCAAAGCAAAAGACTTTCACTTTCAAGGCACGCAAGAACTACGTCGCTTTGATTCCCATTTGGGATACGTAGGAGCGAGTCACATCCTCGTCAAGCGCAATCATAAAAGTTTAGCATTTGCATAACAAAAAGAAAGGAGTTATTTTCATAACAAAAAAGAATCACTTTTGCAAACCAAGATCATTTTCAGAACGAAGACCTTTTCCTTTCTAAAAACATTTTCAACCCATCGTCGCTAGTGGCTAATCAGAACCTTCGTTCGTCTAGCCATTGGTGGCGGTGTCTTTTTCCCAAAAGAACAACAAGCGATGATCACTCATAACCTTTGTTAGTTTGATCATTCGTGCCAATCAATCTCTTTCGAAAACCCCTTTCAAAAGAACAAATAAAAATGAGTCGATACTAATAGTCAATCAGAACCTTTAATCGTCTGACTGGCGGTAGTGACTCTCATTTTCAAGAGTACTTAGCGGTGATTACCCATAACCTTGGTTAGTTTAATCATTCACTAAATGCTCGTCCTATTTCGAAAACTCACTAAAAAGATAAAAGACAAAAACCTTTTTCAGGACAAAGAAGAACTACGTAGCTTTGAGTTCTCCATCGCACCAGGAGATACGTAGGAGTGGGCCATGTCCCGTCAAGCGTTTTTTTCTAAAAAACCGATCTTTCCCCCTTTTTCATAATAAATAAAGATTTTCATTAAGAATTTCTCAATAAGGAGTAGAGAGGCAAAATTAAGTATTTTCAAGTCAACACACTAAAACCACACATTTAATTAAAGGTTCCCTCTCAGTAGAGAGGACGTGTGGGGTGTTTACACCTTCCCTGCGCGTAACCGACCCCCGAACCCTATTCTCTAGTTTCGCAGGACCAATCGCTTTCCAAAAAAAGGTTTTCCTAATATTTTTCTTAATAAATATTGGTGGCGGCTTCATTGTCTTAGGAAAAGTTGTGAACAAGGAAGGTTCTCCCTCGGGGACTTTTTCGGGCGCAACACATAGCCACTCAAGTATGCAATATGAATGTGACTCAATACTATGCACATGCATGTGGTACCATTGGAGCAGAACTCCCGTCGTCATCGTAAAATTCTGCCAGCAAATAGTAGCATCAACAAGGCATAAGCCTTCAACATAATTTGCCAGTCCAGGCCAATGTGTTTTGAGCATAGCTCCAACATAAAAATGCTATGTATGCGACGCAATGTGAATGGACAAACAATCATCAATGATTACATAGCAACACACACCAACAACGGAATTCAACATTGCCATAGGCCTACAACATAATATCTTGCCAATAAATAGAGGCAAATCCAACCAGATACACGTCGCCAACTTCAAACAATGGTGATCACAACTAGGTGCAACATCATCAACAAATCTACGACTAAGCCAACAATTTAGCAACTTAACAATTAACGACTTAACCAACAATTAGCCAGTCGTGGGCCTAATGCACCTAAAGCGCCCAACAATCCACAAGACGGCGCCCAAATACGCCCAGCAACCGAACGAGGCAGCCACACATGGCACCCATGGCGCCCAGTGCGCCCAGCAACCAACAGACAACAAGCAACAGGCAGCCAAACATGGCGCCCATGGCGCCCAGTGCGCCCAGCAACCAACAGACAATAGGCAACAGGCAGCCGGACTTGGCGTCCTTGGCGCCCAGTGCGCCAGCAACAATCAGACAACAGGCAACAGGCAGCCAGACTTGGCGCCCTTGGCGCCTAGTGCGCCCAGCAACATCAGCATCACAAGCAGCCAGACATGGCGCCCTTGGCGCCCATGGCGCCCAGCAACATCAGCAACACAAGCAACAGGCAGCCAGACATGGCGCCCTTGGCGCCCAGGAACAATAGGGGCAGCCACACCTGACGCCCAGCAACAACAGCAACGGCGCCCATGGCGCCATGCAACATCAGGGGTAGCCACACTTGGCGCCCAGCAACAAGAGACACGGTGCCCATGGTACCCATTTCACCAGCGCACAACAGGGACAGCAGGAAACGGTGCCCATGGCGCCCAGTGCGCCAGCGCCCAACGGGAACAACAGGAAACGGCGCCCATGGCGCCCAGTGCCACGGAACAGAAAACGGCGCCCAGGATGGTGCCCAGCAACATCAGGGGCAGCCACACCGGGCGCCCAAACAACAACAACATCAAGCACAGGGCGCCTAGGGCGCCAGTTTGAGCAGGCAACATAACATCCATCACAGGGCGCCTAGGGCGCCAGTTTCAGCAGGCAACAACAGGGATAGGGCGCCAAGGGCGCCATCAGCAGCAGGGCGCCTAGGGCTCCCTCAATCATACCAAATCATTTTCCTTATGAACATGGCAAAGCACAAATAGAATTCTAGGGCTAATAATATATGATCATTCACCAACAATAATTTCGAATATCATCAATAGATTTTCAAAGATTAAACAAATAGAATCACTTATTAAATAAACATAGGCTCCCCTAATTCCCTACAGAAAGCCCTTCATATACCTTATTATAGAGTTAGAACCCCACCCTTACCTGGGTTTCGAAGCTTTCGCAGTCACCTCCCTATTTCTCACCAAGTTGCGCCCCCACCCTCCTAGGTTGTAGAAACTTGCGCAGCCCCCTTCCTTGGTTCTCTCTCAAATCCTTATTTTTTTTCTTCTGCTTATGACAACTTAACCTAATTTTTACTTACTTATACTTCTCTTTATTTTTCTGATTAGTCCCATGGGCCACTCTTCACACCCCCTTATATTACTAATTCTAACATAAACATGAGCCCGCATAAAATAATATATTATTATTAGTCTAATTTTATTTTCCACACTTAATTAACCTATTAATTAAATAAAAGTCAACGTAGCAACTATACTAATAATTCCCAACTTCAACAATTCTCACACTTAATTATTGAATAGATTAATTAAATAATTAATTAAATATTTGGGGCGTTACAATGCCTACATCGACCTGGAACAAACTTCCCTTTTTCAACCCGTCTTTCATCCAGAACAACCTTTGCCTGTCCTCCAAACTTTGAACGCCCGAAGCTTCTTTATTGAAGCGCTCAATATACTCCCTCAGTGTCTCGTGGTTATGCTGTCTGACGGCTCTCAGTACTTCCTCAGATTTGGGCTTTAGCCGGGTGGCAGTGAAATGAGCCGTGAACATTCTCGCCAGCTGCCCCCATGAGGATATGGAGTTCGGCCTAAGCTCCTGGAACCACTCTAATGCGGAACCCTCGAGAGTGAGAGGGAAGATTTTGCAGTGGACGGGTTCCCTGGCGCCCCTATAGCGCATCATTAGGGAGAAGTGTGCCAGATGACCGTCCGGATCTCCAGTCCCGTCGTACATCTTGAGATTTGGCAGCTTTTCCAAGGCCCTTGGGATTTGGCATTCGTCTACCCTTCTCGTAAACGGCCCCTCCTCCGAAAACTCTCTTGAGTTTCGGGGGGAGGTGTCTTCATAGCCCAGGTCCTGATACTTGTGTCGCTCGGGACCACCATTTCGACCACCATGATGTCTGCCGTAGCCTCGGCTGATTCATCATAATCTGATTCATCCTCGACGTCAACAACTGACACCAACTGGGGTCCTCGGCCTCTAGCAGCCCTTCTTCTCTCCCTCTCTTGTATGAACCATTTTATTTGAACAACCCTGGAGGCTAGGCACCTGAGGTCACAGCAAGCATGTCCTACAAGCTTTTCTTTCAATTGAGGGTGCATTCTAGAGGTAGCCATGGAAGTGAGCTGTGATTTTGGGAATTGAACTGAACACTTTCCGACCATCTTTCTGAATCTTTCAATGAACTCGGTCACAGCTTCGTCTACCTACTACCGTAGGTTCATTAGATCGGCTGCAGTGACTTCAGGATGTGGCCAACAAAATCTGTCATGGAAGCACCTTCCATGTCTGCTCGGGTCTGAATAGAATCAGGTGGGAGAGAAGAGTACCATGAGAATGCAGTCTCTGTCAATGACGAAGGAAACAACTACAACAAGTGATATTCATTCTAGTTCCCTTCTCCACATTAGGTCGTAAATCGGCTAATTTGCTCCATAGTTGATTTTCCATCGTCCCCGAAAAATGTAGCAAAATTAAGGTTTTTGAATCCCTTGGGTAGAGGCAATAATTTGTCCACCCACTCGGGGGTAAGGCTTCATGTAGGCCGACCTGTAACGAGGCTTCAATCGTACAACAAATAATTTTTTAATAGTATCAGCTATCATGCTTGGGTCCAAGAGTTTGGGCCCCGAGGGTTTTGGCTCTTGCGGAACAAGTGGGCGCACGTTGAATTTGGGGTACCCTGCATCCCTAGCTACGGTGATGCCTTAGGTGGATTGTCCATCCATGGCTGCCCGGGCATCATTTGAGACAAGTTACCAAAGCCAGTTCCTTGAGCAGTTCCATGGCAGCTCGACCGAGGTGCCAATCATCTACTGAATTGAATGTGAACCGACCGAGAAACGGACGAGTGCTCCAGAGTATGGATGACTAGGTGGCAGGCTAGCTGAGCCAAGTGGGTTTTGGACCCATGGCTGCTGACTCGAGTAGTACCCGTCTGACCTGCCGAGCCCCAGCTCTTGGGTGAAGGCTTTCCCCCTTGCGTAGGGTGGATAGTTTGCCATGATAGAACACCCATAGGGTGACCCTTGCGGCAGACTAATCGATCCTGTAGCCTCGGGCGGCCTTATGGACATTTGCACCTGTCCATATTGAAGATTATCCGGATTAGTAACGTTCGCGATAAACTGCCCCCAAATGTTTGTGTTGGAAAAATTACAAGGTTGAGGAATTGCAGAGTTAGGAATTACCTGATGAGAAAATGCGTGCTGAAGCTCAATCACATTGCTAGACAGTGGTACATGTTTCACACTTCCCATTTGACTGTGAGAAGGTACCTGCCGAAGTTCTGTCGAATTGACGTACGACGAAGTCTGATGCATGCTCCCCATGGGGCTAGGTTGTCCTCCCTGCGATGGGCCGAGGAGACCAAGACTCGTCACGCTACTAGCTTCCGTAGAAGGCCTCTGTTCAAATTCCTTGGCATGTTGCACTTGATTGCACACCATAGGTTTCACTATGTCAGGCAATTGTTCGGCTACTTGGTACATGATATCATGAATTCCCATCTCAATTTGTTGTCGAATGAATAATGTGGTCATAACCACGGGTTCTTCAGCAACTTCATGCGACTGGTCATTCGGTTTAGTAACCACCACATGGGCGGTTGGCTCCGAAGCACTTACTTGCTCCGTGTTCTTTGCTTTGGAGGCAGTTGTTTTCTTAGAAGCTGAAGATGGTTCCATGCTTAAATTTCTGCCGGAACGTAAGTACATACGTCACTGATAATCCAGGCCAGGCGAATCAAACTCAAAGGTTTGTTTACCCATGTTTGTCCCACTAGGCATGCCAATTTTTTGTTGTCGTCAAACACTTAATCTAGCCGTGGGATCGGCCAGAGGTTCAGACAATGGTGATTCCTCTGTCTCTTCAAGCAATTGCGTCAAGGAAGCAATTTTGTTCCTCGACTGTGGGTTTCCTAGCTCCTCCAAAGAGTGCTAGGTTGGGATAGAGGGACGTGGGGCTTGGATTATCTGCTGACTAAGTGCATAAAGTAAAGAGAAAAGAGTAAAGAGAAAAGAGATAAATGTAAAGTAAATTGTGGGAAAAATAGTAGATTTTGATTGATTGATTGATGTTCTTCTATTCTGTTCAAATGCTACTATATATATATATATATACATAGACCTTCGTCGACCACTATTTGAGCCTACATCTGCCTACTATTGGATCAAGCGATGATCAACACATCTAATTGTTCCTAGACCTTAGAAATTCAAAGGCGTGACTCCACGACCTCACTAGCACGGGTTAGTGGGGTAAAACTCCCTCGCTCCTCTTTCAATAGCCCTCTTTCTTCAGTTGATCTTAACTGTTGCAACGTTATCTCCATGTGCATTAAATACTTGCACTCCAAGTAAGTACCCTTTACCTCGGCCATAATACTCCATGGTCAGGCCTCACACTCTCGGCCTTCGACCATTCATTGATGCAACCTTGTGATCTGAGCTTCCCTCTATGGCTATGTATTTGGCAAATATCCTAATCCAAAATGTCTTCGTGGCCTATCTCGGCCTCATCAATTTCCTTGGGCATCTCCTTTTCCCTCAGCCAACAGCTTAATTTATTTTGGGTGTTAACAGGGACAGTTCAAAATAACTAATTGGAGTACTGATAAAACCAATTATCCAATATTTTGATAATTATTAACAACGTTTGTTTTATAGGCTTCACTCTAGAAGGACAAAAGCAACACAAAGGGTCAATGGGTCGAAGCACTCAACAACTGAACGCCTTCATGCCACACGCTCGTCGCTTGAAGGACTATGTTTCCAACCGTGTATTCTAAAGTTGGGTCGACCGATCGATTAAGCCCAGCTAGAGACCCCATACTACCAAGCACATATAATAACTATTTCAGGGGTCACACCCGCACATATCATGTATGCCTAAAACCCTATTAAAATACAAGAAGGAGACATGACTTGGTCGTCGAAGTGGCTTTGCAGGTACACTGTGACAGTGCTTCACTACCGATCAGCAGAGTCACCTCCATCATCATCAACCCGAAGTATTTTACAAAACTCAAGACGAGAACAATATATATATATATATATATATATGGCCTAAATATTTTTTCGTCCTTGTAAATATACACGTTTTTGTTTTTCATCCTTAGAATTTCCTAAAGTTTGTTTTTCATAGCTGTGAAACTCCTTTTTTTTCGTCCTTATAATAAAATATCTACTTTTTGAATTAGTTCTCATTTAATTATTCCATACTTTAGATACTAAAATCAAAATTGTCTTTAATTTCAAGTAGTAAAACTAAACATAATCAATATTACTGGGAGAAAAACAAAAAAAATAAAGACTAAAAGCAAAAAATTCAATATTGTAGTGGTGCAAAATATATTTAATGGGATGAAAACATATTTAAATATATATATATATATATATATATATATATATATATATATATATATATATATATATATATAAGGAGCGTATCAAGTGAGAACTAGTTCCCACTGTGAAAAATGAGAACTCTTAATTGTAACCGTCAGATTAAAATTAACGGTTCAGATTATGTCATTAATTTCAAGATCTTGTGAGATCTTCAATTAATAAGGAAACAATCACACAACGAGGCCTTGTAATTCCTCAGCCTTGTAATTTTGCCAACGCCAACACTAGGGGCAGTTTATGGCGAATGTTACTGATCCGGCTAATCTTCAATATGGACAGGTGCATATGGCCAGAAGGCTTCTCGAGGCAACAAGATCGATAGGTCTGCCGCAATGATCACCCTGTGGGTACTCTGTCAGGAGGGCAACCCTCCAGCCCAGAGTTGGGGCTTGGCAGGTCAGGCGGGTACTATCTAAATCAGCATCCATGGGCCCAAAGCCCACATAGCTCGGCTAGCCTGCCACCTAGTCAGCCATACTCTGGAGAACTTGTCCCTTTTCCGAAGGGTTCACATTCACACCCGCAGATGACTAGGACCTCGATTGAGTATCCACGGAACCAAGTTCCACCTTGTCGAAGTAACTAGACTCCTGCTCAAGGAACTGGCTTTACCAACCTTGCCCAAGTGATGCCTAGTCAGCCATGGATTGATAATCCACCTCAGTCACCACCACAGCTAGGGATGTAGAGCCCTACAGATTCAAAGTGGCGCCCACTTGTTCCACCTGAGCCAAGACCCTCGGGGCCCCAACTCTTAGGCCCCAACCTTATAGCTGATACCATCAAGAAGTTCATTGGCATACAGTCGATCTTATGAATCTAAGGCAGAAAGTGGACGAGGTTCTGACAGAATTCATTGAAAGATTCAGAAAGCTAGCCAGGAAATGTTCAGTCCAATTCACCGAGTTCCAACTCACTACTTGTGCTATCTCTGGAATGAACCCCCAATTGAAAGAAAAGCTTGTGGGACAAGCTTGCACTGACCTCGGTAGTCTAGCCTCCAGAGCTGTTCAAATAGAATAGTTCATACAAGAAAGGGAGAGTAGGATGGCAACTAGAGGCCGGGGACCCTAACTGGTGTCAGTAGTTGACATCGAGGACGACTCAGATTATGCTGAAACAGTCGGATATACGGCAGACATCATGGTGGCAGAGATAGTCAAGGGAAATACCTACTCATGTCCAGCTTCGAAACCCACTAAGGGAAACGAGAAGGAAGAGTTGGTAAGAAAGACAGAGTACTCCTTGGCCATATCAAAGGCTAATCAAATCTTTGACTACTTGTTAAAAGACAAGCAAATTCGACTCCTTGATGGTCACAAGATACCACCTCCTGAAGAGATAAAAGGGAAGAAATACTGCAAATGACACAATTTGTATAACAACACTACATCCAACTACATTGTATTTCTTCGGGCCATTTAGAAGGCTACTAAGGAAGGAAGGTTCAAGATGGCGGACAAAGGGCGTTAACGTGGTATCCTTCTTAGGAAGCAACAAAACGAAAGGCAAAAAGAAGTACACGTGGGTCCCCAAACAGGAAGGTCCCCCAGAGAAGACCTTGTCGGTCTTTGTCCGACTGGGAACTCCAGTCGGAGGATTGATGTGTCCATATTTGCATCATGTTTTTATTGTTTTATGAATGCATTTTTAGTTTATTTAGGCATCAGTTCTTTAGTTTTATTTGATTTTTATGTAGATTTGGATAATTGCATTTGGTATGTTGTGATTTGTAGGAAATAAGAAGTTTAGTGTTGGAAAGTGGCTTGGATGAGTTGATATGGAGCTCGGTGTCATTTTTGAAGAAATTTGATGAAAATGAGAAAAACAGATCGATCCACCACCAGGGTGTGGTGGCTAAGACAGGTGTGAATCGTGACCTGCTGTGGCAATTCTAAGTGTTGTCGCGAAACACCACATGGGTCGATTTTTAGCATTTCTAACCTAAATTTGGACTGCTTTGGGCCTGTTTTGGCCCTAAGTATAAATAGAAATTAGAAATACTTGTCTAGGGCTAAGAACTTCATATTCTTCCTTCTCTAAAATTTTGGTTTGAATGTTCTAACATTTTCCATGGATATTACTATGTTATATCTAAGTAGGTCTCTATTTCTAGGATTGGGTACATCCCTTGATATGTTTATGAAAATGAATTGATCTATTTTTCCTTTTAATTGATTTGATATTTCTTTGATTCAATCCTTATTGTGTTTTTTATATATGTGAATTCGTTGGTCGCTTGTTTACATTACATAGATGACTAGGGATGAACTAAGAGGTGAACCTAATTGTTGGATCTATAAGAATATAACTTGAAGTCTAAATCACGAAAGTAGATTTAGTCTTTCTAGGAACCAATGAATTATAATAGAGCTTAATGAGTTTAGTTTTAATTCAATTACCGCGAAAGTAGGAATTCAACTTCAAAGAGGATCAAAATTAATAAAAGGGAAATCAATTTGTAATAATAAATAATCTTTGTGGAGATCCCAATCCTAGGAACCTTTTTAGCTTATAACAACAAACTCTATTCTCTTGTAAATTTACGTTTTAATTCATTTCTCACTATTTCGTTGTTACAATTTCTCTTCAAATTAATCAATCTTTGTTCTTTCTTAATTTAATTAGATTATATTTAGTTGATACTCAAAAGTCACAGCCTTGTGGATTCCATCTTTTTACTACTTGACGAAAACCGTACCCTTGCGGATTTCACACACCAAGGATCCACCATGGCAGAGAGCATGGCTCACCTGCAGCATAGACTGGCAAGCTTACCCAAAAATTGAGGGAACTCCTTGTCTAAGCTAAACCTTGAGAGACAGAAGTCCCAACCAAAGGAATAGGGATCAAGGCTCGAGCACCTTCTGCCTGGGGGGCACGGTCGGTCTGCCGATGAACCCTTCGAGTGGACTACGCTGTCAATCTCTGGCATGGAATCTCTCCCAAAAGGAGAGAAAAGGGTGGCAAGGGTCACAATAGAGCGAGATTTGGTGTCCGTGGACATCACGGTTATGACTGACAGAGAGCTGAGGGCCACCAGGACGGTGAAACCACCCTCGGAAGCACCTCGTGATCAATGGATGGAAAAGGAAGAGTCCAAAGAGTCACCCCCCAAAGTAGTACCCAAAACTCGCATGCAGAAGAGGAGGGTTGCAGAGGGCAAGGAAAGTTCACAGAATGAGGGGCATGTTAGAACAGGTTTTTCCTAAACATAACTGTCCTTGACACCATCCTTGAGAGACAAGCCGAGTTCACTACTATGATTTTGGCTGTTGAAGTAGCTGGTAGCCCACTCACAGATGCGGTGATGGAATGTCTATATAGTCCCCATAGTCCGTGGAAATCCCCGTTTCTAGTTGCTAACGCTGAGGTTCCCTCCTCTATAGAGAAATCAAAGCCAAAAGCTGAGGATGCGGTGGACACCACCATGGATGACAAGTTGGAGGACCCCTTCGAGCTGCTTGTCTTTGAAGATGATTCAATAAGAGATTCCATTTTGGATGCCATATTAAATGAGGAAAATGAAGGTTTCCTTGTTGACATAGAAATGGTAGGATTGCTGCCACTAGAGTTCTCAGGGACCGAAGACCAACCTATGGAACTTGAGCGCGATGTCTTTGCAGAGGAGGCCGAATGGGCTGCCTTTACAGAGTCAGATAACCAAGTGATTGTGGATATGTTGTTTGAAAAGCCCAAGGCACCCCTATACATCAAGGCTCATCTTAATGGAAAGCTTTTCAACTGTGTATTTGTAGACGGTGGGGCTGTGTTGAACATCATGCCGTTGGCTATCATGAAGAAGCTCGGCAAGAATGCAAAAGATCTTATCCCTACCACCATGAAGATGACCAGCTTCATGGGTCACCCTTCTCATGCTTTGGGGGTGTTGGTGGCTGATGTAACAGTTGGGTCAAAGATAACACGATCGGCTTTCTTCCTCATAGAAGGAAAGTCGTCGTCTGATGTGGAACGGCGATAAGGTAGAGATAGAAGGAAAGTTGTCGTATAATGTGCCTTCTACGGTGCATTAGAAGTTGATGATATGGAATGGTGATAAGGTAGAGATAGTAGAGGCTGGTCTGAATCCTTTCCCTGCCGAAAGTTAAGAAGTTAATCAATCTTTGTTCTTTCTTATTTAATTAGATTATAATTAGTTGGTACTCAAAAGTCACCGTCCCTGTGGATTCCATCTTTTTACTACTTGACGAAAACCGCACACTTGCGGAATTCACACATCAAATTTTTGGCGCCGTTGCCCGGGACTGTGGTTTATTTGATTATCAATTTAATTATTAGTTTAGTTAAATTAAGTAGTTTCATTTTTTTAGCTTTCGGAAAAAATTAATTCCTTTATGTTCTATTAAATTTGTTGCTTTGATATGTTTTCTTTTGAGTTTTATTATTGCTAGGTGGTGTATCATATGGACTACTATTATGAAAATCCAAGTCATCAAGACCAAATCGACTACATTGTGTTTGATTGTATTGTGAATGAACAAGCAAATATATATTCCAGGGAGGAATGAGAATCTTATTTGTCCTCTTTGTTGCTATCACCACCACTAGACACGAAATTGAGTCCCAATGTGTTGGAATTTCTTTGGGAGATAGATGCGAAACTTGTAATCCAGAGCATAGAGCGTCACACTTCAGAAATGAGAGCTCAACTGGAAAGATTAAGAATGCGAGGCGGAAAATATTCTGCAAAACATGCTTTGCAAATTAATGAAATGAAGTTGCAATTAGAGACGCAAGCTGTGGAATGTTCCAATTTGCTAGTGGAAGAGCCTCATGGATCAAGAGTTCTAGAGAACGTGATTTCAGGGGTGGACTTCATTGAAGATGAAGTGGTGATAGAAGATTATAAGGTAGGATTAGCCTTCATGCCTAGCAATAGCCAAGAGATTGTTGATTTGGTTAAGTATGATGGATTGGATGCATATGTGTATGCATCAAAGTCAACTCCAAAAAGTGAGCCTCTTGTGCTTCATTGAATATCAATGCATGAAGAGGTCAAAAGAGAAGGTTGTCATTTGCTGGTAGAAGAGGCCGTCATAATTCTCGAACCTTTCCTCCTACAATCACCATGCTTCAAGCCATGGGATCCAGGAGGAAGCTCTTATAATGTCGCCATCACTAGGTTTTTCTATACCAAAGTATGGGAACCGGAAGGAATGACTCATGTTGGGAGAACACCTTGGTCTTTCTACCACAAGATATGGGATCCAGGTGGTTTCCCACCTTTCTTTTTGTTTGTTTCTGGCTTGAATAAATTGATTACATGAAAGTATTTCCTTTTCAACCCTACTTCAGCTTAATTATTTACATTAGGGACATTGTAAACTTTAAGCTTGGGGGGTAGGGCATCTTCTATTATGCATTCTTCTCATTGTTCTGCATATTCATTTTGTTTTGCATATCAGTATATTTTAGTTTTGTTAATTTTGCATTGTAGCATCTTTTTACCCCCATTCGATCTATATCTTGTTCTCTCATAACAGCTTTGTGACAATTCTTTTTAGAACCTTTAGGAAATCAATGGTTTGAAACCCAATTTTGTTTTCTTGTGGTGGGCTATAAGGCATTATATAGAGGTGATCTGTAACACCCCTATTTTCATAGCACAACGTAGTGAACCAAACTCTAAATGCATGACGATTTAAGAAATACTCTTCTTGCCTTTCCGAAAACTACGCAACTTTTTTTTTCTTTTTAAAAGTTCTTTAAAAATTCCAATCAGAGTAATGCAACATTTTGAAACACGAAGGTAAACTACCACATAGTGAAAGTTCCACTAAATCTTTTATAAATATCATTGTAGAGCGAATCAAGTTTTCAAGAAGGAACAAATTGAACATGTGAATACATTTGAAGAAACTATTGCATCAAAAACACGAATATCCTTCCCGCAATTACTCACATCAGAAATACTACACCAAGATCAATATACCATCAGAGTACACTAAAGCCAACAAACTCCTATCGCTGATCACTAACACAAATTTCCAAAACATAGAATTACTTTAGATAACTAGTATTTAACCCGTGCATTTGCAAGTGTGACACTGTATTGTTTATTTATTTCTATGAAGTCATAATAGTATTGAAATTATAATAAGTTTTGTAATCTATACATTTAAATGGCATTTTGGCATGTTATTAGTCTACATAAAGATGGATAGTTAGTAATTTGTAAGTTATTCATAAGGTGTTAACAATATCCAAAATGTATGAGTTTAATTTGAAATTGGAAACAGATAAATATTATGTCATATAACATACGATGTGCACCCATGTTGTCGCTCCCGTTGGCGCTCTCGTTAAATTGAATGATTTTAGTAGTTTTAATAGACAAATTATAGTAAATAGTAAATTTTAGATCATTTAATATTAATTTAACCATTTTAATAAAATTATTAAAATATTAAAAAAAATTATTTTGGATTTTTTGTTAGTGGTTAAATTATTTTTGACAATTGTTAGTAGTTAAATTTGTTAGTTTTAGTAGTTTCAGTAGATTATAATAAATAGTAAATTCTAAATCATCTATATCCTTCATTTAATATTAATTTAAACATTTTAATAATTGATTTTTTTAGGAAAAAAAATTTAGAATTTTTGTTAGCGTTATAGCTTTTTTGGACAATTTATAGTGGTTAAATTGGTTGGTTTTAATAGTTTATTTAAGTTGATAATAAAAATAGTAATAAAAAGATTATTTATTTTTTTCGAAAAATAAATTAAAAGTGACAACAGCTTTTTCAGAATTTTGTCCCCATTGGCAGCATTTTTTCCGCCCCAGTGGGGTTTTGCTGGCACACTATCGCTGCGCGTCAGTTTTCTGGCAGCAGCTTTTTCAGATGTTTGTCCCCATTGGCAGACTTTTTTTCAGCAGCAGTGTACTTTTGCTGGCATTGTCCCTGCGTCAGTCTTTTGGCAATCGCGTCAGTCAGTTGTTTTGTCTGAAAAAGCTATTATTTTTTTGGCATTTTGCGAGTCTTTCAAAATTGCCCCCACTTTGGGACAAATGCCAAATTTTCAAAATGTCTAAATTGGTCATTTTCCTAGCACTTGATTTTTATTAAATTGTATTGACATGTCTCGATCCACAAGATGACAAATCCTTGACAATCTGGCAGAAATCTTCACCCACAATGCTAGCCCTATCTACTAGCGTTGTCACCACTACAAAAAACAGAGCTGGATAACATCCATAAAATTGGAGTATCACAGGCAAGGGTCATCTTCCAAACCAATGTATAATAACAACAATATATACACCACATATGTAAACCAAATCCTTTATGAATCCAAAATCATGTCAATGCATGTCTATGCATGAATTCAGGTGTGCATACGATTTGCACAACCTTTTTAGTGGAATAGGATGCTAGGACAACCCACTAGCATTGGATACTATGACAACCCACTAGCACCGGATACTAGAACAACCCACTATTATAATTCGGTCCACGTGAGGTAGGGATACTAGGACAACCCTCTAGTTCACAGGAATACTAGGGCAACCCACTAATTTCCAGGGATACTAGGACAACCCAGAAGTTCCCAAGACACCACCAGGTCTATACCAAAATGCAATGCACGCTTTTATGCCATGATGAAACATGATTTCAACAATAAAATACAGGTTCTTCATATAGCGCAAATTCAATAACAAATCACAACCACACATAGTGAAATCAGTTCAACTTCATTTATATCAATCATATCTCAGAAGTCAACACAAAATACTAACTCAATCAAACATATGATAATACGAGGCCTATCACACAACAGAAGTATCAGCAAAACAATCAAATCATTGAGACGTCCCACAATCAATCACATCAACAATACTAATCACCATGCCACTCAAACATTTCACATTTTTGCACACAATATAACAAAACGACAATTTAGATGCCCTTACCTTGAATGTTTTCCCTACAATTACCAAAGTTCACTGATCCGCATGAAATCTCCCTCAACCATAGAGAAACCTTCAACATAAATCAAACAAATTCGCATCTCAGATTCTTATTCTACTGTTCCTCTTGAAACATAAATCATAGAGAAACCTTCAACATAAATCATAGAGAAACCTTCAACATAAACCTCTCTCATAGCTTCCTCTTGAAACTAAGGGTTCCAAAAGACTAATTATTCCTTATGACTACTAGTTCTAGAGACGATAATTAAGGTGTTTAAGCCACTAGTCCCTTTCTGACTATTACTTTTCCAAAAATGTTATTCAAAATCTTCTGGCTTTAAACTTTATAAAATCACTCAAACGCTTCTAATGTAATGTTTTAAAGATACAACCTTTATCAAAACTATAGCTGTTTTTTGTATTGAAAACTCCAAAATCAACGCCTTTTCCAAGGATCAATATCGGTCATCATTTTTCAAAACATCCAAAGACATCATTAATCCCAAACTTATCATTTAGCTAACATTTTTACTATCAAGAATCAAACTTTTACTTTTTCAAATACTAATCAAAATCTTGGAAGGATACAAAACACTTTTCAAATAATTTATATCCAAACTTCTTTGGAAAAATCATTTCTTTTTAGTAAAGTGTAAACCTTTTCTTTTCTTTCGAAATCAACTAGAGGACAATCTTAAAAAACTATAAGTAGATCCAAGTGAAATAAGTTTAAAACTTCATCAAAAGGGGTTCTATTTGTTAAACACTCAAAACACCATAAAAATAAAAAATTTCTAACTAAAAATTTTCTCTAATCCTTTCACAACTCCAAGTTCAAACCTTTAACGCACATTTTTCTTTTTATCATGATGAAAATTGCTCTAAATACCTTATGAAAATATTTGGCGACTCTGATTTATTAACTAGCTAAAAATAAAACACACCTTTTCAAAGATATCATTTTCTATTTTTCAAATACTAACTTCAAAAGAAAAATCAAAGTTTTTCCTCAAGATAAGGTTTGTCTAAATGAGGAACATCTAATACTACTCATTGTTAAAAAATCATTCCATTTAGTGAAGGCAAAATTTGTCTTCTTCCATTTAAGGGCCAAAAGTTTGGCTTAGAAATTAGATGAGAAATACTAGGAAAATCATTTTCTTCCAATCTTCAACTACAATATCAACATAAACACATCTCAATTAAGTCCAAAAAAAAATCATTTTGTTTTTCCTTCAATCTCCTCGTAAACAGAACAACAACAACAATAAGTATAAGATTATTTATGATTATTCATTTGATCACAAGAATTTATGTATTTATTTATTTTATACAAACCCCCCTTTTAAACCTCATCATCATCATCTCGTGGCATATAACAAAGAGGGAATGAAAGAAATTTTGATTCTAATTCACTCCAAAGCCCTTCTTCAACCCAACTATTTCGAAGTAGAAACGTGAAAAAATATCACCCACAAACCCAAGCTAGTTACAGCCAACAAAGGTTGAACAAGGGAGAGGTGAAAAGATTACCGATCCAAGGGTATCACAAGCACCCACCACCAAGAAGAACTCTCACTCTTGCTCCTGGAATGTTGCTCCAATTCCTTTTCAAACTCTTTCAAAAATCTTAATTTGTCTCCATCAATCACCAACACCATGTGGCTTATGTGAGAGAGAAAAAGAAAACAATATATAGGTTAATGAAAGATGGGGAAGGAAAATTTGTAAAAAGAATTTGGCTTTATCATGATGGAGGTAAGGGATAAGAATGGATAAAATCTTTTTGAAGAAATTGGGGTGGTTGAAGTAGCCAGTAGCCCAATCACAGATGCGGTGATGGAATGCCTATATGGTCCCCATAGTCCGTAAAAACCCCCAATCTCTAGTTGCTAACACTGAGGTTCCCTCCTCTAGAGAGAAATCAAAGCCGAAAGCCGAGGATGCGGTGGACACCGCCATGGATGACAAGGTGGAGGACCCTTTCGAGCCACTTGTCTTTGAAGATGAGTCAATAAGTTATTCCATTCTAGACGACATATTAAACGAGAAAAACAAAGGTTTCCTTGCTGACATAGAAATGGTAGGATTGCTGCCGCTAGAGTTTTGGGGGACCGAAGACAAATCAAAGGAATTTGAGCGCAATGTCTTTGCTAAGGATGCCGAATGGGCCGCCTTGACAAATTCAGATAACCAAGTGACTGAGGGTATGTTGTTTGAAAATCCCACTGCAGACATGACGAAGCATTTAAAACCCCTATACATCAAATCTCATCTTAATGGAACACTTTTCAACAGTGTATTTGTAGACGGTGGGGCTTTGTTGAACATCATGTCGCTGGCTACCTTGAAGAAGCTCGACAGGAATGCAGAGCATCTTATCCCTAACACCATGACGATGACCATCTTCATGGGTCACCCTTCTCATGCTTTGGGGGGTGTTGGTGGCCGATGTAACAGTTGGGTCAAAGATAACCCGGTCGGCTTTCTTCTTCATAGAAGTAAAGCTGTCGTATGCTGTGATCTTAGGTAGGGATTGGATTCACACAAGTGAGTGTGTGCCTTCTATGTTGCATTAAAAGTTGATGATAAGGATCGGCCATAAAGTAGAGATAGTAGAGGCCGATCCCAATCTTTTCCCTGTCGAAGTCAAGATGTTTGAAGTCATCTTCAATTCTCCTCACATGCGCCCTATAACTATTTCAAGAAGCTACGAGGAAGGAGGATTGGAATCATGTGATGTAGACAAAAGAATGGTTCACACTCAAGATGTTGGCCGACCCACGGCCTGACACCGAAGCTAATGATTAATATACAACTAGAATTGTGCATCCTTTTTGACAGGCTCCACCTGTTCCAGGTTGAGTCCAGCATTGAGGAAGCCATGTTCGGTGCAGTATATGAGGAGGATGATCTCTAGAAAGACCTACACACAGAGGTATTGGACAACGTTGAGACAGGAAAGTTGGCTGAATCCCCACACATTGAGCCTATCCTACGAAGGGTTCCCACCTAGGAAGCTCAAGACCCTCCGGTGGAAGTCAACTTGGGGACTGATTTAGAATCGAGGATGACTAATATTTGTGGAAAGTTGAGTGTTCGACAAAGGAACCAAGTGGTAGAGCTAATAGAGGAGTACCGCGACTACTTTGCATGAGATTAACATGAGATGCCACACTTGGATCGAGCTTTGGTGGAACATAGATTACCCATCAAGGAGGGGTGCAAGCCCCACAAAAAACCACCGAGGAGGTTCAACCCTCAGCTAATGCCCCAGATCAAAGCCGAGGTGGAAAGATTACTGAATGATCAACGCAATGAACGCAATTTTCAAAGGGCGATGAATGCAATTTCCCATGACCTGATCGGCAAGAGTATGGAGGTGTATATTGATGTGTGGTAGTCAAGTCCAAAAGCTTTGAAGCACATCTGATCGAGCTCGAACAGGCTCTAAAACGGATGATACTCCATAATCCCAAAATGAATCTCACTAATTGTGCGTTTGGAGTGTCTACAGGTAACTTCCTGAGCTTCCTAGTGCATAATCAAGGCATTGAGGTGGACAAGAATAAAGCCTGAGCTATCTTAGAAGCAAGTCCTCCCAGGTCTAAAAAAGAGTTGCAAAGCCTCCTCGGCAAGATCAACTTCTTGAGGAGATTCATCTCCAACTCGTCAGGAAAGATGAATGCATTCTCGCCCTTACTAATGATAAAGAACTCCAAAGAAATGGGATGGGGAGCAAAGTAAATGGGAGGCTTTCTGATCATATGAAGGCTGCCTTAGCTAATCCTCCAGTCTTAGTCCCTCCTCAGTTGGGAAGACCATTGAAGCTCTACATTGTGGCCGAGGACTAAGCCATCTGCCGTCTATTGGCTCAAGACGATAACAATGGCACCGAGCGAGCTATCTACTACCTTAGTAGGATTCTCAACGACGCAGAGACTAGATATTCTCCTATTGAGAAACTTTGTTTGTCATTGTTTAATGCTTGTTCCAAACTAGAATAATATTTACTACCAAAAGAAGTTCTTGTCGCTTGCAAAGTTGATATCATTAGGTACCTTCTTAATCGGCTTGTGTTGCAAGGTAGGCTTGTAAAGTGGGCCATTAAATTATATGTGTTTGCCCTAACTTATGTACCTTTAAAGATCGTCAAGCGACGGCCCTTAGCCAATTTCCTAGCCCAACTCCCTTGTGTGGAGGTGCAAGAACCAACAGCCGAGCCCATCAACTATATAGGGCTGAAGCCTTGGATCCTCATGTTCGATGGCTTGAGCACCCAAACGGGGGCAGGTGCTGGGGTAGTTATATCAAGACCTTGTGGCAAAACATGGAGGTTCATGTGTACACTACAAAAAAAAACGTTATTTGCGACGGACATTAGCGACGGAATATTATTCCCTCGCTAAAACTGACTTTAGCGATGGAATTTGCGAGGGAATAAGGGTCTTCGGTTTTTTGAAAATTAGCGGCGGAAGTTAGTGCATTAGCGACGGAACCGTCCGTCGCTAATTGTTTGGAGGGAAACTGAAATCTGAACAGCACGGAAACCGAAGCGATTAGCGACGGAAATACTGGTCCCTCGCTAATGTTTTTGACCGTTCCACCTTGGTTAGCGTGAAGGGATTAGCGACGGAATAGTCCCTCTCAAATTTCGTCGCTAACCCCAATTAAAATTAGAATCAGATCCCTTTTCCTCTCTCTGTTTCCTCTTCTGTTTCCTCTCACTCCCTCACTCTTCTCTCACGACCCCAACCCCACCACACCCTTTCCAGCACCACCACCCCACGACCACCGCACCACCACACCACCGCCACCACACCACCGCTCACCCGTCGCTCCTCTCTCTCTCTCCTACGCGACGTCGCTCTCTCTCCTCTCTCTCTCTCCTACACGAACACTTCTCTCACCGGAGCTCTCCGTTTTCGCCACCACCGGAGCTCGCCCTCCTCACCAATAATCAGGCCAAATATGAGGCTCTGATCATTGGACTAGAGTTTTGGCCACCATGAAGGCCCACTATGTAGAAATAAAAGGGGATTCTCAGCTAGTATTCAAGCAAATCACTAGTGAATAAAAATGCTATAATGCCAAGCTAAGGAAACTACGCGCCTCGGCTCATAACTTATTGAAGTTGTTTGTCGATGTCTAGATACAAGGAAGTAAGGATTAAAGTTATGCATCAGGATACCATGATCGCACCCAAGCAAGATCCGGCCGATGCATGGATTAGAATGTTGGTAGATTATTTGCGTAACCACGTTGCTGGGACTAGTTTCAAGATCAAGTAAAGAGCCCTCGAGTATGTCCTAGTGGACAATGAGTTATATAAAAAGAGCACTAATGGGGTACTTTTCTCAAGAGGAAAGAGTCCTACTTGGTTATGGTTATGGCTCAAGTTCATCAGGGGGTTTGTGGTTCCCACAGTTCATCACCATTTTGCATTTGTCTACACCATTGAGTTTCAGAAAAGACGTTTGCCACATGCACACATTTAGTGTTTTTCCATCCTGAATTCAGATATCTGAATCCTGCTGACATTGACAAGATCATAAATGCTGAAATACCAAATCCTAAAATTGGCCCCGTGTTGTACAATATTGCTGCATCTGTAATGATACACGGTCCATGTGAACGTGGCTTTAATATAAAATCACCATGCATGTTAAATGGAAAGTGCGTCAGGTATTTTCCTAAAAAGTGTTTTGAAATGACAACAATTGATCACGATGGGTATCCTGTATATAGGAGGAGGGACAATGGTAGATTCATTCAAAAAGGTGATCGTAGAATAGATAACAGATTTGTTGTTCCTTATAACCGATATTTGCTTTTGAAATAAAGTGCTCATATCAATGTAGAATGGTGCAACCACTCACGTTCCATCAAATAGCTTTTCAAGTATGTTAACAAAGGGCCATGACCGAATAATTGCTACCTTTTCTAATGCAGTAGAGAACGTGACAGATTCTGAACAAGTTGATGAGATCATATTCAACTACGACTGTAGGTATTTGTCGTTGTGGGAGGCGGCACGGAGAATATTTTCCTTTGACATAAGCGTTCAGAAACCAGCTGTTGAGAGGTTATCACTGCATCTACCAGATCATCAATATCTTCTTTATGATGAAAATCAGGATCTTGAGCAAGTTTGTAATAAGGAAGCAAGCACATTCATATGTTGATATTAGAACTGTTAACAACCACACATATACTAAATTCAAAGATGCTTGCAGTGTAATGGGACTTTTAGAGGACGATAAGGAATAGATTGATCGCATTGTTGAGGCAAGTCATTGGGGATCTGGACAAATTTTAAGGAGATTCTTGCAACTTTGCTAATGTCTAATCAGCTATCCAAATCTGAGGTTGTTTGGGACAGTACCTGGATTTATTTAAGCGATGATACTCTACACCAACAGCGATTACTTCTTCAATTAAATGGTAATCTATATATCTTTTTTGTAATTTCATTACTTTTAGTAGTTTATACATTCATTTTTTTATTTTTGTTTATTCGTATATTTATTTTTACATCTTCACATATCTGACTTTGACGGATGAACATTTGAAAAGTTTAACGCTAGCGGAAGTAGAAAATTTGATGCTGAGTAATAATAGAAGTTTGTTGGAGTTCCCAAGCATGCCTCGCCCAGACATGTCTTCTATTCCAGGTTCTCAAAACAGACTGCTATTTGACGAGCTTAATTATGATAGGGTATCATTGGCTGAAGAACATCTACAGTTGTTGTCTATGATGAATGCTGAACAAACGAAGATCTATAACACAATTATGCAATGTGTGGTTGAAAACCGTGGAGGGCTCTTTTTTCTGCATGGATTTGGTGGAATAGGTAAGACGTTTCTTTGGAGAGGAACTTCAGCAGCTTTGAGATCTAAGGGTGAGATTGTTTTTGACTGCGGCATCAAGTGGAATTGCAGATTTGCTAATTCCCAGTGGTTGGACAACACATTCCAGTTTTCACATTCCAATAAACCCTAACGAGGATTCCACTTGCAACATAAAACAAGGCAGTGATTTAGCAGAGCTGATAATTAGAACTAAGTTAATTATAAGGAAAGATTAGCTACGGAATTTGAAATGAAGGACCTTGGGAACTTAATTATTTCCTAGGATGGAAATTTGACATTAAAAAGCACCATTTAGCATCGGTTATTTGAATAACCGATGCTAAATGTGTAACCGGTGGCATTTTTGAAATTAGGAGCAAAATTTTTAGTTCACATTAGACCTTTTAACATCGGTTGTTGCAACAGCCGATGCTAAATGTTCTCGAGTTGGACATTTAACATCGGTAGTACTACCAATTGACAAACAAGAGATACCCCACTCTTGTTACAATCAAAACCCTAGAGAGATTCCCCACTCTCTAGTAAAACCCAATAATAGAAATTGAACAAATTACAAAAATTAGAAATACCTCTAATTAAGTAGGTGAATACAACAAATTGAAAACTTCCCAACCTAACCCTTGAGAGAGATCAGCTCAAACTGATTGAAACGGTGAAGAACAAGTGTAATAGTGCTTTAGGGTTTGTGACATCTATGGCTGACGAGGGCGGGGAGTGATCGTCGGTGCCCAAAAAGTGGGCATGGCAAAGAGCTGCTCCTGGCAACTTCTAGACGAAGGGACACGTGGATGAACCGAATATGCACCGAAATGAGAGGGATCCTGAGGCTATGCAGGTCTGGGACTACCTATACCAATAAGATGCATCTTCTTTTTGGGAGCCCTTCCCATAAGAACTCCATAGTTAAGCGTGCTTGACTTGGAGTAGTAATGAGATGAGTGACCTTCTGGGAAGTTTTCTAGAAAGCATGCAAGTGAGGACAACGCATGTTGGAATGACACGTGTTGGTTTGTGGGGGCAGTCGACAGTTCTGAAAGCAGTCTGGGATGTTACATTTGGTATCAGAGCAGTTCGAGCCTATCGGACTGTGGTAGTTAGCCAAAATTTGGAAGCTACTTTGGGATCTTTATCGTCAGACACTCTAAGTATATTATTGTGGAACATCGAGTCTGGCCAACTCAATTTTTCACAATAAGATACTAAGAACTATGACGATTGAGTTCCTTAGCCCCGAACCTTTGACTTAACCCTTTGGATTGCCAGATCTCCCTTTTATCAGAGTGCGTAGCGGTATCAAGTCGGCCAATGGAAAGATTCGGTCGTAGCATGAAGGCAAAGTTCATGCTAATATTAAGATCTCATATAATGGAGTGCTTTTGACTCCTTTTGCCCTCTTTGGGTAGTATTATAATTCCAAGTACATTTTGTGCACATTAGTATTCAACCTTTAATGATGCATGTAGTAATTTATGTGAAATACATGCTTTGTATGTCGATGGATGAACATGATGATTAAATGTTTAGGGCATTGTTTGCCTATAACTCAAATGGAAAAATGTTTATGTTGAGGTGCTGAAAAGTATGAGTATGTATTACATATATTGTGAGGGGAATCTCCTCTTTCTTGTCTTGTAAAGTGGGGTCGGTTCAATTTAAATTCTTGGGTGTCCCGGTTGGGGCAAATCCAAGAAGGGCAACAACGTGGCAGCCGGTACTTGATTCTATGAAGGCTAGATTGTCTCTATGGCGCAGCTCTAAATTATCTATCGGTGGTAGAGTAACTTTGATCAACTCTGTGCTCTCATCCCTCCCGTTCTATTTGTTCTCAATGTTCAACGCCCCAAAGAAGGTGATTGTCGAAATACAAAAGCTCCAAAGAAAGTTCTTATGGGGTGGGGATGGTGAATCAAAGAAAATGGCATGGGTGAAATGGGATTTGGTATGCAAACCAAAAAATTTAGGTGGCTTGGGAGTGAAGGACCTTAAAGTATTCAATTTAACTCTCTTGGCAAAATGGCGTTGGAGGCTTTTATCGGATGAATATTTAACCTTATGGAAGCAAATTTTAATTACAAGATATGGGGAAATAAGCTCTTGGTCTGGGGTGTTACCGTCTGCTGCAATCACACGAAAAACATCGCTTTGGTGGCGCGATTTGGTGCTCTTAGGGGATGGTTTACAGCTGGGCAGCAGCTGGTTTAATAATGTGACTAAATTGAAGCTGGGGAACGGGTTGAAACTGAGATTTTGGACAGATATTTGGATAGGTACTGAACCTTTGGCTGCTGTTTTTCCCTCGGTTATGGAGGCTAGCGATACGAAGGAGTGTTTGGTGGCAGAGATGGGTTTATGGAGGAATTCGGTTTGGTCATTGGACTGCAGCTGGGTCACTGCTGCTGCTGCAATGGAGCCCGAAGCTGTCAACATGTTGACAGAAATCCTGCGTGATATACAGCTACAGCCTGGCGTTACGGACAGCTGGGTCTGGTTGCCAGATCTGATCCACGGCTTCACGGTTAAATCGTGTTACGAATGGGTATGTTGCAGACGTCGCGGTGGTGTGTTGTTTAGCGAAGATCCGGTGGTGGCAGCGTGTGCTTCGTTGTGGAAAAGTGATCTTCCATCGAAGGTATTGATCTTTTGCTGGCGGTTGTTACTGAATAAAATTCCCACCAGATATAATCTACACATCCGTGGCATCCTTTCTTCCCCATACGAATTGGCTTGTGTATTCTGCTTTCGGGAAGTAGAAGTGGTCGACCATGTTTTTTGCAGGTGCGTCTTCATGCAAGCGGTTTGGCGTGGTGTTTTATTATGGCTGGATATGAGTGGAGATGCTACTGAAGATGTAATAAACATGTCCCTGCACACCAACAAGCTTATAAAAGGAAGGAGTGTTCGAAGGCTTAAATACATTTTTTGGGCGGCAACAATGTGGCAAATGTGGTTGACAAGGAATAGAATTATTTTTAGGGGGGGAGTAGCTAATGAAAACTCTGTTATTTACTCTATTAAATATGTATCATGGAGCTGGTTTGTAGCTCGGAAGGGGAGACATTGTGGGGTAACATTTTCAGATTGGTGTAATTGCCACACGGGATGTCTAGCGTCTTTGTAATCATCCCATTTTTTGAGGTACTCTTTTTTCCTCCTTGGGTCTTTTTCCCAAAGGGTTTTGGCCCAGGGAGGTTTTAATGAGGCCTCTCCCCTTCCCATCATAAGGGTTGGGTGCACCCCTAGTGCCCCCTTTCAATATAATGCTTGCTTATCTAAAAAAAAAAATTACCTTGATTGAATCATTGAACAATCATAACGCCGTAGATTAAATCAGTTTATGCAATATGTTTTTGAATTAAGGATCGAATATGACCAACTTCTGGAATCTCATATCGAAAATAATAAGTATGTGAAGTTCTTTTTCTTCAATATCATGATTGTTTGATATATAATTGAATTATCATGATTGCTTGATATAATTGAATGATTGATTGCGAATTATGAAGTATGTTGATTATGATTGGTTTATAACCTTAAATCTACAAGATATTAGAAAGATGATTGTTAGTAAATGTCACAATCCTTGGATGGTTGGAAATTAACATGATTAGGAAATTGATGAAATGATTTTTTCTTGTATTGAATTAGTGGAAATATGACTGATGTATATAGGATTTGTTTCTATCCCTTTGTGACATGAAATTGAACCATGGTTGGAGATGCTTCAAGTAACTGATCTATCAATGTATATTATGACAAGTTTAATGATTATTGAATGGGATTATGATATTGGTTATCAATCTTTTGTTGTTTACTATGTTCTGTTTTAACCATCTTTTGGCGGCACTATTATGTATTTGATATTCTTAAGGTTGTCTTTAAATCACCCTGGAAGTATTGGACCCTATCGTGGGGATTTTTAGTTCGCTATCTTTCCTCTTAGTAGTTGTGCTGTAAATTGGTTAGGCAATATGGTTGGCAATATTCTTTGGCACTTGTAGTTGATTAGTGAGAGATCACATTTCACCCTTAGTTTCTAAAGAAAAGACTTCATAATCTCAAATTTATTTTATCTTTATGTTATATTTGATTTTTAGAAAAGCTGTATCCATGAGACTTCTTAAACTTCTATGCTCAATTGAAAAATCCATGCTATATGTCTTACTAGTACATGTACATAATTTTGAACTTTTAAATTGCTTGAGATTTTCATTTTTGAGCATCACATTCATTGTTTCCTTGTATTAATTATTCCTCTGGTATGGTTGTATTTGGTTGGGTTGAACTATAAAAATTATTCAGGCTAAGTAAGAAACCGAATAATGTTGCATGCTTCTTAATTTCCACTTTCATTACCCATTCTTTATGCTTACCACATTGTGTCTGTATTCTCTTGATGTTTAAAGTTGAAATGTTTATAAATGTGAACTAAGATTCTCATTTCTGATGTATTGTAATATCATTTGATCTTATTGTAAACATTCAAGATGTTAGATATAGGTCATAGGCTATCTTTTTTTTTCTTACCTAATAATATTACATCTCTATGATCTAATTTATTATTCTATGTAAGTTCAAGTAATGTAAATTATAATTACTAATTACTATTGATTCTATCTATTATTTCTGATACCCCACTCTTATTATCTTAACTACTTTTATCTATATATATGTGATTTCCATACTTTCATTATGCTAAATTTGAGTAAATAAAGATGAAGTGAAATGCTTATGGTTTGAGCTTTTGTTAATCAAATAAATATGATGGTACATGATTGTAATGATTTGAATGATGACTAAGCGAGTGTGTGTTCATATGTGCTACTCTTAAGTTTACATTTTATTCATTTTGAAATGTGAAGAGATATGCTTAGGGTTGTTTGTCTCCTTTATTCAACTGGTTGAGGTTGCTGTAATGGGATGTATTGTTAAGTTGAACTTAGTTGGAAGTGAATGACCTTGACCATGAACTTATCTGTTTACTGCACGATGTCAGCCTATATGGTGTTTTCCTATCTTATATTGAATGGGCTGTGGCTATGTATGTATGTATGTATCTCGTTTTGAATTGATGTAATATGTTTTGAATCCAAACTTAACCCAGTACACTTAGAAATCGTAACCCACCTCAGATATTGGTAATGTGTTTGTATTCTTAATTCTTAATATTGTTTCAGGCTTTGGAAAAAAAAATTGGTTTTCTAGTTATCTATTACTAGCTGATACCCGCACTACGGGTTTTCTAAAAGCAATTATGGAATTAATTAAGTATTTGGTTTCTTTGGAGACCAGAGTACTTGAAGTTGCAAAGAATAAGTGTTTCTATCGTCTTGAACCCGTTGTTTGTTTTTATCCTTGGTGAGTAGAAATTGATGCTAATTATTATTAGAATGACATAAAAGTGTCTGATGATATTGAAAATCTAGATAAATAGTTAATGCAAACTTTTATTAGATTCTTTGTTTGTTGCTTTATATTTCCTATATATGTCTCTGATGAATACATAAGTTTTTCTTGACTTTTTCAAATTTCATACCATAACTGTTTGGACTTTTGAGTGTACATGATTTTGAGGATTGAAACTACAATCTTTCTTAAGACTTTTCAAGTGTCTCTATTTTGGAAATGCTCAACAAACTCCCTTATTATTATTTTTGGGATAAGACTTAACAAGTTTTTGAGGACAAATTTTTATTTGGGGTGTAATGTAATATCCAAAGTAATTTTAAATTACTTTGACTATTACATTTGACTATTACATTGGTGTTTCTTCAATTTAATTATATGCAGTCTTACATGTTTGATTTTTTTTTATTTTTTTTTTGGTCAAGTTGTATTGATTCTAAAGAAATGGGCAAGGCCACAACCAAATACAACAAACATTGCAAAGAAACCCCAAAAGTCCTACACAAGCTATAGGATCAGAGGGTACACAGAAAGAGAAAAAAAAACCGGTTTAAATATAACTTCAGAAGCCCAACAAGAGCAGGCCAACCTAGAGCCCAATAGAGCCCAATAATCACACAAGAGCAACGGAAGCAACATAATATCACCTAAAATAACAAAGAAGGGCCAAAAAAACTCCAGCAACGAGAGCTGACCCCAAATCATTCTCCACCACAAAGACACTCACACCCAAATCACGAAGATCACAGCGAGATTGCTCTTCAAGAATCCGATTTGCAGCACAGAATCTTCCACCCGATTTCACCAAGGAAAGAGAGGCATGCACAAGGAGCTTTTACGAAACCCTAAACGAGAGCAGAGCAATCGTAAACGAAAGGCGAGGTCAAGATTATCAAGGAACGGTACCAAATCTCAGCGAATCAGGAGCATAACAGACTTTGCAATCCTCAACTATGATTTTACGAATCGAGTCAGGTGGTCTTGAAGACCAGTTGGTTTGAAGAGCCCATTTTGAAAACAGCGAAGCCACCTCATGAGCGAGTTTATTACCATCACGATTCGTCTAGGTAATGTCACATCCACCTAAATCCTTCCTGAAATCTTCAACATCTTTGAGAATAACACTGATTTCTGATGAGTATTTCTTTGTTTTACACATGTTGACAATTTGTTGATTATCTGATTCAATAATCGTATGCCTGAGGTGAAGAGACACAGCAGTAGAGATGGCTTCACGCAACCCAAGAGCCTCAGCTACAAGGGAGGAACTAGCAAAAATCTTCTTGTGACTAGATGTAAGAATACTTCCTCTACTATCTCTACAAACAGTAGCAATAACACCTGTGCATGCTACTTTGTTAAACGCAGCATCACAATTAATCTTTGTTGCATTCCCAATAGGAGGTTTCCATCTACATGGGACCTTTTTGACACAGCCATTAGCAGGTCTGGGATTAGATGAAGGGGAGGGTCTAGTAGCTATTAAAAATTCATGCCAAAGAGCCTTAATCCTAAAAAGAGACTCCAAAGGGTTAGGAACTTTATCATTAAACATAGCATCATTTCTAGCATTCCAAATATTCCAAAGGGTGAAAATAAGCTTAGTTAAGCTATGATCAGAATCCTGGGATAAGCTTATGACCCTACTCAGAAACCAGTTATGAAAGGAAGATAAGCCTATAGGATTAGGGGGTGAACAACCTGAAGACCAAACCATAGAGGTTGAGTCCAAGGACATAACAATAGCAGATGCTCAACAGTTTCATGTTCAGACCTACAAAATGGGCATTTAGGAGTAATAGAAATCTTCTTTTTGAAAAGAGCATCTTTAGTAGGGAGATAGTTGTGGAGAGCCTTCCAAAGGAAGTGTTTCATCTTAGAGGGGACATTAGCACTCCAAATGATTTTCCAAACATCAATAGGGATACCATTAGAAGAAGAGGCATTCAAATTATTCTGAGTAGGATTCATAAGCATTCTATACCCAGACCTTACAGAATAGTTACCATCATAAGTGTGAGGCCAGACTAATTGATCAGAAGTAGAAGACCAAGAAATGGCAGTTTTAATAACTTCAATAGCAGAAAGAGGAACTAGATTAACCCTAAGTTTAGTTAAGTCCCAATTATGAGAGTTATCTATTAGCTCTCCAACCTTTGAGATAGAAGCAGAAGCCAATAAAAGAACTTTATCACCCGAAGCAGTCCACTTATCATTAGCAATACTAATGCTCAGGCCAGAACCAATATCCCATTTAGCTTCATTAGCAATCAAACATCTCCCATGAATTAAGCTCCTCCACACCCAAGAAACATTTCTACCAATGGAGGCCTGCCCAAAATCACACTTAGGAAAGTAAATAGCTTTCAAAGTGGTAGCCCAGTAAGAATTGGGCTCCTTGATTATTCTCCAAACTTGCTTAGATAACATAGTCGAGTTCATCTTTTGAAAATCTTTAAACCCCAGCCCTCCAAGAAGTTTAGGAGAACACAATTCATCAAACTTCCTCCAATGAATACCTCTATTATTAGATGAAGATTGCCACCAAAACCTAGCCACCGAGGAAGTGAGAGAAGCACAGAAGGTTTTAGGAAGCTGCGGAATAGACATGATGTAAGTAGGAATAGCTTGAACAACAGCTTTTATCAAAATCTCCTTCCCTGCTTGGTTAAGCAAATTACCTTTCCAACCTTCCATTTTAGTTAGAACTCTATCTTTAATCCAAGCCAACCCTTGGACCTTAGAGCCTCCCCACTCAGCAGGGATACCAAGGTACTTTCCAGGATGATCCCAAAGAGGAATATTAGTAATTCTAGCAATTGCAAGCTTAGTATCATGACTCACCTTACATCCACAAATAATACCAGATTTACTCAAGTTAACTTTTTGACCAGATGCTTTAGTAAAGGTATTGAGGATATTGATAACTTGATAAATCTCCTCTTGAGAATCTCTAGAAAACAAAATAACATCATCTGCAAAGAAAAGGTGAGAAAGAATAGGGGCAGAGTTTGCTAACCTAATACCTTGAATAGAGCCATTAGTGCAAGCCTTAGTAATCATTCTAGAAAGGACATCAAACACTAGAATAAACAGATAAGGAGAGAGAGGATCTCCCTGCCTTAGACCTCTTTTAGGAATGACTCTTTTAGAAGAAAAACCATTGATTTGATAAGAATAACACTACAAGAAAAGCTGGACTTTGCGGCGGGCGAAATCCGCCGCAAAAGCCAAATTTGCGGCGGATATTTGGAGTTTGCGGCGGAAGTTTTTCGCCGGTAGCCAGCTCGAAGCAAACGCGTTGCGGCGGATTATCCGCCGCAAGTTTGCGGCGGATTTATTGGCGCCGCAAAATCCACCGCAAATTTGCGACGGATAATCCGCCGGAAAAGGGGACAAATTTTTGACGCAATATATCCGCCGGAAAGTACCCAATATCCGCCGCAAATTATCCGCCGCAAAACACCCGTTTTATTTAAAAAAAAAATGAATATAATTTTTTTAAAAAAACGTTTTATTTAAAATTTCGCCGCAAACGACACAAATCCGCCGCAAAGTACCATTTTTTTTTAAAAAAAATTATTATTATTTTTAAAAAATAAATTTTATTTTTTTAAAAAAATCGTTTTAATTAAAAATATATATTATTTTATTAATTTTTTTAATTATTGATAAAAAAATAAAATCCAATAACTAATTAATTTTTAATTTAAAAAAATAAAAATTGGGAAAAGCAGTAAAAATATCCATACAATTAATAAAATATCCAGACAATTAATAAAATATCCAGACAAATAAATAAAATAATCTAAAGCTACTGGGGTGTCTGCCGGTCAATGTCATCAACATTATTATAATATGTATCATCTTGAAGTAAAGCACTGAGCGATGACATTTGGACATTAAGATCAATGTCCAGCGGGGGTGACCGCTGCTGGGGGTACTGCTGGTTTGGCTGGATCAGGGGTGACTGATGTTGGGGCTGCTGGTATGGCTGGCGGGGTGACTGATGTTGCTGCTGGTATGGCAGGAATGGCGGCGCATACTGCGGTGTATACTGCGGGGGATATTGGGATGCATACGGCGGGGGATACTGGGGTGCATACTGCTGCTGGTAGTAATGCTGCTGTGGCGGCGGCGGGTAGGATGCTGATGAGGATGGCCTCGAGTGCTGAGACACCATCTGATCTTGCAAGAACTTAAAGCGCTCCTCCATGCGCTCCTCAGCTACCCTAGCCTGCTCCCGAATCGCCTGAATTTCCCGATCACTTCGATCCCGAATCGCCTGAATTTCCCGATCGCTTTGCTGCTGCCGCTCGGCAATCTGACGCTGAGCCTCGCTCAGTTGCTGCGTCAATTGCCTAACCTCATTCAACTCACCAGCATTGGGAACATAATTGCGACCAGTCGAGAATCCAGAATGTGAATCTGATAGACTCGGAATAATGCTTGTTCGAAAAGCAGCCGGTCCAATACCACCTGATCCTACCAGACGATTAGTCTTTTGGGGACCAACTGCTCTCTCCCAAACATCACGAGCTACTCTAGCCTCCTCCACTGGATCGACAGCTGCCCCACTGCCCTGTTGTGACTGATGGTACTCAGCCATCCCACCCTCGAAGCTCTCCTGAAAAAATAACCCAACAAATAAATAACTAATTATTAATATAAATAATAAACATTAATTAATATATATAATTGTAAAAGTAGTTTTACCTGAATACGCCTCGCCCGATCTGTAACGTACTCACCAGTCTCCTCCACCATATGCATGTGGCAATGCAACTCAGGCAAAGTGGTTGGCCTTTGTTCCCTCTCCACCTATATATATATATATATATATATATATATATATATATATATATATATATATATATATATATACATAAATATATATATTATTAATTAAATACACATATTGAAAATGACTAGTTAATTATTATAAATAATTAATTAATTAATCAAGTACTAAATTAAGTAATAAATTTACCAAACGTATGTAATGTGTTGCAGTATTAACACTCCCCCCCGTGTGTGTGCAGCCACCTTTTTCAGAAGCACGGTTCTTCTTGGCTTTCTCACAATAATTCTTAAATCCTTCATCTTTCTCTCAATACTCATTAAACTCAGCCCAAGTTGAGTCTCCCATATAAGATGGCTTCGTACGCGTATTGCGCGCCCTCCGCATCAATTCAGAATAGCGATGAGAACATCTCTTATGGAACACTCTCTCAACTGCGGCTTGCTCCCCTGGATACCATGTACATTTTTCCTATTTAAGAAATTTACAATAATGTTGTTAATTATAAGGCAATAGTTAATTAATTAATCAAGTCAATATAAAAGATAATACACCAAATTAATTATTTCGTAGAATCGAATAACTTACCAAAAATGATCTTAACATCTTCTTATTTGCATCCTTATCTTTTCTAACTTCCGTCCAGTTCTTCCAGCTCTTGGTAAAATTCTCCTTGATTGTTTTTGTGATGGCGGTAGCTGAAGCCTTCGAAGGAATAAAACTGCATTAAAAAAAGATGAATTTTGTTACACCAAATATAAGTTATATATATATAAATGGCAACAAAAATAAATTAATTAATAAATAATAATAATATATATATATATATATATATATATATATATATATATATATATATATATATATATATATATATATATATATATAGACTTACGAATCGCCAACAATCTGCAATATGATACGCCCATCAGGTGTAACCCTAATCACCTCAGTCCCATCAATGAATGTGCGTACCCCATCCGCATCAACATGTGTCGGGGATAAGCCCTCAGTACCAACAGGAATCGATGGGCCCCCTGCAGTACTAGTACTAGCACCATCCTCAGGCACAGGTGGTGGCAAATATCCGCCAGTAGTAACAACAACACGCGTAGGCTGAACACGGCGCCCTAGGCGAGTAGATGTCTTCCGCCTGCTAGTGCTGGCGGCATCGGGAGGTGGAGGAGGAACATATGCGCCGTCATGATCGGATCCCGAGTCATCATGAGATGCCATATCTGTATAGATCTAGCTAAACATATACATTTAAACAAAACAAACATATACTAAACAAGGTTAACATATATAAACATATACAAAACTCATGCATTAAAATAAATAATTTGAATCCCATTCATTCTCAAACAAATAACATCCTTCATTAAAAATAACATCTTCATTAAAAATAGAATTGTTGAAACAGAAATTACATTCATTCTAATTTGAATCCCATTCATTCTCAAAATCATCATCATCGGAGGAGTGAATTCTTGATACACCAATGTGGTCTGTTGCATCATCACCATCAGCATCTTCGTCATCAACAACTTCATCGCCGCTGTTTGGCTCATCACATAAACGAACAATGGGTTCAACTTGAATCACTTCATTTACATTAGACATCTCTTCCATTTGATATGGCATAATATCTTCCACCGTGTCATCATTTGTCTGATCAATGCGACCTCTTGGTTTTGTTTTAATTGCGACACACCAACCACGCCTATCAGTCTGCATTGATGGATAAGGGACATAATAGACTTGTCTCACATTTTGTGCAATGACGAACGGATCATACGGTCGATATCTACCATTCATTTTAATGTCCACTGTATTTGACTTTGGATTCACCTTTGTTCCTCGAGCAGACGGATCAAACCAATTACAATAAAAAACCACTACCTTTGGACTAAAATCTAGATGGGGGTACTGAAGTTCATATATGTGTTGAACCACACCATAAAAATCATCTTCACCTCCTCCAGTGACCCCCTTCATGCACACTCCACTATTGACTGTCTCTCTGCCATGTGTCCATTCATTGGTGTGAAATTTGTATCCATTGACAAAGTATGTGTGCCATTCTTTAACACATCTTCGAGGACCGTCTGATATGTTCCTCAAGTGTTGGTTGGTAGGATTTGGCGGGAGGGAATACACATATTGACTAAACCACATTGGAAAATGCGCATGAATATGAGCAGAAGATTGGTCTTCACGTACTGCCTCTGATGACAAGAACTCCCTAAAAAGAAATAATTTAATTGTTACACTTGTCTACTATATTAACTAATTAAGATCGATTGTTAATGTTGAGGAACATACTCAATAAATGGTTGCACCTCAGTACAGTTTATCAACACATGAACATGTGCTGAACTTAACTCTTCATCTGTTAGCCAGTGAGTTGACTCCTTCCCAGATGGACGACCGGGTAGACAAAAGACAGACAAAGCCAAAGGATGTCGCCATTCAGTATCCACTTCATTTCGACTGCTTCCAGGAGCAAAATGATTCTTGAAATAATGAGAACAAAAATGTGTTGTTTCACGGTGTAGGTAAGAAGAACATATCGATCCTTCAACTCTAGCTTTGTTTTTCACCGATCTTTTTGAATCACCCATGAACCTAGAGAATATGATATTAATATAAATAGTCATATATTTTAATTTAAACTTGTTTCTTATATTATTATAATTAAAAATCAGCTGACCTTTCAAACGGATACATCCATCTGTATTGGACAGGTACGCCAAGTTTAGCTTCATATGCGAGATGCACCGGTAGATGCTCCATAGAATCAAAGAAACCAGGTGGAAATACTCTCTCCAACTTGCATAAGATAAGTGGGATGTCTTGTTCCATTTTTGAAAGATCATCAGCTTTTAGCGTTGCAGAACACAAATTATTAAAGTATTGACTTATTTCAATGAGCGGATTCAAAACGTGTGTTGGCAACGAACTAAAAGCGATAGGAAGTAAGCACTCCATGAATACGTGACAATCATGACTCTTCATCCCATGCAACCTCCCATTATCCACATCCGCACATCTAGATAAATTGGAAGAATAACCGTCTGGCATTTTCAACTCTTTTATCCACTGATAAACTGCTTTCGCTTGTTCGGTAGATAAAGTATAATTGGCTTTGGGTTTCAAAATCCTAGTACCTTGCTCAACCAACAACAAATCCTTTCGTCTACAGAAATGATCTATATCCTTCCTAGCTTTCTCATTGTCTTTCGTTTTGCCTTTCACGTTCATGACAGTGTTAAATATGTTGTCAAAAAAATTCTTCTCTATATGCATGACATCGAGATTGTGTCTCAATAGATTATCTTTCCAATAGGGAAGTTCCCAAAAAATACTTTTTTTTGTCCAATTGTGCCATTGTCCATAGCCATCTAGACGAGAAACAACACCGGCTACGACTTCCACAGGAGGGATATCCCTAACATTATTCCAAACTTCCTCTGGTGTCAACTGACGAGGAGGTCCAGCTGTTTCAACATTTCCCTTGATGAACGCATATTTCTGCTTTCTAAATGGGTGATCCATAGGTAAGAACCTACGGTGCGAGTCAAACCATGAAACTTTTCCTCCGTATTTAAGACTAAAAGCCTTTGTGTCAACCATGCAAATCGGACACGCCATCTTACCATGTGTCCCCCATCCAGACAACATTCCATAGGCAGGGAAGTCATTTATGGTCCACATCAAAGCCGCCCTCATCACAAAATTTTGTTTGCGTGCCACATCATAAGTTAAAACACCATTCCACAACCTTTTTAGGTCATCAATCAAAGGTTGCAAATAGATGTCAATACCAGCTGTTGGATTACTTGGCCCTGGAATAATAGAATTTAAAAACATGTATGGTTTGGACATACACATTTCTGGAGGAATGTTGTATGGGGTAACAATAACTGGCCAACATGAATACGGTGTTGCCAAGGCTTGAATATATGGTGTGAAACCATCAGAGCACAAACCAAGCCGAACTATGCGTGGATCACTGGCAAAATCTGGATGAACACGATCAAAATGCTTCCAAGCTTCACCATCAGATGGGTGACGTAATTCACCAGAATTATTTCTATTTTGATGGTGCCATGTCATTTTATCTGCGGTCTCCATTGAAGTAAACATCCTCTGTAGCCTTGGAATAAGAGGCAGATAGAACATTGATTTTCGTGGAACCGGTTTGCCTCTGCTCATCCCTGATCTATTGACACGATAGCGTGGTTGTCCACACAACTTGCATTCCGACAACTCTCCATCATTTATGCCAAACTCATTGTTATAATAGAGCATGCAACCAGACACACAACAATCAATCCTTTTAGATTTTAAGCCAAGCTTCGATACCACTCTTTTAGCTTCATAATAACTTTGCGGTAAACTCCCTCTAATGGGGGTTGCATCCAACATCATTTTGGTCATATATTCCATGCACAACTCAGCAACATTAAATTGAGACTTAAGACCCAACAACTGAACACACATTGATAATTTTGAGTCTGTAGATCCTTCAAATATGGGTTTATTTGTCTCACTCAAATACATGTAAAACCTTTGAGCTTCCTCATTTGGAACTTCGTCAGCATCTGGTTCTTCAAAATCCAAATTTACTCCAACAGCGTCAGATATCATTCCCTGATAAACATCTAACGGTTGTATTCCCTATCCTTCAGATGACGTCGTAGTCACTGGATAACTACTTGATGTGTGATCTACTACTTCAACCGGAACATTAACCGCAGGAACTGCAGCTACCCCTGGCGCTCCTTCCCCGTGACGACTCCATGTCCAATAATTTGCCTAAACCCATTATTGTACAAATGAAGTCTAACTTCATGTTCATTTTTTATAGCTCGAAATGAACATTTCAAGCACGGCCATCTAATACTGCCTTGTCGCCCAAATTCTTCATGATCAATGTACTTAGCACAAAAAATAAACTCTTCTACTCCTTCTACAAAACGTCGTTTTACACCAGTTCTTCCAGGATACAATCGATCATACATCCAACTACGATCCATTTTCAAGAACTATACGTATACTACACTACAATATAAATAAAATAAACTATCAATTACTTCATATTTTGATATATATATATATATTTATATATTATTCATTTTATTTTGATATTTCAATAAACTACCAATTAATTACAAGCAACAGAATTAATTTTTTAATAATGTTATATACAAATAATTTAAACATTATAAATAATAATTCCAAATTTAATTTTAAATTTCAATTTTTATAAGACAATATATGTTAATAAAATTTATAAGTGAACTTAATAAATAAGTTTTTTCAATATAAATTAATTTGTATTATTATTGCAAACAAAATACTAAACAAAATTTTACTAAAAATAGTGAAGTAAGTAATATTTTATTAATTACTTTAACAACTAACCGTAGTGAAGAGAAGGCTCTGGCTTGAAGCTTATCCTGAACTCAAGCAGAGAGGAAAAAGCAGAGAGGAAAAAGGAGGAACCCAAACAATACCTAAACAAAAAAAACAACACAATTAGTAACAAATTCATATTATTATAAAATAATTTAAAAACGAATATTAAAAAAAAAATTAAAAACTAAAATTATTAACTAATATCAAAAACATACCTTGAAGAAATTTCCCAATAAGAGCAGAAGACAATTCGTAGGGAGGAAGCGCTACACTTCAAAAACAGATTTAGTAGAGAATGAGAGAATTTGGGAGAGAGTAAAAGAGAAATTTTAAGAAGAGAATGGGAGGATTGTTAGAAGTGTGAAGAATGAGAAGTGGGGAATGGATATATATAGAAAAACGCAGCCCAACGGTCAAAAGGGATTTGCGGCGGATTCTGGAGGTTTGCGGCGGATTTTGAAATTCAATATCCGCGGCTTTTTTTTTCGGTGCTTTGCGGCGGATTATGGAGGTTTGCGGCCGATTTTGAAATTTAAAATCCGCGGGTTTTTTATTTACGGAGCTTTGCGGCGGATTCGTGGTACTTTGCGGCGGATATTCAAACTAAAGTACCGCGCCTTTTTTTTTTAAATCACCAAATAATCCGCCGCAAAAGCTATAATCCACCGCAAAGATCCGCCGCAAATGCTCAACATCCGCCGCAAATAACACAAATCCGCCGCAAAGTACCATTTTTTTTTTTAAAAAAAAATTATTATTTTTTTTAAAAAATTATTATTATTTTTTAAAAAAAATTTATTTTTTTAAAAAAATCGTTTTAATTATTGATAAAAAAATAAAATCCAATAACTAATTAATTTTTAATTTAAAAAAATAAAAATTGGGAAAAGCAGTAAAATATTATCACAAAAAAAATATCCATACAATTAATAAAATATTTTAAACAAAAAAATAAAATAATCTAAAGCAATAAAAATTGGGAAAAACAGTAAAATATATATTTAATGTCTGCTACCCCTAAACGGAGACCTACGCCATTATCTTGATATGACACTCTCTTGAGCATTGTCGGCAGCAGCTCCATTACAGTGGCGTATGTCTCCATTTCTTTGTAAAGAAATTTCCACATTGTCGTGAACACCCCTTTATCTTTTTCGTTAAAAGTAACCCATTTATCAGCAAAAAACTCCTCCTCATTATTTCACCACAAGTGACATATACGTTAATCAAACGCTCGGTATCATCCTTCAACTTAACAGCCCGTCCTTGCAGTTCCTCAAGCTTTCTATTTAGAGATTCAACCATATTTTCAAAATAGAAAGTTTCACAAGAAACCATCTTTTGAAAAGATGATTGAATCTCTAAATAGAAAGTTTGAGGAACTGCAAGGACGGGTTGTTAAGTTGGAGGATGATACCGAGCGTTTGATGAGCGTATATGTCTCTTGTGGTGAAAATAATGAGGATGAACTTTATGCTGATAAAGGGGTTACTTTTAACGAAGAAGATGAAGGGGTCTTCATGACAATGTGGAAATTTTTTTACAAAAAAATGGAGACGTACGCCACTCTATTGGAACCCCGCTGCCGACAATGCTCAAGAGAGTGCCGTATTAAGAGATCGAGTGCCGTATCAAGAGAATGAGAGTATTGGTAGAGGTGTGAAAAAAGAAGAAGGGGAGAAGAGGTTTATATAGGAGAAACGAAGTCAAACGGTCAAAAGGCAAGATCCGCCCGAAACGGCAGTTACCGGCGGATTTAAGGGATTTGCGGCGGACTTAAGGGATTTGCGGCGGACGGAGGTGCATTTGCGGCGGTTAATTAAAATCTCGTAAAAAAAAAAAATTTGTGAACCCAAATCCGCCGCAAGAACCGTAAAATCCGCCGCAAGAACCGTAAAATCCGCCGCAAAAGCCAAGACGAATTTTAATTCGCCGCAACGATCAATTATTCCGCCGGTAACTTTGAGGCGGATAAAATCCTCCGGAAATGCGTACATTCCGCCGGTAACTTTGCGGCGGATCCATATCCGCCGGAAACTCCTGGCCGGAAAAACCATTAATTCTTGTAGTGTAAGAAACTGAGGACACTAAGGACATAACAGAACTGACCCAAGAAACTGAAAAGCCATAAGCCAAAAGAGCACTTTTAAGAAAGTCCCAATTCACTCTATCATATGCTTTATTCATGTCAAGCTTAAGAGCTACCCATTTACCCTTCTTCCCATTCTTATTGTTGAGGAAATGAAAAGCCTCATGAGCAATAATAAGATTATCCTGAATCAATCTTCCCCCAACAAAGGCACTTTGTTGAGGGGAAATAATAGCAGATAGAAAAGGTTTAAGCCTAGCAACAAATATTTTAGCAATAACTTTATAGATAAAGGTACAGCAACTTATAGGCCTAAGCTGGGAAATTGATTCAGGATGAGGAACTTTAGGAATAAGAGAAACATTAGTGAAATTAACATCCTCACCTAGATTACCTTCAGTGAAGAATTGATAAACAGAGTTGAAAACATCTTCTTTAATTATCTCCCAGTTCTTTTGAAAGAACAAACCATTAAGCCCATCAGGACCTGGGGATTTGTAAGCACCAAGGTCAAAAACAGCCTTTTTAACCTCATTGAATCTAATAGGACACTCCAAGATAAGATTGATAGAATTATCTACACACTTAGGAACCACTTCTAGACATGAGTCAGTACAAGAAGTAGGCTCATCAGTGTATAGATCTTTGTAGAAGCAGACAATACCATTCATCACCTCAGATTGACCTTCTAACCAAAAGCCATCAGCATTCTTGATCCTCAGCAGTTTGTTTCTATCCCTCCTTTGAACCGTAGATGCATGAAAAAACTTGGTGTTTTTATCTCCATAGTTGAGCCACTTAATTCTAGATCTTTGACCCCAATAATGTTCTTCCTGTTGCCAAAGCTTATCAATTTTACTCCTAATCTCAGCAACATTAGCCCAGTTTACCATATTAGGAGGAGAATTAAGAGCAAGATGCAGATGCTGCTTAAGAATATGAATCTCTTTAGCAGCATTTTGAAAAGTATTATTATGCCAACTTTGAAGCTCTCTCTTGTAATGCTTCACCTTCTTACTCCAATTATCCCAATGATTAGTTGAACCAGACTTATCCCAGGCAGACTGAATGACACCTCTACAGTCAACATGGTCCTCCCAAAAGGATTCATATCTAAAAGAGTAGCCACTAGTCATAGGGGGCTTAGGCTTGATAATAATAGGAGAGTGATCAAAATTAATAATTGGGAGAGCAGTAGCTACAGCATGAGGGAAATAAATTCTCCAGGCCCAGTTGGCTAGGACTCTATCAATTTTCTGTCTAGTAACTACTCCCTCTCTAGGATTACTCATCCAAGTGAATCTATTACCTTGCAAATTCATATCCATAAGATCAGAGTCACTCAAGAAATCCTTAAATAACCTCATTCTAATAGGTTCAACATCATGAGCACCATCTTTATCAAGGTCAGAAGTCATTTCATTAAAATCACCGGCACAACACCAAGGGCCATCATGAAATGGTTTGAGATTTGAAATTTTAGACCACAAATTCCTCCTAGTAGCAAATGTAGGATTTCCATAAACAAAAGTGAACTGAAACAAAAAACCACTTCTTCTTTATTTAGCAGCAGTATGAATATAGTTAGAACATGATTCAAGAACCTGTATCTCATAATAATCATTCCAAAATAAACAAATTCCACCAGAAGTACCAATTGATTCAACACAGAAAGAGTTTTGGAAACGAAATTTCCTTCTAACTCTATCAACTCTCTTCTTATGGGCTCTAGTTTCCATAAGAAAGAGAATGGTAGGCTTGTAACCCTTTACAAGGTCAACAAGCTCTCTATTTGTCGTGGGGGCTGCCAACCCACGACAGTTCCAAGAGATAGCAGTCATTGAAACGTTGGGGGCATGGAAAGATCCGCCTCCTCAGTCATATCAGTAGCATCCATTATCATTTGGCCATCAATAATAGCAATCACTCTAGCTTTTTTAGCTCCTTCCTTCACAGAACCAGAAGCTTCCCCACTAGCAATAATCAAATTTCTATTCTCTCTACTCCTCTTAATATTAAGACCTTGAGCTAATTTATGACTCAGAGCATCTTCTACTTGTGCAGGTATAATATTCTCACTTGGTTCAGACCAACCTTCATCATTTGGGGGGAATTCAACAAAGTAAGGTGGAGATGAGTGAGAAGGCAGTTTGAAGTCATTACCTACAAACCTACGGATGATTCTATGATTGGGGGGAGGAATATTTGGAGCAGGGATATTTTCTGGCTGAACAAATCTAGAGTTAATTATTTGAATTTTGTTCTCAGATATAAAGTTTGAATCACTCTCACTTCTTTCATTAGTATCATGATTAGACTCAGGATTAGATTGGGAGGGCTGATTGGTTTGAGATTGACTACCCTCATAGTAGTTACTTCTAGCTGTAGTCCTATGAAAGGCTTTAGGTTTAGCACCAATCAAGAAATCACCATACTTAGGAATACTTTTATCAAAAGCTGCCATAATCCTAGGAACTTTACAATGTTTCAACTCATGGCCAAACCAAGCACAGCCAAAACATACCCCTTGTAGTCTTTCATATTAAAATCCAATCCAAATCCTTTCATAAACAGATCTTTGCAACCAACACCCAGACCATAATGTCTTTTTCACATTTATTAATACTCTAGCCCTTAGGAAATGAGTAGAAGCAGATCCCGAATTGAAATTATCATCAACCTCAATAATAGTACCAACTTTCTCTAAAAGTATATAGACATTTGAAGGATTGATTTCATGTATTGACAGGCCATGTATTTGGACCCAAAAAGGAACCAAATCAAAGTTAATATCTTTAAAAGCTATACCTTCACCCCATCGTTGCAAGCTGATAAGTTGATTCATCACAAACCAAGGGCCTCTCTCCAGCACTTCATCAGCAATTTCCATTGAAGGAAAAGTGAAAAGGTATTTGTTGTCCCCCATATTAGTTATTTTTAGCTCTTTGTATTGTTCCCACGTTTTGAACATGATGGATCTTGTGATTTTCTTGTTTAGGACTTTGTGCGAGATAACCTGAGCTACAAGAGCCCTAAGAGCATATTCAACATTGCTCTTTGATGCTGGAGCCAGCTTCACCAGAACTGGATCCCTCTCATCCTTAGGAATACAGGCTGTATTCATATCAGCCATAATGAAAGGGCTGTTAACAGAGATTTTCTAATGAAAAGAAGACAGAAATTTGATGCTCTTTAGCTCTTTTAATGCACTTTTGCTCTTTTGATTTTTCTCTTTTGCTCTTTTTTGCACTTTTGCTCTTTATATTTCTAGTCTTCCTTTCAAATAGATAAAATAACTTACTGGAGAATGAATCTGAGATGAAAATAAACACTGTACTAAACTGTAAGATTCCACTGTGAAGATTTCTTCAAGAGTACTGATGTAGAAGACATGATTGTATTAGCTTAGATCTTGAATTTCAAGTTTTGATCAAGAGGTTTGAGAGAAATATAGCCGCCTTGAGAATAAATTTCAGGATAAGCATACCATACACTCTTCTATGCATATGCTTTGTCCATAAAATAAAAGCCCAACTCAATCTATAATACCCTCTCAAAATTAGACAGCACTTAAATCCGAAAGGTAATACTCTAAACTAGTTAAAAACCCAATGGTTAATAACTACCTCAACCACTATGTTTAATTCAAAACCTAGCAGACCTTATCTCTCTAAAAATTTTAGAGAACCCAATGGTTAAACAGTAAGAGCAACTGTGATATGTTTAACTACATGTTTGATTGATTCCACTACATAATTAAGCATTACAAGTAATTTACTTATTAGCATTAGGCCCAAATCAAACTAACAAAAAGCCCACCCATTATTTAAACCCCTCAGCTGAAATAAAGAGGGAAACAAATCATTTTTTATCTCTCACTTCTAGTTAATAGAAACAAGCTGCAAGTAGAAAAGGGAAAAGAGATGAGAGAGTACGAAGGGTGAGGAAGAGAAGGGAGAGCAGAAGTGGCTAGAGTTGAAGCTTCAATAACCATTGTTCATGAAAATGTAAGTTCTCAACTTCAAATCATCACCATTTCTTCTTTCTTCAAGTTTCCATTCACTTCAAGTAACCAAAAACTCTGGAAAACTTCCCAAGGCCACATTCAGCCACTCCAATTCGTTTTACGGGCTTAAGGATTTGATTCAGCTCTTGCATCTGGGTTACCATTTGCAAGTTTGGGGTGTTGAAAGCTCACTAGGATTAGAGGAGAACTCTTTTGTGAAGTAGTAAAGTGGGATGTCAAGTGAGTTCTTCTCCTAACCCCTTTCTCTTGTTCACTTAGTTTTGTATGCTTTCCAGTTTTGAAGTGAATTACTGAAATGCATGTGTTGACTATAACTCAAATTAGCATGCTAAGAAGTTTAGTGTGATTGGAAACCTTTTGTTTATTTGATTTGGTATATGAATGTTTGAGCTTGAATGTCTTGGAATTGCTTGAATTGCGACTTGTGTAAATGTTGAACTTGATGAAATTATTATGCGCATTGTGATTGTATGAGGATTGGGGTAGGTTAAAAGTCTTTGGGAATGAGTTAAAATCATAAAAACACTGATTTTGGCCACTAATACTACCTGTGTTGTGTGTTAGCTTCGGATTGACAGGTCTTTTCCGCAGCCTCCCAACTGTTTTGACCGTAACTTTTGATCCGGGAACCCGATTGAGGTGTTCTTGAATGCGTTGGAAAGTTAATGAAAAGATCTACCTTTAAAAATAAATTATGAATTGTGTTTTTGACTCCTTCTCAGAAATATTTTTGACCTATTCTGACCATTACCCTTGATACATAGTAGTAATGCCATTGTGTACATTAATTTTGTTGTGATTGATTCATACGTTATCTGGGCTTATTGTATGACTTTGTACCCAATATTTGATGCTGATATGCTGGTTTATGAGTATGATATCGTTTGCCCAAATTATAGATTATTGATTGTCGTTCTCATTTATGTACAGATTGTTTAAGATGAACTATTCGAGAGTGAGAACTATACTAATATATATAGCTATATATAATAAAAATGGATTAAGGAATGATGAAGATACACCTGGATTGGGAAGTCATAAACCCAAGTCCATGACCCATTTAATAATTCCATGAACGGATGGAAAAGAGGTTTGCTGTTGAATTTTGTATGATTCCTTTTGGGGTGTGTCACTTGGATGATAGAATAAAAGACACCGTGAGTGTATATATATTGTGAGGGTAGCGCTCGAAGGACTCACTGAGATTTCATTGAAATCTCACTCTATATTTATTTGTGGTTTTCAGATAGACAAGGAAGTTGGTGTTGTCGGAAGTGACAAAGACATGTATAAGACTTTGACGGAATACGTGTATATTTATGTTATGTACCTTATAGGTTTTGCTATTGAAGCAATAAAACGTATTTTGAGGAACTATGTCATATGTGAGCCTATGGTAGTTTTTTTTAAAGAAAATCACAGTTTTCTTGCATTATGGTATTTTCACTCGAAACGTAATATCAATACTACTTTGAGAAGATTCAAGAAATTTTATTACTATGAATATATATATATATATATATATATATATATATATATATATATATATATATATTGTTACGGATTGGGCCATTGGTAGCTTTCACTAAGGCCCAATACCAAAGGCCAAATCCATTAGCCAATGGTGGAGATCAAAGACGTAGATCCAATGGTTCACATTGATCCCCAAAACCTATAAATAAACATTCAATGCTAGCATTAAAGGTACACACTCCAATTCTTTTACTTGCAACCGACTCACTTGCTGACTTGAGCGTCGGAGTGTCATTGCAGGTACCACCCCACCTCGGATTGGAGCCCAAACTCGGATCGACCAAGAAAACCGCTACCAACAATCTCGGACTGGACCGGGTGTCCAAGGTCGGATACAAGGCAGGAGATAAGGTACAGATCATTGGCGACCACAGTGGGAGGATCTTGTGCTCTAGTCCATCCCCATCTCCTTGGTCAACGATGGCTCCAGTGTTACGTCAAAGGAGCGTCTTAAATGCAATAGTGAAACCGGATCCGCAGCAGGAAACACCCGAAGGCGTAGCAGTCACTCTACCCCCTAGCTCGGCACACCGTCGAAACTCGTCCAGAGCTATTACTCTCAGGAATTCGGCCCGAAATCAACTTCCACCTCCTCCCCAGACTGTCCAGGTTCCGGTCGATGCTGTTCAATAGCTCGTCCAGTTGCTGACTAGGCACGCCGAGGCTGATCAGCAGAGGAGCCAGTGCTACACCCAGTTGGAGGCTGAAATTGCCGAGATCCGGGCTGGCGACATCCTGGACCGGTCCTCTCCTCAAAATCATCCTCCTAGCAGAAGGACGTCAAGTCGTAGGCGTCACCGATCTCCAGCCTGGAGGAGACACCACCACCATTTTCCACCTCGTCGGAAAGGAGGACAAGGATCTGGAAATCCCCCTGGCCGGACCCATGACGATCCTTACTATCCCGTGGGTTCCCCTCATCGAAGCTCGTCTTTGGCATCCTCATCTCCGAGGCGGCATTCTATAAGCCGGGAAAGATCCCCGAGGCATGAACGTCGGCGCCCCCACTCTCGAAGGTCCCCTGTTAGGCACCGTAACCAACGATCTCCCCCGAGGGAGAAACCGATAGCCTGGAAAGGAGCCTTCAGGAAGAAGATCGAATACTTTCCGGTGCCAAAACATCTTGAGAAACCCCCGGAAGCTTTGAAGATGCATGATGGGACTGGTGATCCTGATCGCCACCTCGATTACTTCGATACGGTGATGCAGTACCGGAACGTCCCAAACGAAATCAAATGTCGGATTTTCCCCCTCACTCTTGAGAAGATGGCTTTGGACTGGTTCAAAGCCCTTAAACCAAACTCAATATCCTCCTGGGACCAATAAGCCAAGTTATTCTCTGCTCATTTCGCCCACTCCAAAATGAAGCCAAAATCTCGGAAGGTCTTGCAGGCAATTCGGCAAGGGGAAAATGAGTCACTCCGGGACTATATTGAAAGGTTCAACAGGGAGGCCGCTCAAGTCTGAAACCTCAATGACTCTTTCCGGCTTTACTTCATGGAAGCCGGTCTCCGGGAGGGGAGTCTTTTCCAAATTGATGTCGGAGTTAATCAAACTGAGTCGCTTCCCGACTTCCTCCAGCAATCCCAGAAATACATTGACCACGAAGAATGAGCAATTGCAAGGAGGTCGGACGCTGAGCTCGGAGTGTCCAAACCTCGAAAAGAGAAGGAGACTCGGAATGATAGTAAACCCAGGTCTCGCAATCGTCTCCAGCATTATTCCGATCTCAACGAGACCAGGGCTAGAATCCTAGCAGAGTGCATGAATACGGAATTTAAGGAAGTTAAGTTCCCTGATCCACTCCCACACAGGCCGGGGCAGCTGTCTAATAAATACTGTCGGTGTCACCGAAGTAAAGGACATGACACCAATCGCTGCAATGATTTAAAAGATGACATTGAGGATCTGATTAAGAAGGGAAAGTTGAGCCAGTACGTGGCTAAGACACCTCGGCAAGAAGGAGAGGTTAAAGAAGAAAAGGACGACCCCAACGAGCGTGATTTTCGAAAGTCTAAAGGTCGGCCGGTAATGATGGTCATCTCAGGAGGGTACCCCGGCGAAGCATCGGGTAAGAAAATGAAGAGAAAGTGGAAGGAGATCATGAGCGCTGCTTCCAGCTCCAAGCTAACCTCATTTCCGGTCCGACCTCCTTTAGCGTTTGACGATCAGGATTTGCTAGATGGCAAGCCCCAACAAGCATGTGCCCCTTTTGATCAGGGCTGTGATGACTAATCACGAGATAAGAAGAATCCTTGTTGATCAAGGAAGCTCAGCTGATATCATCTTTATCGATCTTGTGAGAAAGCTGCAAATTTCTGAAGAAGACTTCACCCCTTACAGAGTTATTACCCTCGATGCCGATCTCGAGTCCTCCCAGAGATGTTTCTATTTGCATGTGAAAGCGGATAGGAAGGCCGCAGAGGAGGGGGTTCCCCCCCGAAGAAGAAGAAGCCCAGATGGATTCTAAAAAGAGAAGAAACAGCAGAGCTGCTGATGTCAATGTCACAGACCTTGATGCGAGGTACGACCCTGACAGCTCCGAAGAAGAGAGTGATGACGATCTTGCGTGAGAGCTAAAGAAGAAAATCAGGTGACCTCGACCTGATGGTGAGTTCGAGGAAATCCAATTGGGAGATAACCCAGCCCAAACTATCAAGATCGACTCAGATCTCTCTGATGAAGTTGAAGCGAAGCTCGCCCTATGTCTGAAAGCTCATGCCGACCTCTTTGCCTGGTCGGCAGAAGATATGCCCGAAATTCCCCTAGAAGTCGCCTGTCACCAGCTAGCTGTTAACCCCTGGAGCTAAGTGGGTCGCCCAGCGGAAGAGAGCTCAAAGCAAGGAGAAAGCGGCTGCTGCGGCTGAGGCCATTGATGATTTAATTAATGCCGATTTTGTAAAGGAAGTCAAGTATACAACTTGGCTTTCCAACACTGTACTTGTCAAGAAAAGTAATGGAAAATGGCAAATGTGCGTTGATTACACTGATCTTAATAAGTCCTGTCCAAAAAAAGCATTCGCTGTTCCTAGTATTGATCGCCTCATCGATAATGCTTCAGGTTTTCGTTTACTGTCTTTTATGGATGCCTACTCCGGATATAACCAAATTTCGATGTTCCCTCCCGATCAAGAGAAGACCGCCTTCATGACTAACCGCGGTAATTTCTGTTACCGGGTTATGTCGTTTGGCTTGAAAAATGCGGGAGCTACCTATCAGAGAATGATGAACGGAGTATTTCATAAACCGATCGGGTATAATGTAGAAGTCTATCTCAACGACATGATCGCAAAAAGTGTCGGGCTGAACTTGGAGAAATGCACTTTCGGAGTCCAAGCTGGGAAATTTCTTGGTCTCTACCTCACAAAGAGAGGCATCGAAGGCAACCCGGATAAGTGTCGGGCTGTGACGGAGATGCGCACCCCATCTACAAAAAAGGAGCTTCAGAAACTTAACAGTATGATCGCCGTACTATCTCGTTTCATTTCCAATACAGCGTTCGAATCGCTCCCCTTGTTTAAACTCTTTAAGAAGGAAGCGAAGTTTGAGTGGACCCCGGAGCGGGACGAGGCCCTCTCCCAGCTTAAAAAGGCTTTGTCCGAGGCACCAATCCTAACTCGGCCAAACCCGGGAGAAACCTTATCCTTGTATTTAGCAATCTCGGAGGAAGGGCTTCGCGCCGTTCTCGTTCGGGAAACAAAGAGCGGTCAAAGCCCGATATATTTTGTGAGCAAAGCCTTACAGGGACCTGAAATTAGATACCAGAAAATAGAAAAAATCGCTTTTGCGCTACATATCACGGCACGTCGCCTCTGACTTTAGTTCGTCGCTCATCAGGTCGTGTTGTGGACAAATCATCCGATCCGACAAATCTTACAGCAACCCGACCTGGCAGGTAGAATGATTAAATGGGCAGTAGAACTCTCTGAGTTCGGTATCAAGTACTAGTCCAGGCCAGTAATGAAAGCTCAAGTACTTGCCGACTTTGTCGTAGAAATGACCCCTGCCGACCCTGAAGGTGAATTGTGGACGCTACATATAGATGGATCCTCAAATCCAAAGGGGAGTGATGCCCGGCTAATGCTAGAAAGCCCGGCAAGTGTCGTAGTCGAAGTATCCCTCACTTTTGGTTTCCCAACTTCAAACAATCAAGCAGAGTACGAGGCGTGCATAGCAGGACTCTGACTTGCCCTTGACCTCCGAGTTACTCGGGTCATTTTGAACACTGATTCCTTATTGATAGTCTCGTAAATCGGAAAGCAATACGAAACTAAGGATCCGGTCTTGCAGAAGTATTTAACCCGAGTGCGGGAATTGCTTGCCCATTTCGTGTTCGCAGAAGTTAAACACGTTCCCAGAACGAAAAACAACAGAGCGGATGTTCTATCCAAGCTCGCCAGCACCAAAGTTCCTGGAAATCACTGATCTACAATCCAGGAAATGCTGAACAAACCCAGTGTCCTCCCTAACCCGGAGCTCACTTTTTCCATCAATGTAATTGAGGAAAGAAAAGGGTGGATTACACCACTAATGAAGTACATTGAGTCGGGGGACGAGCCTCCGGACTCTCGTGAAGCCAAATTAATCAGGAGGAAGGCCTCGTCCTTCTCCGTGATTGATGGAGCACTTTACAGAAGAAGCCTCTCTGCGCCATTATTGAAATGCATTGAAAGAGAGCAAGCAGATTATGTCCTGGCCGAGATCCACGAGGGGATTTGTGGACAACACCTCGAAGGTCGATCTCTAGCTCGGAAAACCTTAAGAGCAGGATATTTTTGGCCAACCATGGAAACCGATGCGAAAAACCATGTCAAAAAATGCAAGAAATGTCAAATCCATGCCAATGTTCATGTAGCACCTCCTGCCGAGCTAACTAGTCTCACCTCGCCACGGCCTTTCGCGTGGTGGGGGATTGATCTCTTAGGGCCATTCCCAACTGCCCCCGGCCAGGTCAAGTACGTAATAGTGGCTGTGGACTACTTCACAAAATGGATGGAAGCCGAGCCTTTAGCCATTATCAACGTAAGGAATTGCATCAAGTTCTTCAAAACGAATATTCTGAGCAGATTCGAGATCCCGGGGGTAATAATCACTGCCAGCGGAACCCAGTTTACTGACAAGGGCTTCAGAAAGCTCATGTCCGATCTTCAGATTAAACACCGGTTCACCTCGGTAGAACACCCTCAAGCTAACGGACAGGCCGAAGCCGCTAACAAGGTACTCCTCAATGGATTGAGAAAACGACTTGATGAAGCCAAGGGTAAATGGGTTGAGGAATTACCTTACGTATTATGGGCCTACAGGACCACCCCCCAAAGTTCGACAGGGGAAACTCCATTCCGACTCTCATATGGGAGCGAGGCTGTAATTCTTGTTGAAATCGGAGAGCTAAGTTGGAGGACCCTCCACCCAAAAATCGCCAGAGGAAAATAACCAAGCGTTATAGGAGAACCTCGACCTCGTCGACGAGATCCGAGGACGAGCCTCTTTCAAAGAAGCATTGATCAAGTAGAGGATAGCAACCCGGTACAACTCAAAAGTCATCCTAAGGGATTTCGAGGTCGGCGATTTGGTGTTCCGGAGTGCCGACATTGGGTTAAAGAATGCCGCTCAAGGGAAGCTCGCTCCAAACTGAGAAGGACCTTACCGAGTCGTGTCTAAGACCGGTAACGACGCTTTCGAGTTGGAGACCATAGAAGGAAAAGCAATCCCAAGGACTTGGAACGTTGCCAAACTGAAGAAGTATTACAGTTAATTTACTCTTTAAGAAACACACTGGATCCCGATGTATAAACATTCTCATCTTAAACATCTTGATTACTTTTCATTACTCTCCATTGTTGTCACCGATTTTCAAATCCGGCATTCTGAGGTCAATGGGAGCACTCTGAGAACGATCTCATGATCACCCGCGAGGCCCCTTATTAAAACCGGAACCCGGAGCACGATGTTCAATACAATCTGCGACCGAGGTCGTCGTAGACCCTCCTTGAATGAGTTCGATCTGGGCCGAGTCCCAGTAAACTGTTCAAAGAGCTGCAAAGATCTGAGGGATTTCAGATTGCCAAGATCAATGGTCGAGGCTGCCATTACCCTTAAGGGCGAGTTCGATCTAGGCCGAGCCCGGGTAAACTTCCCTAAAGGCGACACATGTTACTTGAGCAAAGTAAAACACAAGTGTACAATTTTAACATGCAAGAAATAAAGCGCAACTGAGGTAAATAAAAACCGGAAATGCAAGCTGTTAAAATAAGCAAAAGATTACAGGCCACCCCGGATACGGCCGGGTCCTCGAGTTCAAAAGAGCTTTCAATATTACAAGTTAAAATACCGGTTCCGCCCGGAACCCGGAACCTTTTCGCCACTGGTTCTTCCCGCAAGCCATCTAAAGAAATGTTACCCCCAGTCGTGAGCTAAGCGTCGGATGGGCGAGGGTAAATGATCTTACGCTCCTTGGAGACGGAGTCGGTCTTGATGATCTCGTCTCCCTCCACGTCGTGATCCACGCTCAGTACCTCTTTATCAAGAGGTAATGAGGGGTGAACCACAGCAATTTGAGTGAGTGCTTTGTCAAAACCTTCCCCGGCCATTCCGAGAGCCATCTCTGTAACAGCCCAAAATAATTAGTTAATTTATTTAATTAATTATCTAGGGTTTGTGTTTGAGAAAAATAAAATAAAATGATAGGAATAATTATTTAGGGATTTTATGTGATAGAATATTAGAAATAATTAGTTGTTAGTATATGTGGATAGGTGGTGGCGAATTAGAGGTGTTAGTGGAGGCCCATGATTAAGTCATAAACTAAGAAAGCCCATGATTGGTTAAGTGAGCCTATAAATAAGGAGTTTTTAAGTTAGGGTTTCATTAGTTGAGAAAATTAGATTTTGTGAGAGAGTGAGAGCTAAGGAGTGGCGGCCAAGGCAAGGAAAAAGAGAGGAATTTCGTGGCTTCCATAGAGAAAAAGAAAGAGAGGAGTTCGTGACCAAGAAAGAAAAGAGAAGAAAGAAGAAAGAAGAAGGGCGCAAAACCCTAGTGGAAAAGAAGATGTGTACGGCCAAACCCTAGAGGAGAGAGAGAGGAAGATTTCGCATGCACCAAGGAGGGAGAGGAGGATCTTAGTTGCTGAATTTTGATGGTAGCTTGCTCACCAAGAGATAGGTGTTCTTCAATTAATAAGGTAAGGGGGCTCTCGTTCATAGTTAATAATTTATAAACCACGAAATCATGGGGACTAGGCGTTAGGAGTAGTTGTTTAAATTAGTTCATGAAATATTGGGTGAATGGGTGATCGTTTGATGTTTATAATATCTATATGTGGCTGAAGTGTGATGGTTGGTTGTGTTGTTGAATTCACTGTTTTGAGATGTTCTGACATAGGTTTAGTATTTCAGTGACTGAGAACGTTTTACTAATTGAAAAATTATGTGGTTTGTCATTTCGAAAACTTGATTGAATGCTTGTTAATTTGACACTGGTTTGGTTGCGTTTAGAGCTGTGAAGATCGAGTTATGAATTCCACAAGTTAGGGTAATATTCTGGAAGCATTCTGGACATAGGTTCGGTATTTTTAAAACTGGGAACTTTCTGTTCGTCAAAAAATTATGGGACTTTTTTTGTTAGAAAACAGACTTAATTTTGGTCACTTTGGCACTGGTTTGGTTAAATTTGGAGTAGTGTCGCTCGAGTTATGAGCGTCCCAAGTCAGGTCAAATTTCTGGACTTAAACTAGGTATAGGTTCAGTGTTTCAGGTCTTGTGTCTTCAATTGAACTCTGATTTGAACGATTCTTTTCCATTAGAAACTATACTCAAATTGCTTTTGTTAAGGCTAAGGTTTTGTTCCATTTGGTCAAGTGTAAGTCAGTTTAGAGTGATTTGAAGTGGAAGGACAGAATCTGTCCAGTCTGGGAACCATTCGGGTTGTTTCTAAAAACTGTACTAACTGGCTAATAATGTAAAGGTGATGTTTATGACGATGTCGTGATGTGATTGTGATGTTTATGATGCATATTAATGGTGAATATATCTTGGTGATTGGCGAGTATATAAATTATGGGTGAGCAATATAAATACATCATTTGGTGTTTTGGTGTCATGGTGCATAGTCTTGGTGTCGCATAGTCATATGCATTTCTGGTGAATAGGCCTCGGCCTCCTAAAATATTTTGGTGTTTGGTGAATGCCCTCAAGGCAATTTTGGTGAATGGATCCACATGCATATGCCCAGTGGAGTTTTGGGTTGCATTTCATACATTGCATACACGTCCTGTGTTCGATTGCGTCTTCTTGAACTAATGGTGTAACTGTATTCTGGGTGTAACTGTATTTGGTGTGACGGTACTTGGTGTAACAGTATTCGGCGTAACTGGATTTGGTGTAACTGTATTATTGGTGTAGTAAATTGATGGTATCCCTGGTGTGCCTGTTATACTGTGTTTCTTGTTTTATCTATTATTATCTATGTATTGAGACTCACCCTACTGCGTCGCGTTGCCTCGTATGTCGGCAACCTGCAGGTGACGGTGACTGAAGGTGGCTAGAGATTCTTCTTCTAGTATGGTCGAGTCGGCTCTGATACGTAGCACTCGGGAGGGTTGTCCTTGTGTCTTTCCTTATGTGTTATGTATATGCCTTTCTAAGTTGTAAACCTTTTGAAGTATGATTGCCAAGTTAAACCTTTTTATTTCCGCTGCATGTTTTTGAAAAGAAGTTGGTTATAATTAAAGTACTCTGTTTGCGAAGTGGTTTTCCGGTTCGAAAAATGTGACACTCTTTTGGCGCGAAAAACTCTGATATTTTTTTAAACCGTTGGGTAGAAAAAGGGGTGTTACAATCTCTACTATGGTGGCCATTTCAAGCTCGACGCTCCGGGTCTTAGCATCGGCTTGCCTCAATTTCTCTTCAAGCTCGACAAGCCGATCTTGGGGCTCCACACTAGAATTGGCCCTCTCCTCCCTCGCTTTCTGAATCTCCCCCTCTAACTCGGAAATTCGATCCCTCAAAGACGCCACCAGCTCCACAACTTCTCTCTCTTGGGTCTCCAACTCAGAAATTCGGAGTTCGAGCTCCTTGTTCTTGGTGAGAGCAGAGTCCCTCTCTTCCACAAGTTCCCCTCTCTCCTCTCGGAGGGCGGAGAGGTCTTTTTGGGCCTTCGCAAGAGTGGAAGAAAGGGACTCATACTTCTTCCGTTCTTCCACCCCCAGAGCTTGCTCTTCATCCCTCTCTTTCAGGGCCCCTTGAAACAAAGAGGAGTAAATAAGGCGAAGTTAGGAACGGAGCCATTGGAAGCAACAAATCAAGGGGGCTATAATTTCTCTCTATTACCTTTAACCCGGGCTTCGGCTTCCTCCTTTTGCAACTTGGAGACATCGGCCAAATGCCTGAACAGCTTTGCGGCGGCCTCCACTGGGTCGACCTGGTATTCTTCCAGATTCTTGTTGACGTTTTCGGTGTTGAAGGTCGGCGACCTAATCCGAGTGCGCCAGAACTTGCTGACGTTTTCGGTGTTGAAGGTCGGCGACCTGATCTTCAGCACTCTCAACACTCGCCACACAGACAGTGTTAAAAGGAACGACTCTTACAGGCTCATCCTGGCGAGGAGTTTGTTGGGGAGTGTGTTGAGCATCGGAGCCACTCTGCTGTAGACCAGCCCTCCTTTCAGCTGTTGGTCTCAGAATAGCAAACTTGTCAGGATCCATGCTATCTGCAAAACAAAGAAATTTGAAAGACATTAAGAGAAACGACCCTGAAGAAATATAGAATTAAAAACATTATCAAGCATCCAACCCTACCAAGCGCGACTAACACCTTGGACTTCGAGCCCGCCTCGACCAACCTCGTCGTAGCAATTCTGAATTTCTTGGGATCCTTGTGCGGGATCAGGTTGGCGAAGTTGACCAGGATCGCCAAGGACTCTTGGTCTACACCACTTAGCCTGCTCAAGCTGGCCGTGTACGCATTAGGTGGGCGATTAAAGTGAGAGAGGAACCACCCAATAGGAAACTTTGTGGACTCCAGGGATCACCCATCCTCGCTATACTTGCCGACGTACATTACGGCTTCGTCGTTCACGGGTTCGATGAAGAAGTATTTATTTTTCCAACTTCCCTTCAAGAAGTCGGTATAGGGCATGAAAACTTTGAGACCCCTCCTAGCCCGGAAGCTCACATGTTCCCACCGATCCTTATATCCGTCCTCATGCCTCCTGTTTATCTCGTAGAGGTAGAAGAACAGATCGGAGGAGATCGGCCTCTCCAAATGAATACACATCAACTCGAAAGCCCACATGAAGGCCCATGCGTTAGGGTGAATCTGGGAGGGGGCGAGGTTCAAGCTTCCGAATATCTCCTGCTGAAGGGCGGTGAATGGGGGGCTGATCTTCATGTCGTAGATCGTCACCTCGTACATGACGAACTTTAGAGCTTGTAGCCAAACAGCTGCATGTTAATCTTCTGCCATGCCCTCCACGTTCCATATTTGGTCTCTTTTCCAAGAAATCCGGTTAACAATATGACTCAGATCATCTCTGGTCTTGTATAAAGATCGGATCTCCCTCAACGACTCCGACACCCAGGAATATTCACGAGGGATATTCAAAGGCATCATCAAGGGGACATCTACCGGCCCGACTCCGGTGCTAGGATACTCATAGGAGTCACCCTCTTCATGTACGGGATCCCCATCGTTTCCAAGCTCATCTTCATTACTTTGGCTTTCAGCAACCCCGGTTTCGGTCTCACCATCATCGGATCTCCAACTTGTGCTTCCCTGCTCTTCTAGGTTCCGCTCAGCATCAGACTCATCCGATTCAAGAATCACCACATCAGGGTGGCATTCACTTGCTTGACCTTCCTCCAGCAGTTCATTACTTGGAACCACGGGAGAGTGATCTTCCACTTGGAAGATGGTGGGGGCAGAATCGAGTCCCTACTGGACTTCGAGACCGGCCCGTACTTCATCCGAGTTTCTAGGATCGGAAGCCATCAGTTTGGCTATGACTGGACGATCTTTGCTGACAACCTGACGGGTCTGTTTTGTCCTAGCCAGATCGGACTTGCAAAAATGGGGGTGTGCCAAGTCAAGTTGAGTGCTAAACAGTGGGTCCACAACCAAGTCGGAACCCGACCTGACGACCCCGACTCTGTATAAATAAAGGCGGGCTTGAAGAAGTCTCGGCTAGAGCATAAGGCGAAAAATGAGCAAATAAAAAAGGCACTAACCTCGAAAGTCGGAAGCTCGTTGTCACTAGACTTGTTTGCGTGCGTTGACGATCTTGCTGGACCAAAAGGCTGAGACTCTAGCCACGGTATTTTGAATCAGCAGTTCGGGAGAAGGAGGCACTAAGTAACGATGTTGAGATCGGTGCTCAGAGCAGTTTGTAAAAAAACCAGTGCAAATGAAGAAGGTTCCCCCCATATATATAGGGAACCAAGGGCCACGAATTGGGCCTGGGCCTAAGCGACGCGTCCCATCACTAGCCTCTGTGGTACGCGCGTGAGGCGAAGCGCCATCATTACTCCAGTCACCTCCGAATGACGCGCCCCATCAAGGACATTGATCTCAGGCGCTGGAATTGAGGCGTCGCCATAAAGAGAATACCTCGAGTCACTCGGTTTTGCTTTCACTGAACTTCCCGAGGCTGGGGAAAAAACTCGGGTGAGTACAAGCCCGACCTCTGAAGGTCACCGCATATACTAGGCATCCAAATTCAAGCTCGCGCAGAGCACCTTTAGCTCGATTTTCTAAAAACGAGCACACGACCCAAACCTCAAAGTACTCTGAGGTTGGGGAAAAACACAAACATGAGTATAAGCCCGGCCTCGGAAGCTCGGCGTGGTCTCCTAACCTACATATCCAACTCGGCCTCAGAGGGTACTTCAAACCCGGACAAGGCATCAAGTCAGGCTCACCCTAAGGCAACCCGACTTGGGGGGCAACTGTTACGGATTGGTGGAGATCAAAGACCTAGATCCAATGGTTCACATTGATCCCCAAAACCTATAAATAAACATTCAATGCTAGCAATAAAGGTACACACTCTCCAATTCTTTTACTTGCAACTGACTCACTTGCTGACTTGAGCGTCAGAGTGTCATTGTAGGTACCACCACACCTCGGATTGGAGCCCAAACTCGGATCGACCAAGAACACCGCTACCAACTGTCTTGGACCGGACCTGGTGTCCAAGGTTGGATACAAGGCAGGAGATAAGGTACAGATCATATATATATATATATATATATATATATATATATATATATATATATATATATATATATATTTGTGTTTTGAGGAACTTTACGGTGTTTAAGGGATACACACTTATTTTCATCATAATATCAATTAAGTTCAAAAGACTTTTATGTATCTTGTATTGTATGTATATCTATCTAGGCATAATCTGGAAAGTTCGACTTATGGTTGACTAGCGAGTTAATACTAGAATCGAAGTTAATCCGTCAAGTCCAAAACGCTTGTGCGATTATCTGATATTCATTTTCGAAGTCATTTGGTATCAGAGCAGCAGACCTCTCTCAGTACCGTTTGGTTCGGGGACGAACAAAGCGGAAGCTGGTGGGCATGTGACATCCGTCGCTGACGAGGGCGGGGAGTGATCGTCGGTGCCTCCTGGCAGCTTCTGGGCGAAGGGACACGTTGATGAACCGAATATGCACCAGAATGAGAGGGATCCTAAGGCTGTGCAAGTATGGAACTGTACAATTGAAGGAAGACTTAAAATAATTGACACGTGTTGGAAAGACACGTGTTGGTTTATGGGGGCAGTCGATAGTTCTGAAAGCAGTCTGGGATGTTATAGGGTTCTATGGTGTGCTCTTGATTCGTAGGTTGTAATGTTTTACAAACCCTAGGATCATATTTATAGTTGCTGTCAATTTCTGACCGTTGGGACTGATTTATTGCGCTATTAATCGATTAACACGTAAGTGAATAAATGATTAACATGCTTATGGACCTGTTTTGTCAAAAAAACTTACCATTAATCGATTAACACGGCTGCCTAATCAATTAACATAATCTGTTAACTTAATCTATTAAGGCAATTCTGGTCTTATTCCTGCACAACCATAATCCATTAGCTAAATTGATTAACATAACCTGTTATAATAGCCTATTAAGACGATTCTGGTTCTAACCCAGCATATCTATAATCTATTATCTTAGTCCATTAAAATTTCTATAATTCTCCTAAAATGAATGCTATTGCTTATAATCTTTTAGGTACTTGTGCCTAATCTATTTAGCATACTTTTGACATATGAAAGACTTATGTTAGGTTCCTTATTGATCATAGGAAAGGATTTGGTTTATGAGTGCCTACCTATGTAAGTGCTTGATTGTGTAAAGTGTTTTGAGTCGATCCTCAAAAGAGGTTTACATTTATTTCCTAAGACCCGACCGGACTTCCTGTCAACTACCCTTGACACGGACATTCTTCTTGAGTTGGTTGTGTCTTGAAGTTCCTTTTTGTCACTTTATTTAGTGTTGCTTCATCATCAAAACTTAACCTGCAACACAATATATCTAGTTCTCCCCCTTTTTTATGATGACAAAATTTCGATTCATCTTATGTGGGAGGTTAGTTCATCAAGCAAAATAACATAATACAATGATATTAATGATATGAATCTAGACTCCCCCTTACTTGATGCTCCCTCTAACTAAATGCAAAGTGACAATCCTATTTTTCTCCCCCTTTTTGTCATGATCAATACGGTACACGTGAGACGTAGCTCGTGAGTCGAAAGAGCACAACTTTAAAATAAATAAATAAATAGATAAATAATAAAAAATAAACCATTGCAATTTGAGAGAATAAAAACACGTGTTCATTTTTTTTAATTGAAAACCAGAATGTTACTAATCTATTACGTTAATCTATTATGCTAATCTATTAAGATGTGTGAGAGTGCAAAGATAGACCAACAGAATGTTCCTAATCTATTATGCTAATAGATTAAAATATGTGAAAACTTTTTTTCAACGAAAATACATAAAAAAATCATCTAGATGTAGTTTACTTGGAATTCAATCATGAAAAAGCACTTAATTCAATCAACAATTCATATTTCATTCAGATAAATGATAATCAATGATTCCAAGTTCTCTTCGAATGAAAAATAAACTTTCTTTTTGCAATGGTTTAATAAAAATATCAGCTAGCTGTTTTGAAGACTCAGCGAACTCAGTCACACAGTCGCCTTTTTGAACACGATCTCTAAGAAAATGATGTCTAATCACACAGTCGCCTTTTTGACCGGGGTTCTTTGTTAGATTAATTGCGCTTGTGTTGTCGCATTTAATCGGAATGTGATCTATATCGACGCCATAGTCGAGAAGTTATTGTTTCATCCAAAGAATTTGTGCGCAACAACTTCCTGCTGCAACATAGCTTCAGCGGTTGACAATGCAACACTGACTTGTTTCTTACTATGCCATGATACTAATGCACTTCCTAGAATGTGACATGTTCCACTAGTGCTTTTTCTATCTAGTTTGAAACCTGCAAAATCAGAGTCGGAGTATCCGACAAGACTGCATGTGGCACCCTTGGGATACCAAAGACCAACATTTTGTGTTCCTACGAGATATCTCATGATTCTCTTGACAGCTACTAGGTGTGACTCTTTTGGATTTGCTTGATATCTAGTGCACATGCAAACACTAAACATGATATCTGATCTACTAGCAGTTTAATAGAGAAGTGAGCCAATCATACCTCGATATTTGCTTAATTCTACCGGCTTACCTTCTCATCCTTGTCTAGGTAGCATGAGGTGCTCATTGGAGTGGTCATTTCTTCTTCTTTATCCATCTCAAATATTTTGAGCAACTCTTTGCAGTATTTTGATTAAGAGATGAAAATGCCATTGTTGGTTTGTTTTATTTGAAGTCCAGGGAAGAAGTTGAGTTCTCCCATCACCGTCATTTGGAACTCACTCTGCATAATACTTGGGATTCTCCATTCCTTAGGCAACTCATTGGTTGACTCTTCTTTATTTCCTTTTTGAGATGTGGATTCAGTTTCCTTTTCTTTACTTTCATTTTTCTTCCTTTCACCTAGTTGCAATGCTTCGAGCTCATCAATTTTACCTTCACCGTAGATTCTTCCTAAATTGTTGTTACCATAAGTCACATGACGGCTTTTTTTGGGGGTGAGTGTTAAGAACTTTGATTTATCTCCAATCATGTGCTTTGAGCATCTGCTATCAAGGTACCAATATTTCCCCCATACCTTGAAGCATACATGCAATAATATCAAGTTGAAAATTTTGATACCCAAATTTTATTGGGTCCTTGTGGGTTAGTGCTTGGTAGGGTCCCTTTGGGAACCCACATCTTTTTCACAACTTGTCTTCCTCTAGACATGCAAACAAATGCAGTATGTCCTAGTTGGGCCTAGTAATAACATCTAATATATGGACTAGTAGTGAACTTAGGCCTATAATGCAAATTTCTTTTCATGAAAGTGTTTCTTTGTGGCCTAGGATGCACATGTTGTTTGTTTTGTACATGCATTTGTCCTAAAGTCCATTCAAGTTCATGGATTCTCTTTTCATATTCAGTGCACTGATCACATACGTAGTTAGCTTTAAAACAACCAAGACTATCATTTTCTTTTCTAAGTTCTAATCTTTCCCTAGTTAAAGCAATAACTTGGTTTTGGAGATGAGCAATTGCTTTCTTAGATTGACTTAATGCCTTAGCTAGTTTTAAAGAATCATTATGCAATTCAAGAAATGCTTCATGTAATTCATCATATGCATTTTGTAATGTTTGAGTTAGAATCTACCTCAGTTTCATTTTCACTGTCGTGGTCGGCCATGAGAGCAACTTGAGCTTCTTCACTTTCTGAATCATCTGATGAGTCCATGTCATTGTCTTCCCATGCTATGTAGGCTTTTGTAACTTTGTTTTCTTTGAACTCCTTTTTCTTAAATTTTGATGTTTTTCTCTGTAAGTTTGGACACTCCATCTTCATATGCTCGGGTTTGCCACATTCGTAGCAAGTTGGTGGACTTGAGGAGTTCTCCTTGCTTGAGAATCTTTTGGGTGGAAAACTCTTCTTGGGAAAACTTTTCTTTCTCATGAACTTTTTGAATTTTTTAACCATAAGAGCCATGTTTTCATCGTCTTCATCATCTTCATTTTCAGAATCATCACTATCATCGGATGGATTTGGACTAGAAGCCTTGAGAGCTAAGCTTTTCTTTTTCTTGTCTTTCTCTTCATGCTTTGCCAGACGAGTGAGCTCTAGTTCATGCTCCAGGATGATAGTGTTTGTTCTTGCTCTTTTTACCTCACTAGTACCTTCATGAATGACTTGAAGATTGTCCCACATTTCTTGGGTTGTTTTACAGTTTGACACTCTGAAGAATTCATCGGGACTTGGAGCAGAGGTGATGATGTTTTTAGCCCGGAGATTGTGTTGAACCTTTTTCTTTTCATCATCAGTCCAGTCAGCCCTCTCTTTGGTAGTGAGAACACTGTTTACCATGTGCGTGGGAACAAAATGTCCATCCTCCACAGCATCCCATACATGTATATCTACCCATTCTATTAATATTCTCATTCTTTCTTTCCAATATGCGTAGTTTTTCCCATTGAATCCTGGAGGACGGGTAAGAGATGCACCCTCTTGCGTAGACCAACCTGAAGCCATTTCTCTTGAAGCTGCTAGGCTCTTTAAACAAGAGTCTAGCTCTAATACCACTTGTTACCAAGTGGCTTCAGACTCAAAAGAGGGGTGAATTGAGATTTTAAAAACTTTTGCCCTTTTAACGACTTAGATCAATTTTCCGCGCAGGTTTATGGAATGAACGAATTAGAAGCTGAAAGCAGCAAATGACACAGTAGATTTATACTGGTTCAGCCACCTCTTAGTGACCTACTCTAGTCCTCACAAACCCTTGTGAGATTTTCACTATCAAAACAAAGCTTAAAACGGGTGCTTTCAAACCCTTACAAAACTCAGGCACTCTTCACTTAGGATACCCCACCTTCGTGCAAGAGCCCTAATCAATTGATATACAAGAGATACCTCACCCTTGTTACAATCAAAACCCTAGGGAGATTCCCCACTCTCTAGTACAACCAATTAACAAACGAGAGATACCTCACTCTTGTTACAGTCAAAACCCTAGAGAGATTCCCCACTCTCTATAACCAATTGACAAACAAGAGATACCCCACTCTTGTTACAATCAAAATCCTAGAGAGATTCCTCACTCTCTAGTATAACCCAATAACAGAAATTGAACAAATTACAAGAAAGAGAAATACCTCTAAAGTAGGTGAATACAACAAATTGAAAGCTTCCCAACCTAACCCTTGAGAGAGATCAGCTCAAACTGATTGAAACGGTGAAGAACAAGTGTAATAGTGCTTTAGGGTTCTATGGTGTGCTCTTGATTCGTAGGTTGTAATGTTTTACATACCCTAGGATCATATTTATAGTTGCTGTCAATTTCTGACAGTTGGGACTGATTTGTTGCACTATTAATCGATTAACACATAAGTGAATAATCGAATAACATGCTTATGGACCTGTTTTGTCAAAAAAAACTTTCCTTTAATCGATTAACACGACTGCCTAATCAATTAACATAATCTGTTAACTTAATCTATTAAGGCGATTCTGTTCTTACTCCTGCACAACCATAATCCATTATCTTAATTGATTAACATAACCTGTTATAATAACCTATTAAGATGGTTCTGGTTCTATCCCTGCATATCTATAATATGTTATCATAATCCATTAAAATTTCTATGATTCTCCTAAAATGAATGCTATTGTTTATAATTATTTAGGTACTTGTGCCTAATCTATTTAGCATACTTTTGAGATATGAAAGACTCATGCTAGGTTCCTTATTGATCATAGGAAAGGATATGGTTTATGAGTGCATGCCTACCTATGTAAGTGCTTTGATTGTGTAAAGTGTTTTGAGCTGATCCTCAAAAGAGGTTTACATATATTTATTTCCTAAGACACGACCGGACTTCCTATCAATACCCTTGACACGGACATTCTTCTTGAGTTGGTTGTGTCTTGAAGTTTCTTTTTGTCACTTTATTTAGAGTTGCTTCATGATCAAAACTTAACCTGCAACACAAGATATCCACAACCTGTGCGGCCCAATCTGATAAAAGTAGGGCCCAATTAGGGGCCCAATTTTTAAGATTTGATTTGGGCCTCTAAATTGTTTGGGACGGCCCTGGTTATAGCGTTTCATTTTTTCTCCTATTTTCACCCTTATTGTTTTAATTAAATTCCTCATTATCCTCGATTAAATGAATATTGATCCCTTATTTTTAAGCATTGATTACAAATGTCTATTTATGTTATTTTTAATTTATAAGCTAGTTCAACTGTTAATTTTACCAAATAATTTAAATTCAAGCTGTTAGCTTATCCGCAATAAGCTATCCGCTATCAGGTCATCTGCTATAAACTATAGCTTATCCGCTAGCTTCTCTTTTATTGCCAAACAAAGTCATAATTGAGAAGCATGTAGCTAATCTACCTGAAACTACAAAAAAAAAGACTAATAACAAATTTACAAATTTCTTCTAATAAACTAACAATTAAAAAGGAACAAATGGAGTAATTTTTTTATAAAAAATATTAGACATGTATCAAGGCCCAACTTGATCCCTTTTCACACATGTATGTACATTAACCATATATCTATTCAATACAACATTGTCATCTCTCAGGAATTCGATAATTAATATATCAAAAAGTAATAATAAAGGCCATTGGGGAATGGTAGTAGATACTCCCAACTTAATATACTATAGTATTTTTTTGGATAAACTAATATACTACAAATTTATGATGTTTTTGCGATAATGTTTTTAATTTGAAAAAATCATGCAGCCTTTTTTTTTGTTCGAATCATTGTTGTGTATCCACAGAGTGTCTCAGGGTAGATTAAGCCACTAGGCCAACACTCGAACGATCTGTTTTTTTTAATTATCACTATTAAAAAATATTCATTCATTCTTTCAAATTTGGATAATGCATCAAAAACGATACAAATTCAACATCGATAAAACATAAAAGGATGAATCTGTAAACAAACTCACAACACTTAGGTTATTTGTATAAAATTGGCAAAATGCCTACAAATATGGCAACGCCAAAGTAACCAGAATACCCATGCCACTGGATCTACAACGTTGACGCTCAGATCATTGACTGAATCCATAAGGGATCGAAGTTTATTAATCAAGCTGAAACAAGCGAGCACATCAACAAGACAAGAAAGCAAACAAGTCACATCAAGATGACGTACAAAACAACGCCGCACTCGAACGCCGAAATCAAGGAAAAACGCGAAACGAAAATTATATCTATATGTGATAAACCACTTATTTAGTTGAAAAAGGGGAAAAAAAGCAATAAAGATAGGTGATTTTTGACCCAAAAAGTGACCTAATATCTCCCCTCCCCATTAAAAAGTCAGAAAGAAGGAGAAGAGTAGAAAGAATTCGGGAAGAGAGGCGCTAGGGTTTCAATCGGCATTTCTTAACTCTATATTAAATTACATAAATAAACGTTTTGTTCTCAATTGTCTTTTTTAATTGGTATTTAATTACATCTCCTCATGAATTGAGTCAGCCATATTTTTTGACTTTAATTAATTAAATTTGACTTTTGCCTAGACAAAAAAACTTGACTCTTGACCATATGAAATTCCATTTTCTTGTTCTTTGTGAAGTATTATGGATTTAAGAATGTAACACTCAAATTTTTTGAATTATGATATTGAGAATAAAAAAATTATTAAATATAAAAACCTTTTTCAATAGATCAGATATGGATATATGCATTATATTATTATATATGTTAATTAAAATAAGATCACAAAAGGGAGAAACAAATACTATAGATCGATTTGGTCACTCACAAAAAAAAAATACTATAGATCGAGGTGTTATATTATTATTATTATGTTACGTTCTCAGAATTGGAGGACTGAGATACCTCCTAAAGAAAGGTTAAAGAGAGGAAATGGACTTTGGATATATTTCATTTGATACCTATTATGAGGTCAATACAATGCTTATATAAGCTAGTGGATGCACACCATAAGGTGGATACATCACCCACATAATAATATTGCTACCTAACAAACTAATAAGAGAATATCCCTAAAAGCTCCTTCTAGAATATACTAAAAGAGTCATTATTTCATTGACTTCCATAAACATATCATTACCTACCCCATAAAAATCAACCTTGTCCTCAAGGTTGTAGAAATTTTCTCCATGAATAAACCTTCCTGGATCCCATTGCTGGGATTGGAATGACCAAAGAACTGTAGACATTTGGAAATGTTCACCAGGATGCCACTGTTGCATTGATATGCTCCTTACATCATGTAGGTCATTAACACAATAGTTTTGGATATAGGTATTACTGTCAACACTCACCAAGTAGAAATCAATCTTGATTGAACCTTCCTTTGCACATTCAGTGACCTCCAAAGCAGTGGCATGACTCACCCTGTCAATATATATTGATACTAAATTGCCCAATCCCATGCCAATAACCAAATCTTTTGCATATGTCAAATTGGGTTCAACGTGCCTTTCTCCAAACTCTTCCTTTGGTATGCATGCCAATAAGGACCTTTCTAAAATAAAAAGAAGTGTATACTGCACAAGTGAATCAAAAATAACACAGATGTATGTCACAGCCTCATGTAGGCTTCCAATGTGAGAATTTTCCTTCCATACCAGTAGTACAACACCAGGAGTAATTTGAATCTTAACTATATTGGATCTTGCATCAACATCAAATGAATAAAGTCTCTCCTTGATTTTGTTTTTCACAAATGGTGAAGCCCAGTAAGCACAAAGGATGACCAACAACAATGAACATTTGAGCCAAAGATCCCCGACGTATTCTTGGGCATCATTCACTTGTAAGTTAGTGGATTCCTCCATGCCTTGCTGAATGGATCCCACCTTGACAATATTTGCAACTAAACTTGCAGGTGTTGTGTAAGCATGAGGCTGCACTATTGGGTTAGTGAAAATATTACAAGTCAACCTATCAACAAAGGAGATTAAGCAACAAACAGGGACTATGAATTTTAACCCTCTTATTGTAAAGCCACACATATTTCCCTTGTTAAGATCATAGAAGTAGATTGAACTAGTATCAGAGTCTTGTATTAGAGGCTCCATTTCACCTTTGTTCTCAAAATTGTAAGGACGAGGGAAATAACAAACAACAAACTCACAATGACCAAAACGATGCACTGCTGTGAGCCCTTCACCACTTGATGTGTATCTCGCCATAACTTGCATATCTGCCAATCGAAGAAAAAACTCACGAGCATCATTATGGTCAGCGCTATGAGAGTCGTTCCACCGGATGGTTGGCAAATTAGAATCAGCAAAAATCTCAAAATAAATGCAACACAGTGAGGTTGCCCACCTCATTTTGTTCAGCGATTTTTTACCAAGCTAACAAAACTTTCACTCGGACTGAAAGCAACATTGGTACCCGGGTCCCAAGGCTTAAAATGTAAGCACCCTGCGGCAAGTGAGAAATAGCAAGTTCTACTAAGAGGCCTTCTGTCGAGTACATGATGGGCATCAAACAAAGTGCTCATGCTAATAAACTCTGTTGTTGTCTTACGTTTTCCATGCTCAAAAAATCTACCAACACTGAAGACATGGGTCATAGTAGTACTAACGACCAATGCAAGAAAAAATTCAGATGCCTCAAGTCTTTTAGACCTTTCAGCAAATAACTTCCATGCAGTCCTCATCTCAACGAATTTAGAGCAAAATGAAAGAGCAGGGACATCATTTCTCAGAACACAGGTGGCTTTTAGATGATAACATACTGAAACAAACAAAGCATCTACATCAAATGGATGGGAAAAATACTCATGAACTGAGGCGCTTACCACCCCTCCATAATTGACATCTGGCGGCTCCAAAGGTGGTGGAGGCATGGTGAGGTCTGATGCCACTTGAAATTCCACCATCGACGTTTGAAAGCTTCGATGAGGTGGTTTCAGCGGCGGCGGCGCTAATCTTTCTTCCTCGTTCAAGACAGTATCTCCGCCAGAACGAACACGTGATTTAGATTTCGCGGCGCCGTTAATGAGAGGGTATTCATCACCATCGTTTCTGTTGACGTCGTGGTGGTTCCCATAGCAAACAACTTGAGCTCCGGCGATGTTGAGAATTTGGGGAAATAGGTAGCGGTGGCGGTAATCATCCCGTAGAAAGAAACACCATCAGATTCAGTGAAGGAGTCCAAATCGGAATCGGGATCGGAGGCGGTGAAGGAATCCATAACAGGGCCGGTGGAAGGATTCGAAGGAAATTCTAAATCTGAATCAAAAATCGGAAAAGGAAGGCAAGATCGCTCCGCCGTCACAACTGATAATGGTTCTTGAATCGGTGGTGGCTGCGTAGTAACGTGAACCGTTTCGTCAAGCAAGTCAGATGTGAAGGCCACTGGTTCTAGGATTGGATAGATAACCGAATCGGCATGGATGGCACATGGCTCCTCCGGTGTTGGTAAAAGGTGCTGCCATTCAGGTTTGAAGTGCCAAAGAAAATAAGGAATGAACGATTCCCAACTTGCCATTGGATGATGGTGAGACCATTGAAGCCACCATTGCAGATGAGGACCTTGCAACGCAGAGACAGCTATTTGCAGTTTTGACGTCGATGATATTCCCGTTTCAGCAAAGAATTTATCCGTGTCAAGCACCCACCCGTAAGCATCGTCTTCGCTGCTAAACACCGGAAGCTCCATTGGCGAAGTTGGATTAGCGGGAAGGAGCTCTCTCAACGAGAGCACCATTGTTACGTTCTCAGAAGGACTGAGATACCTCCTAAAGAAAGGTTAAAGAGAGAAAATAGACTTTGGATATATTTCATTTGATACCTATTATGAGATCAATACAATGCTTATATAAGCTAGTGGATGCACACCATAAGGTGGATACATCACCCACATAATAATATTGCTACCTAACAAACTAATAAGAGAATATCCCTAAAAAGCCCCTTCTACAATATACTAAAAGAGTCACTATTTCATTCACTTCCATTATCATATCATATTACTAGTAGAAAAAAGCACTCCCTTGAGTGCATGTAATTAGGAAGTGGGTGCATATGAGTAGGAGCATGTAGTTAGATAACTTGGCTACTTAACTTATGTTAAACTTTAGTATTTCTTTTTTCGATAAGGGTAAAATTGGAAAGAAAAGTGGACACAAAACTTGCTAGTCAAGCAAGACCTATTCCCTTTATATTTTGGAGACCAGTAGTCATTAAAACTTGAGTTTGCAAATACAGTAGGAGTTTAAAATACTGATAAGTATAAGAAAAACATAAACTAGACGTGTCATCAAATTATAATATTATAAATACGGGTTAAAAACTAATTCAGTTTTTTTTTTCTGTAAAAAAAAACTAATTCAGTTTTAGACATCTTGTCTAAAATAATAATTTAGTTTTATCTGAATCCAGATTATGAGAATCCATCCTATTAGTATCGGTTCTCGATTTCTCTCTCAGCTGCTTAGGAAGTCGGTGTGTAAACTATAACATGCCCCTAAATTCTTTCAATACATTTCATTATGCAATGATCATTTTGTTCTCGTCCTTCTTGATGGCATGAAAGATTTCGAGATTTCATTAAAAAATTTATATCATCCAATGGACAAGATAATATATGATTTTTCAAAAAATTGGTTTTATCACAGGTTGGTTATTAACATGGTTAAATTTATATCATCCAATGGACAAGATAATACTAGCTGCACTTGAATGATTTTGTTGGTTTGATGAATTGAAAAGATATCGTGAAACTATCAGCTTGTTGATTGAAGGACTTGTTATAAATATGAATTTATGATATTGAAATGTTTTGGGAAAACTTTCCCAAAACATTGTATGCTAACAATAGTATATATACACGTTAGTTTAGGTGCACCATGACTTATTAGGCGAGGAGCCTACTTTTATATTTTCTGGCCGGGAGGCCTACATTGATATTTCTAGGCTGGGAGCTTGTTATTTACACTTCAGCCAGGGAGCCTGGCTAAGAAGACAGCCTAGTTTAGTTCTATCTAAGTAGTACCCCCACTTAAAAGTTGAAATTTCGATTTTATGCGATTTACTTGATAAAATTAATTTTATGCGATTGTTTCACCTTTGATATTACCGTGTCATGTTTGTGATGTTCTTCATTATTTTCTCAGTGAGTGTTGACTCACTTCGTCTCCTCATTCTATTTCAAATCTCAACTTTGTGCTGATTCGAGCACCTTTGCGAAAGCTTAGTAATTTACTTCTTGGTGATGCCCATTTTTAATTCCGAGGCTGCTAAGGATGTTACTTGTATTTTATTATTGCGTCTTTATGCATTCTAACTTGTGATAATCTGTGTCAACATCTTTGTAAAATAGCCATATGGTTGTTGGAAATTCTATTTAGGAATAATAATTGTCCTTGAACCAACCCATTTTCTTGTCTCCTCCCCCTACTTACCCAACCCTTATCCCTAGGTGCAGATCTATTTATATAAAGAAACATCTAGGGGCCTCCAACACATAACTTTTCATGAAAAACCACAAGGATAGTCTAGGATAAAGAAAGCAGGGTGCGAAAAGGAAGGTAGAGAGTGATAGAGTGAAGATTTAGTGCATATATATTAGTCACAATGTATAGCTAACCTATGGTTAAATATGGTTAAAGTCTAGTTACCACTTGAGTTAGATGGTTACGGTTCAGTTGCATCTGAACTAACTAAATTAACCCATATATATTCAATATTAGTGTAATTGTAAAGATAGATGAATATACAGTTACTTTCTCAAACAGATTATGTTTCATCTCTCTCTCTCTCTCGATTAATCTTCTTCTTGATGCTAGATCATTTTCATGGTATCAATCGGCATAACAGATCCTTCAATCCACACTTCCGCAACCTAAATCCTTAGATCTTTCCCTGCTCATCTTCGATTTCGTCTGAAAACAAACCAGAAAATCTTCATTTCTGCGCATCGTGATTTTTCCCCTTTCGTTCACTCGAAAATCTCACCGGAACCCTAACATCATCTTTGTTGTGATCTAATCATCTCTCTCACTGAAATCATGGCTGTTGCACCCCGAAAAATCCCCCGGCTTGGGTTTCTCAATGTACAACGTGGAAAGATTTTGGAGCCGCCACCAATATTTTAATTTTAAGACCAAAACATTGAAAAAAGGTCTTTTGGACAAGGCGGATAGTCTTTTGAAAACTAGAGATGTAGGTTCGGGGGTCGATTACGTGCGAGGAAGGTGTTAGCACCGCGCACGTCATTTCTACCGAAAGGGAACCTCTAATTAAATGTGTGGTTTTAACGTTTGATTTGAAAAATATCTAGATTTGCCTATTTACTTGAAGAATGAATGGGAAAACTTAACAAAAATTTTATTTTTGGCGAGAAAGGGAAAAAAAAAGGTTTTTTAGAAAAAGTGCTTGACGGGACATGGCCCGCTCCTACGTATCTCCCGGTGCGATGGAGAATTCAAAGCTACGTAGTTCTTGGTTGTCTTTTTGAAAAGTTTTTGTTTTTTATCTTTTTTTTTTGGTGAGTTTTTGAAATAGGACGAGAATTAGTGAATGATTAAACTAGAAGAGGCTATGATGAATCACTACTAAATACTCGAAAAATGAGAGTTGTACCGCTAGTCAAACGAACAAAGGTTCTGATGGACTATTGATAACAACTCGTTTTTTATTATCTTTTTTTGAAAGTGATTTTCGAAAGAGATTGATTTGTACGACGATCAAACTAACAAAGGTTATGATGGATCATCGTTTATTATTCTTATGGGAAAAGGACATTGCCACTAATAGCTAAACGAACAAAGGCTCTGCTGAGCTACTAGCAACAATGGGTTTGAAAATGATTCATTTTGTTTGTTTTGTGAAAATGATTTGTTTACGGTTGAAAACGGATTTTTATTTGTTGCGAAAAGGATTTTTATTTGTTGCGAAAAGGATTTTTATTTGTTGCGCTTGACGAGAACGAGACTCGCTCCTACGTATCCCAAATGGGAATCAAAGCGACGTAGTTCTAACGAGCCTTAAAAATGAAAATCTTTTTGAAACGTCTTTTGAAATTGAGGCTTTCATGACAGTCAAACCAACAAAGGTTGCGATGGATTGCCACTAGTAACCGTTTTTGTGCCCGGCCGTTTAGAAATGAAAACAATGAATATAAGAAAGAATTGGTGCTTTCAAGCAAAACACAATCAGTGGAATCAAATCATTAAGCAACAATGTTTGCATTCGCCAACAAAAATCAAGCCTAAACTACACATATTAGATCACAACACATAGATAGGCAAGGAATGAGCTTGAATTGGGCATTAAGCAAAATACAAGAGTAGGCGAGATTGAGCCTAAATGCACATCTAGTGGAAGATGCTAGGCGAGAACCATACTCAAATATTTCTACAAAACGCAAGGGAATCTAAATGCACATCTAGTGGAAGATGCAATGTAAGGAATGGACCTATCTAAGTATTGATGATACTCTATATGAGAGTAGACGATGACACTGTAAGCTTAAGCAAAAGAGTTGCCTCAATCATGATCATTGGCCAGCATAGGCAAGCAAATTATTTAGCGACCAAAGTATCAAAGAATGTTGAATCACTTTGGTCAATCCTCACACTTAAGATTAAGTGCACAAGTGCACAAGTGTGAATCACATTGCCAATCATCATATAAACTAAAAGGGTTGAATCATCTGAGACCATCTTCACCACTCAGAACATGATGCACTAGGCATAAGTGGGAATCATGTGGTTCATCATCAACAATGACACTATAACTAAGTTAAATCACATAGGGAAATTTTGGCATGGATCACAATGATTAAATATTAACAAATATAAAGACAGAAATACCTCTGATGAAGGCAGATACTACAACTTGAAGAACGCAACTCCAACTAATTCTTGCAGAAGATCAGCTCAGACGGACCAACGGAACGAATAGAGCGAAAAAATAAAGCGTAGAAGAGTTTTTCTAAAATGTGAGAGATTTCGAGAAAAATGGGTTTTTTCTCTGATCTCGTGAAAAAAATGTGTGTGTGAAAATGTCTGTTTTTTCCTCTGATCTCGTGAAAATCTGTGTGTGGTGTGTGAAACACTCTTGGCTATTTATAGGCGTAGGAAAAAAATTGGTTTTTGAAAACCATTTAATGCAATACATAATCGATTAAGGCCTTCATTTGTTTAACATGACATAATCGATTATTTGATGGAAAAGGAAACCTTGGAGTAGCATGATAATCGATTATGTGTGAAGGAAAAACAAGTGTATAATCGATTATCAACCTTCCTAAAAAGGTGGTAATCGATTATATGCTTAGTTACAAGAAGGGAGTAATCGATTTATTTGATAAATATGGAAACTTCCATTTGCTTCATAATCGATTATGTGTGATGTGCAAATGAAGGCTAATCGATTATTTGCTTCCTAATTGATTAGGAAAATCGATTTATTGTTGTAAATAAGGAAACAATCGATTATTTGTTTTAGTAAAGATAGGAGAGTAATCGATTATGTGCTCTGAAAACATTCAGGCACATAATCTATTACCATAATCCATTATCTTTGTAAAAATATAGGATTTTAATTTCAAGCCCTCAACCAAAATATTTTTAGAAATATTTTTCAAAACTATTTTGATGCACCATGCATGTTTTGAAACACTCATCTCCCAGCTACTAAAAGTCATAGACCTTCAGTGATAGGACCTTAAATGCAATGCATAATTTATTATATATTTTTTGTGTGGAAAATTAGGGTTTGGACCTAAGCCGGACAAAATTGGGGTATGACAATGACAACAATCACAAGTCAGCCATCACCGCAGAGCGGCACTGTCAACGGCGACGTAACGCCGACACCTGACGCCTTTCGTTTCAAGAAGGCACCGAAGCTTGCAATCAAGCTTGATGAGAAGAATTTTCTCCTCAGGAATCAGCAGATTGAAGGAGTCATCAAGACTCACAAGATTCAGAGGTTTCTGGTCAATTTGGAGGTACCGCAATAGTTCGACTCCGACGAAGATCGTCGCAACTGTGTTTATTCTGTTGCTTATGGCCAATGGCTTGTGCAAGATCAAACGATCTTCACATGGCTCTTATCTACTCTCTCTGAATCTGTTCTACCAAGAGTCCTATCTTGTGAACATTCTTGGCAGGTATGGGACAAAATCCACAGCCATTACCAGGCACATCTGAAGGCCAAGGCTAGACAACTCAAATCAGAGTTGAAATCCACAAAGAAAGGCTCGCATTCAGTAAACGAGTATGTTACTCGCATTCACACTCTCGCTAATTCGTTTGCTGCCACCGGTGTGCACATCTCGGAGACCGATCTGTGCGACATCGTTCTTGATGGCCTTCGTGAGGAGTAAAACGGCTTTGTGATGTTGATGTATGGTAAATCTGAAACATACCTCCCACCAAAATGGAACCGTAGAACGTAAGCATCGCCACATCACCGAAATGGGACTAAACTTACTAGCACACTCATCCTTACCTATCACATATTGGGATCACAACTTCACCACCGCCGTCTATCTCATGATCCGGCTTCCCACTCCTTCCTTACCCAATACAATCTCAACCTTCCAAACTCTCACTAAACAACTCTCCAACTACAAAAAATCTCAAATCCTTTGGGTGTCTTTGCTTTCCCTTACTAACGCCCCACAATAGGAATAAACTACAATTTAAAAGCACACAATGCATAAATCTTGGAGCCTCTCCCCAACACAAAGGGTTCAAATGTCTTAGCCCCACACCGGTCGCATCTATATATCCAAAGACGCCATCTTTCATGAAACTCAATTCCCATATCCAACTTTATTTCCCTCACATACAGCACAACCAAGATCTCCTACAATACCATCAGCGGCCCAACTACTCCAAGTATCAGCCCACACATACCCATCGCCCCAATCTACACACCAATCTGTCCAACCACCATACACTCAAACCCAATCCATCATATCTTCTTCATCTAACCCAATACAGCCCACCAACATTCTCGAACAAGTAACTGACCCAACGACCGAACCTGTCCCTGACCAATCCCCATCCATTCCTACTTTAGTTCTGCACCTCCCGAAACCACTAATACACATCCCATGGTTACATGCTCTCGAACCGGGAGCCTCAAACTCAAAGTCTTTCTTACCCATGTTGAACCTGCAACGACCAAACAAGCCTTAGCGGATTCGGCTTGGCTACAAGCCATAATAATACTTGGACACTTACTCCCTTACCCCCAAACCGTAAAGCCATTGGGTGTAAGTGGGTATTTAAGATCAAAGAAAATCCGGATGGAGTCGTTAACAAGTATAAGGCCCGCCTTGTAGCCAAAGACTTTAATCAACAACCGGGCAAAGACTATGGTGAAACGTTTTCTCCCATAGTTAAACCAACCACCATACGTTTCCTTCTCACCCTAGCCCTCACTAATAAGTGGACAATTCAACAAATTGACTTCAATAATGCCTTTATTAATGGTTTCTTGCAGGAAGATATTTACATGTCTCAGCCCCTGGTTTTGTAGCTCAAGACAAGACTTTAGTGTGCAAGCTTCAAATATCTCTCTATGGGCTTAAACAAGCACCGCGGGCATGGTATGAACGGTTGTACAAATTCTTAGTCCAAGTTGGCTTCAAAGCAAGCAGTTGTGATCACTCATTGTTTATCTACCGCTCCCATGGGGTCCATCTATACGTCCTGGTATATGTTGATGACATTCTAGTTATGGGTTCTTCACCACGGCTAGTTCAAACTCTCCTTGATAAGTTGGAGGCTACTTGTGCTTTGAAGCATCTTGGGCGACCCAAATACTTCCTAGGTTTGAAGTTTCACATCAAGCAAATGGGTCCATTATTCTCACCCAACAAAATTATATCCGTGACTTATTAGCTTGGGTTAATATGACTGGTTGCAATGGCGTGGTTACCCCTATGCTTGCTACAACCAAGTTAGGCAAGCAAGGACCTGACACCTTTGAGGATCCACACATGTATCGCTCCATTGTAGGTGCTCTCCAATACATCACTTTGACGCGACCAGAAATATCATATAGTGTGAACAAGGTATGCCAATTTCTATCATCTCCTCTAATTTCCCATTGGCACGTGGTCAAACGCATCTTACGCTACTTGAGTGACACCATTACATATGGCCTCATTCTGCAACCTGCCTCTATGACTTCGCCACTATCACTACGAGTTTATTCGGATTTTTATTGGGCAAGTGACCCGGACGACTGGATCTCCACCTCTGGGTCGTGTCTTTTTCTTAGGCCAAATTTGGTATCGTGGAGCTCCAAGAAGCAAACTCTTGTTGCCCGATCGAGTGCCGAAGATGAGTATCGTGGAATGGCAAATGCCACAGCTGAACTCCTGTGGTTGTAATCCCTCCTTGGTGAGTTACGAGTTCTGGTCCAAACTCCCACTCTTCTATGTGACAATCTTAGCGTTGTTCATCTTTCTCACAATCCGGTATTACATGCACGTACGAAGTTGGATATACATTTCGTGCGGGAAAAGGTTACCACCAATTACCTTGTAATTCATCATGTTCCGGCTTATGCTCAGCTTGCGGATTTCTTAACAAAACCATTACCGACAACTTCGTTCATCGATCTTCGCAACAAACTCAAGGTTGTGCCCCTTCCTCAACCATGAGTTTGAGGGGGGAATGATAGAGTGAAGATTTAGTGCATATATATTAGTCACAATGTATAGCTAACCTATGGTTAAATATGGTTAAAGTCTAGTTACCACTTGAGTTAGATGGTTACCATTCAGTTGCATCTGAACTAACTAAAGTAACCCATATATATTCAATATTAGTGTAATTGTAAAGATAGATGAATATACAGTTACTTTCTCAAATAGATTCTGTTTCATCTCTCTCTCTCTCTCTCTCTCTCTCTCTCTCTCGATTCATCTTCTTCTTGAAGCTAGCTCACTTTCAGAGAGAAACACAAGTTTGAGGAGGACATGCAAAGGTAAGGAACAAAGGTTACAGTTAAGGCAAGGAACAAAGATTTCAGATGGGAAGTGCGGCAGTGAGATTAATTTGACGGAGATGGCATGGGTTATTGGAGTATTTTAAGATAAACAAATACATTAGAATACCTAATTCTAAGACATTGTAATGACCACGATTCTTTTATGGCATCATAGCAGAGAAATCTGCTCTGCATGCCCTTTCATCTTCCCCTTCGATTCTTCTTTCCTTTCATCCAAACGAAGCTCGCATCGCTCAACAATGGCGGAAATGGTTACACAAATAGAAGAACCGAATGAAGGTAAACAACATCAGAAAGATAAGGATCCAGCTCTAACCCTTACAAGTCTATATTATCTCCATCCCGGAGAGAATCCAGGCGCGATTCTTGTTGCACCTCCAATTAATGAGAACAATTACGACACCCGGAGCTAGAAGATGAAGAGAGCACTTCTCACCAAGAACAAGATCAAGTTCATCAATGGCAAAATCACAGGACCAGACGAAAGCGACGACCTCTACGAAGCGTGGGAACGATGCAACAGAACAGTGGTTTCTTGGATTGCTGGTTCCCTTGCTCCAGAGATTGCACAAAGCATCGAGAACGTTGAGAAGGCTTTCGATCTGTGGAATGAGTTAAAGAATTGCTTCTCAAAGGGAGACGCCTTTTGAATGTCTGATCTGATGCAGGAGATACACTCAATCAAACAAGGAGAGAGGAGTATCAACTTGTATTACACAGATTTGAAGGTAATAATTTGGGAGGATCTTGAGAGTCTTAGACCAATTAACGCTTGTGTGTGTGGAATAGTGGACGCTAACATCAAGAAGCAACGTGAACAAGAGTATGTGATCTTTTTCTTGAAAGGTCTCAATGACCAATACAACAGGATAAAGACTCAAATCATGATGATGGAGCCATTGCCAGGAATCACCAAGGTATTTTCCCTAACATTACAACAAGAAAGACAATTGGATGGAAACGTTTTTGGGAGAAAATCCTAAGGCGGCGTTGATGGCGAATACTATACACAGAATCGTCAAGGAAGAGGAAGCAACAATTCACGAGGTAGGGGGCGTGGGAGGTTCCCTAGAAGAAGTTACAACAAAAACACTGGGAAGGTCTGCAATTACTGTGGCAAGCAAGGTCACACCGTGGAAACATGCTACTTCAAGCATGGCTTCCCACCAGGTTTCAAGTTTCGCGACAAAGAAACTTCTGCAAACAACACATGCATCTACTGAAGGAGGCAGCACACAAGATGAAAGTGCAGCACCTCAACAAAACGAGTCATCAGTGAGCATCACTCCAGAAATGTACCAGAAGCTCATGGCACTGCTAAACAAAGGTGGTAATGGAGAAACCAGCCAGGAACATCATGTCATAGCATCCAACATGACACAGGATGCATCAGGTAAGATCACTTACACTATCTGGATAGTAGACACAGGGCCACAGATCATATATGCAATAATTTGTCCCTGTTTTACTCTTACCATGAAATTAGACCTCTTAGTATTAAAATGCCCAATGGAACACGCACCTATGCAAAGTATGCTGGTACAATTATGTTTAACTCTGATTTAATCCTGCATAATGTGTTATATGTACCTGAATTTGGTTTCAATCTTATCTCTGGCTATAAATTGTCTCACTATCTAAAATGTAAAATAGTCATTGATGATGATGATTGTACCATATAGGAAAAACCCTCATTGAGGACGATTGGGCACGCTAGAGCATTTCACCCACTTTATGTGCTTGACCAAGACTCAAAATGCTTATCTGCTTTTAGCATAGATTTTAATAATTTTGTTTCAACTTGTAATCAGAATATGTTTGATCACTTAGCTTGTAATCACATTGCATCTGATAATTTTGCCTTATGGCAACATAGGCTAGGAAATCCTTCTCACAATGTGATGAAACATATCTGTAACCATTCTTCATATGTGCAAGATATTCCTAATAAAATTTGTGATTCATGTCACCTTGCCAAGCAACATAAATTACCATTTCCCATTAGTAATACTGAAACTAAGAATGCATTTGATCTAATACACATGGACATATGGGATCCCTTTTCTACTCCATCTGTCCATGGTCACTTGTATTTTCTTATTGTTGTAGATGACTTCACAAGGCATACTTGGCTGTTTCTCATGAAGAACAAATCTGAGACAAGGGATTTAATCAAAAACTTTGTCACCATGGTGCAAACTCAATTTGGAATCTGTGTAAAAGGCATCAGAAGTGACAATGGGCAAGAGTTTATCATGACAGACTACTATCATGAAAGACGTATTCTGCTTCAAAGAACTTGTGTGGAGACTCCCCAACAAAATGTTGTAGCAGAAAGGAAGTACAGACACATACTGAATGTAACTGGCCTTAATGTTCCAGTCACATTTACCAAAGGTGTTTTGGTGTTATGCAGTGATGCATGCTGTTCATCTAATAAATAGGCTTCCCAGAGTTGTTTTGGAAAACAAATCACCATATGAAGTCTTGCACCATCACATCCCTGATCTACAATACCTAAGGGTCTTTGGGTGCCTTAGCTTTGCTTCCACTCTCCTACAAGGCAGAAATAAGCTTGATCCTCGAGCAAGGAAGTGTAAATTTCTAGGCTTTAAGCCTGGAATCAAGGGGTACATCCAATTGGACTTGAAGTTTAAAGAAATATTCATCTCTAGAAATGTCATCTTCTATGAAGATACATTCCCCTACATCTCATTCCATCAACAAACTCACAACTCAATTCCCACTCCAAACACATAATATTTTACCACATTTGACCCAAAGAACCCTAACACAAACATCACATCTCCCATGACCAACACTTCAGATAACTCACATAATTTCCAATCCACCAATACACCAGCCCCTACTCCAGACACTGAACCCACTGATGCAGCTGAACATTCATCAAAAAAGACCACTGCAACAACTTCTCAAAGGCCAGTTAGAGTCATCAAACCCCCTGTTCGTTACAATGATTATATATGTGGCAGTGCAGTGACCAACTCCAAAGTATTGTACCCTATTCAATCTGCTGTTGGTTATGAGAAACTCATGCCATCCTACAAAAGGTTTGCTCTATCCATATGCTCCTCTATTGAACCCACTACTTAAAATCAAGCTTCCAAGTCTGATTGCTGGAATCAAGCCATGAAATCAGAATTGAAAGCCTTAGAGGAGAACCAACTTGGGAATTAACATCTGTTCCCAATGGCAAGAAAACAATAGGTTGTAAATGGGTATATAAAATCAAATATAAGGTCGATGGGTCCATAGAAAGGCACAAGGCTCAATTAGTAGCCAAGGGATACACACAAACTGAGGGAATTGACTACCTTGACACTTTCTCACCTATGGCCAAAATGACAACAGTGAGGTTTGTGACACCCTTTTCAAATAAAACTTACAATTCATTTAGTTAAATGGTTTTCGCAAGTAAAAGATGTTGTCCCACTCTTTAAATCGTATATAAACGATTATAATAATATTAAAGACAAAACACTGAAGCATTTCTTTCAATACAGTAATAAGATTGATTTTAAATATAATATTGAAAATACAACCCAAGTCCCGATGTCACATGATCCGAGCAATAAACTTTTAATCAATTAAATAAAAAGAAAGTGACATCAACGTATAGTATCATTCCGCAAGTTGCTGGGTGATCCGTACTGATTACATCTCCACCACTGCACAATCGTAAAAGCTCACATCAACGACCCCTGGAACTCAATCTAAAAAAATGGTGCACGAGTGAGAAAGAGTGTCCAAACCATATAAAGAACATAAGACCGAGACTAAAACAACAAAGGAAACCACAATCCATCAAATCAATATCAAACAGTCACTCTCAAAAGAGTGACCAACACAACATGTTCATACAACAAGATGTCACAAAGTGAAGCCACAAGGGCTCGTACGTAAAAAGTGAGGGGTCACATCACACCGTTAAAATCACTACAGTATATACGACAAACATAACCTGTATGCTCAGTTAATCATCATCATTAACAACAACAACAACAACAACAAAATAATAACAATAGCACTGAGATACCTTGCCCGATAATGTTCTACGACGAACAACAACAATAGGACCGGGATACCTTGCCCGATAACGCCTTACGACGAACAACAATAAGACCGGGATACCTTACCCGATAATGCTCTACAAGAAACAACATGACTGGAATAGCCCGAACGGGATACCTTGCCCGATAATGCCTTGAAGAACACCCAAGAGAGGACTATGAGGACCGGGATGCCTTGCCCGAACGAGATACCTTGCCCGATAATGCCCTACTAACAACAACAACAACAATGACAACGAGAACGACGATGACAACAACAACAACAATACCTATCATCATCACCATCCTTTGAGGTACGGCTCGCCCATACTGCGACGAGTCCTTGCCCATACCGCGACAAGGTTCCTCCTATACAATTTCAACTATTGAGGTACGGCTCGGCCATACTGTGACGAGTCCTGGCCCATATTGCGACAAGGTTCCTCTTACAATCATCAACTTTTAAGGTACGACTTGCCCATGCTGCGACGAGTCCATGCCCATGCTGCGACAAGGTGCCTTTAACAAATCTCGATCACGAAGATACAGCTCGTCCATACTGCAACGAGTTCTTGCCCATGCTGCGACAAGATTCTTCAACACGAACTAGCTTGCTAATCATCGACGAATGATAACCTGCTCATTGTGCGACAAGTCTCTGATAACAATACCCCTAAAGCCAACCACCAATCCCACAAACAAAAACGTCAAGTCAGTTAATATTCTTAGCGATTCCAAGTTAGTCCTGGCTACATCAATCTATGCTAAGATTTTTGTCTAAGTCTCAAACAACAAGAACTTCTTATTATTTAGAATTTCCTGTAATTCTAGTCTATTAACACATTAGACACTAGCTCATCTTACCACTTTTATAACTAAGTGATTTACCAATCTACCCATATTAGAATCATCCAATAAACTCGACCTATTGACTACAACGATCCAAATAATAAAATTACAGTCATCCAAATAATTAAGTTATAGTCGATCAGATCATTTGGTTACAGTCATCCAAATCAAATAACCAAATAATTTACAGACCATCTAAATCATTACAATCATCCAAATTGAATAAATAATATAAGTAATAAATAAATAATAAATAACAAATACAGGAAAAATATGGATAGAGATAATCAAAACTATCTTAGTCCTATCCCCTATTCCCCATATAGAATAGAAACCCTTTCCCCTCGTACCTGGTATCGAAGGGTATTCCAATAGCAAATCAACGAAGACAAATCACGAGGTCCCAAACATGCTTTAATTCCAATGGAACTATGTGTGACTCGAACGCGTTCAATCATGTAACAACAACGATGACAGTCCAAAGTCATACATTAAAATATTAAAAATAATTAATCGTTTAACGAATTAAATGTGTTTCGATACCTATGGAACGGTTCAAGGCGGTGACAACGGATTGAAATCATGACTCGAAGAATTTGAAATTTCTAGATAGGAACCCAATGCACAACTAAAGGAGGTGCTCAGTTCAAGCGGCCAACCAGTGGCTGTTCGAAGTGTTTTCCGGCCAAACGACAGTTGTCCATCGTGGCCAAGTCTAATCATGATATAAGGAAGACGACATCTATGGCGAGCTCTATTTTGTATCATTCAACAACAAATTCAGTACAGGTCCGAGGTTGAGGATGGCGGCGAAGGGCTGTTGCTGGTTCGATTCACGAAGGCGAGGTTTGTAATTGTCAAAAATGGCGGAAACCGTCCGTGTGGGTTAGAGGGGGCGTGGCTGTTTGTGGGAAAACGAAACCACAATTGATGAAACTAAGGCTAGAATTGAAAACAGTGGCCAATTTCGAGTCAAGGGTAGAAATTTGGGACTTCGCCGCAGTCTAATGTGCGAACGTGATCGAGAGAGAGGGTGGGGTTAGGGTTGCACGTTGGGCAGCGCTTATGGCCTTGGGGTGCTGGACTGCTGCTGTTAGTGATAGGTGTGCAAGTAGCAAACAGGGGGCTGTGCAAGTAAAAATGTGGCTGTGCTTTAAAAAATCCAAAATCCATTTTAATTCATTTATAAAGCCCAATTTAACTACAACTATTATTTTAAAATGTCAATAGCCCAAAATAATTTTCTAAATAAATAACATCACAAATAATAATATTTTATAAAATAGAATAATTAGCTAAAATATTAGTATTTCAAATATGAATATTCTATAAACAACACAATTAAATACTAACGGTAATATAGTACCAACGTAGTATAAAAATACGGTTTAATATCATTTCAACACATTTTAATAATTCTGTTTGTCAAAAAAAACACGTTTTAATAATTCTAATATGTATAAAAGTATAAAATCACTTAAAATAGATAATTACTAAGACAAAAGACACACAATATATCACAAAGATTACTATTATATATTCATACATATACACAAAAACATACTAATACGAAAATCGGGCTGTTAAAATTCAACCAGCATTAAAAAAAGGCTTAAATATCATTTACCCCCTGCAAATATCACCATAATCTATTTACCCCCTTGCAAAAAAAAAGTTTTAAAATGGAACTTGCAAATATTAAGTGTTTCTAGTTACCCCCTGCTGTTAACTTTTCAGTTAAAAAATTACGTGGCAAACTGTGATGACATCAGCACTGACGTCAGTGCCACGTGTCACCATATTATTGGACATTTGTGACACGTGGCAATGACATGCCACGTCAGCATCCTATGTCACCATGGCCACGTGGCACTGACATGTGCCACGTCACCAACCAATGGATGGCTGCCACGTTGTACTGGCTTGGCATTGTGGAATATTGTGTGTTACTAAAAAAAATACAAGTTTTGGCTAGCCTGGGATTCGAGCTCCAGACACTTGAGTGAGCAAACTAATTAATATCACTAAGGCACCTACATTTTCATGTACATAATGCCAGCAACAAACATATATTACATTATTAGTTCTTATTTTCAACAAATCTTCATCTTCAACAATTGATACTGGGTTTCGATTTTTGCTCCCAGAAAACAACAACGAACAAATTTCACACCAGAAATTTTGCACCTTCGATTTTCATCAACAAACAATGAACAGATACTGTTATTTCGCACCTTCGATAACAACAACAATGAACAAAACGAAAACGAAATTATATTAACGAAATCTAGATCTGAAACTAACGAAATCCAGATACTGTTCATCTTCTCCAAACTGCTTGAAATTTCTGGAAAGAACGCTTGCAAACTGCTTGAAACCAAAACGATTTGGAAAGAACGAAATCTTTATGTTCAATTTCTGGAAAAATCGATTTGGAAAAAACGAAAACGATTTCGATTTTGGGTTTGAGTTTTGAAGATTAATTTCTGCAATCTTCATGTTCAATTTCTCCTTTTCTCATTTTCAATCTTCATGTTCAATATTCATGCTAAGTAAGTGATGATCTTTATTTTCTTTTTGTTTTTTCGGTGATTGCTAGATGTTGATGATTAGTGTCTACTTTTCCAGATCCGTAGAAAGGGGAAGAAGAAGATAGGGAGATGGAAGAAAATGAAACAGATCAGTAGAAGAAGAAGAAAATAACGATGTAATATATGTTTGCTGCTGCCAATATGTATGCGAAAATGTAGGTGGCTTAGTGGTATTAATCAGTTTGCATCACTAAGTGGTCAACGGTTCAAATCCCTCACTACAAAAAAAACACTAATTAGCGACGGACATTAGCGAGGGACTTGTTGTCCCTCGCAAAAACAGTCATTAGCGAGGGAATTAGCGAGGGCATAGAGCTGTCAATTTTTTTTGTCATTAGCGAGGGAATTAGCGAGGGAACTGTCCCTCGCTAATGACTGCCCTCGCTAATTCCCTCGCTAAATTTTGCTTTTCAGATGATGGGACTCAGCGCAGTGGTTGGTAAAGGTGCAGAAATTAGCGAGGGACAGTTCCCTCGCTAATTCCCTCGCTAACGTTAACTTTTCAGATGATGAGACAGTTCCCTCGCTAATTCCCTCGCAATTTTTTTTCTTTTTTCCTTTATATCCGTTTACACCTTCACTCTTCTTTCTCACTCACTCACTCTTCACCATTCCTCTTCCCTTCCTCTTCCCCCTTCCACTTCCTCTCACACCCTTCTTCTCTCTTCACTCTTCCAACACCACCACCACCACCATCATCACCACCTCCTCTCACACCCTTCTTCTCTCTTCACTCTTCCACCACCACCACCACATACCTCCTACCACTCTCACTCACTCTCTCTTACTCTTCACCACCACCAACCCACCACCCCACCACCACCACTCTCACTCTTCTCTCTTTCTCCCTCTCTCTCTCTCTTACTCTTCTCCTTCTCTCTCTACTCTAAACCACCCATCACCACCACCACCACGCCACCACCACACCACCACCACCCCACCACCACCACTCTCACTCCTCTCTCTCTCTTTCTCCCTTACTCTTCTCCTTCTCTCTACTCTAAACCACCCATCACCACCACCACGCCACCACCACCACCACACCACCACCACGCCACCACCACCACCACCACCACCACACATCACCACAAAATTAATAATATAATATAATATTCATTAATTAATATATATAAAAAAAACAAGCCATTCAGCACTGGACACGTGTCATTTTTTTTTTGAAAACTGCAGTCATTAGCGAGGGAATTAGCGAGGGAAAAAGCCGTCGCTAATTCCTGCGCATTTACCAACCCTGCAACTGAGTCCCATCACCTGAAAAGCTGCAGTCATTAGCGAGGGAACTAGCGACGGCATAGTCCCTCGCTAATTAGCGAGGGATCCAACTTCCCTCGCTAATCCCATTTGCGAGGAGGGAATTAGCGAGGGAACCAGTCCCTCGCTAAGTCCCTCGCAAATAACCATTAGTGAGGGAATCAGGTCATTTTGCGAGGGAACTGTCCCTCGCTAATGACTAATTTTTTTGTAGTGCCTTGTTAGCCAAAAGTTTGATTTTTTTAGTAACACGCAATATTCCACATTGTCAAGCCAGTGCCACGTGGCAGCCATTTATTGGTTGCTGACGTGGCACATGTCAGAGCCACGTGGCCATGGTGACATAAGATGCTGGCATGGAATGTCAGTGCCACGTGTCACAAAGGTCCAATAATATGGTGACACGTGGCACTGACGTCAGTGCTGACGTCATCACAGTTTTCCACGTCATTTTTTTAACAGAAAAGTTAACAGCAGGGGGTATCTAGAAACACTTAATATTTGCAAGGTCCATTTTAAAACTTTTTTTTGCAGGGGGTAAATGGGGGGGTAAATGATATTTAAGCCTTAAAAAAAATTTCGTCCCTGAAATTTCATAATCTCACAGTCGAAATAAGAGAATAAATGGTTTAAGAGTTCATTAACATGGAAGAATAACCTAAACCTTGTCTGAGTCACAATAGAGAAGAAGTCGGCGACATTAAGGGGAACGAATAGAAAAGATCAATGAAAGACAAGATACAAACTTGCACAATGAAAACTTTATGGCCAGTGATAGTGAACATTCAATGCACAAAATACCGCCAATATATTCCGGCTTGTAAGCAATGTGTCGGCCTAACACATCTTTCAAACAAGACTCTATCAGATTTTATTCTTCCACGTAAATATTCACAAGTATTGCAACTCAAGAAAGAATAGTCGTGACACATTCTAACAAGCAAGGGATCTTCAGACTAAGAATGAAAAGAAAAAAAAGAAAAAGAAACTTTGTCTCCTCAGTTGTCTATTACAATCCTGAGTGAAAAAAGAGTCAATAAAGAAACATTTAAATTTCAAAGAATTGGAAAACGACGCGAATACAATAACATGAAAGAAACTGAGACAGTGACAACGATCAGACAAAAGAATCTCAAATAGAACTCAAGTAGTCATTCGCTTCTCATAGAATGAGTTTGGCTTGGATTGTTGGGTTTTGCACCTACAGTGATATTGAGTCATTTGTCACTATAAGGGTGATCAATGGACTCAGGTCGCGAAATAAAACATATCGATTCTAAAACTAAATACTTTACTAACAAGCATAAAAATTCATTCCAAGGATATTAAATAAAACTCACAAAAATAAAATAGCACACACAAAGTACAATTACGTTATCACGACAACACAGACAACACTATAGTACAAGGTCATGACAAAACAATAGTCACAATCTGCATATTTGAAGACAAAAGCACCATGTAATATGGACCTTCCACAAACTAAATAACTAAATAATAACAAACAAACAAAAAATATAACAAGGAAGTAGAAGTCATGCAATCACAATGATCACGTTACACACAAGTTGTTCAACCACAAGGAATACAACCACAAGGAATGCGTTAACACATATGATATTATCAAAAAAATAGGTTGCAAGAGTATATAGATTATATAAGTGTAGATTGTAATTTTTTTTCATGTAAAAGTGCACCTCATAGCACAGTCACATAGTATAACTCCTACTATCATATTTTATGATTCGAAAGAAAGTACGGTGCCAGGAAAAATAAACTACCAGTTACAAAACACAAATTTGATTTTGACATAAAAATAGTCTAAGGTCTTAAAATAAGTATTTTCTGAAAACTAAGCATTTTCAAAACAAGCGGGAAATCAACTTCAATGATATTAGTTACCAGTCACTTAACAAAAATAGCATAAACAAGAGTTAATGATTTAGGCATTATACCAATACGGAATAATAAAAAGCTTCAAATAAAAATTACGAGCAAGTTGTTCATTTAGACATAAAGTATAATTACATTATAGCATAAACATAAAAAATAAGGGTCAATCAATATAGAGCTCACACAAACTCAATACCTATAAGTGATAATAAAAATAAAATAACAAGGTAGAAGTCATGCAAGTGGCCTTACACAATCCTTATTAATAATTGATTAAGTTAAGTAAAGATACACATGAGCATGAAGTAATAAAATAAACAAGTTAAGAGAATTAAAATCAAAACTACCTAAATAACATTTTTCTTTGATACCTAGAAAACATTTAACTCTACAAACAAAATGCAACACAAAAATTATGCAATTGGCACATCTAAAGAGCATGAATCAAAATAAACAAATTATTGATGAATTCTTCAAAAAGTAGAAGTAGAAGTACAAGTGAACAACAACTTACCGATTTTTTTTATAATAGTTATGGTCGTTACATGTGCTACAATAAATTATCATGAACAATTTGTCACTTTGAACTACGACAAAAGAAAATTCCCAAGCAAATTAGCTTGGTTTTCTAAGACTACAAGGGGATTCACGTGAAAATAATATATTCCCAATAAATGTACAAGAGTACAACACTAAAAAGGAATAAAAACATATGGACCAATGTCAAAAACATCTAACAGAGCATTAGTTTAAAGGATGCGGAATAAAAACTTGTTTTTGCTTCCTAGAACTTGTCCAAGGCCAAAGGATTGAGGAGAGTTGTCCTAGAATAAATAAAATCATAAATACTAACAAGTGAATTTTGTTTGTGGAAAACATGAAAGAAAAAAAAATGACCAAAGGATTTTCGAGATGATATGTAAATGTTGTTCCACCAAAAGACGATATGAGTATGTGAAGAGGTATGCAACTAGATATAAATTTAATATAATTCTAAAACAAATCAGTGAATAGTGACAATGATATGGCCGATTCATTGATACAATTGTGTAGACAAACGGTTCATACTTTCACACAGAACTAAAAATATCAAAACCACATGAATTAATTTAGAGCATCAATATTCAAATAAAACAAATTACAACAATTAGCATTACACAAAACAAACTAACGACGAGAAGCTAGTGTGTGTATTCATTTTAAAAAACCAATACTAAGATAGTAGTTCACAAGAATTCTAAATAATTTTTTTTTTAATCAGCAAACCACATAATACAAGCTATATTATAACAACTACAGAGTCAAATCATAGAAATTCAGCTTAAATGAATTCAGAGTCTCAAAAACAAGCAAGTAACAAAACAAACGACAACAATACAAGGTTCACATAGATAAAACATAATAGACACACAATGCACGGCCTAAGAAGTAGAACGAGCTCTTTGAAAAATTCTCTCCAAGGATAAGAGTTGTTTCGGTTCTCGCTTAGATTCTAACTTCTTTCTATATTCTACAACCTTGTTGACTCTTCTAAGGAATACCTATCGCTGATCTCATTCCCTAGATGACTTAACCAACTAATTTGGTCAACTTCCCGACTATCAAGAATAAAATAAGCCATGCATGCAACTCTACTCAGAGTTCACTCATCGAAAAGCACAATAAACAACACAAACAGTCCGGTTGGGACCGAACTGCTCTGATACCACTAAATGTGACACCCTTTACCCCGAAAGTAGTTATAAGTGAAAAAGTACGAAAAACGAGTAATTGTTTTTTCAAATAAAACTAACAATTCATTTAGTTAAATGGTTTTCGCAAGTAAGAGATGTCGTCCCACTCTTTAAATCGTATATAAACGATTATAATAATATTAAAGACAAAGCACTGAAGCATTTCTTTTAATACAGTAAAAAGATTGATTTTAAATATAATATTGAAAATACAACCCAAGTTCCGATGCCACATAATCACTGCAATAAACCTTTAATCAATTAAATAAAAAGAAAGTGACATCAACATATAGTATCATTCCGCAAGTTGCTGGGTGATCCGTAGTGATCACATCTCCACCGCTGCACAATCGTAGAAGCTCACATCAACGACACCTGGAACTCAATCTAAAAAATGGTGCATGGGTGAGAAAGAGCATCCAAACCATATGAAGAACATAAGACCGAGACTAAAACAGCAAAGGCAACCACAATCCATCAAATCAATATCAAACGGTCACTCTCAAAAGAGTGACCAACACAACATGTCACAAAGTGAAGCCACAAGGGCTCGTACATAAAAAGTGAGGGGTCACATCACACTGTTAAAATCACTACAGTATATACGACAAACATAACCTGTATGCTCAGTTAATCATCATCATCAACAACAACAACAACAATAATAATAATAATAATAATAATAGGACCGGGATACCTTGCCCGAATGGGATACGTACCTTGCCCGATAATGCCCTACGACGAACAACAACAATAGGACCGGGATACCTTGCCCGAGCTGCGACAAGGTTCCTGCTATACAATTTCAACTATTGAGGTACGGCTCGCCCATACAGCGACGAGTCCTTGCCCATACTGCGAAAAGGTTCCTCTTACAATCATCAACTTTTAAGGTACGGCTCGCTCATGCTGCGACGAGTCCCTGCCCATGCTGCGACAAGGTGCCTTTAACAAATCTCGATCACGAAGATACAGCTCGTCCATACTGCAACGAGTTCTTGCCCATGCTGCGACAATATTCTTCAACACGAACCAGCTTGCTAATCATCGACGAATGATAACTTGCCCATTGTGCGACAAGTCTCCAATAACAATACCCCTAAAGCCAACCACCAATCCCACAAACACAAACGTCAAGTCAGTTAATATTCTTAATGATTCCAAGTTAGTCCTGGCTACATCAATCTATCCTAAGATTTTTGTCTAAGTCTCAAACAACAAGAACTTCTTATTATTTAGAATTTCCTGTCATTCTAATCTATTAACACATTAGACGCTAGCTCGTCCTACCACTTTTATAACTAAGTGATTTGTCAATCTACTCATATGAGAATCATCCAATAAACTCGACCTATTGACTGCAACCACCCAAATAATAAAATTACAGTCATCCAAATAATTTATTTACAGTCAACCAGATCATTTGGTTACAGTCATCCAAATCAAATAATCAAATAATTTACAGACCATCTAAATCATTACTGTCATCCTGAATAATTGCAGTCATCCAAATTAAATAAACACTATATGTAATAAGTAAATAATAAATAACAAATACAGGCCAAATATGGATAGAGATAATCAAAACTATCTTAGTCCTATCCCCTATTCCCCATATAGAATAGAAACCCTTTCCCCCTCGTACCTGGTATCGAAGGGTATTCCAATTGCGAATCAACGAAGACAAATCACGAGGTCCCAAACGTGCTTTAATTCCAACGGAACTATATGTGACTCGAACGCGTACAGTCATGTAACAACAACAATGACAGTCCAAAGTCATACACTAAAATATTAAATATAATTAATCGTTTAACGAATTAAATGTGTTTCGGTACCTATGGAACGGTTCAAGGCGGTGACAACGGATTGAAATCATGACTCGAAGAATTTGAAATTTCTAGATAGGAACCCAATGCACAACTAAAGGAGGTGCTCAGTTCAAGAGGCCAACCAGTGGCTGTTCGAGGTGTTTTCGCTGGACTGCTGCTGTTAGTGACAGGGGTGCATGTAGAAACATTAGTATTTCAAATATGAATATTCTATAAACAACACAATTAAATACTAACAGTAATATAGTACCAACGTAGTATAAAAATTCGGTTTAATATCATTTCAACACGTTTTAATAATTCTAATATGTATAAAAGTATAAAATCACTTAAAATATATAATTACTAAGACAAAAGACACACAATATATCACAGAGATTACTATTATATTCATACATATACACAAAAACACACTAATTGAATGTTGATATATGGACTAAATCAATCATGGCATCTTCAACAACTGGACGTGAACAATGCCTTTCTTCATGGAGATCTATATGAAGAGGTATATATGAACATTCCTCAGGGGTATGACTCTCACTCTCCTAATCAAGTATGCAACTTGTTGAAATCCCTATATGGTATAAAGCAAGCAAGTAGGCAGTGGGTTGCTAAACTGTCCACTTTCCTTGCATCTATTGACTACAATCAATCTCAATTAGATCACTCCCTTTTCACAAAATCACAATATGGAAAGTTCACAGTCTTGCTTGTGTATGTTGATGAATTAATTTCGCCTGGTACTGACATAAATGAAATCAACTATGTGAACACTCAATTTTAACTAGCATTTTCTTCTTTTTTTTTTCGCCAAAATCCAAAAAATATTGTTTTTTATGCATTTTCGTGATCTTAATTGATTTTGCGTGACATTTTGAACGTGTTAGTGTTTTTTTCTTTTTGTGCATTTTTTACCGCTTCTATTATGTTTACTAATTATGGTTTTTGTCATACATGGAGACAAATAGTTAATTAAAATAGTGCAACTCATAAAAAAGGGGGTCAACTTTGTTACATGTGTGGACAAAAATGATAAAGGCAAAATAGTACAAAAAATTAATTAAAAAAAACAAAAAAAAGGGAGCAAGGGAAGGGAACCGGCGCCCTTATGGTTTAAGAAGCCTGAGTTGTACATCTTGTCAACCTCGCAATCCTGGTTTAAGAAGCCTGAGTTGTACAGTTTGGTGATCTTAAACCCCTTCAAAAAAAAATCAACCAACCAACAAACTTTTTCAGGAAGAACTACGTGACTTTTGAGTTCCTCATTGCACCGGAGGATACGTAGGAGCGGGGCTTCCCCGTCAAGTCAAAATTAAATTTTCTTAAATTGGTCCCTATTCTATTTGTTTCTAAATAATTATTTTTTACTTAATTTTGGGGTAAACAAATAACTTGTAATTTATTAGTATTTGCACAATCGGATTTAGGGTAACTGTCTTATGACAGATGTACTAGGGGTGCAGTGGGATTAAGTTTCTGCCCTTCCCTATGCATAATCGACTCCCGAACTCAATCTGGTATTCGCAGACCAATAACTTCTAGTTAGGTTTTTCTCAATTTTTCCTATTAAATAAATTGGGTGGCGACTCCTAAAATTATCAATTTTTGAGCCGTCTACGTCGGGATTACAAGAACACACAATCCGACACCCAAGAGGGCGCCTGGCAGGGCGCCAATGGTGAAGCACAAAGCGCCCATGAGGGCGCCTGGCAGGGCGCCAATGGTGAAGCACAAAGCGCCCATGAGGGCGCCTGGCAGGGCGCCAATGATGAAGCAGACAGCGCCCATGGGGGCGCCTGGCAGGAGGTGGTCTGGAAGCAAATCCTTTGCAAGGGGGCGGCCTGCACTGTGCTACAAGACGTCCAAGGCGTGCGGGAAACCAACACCCAAGTCGCCCAGGAGGGGGCCAACTCTCACCTTCGCAAGGGGGCAGATAGCACTGTGCAACAAGGCGCCCAAGGCACCCATGAGGGCACCAAAACTTGTCTCGCAAATCCTGCTCCACGAGGAGACACCCAGCGCACACACGCAGAGAACAACACCAAAGGCACACAGGAAGGTGCCAACTCTCAGGAACAAACAAGCGTCCAGCAAGGTGCCCAGGAGGGCGCCAACAGTAAAACGTAGCACTTGGAACAAGGCGCCCAGGACGACGCCAACATCAGGATACGGCACCCTAGCTTGGTGCCTGGCACAAGGATTACACCAAGGGAGGTGTGAGTCACGGGAGCAACGAAGTGATCTTATACGACCCGGCAAGACAGACAAAGTAACGCTTCACGGCAAAGAAAAAATTTCCCTTTTTGCTCTAGAGACAGAATAAGCAACAACAAATAAAATACAAGCAGAAACCAAGGACAAAGGCGCCAATGAGGGCACCAAGTGAACGCTCGGCGCGACACCCAAGAGGGCACCTAGGGGGGCGTCAAGTGAGAACACAACACCAAGGAGGGCGCCTGGCAGGGCGGCAAGGAAGCCACAGGCGGCACCCAAGAGGGCGCCTGGTAGGGCGGCAAGGCAGGAACAGGCGGCACCCAAGAGGGCGCCCGGCAGGGCGCCAAGGCAGCCACAGGCGGCACCGAGAGGGCGCCTGGCAGGGCACCAAGTCAAGCACAAGCCAGCACCCAGAAGGGCGCCTGGCAGGGCGCCAAAAGATCTACACGCGAACAATTTGGCCTCAGGCGCCCACGAGGGCGCCAACTCTCAGGAAAACGACAAGGCGCCCATGAGGGCGCCAGATCCTGCTCCAAGAGGCGGCAGCCAAGACAAAGCGACAAGGCGCCCAAGGCGCCCATGAGGGCGCCAGATCCTGCTCCAAGAGGCGGCAGCCAAGACAACGCAACAAGGCGCCCATGAGGGCGCCAGATCTTGCTCCAAGAGGCAGCTCCATGATCAACGTGACAAGGCGCCAGATCCTGCTCCAAGAGGCGGCAGCCAAGGCAAAGTGACAAGGCGCCCATGGGGGCACCAGATCCTGCTCCAAGCGGCGGCAGCCAAGACAACAAAACAAGGCAGTGTCCCACGCGACACACATCCGCTAGATCGAAAATCCGAAAGGGCGGTCTAGGCAAAAATTAGGGTCTTAAAAAAATTGAATCAATGCCCGCTAGTCTGAAAACCTGCAAGGGCAGTCTAGGCAAAAATTAGGGCACTAAAGGGGAATCAGGCAACATTTGAGAAGTTTATGTTTGATATGTTTATTCACTAGCGTAATCTCTTCCTTTCGAGTCTAACAGAATGACACATTGGGGAAATTTTTGTGGTTTGAGGTAACCTTGGGAGTCCCAAGAAATCCCACTCTGAGCCAACAAAATTTTTGCACAACCCTTCATGAATTGAACTTTTCTTGCTATACCAATTTAGTCTTCTCTCCAGGAAATGTCTTTCACCAATACTGGGGCAAACATTTAGCACGACGTTCGTGAGTCAAAATTTGCGTGCTACACTAGTATAGTCTCGTTCCATGGGGCAATATCGTACACCAATTTTGGGGTAAAAGTTTTGCATAACCCTTTAATGAGTCCAAATTCGCTTGTTACACCAGCGTAATCTTCTCTCGGGGCAATGTCTCTTCCGTAAACTGGGGCAGAAATGTTGCGAGACCTTACACCGTTTAAACTCTATGAGCCATACCTATGTAGTTTTTTTCTTGGGACCATGCTTTTTACCAACACAAAAAAAAAGGCTAAATTATAGTTTTGGTCCCCCTATTTTCAAAAATTCAGACATTTGATCCCCCTATTTTAAAACTCAGACATTTAGTCCCCCAATTTTAAAAAATCAAACACATTTAGTCCCAAGAGGAATTTTCAGTTTTTTATGGCTAATAATCAAAGACATTTGGTCCCTCAATTTTAAAAAATCAAAGACATTTGGTCCCCCAATTTAAAAAAATCAAAGACATTTGGTCCCTCTTTGGACTAAATGTATTTGATTTTTTAAAATTGGGAGACCAAATGTCTGAGTTTTAAAATAGGGGGACCAAATGTCTGAATTTTTGAAAATAGGGGGACCAAAACTATAATTTAGCCAAAAAGAAAAATTGCAATAACCCTTTGTGAGTCAAACTCTACTTTCTAACATCAGTGTTATTTCCTCTTTGAGAATAGCATTTGCAACATAAGGGAAAATCTTTTGCAAAACCCTTTATAAGTCCAGTGTTGGTTGCTGCACCAGGTAGTCATTCCTGTTGAGTAAAACATCTTACCAATTTCTACCAAGTAAGTTGCGTCAAGTAAATAGAAACGCTCAAAAAGATTAACCTCGAGGCAAGCCTAATCCCTTTTCCCAACAATCTCAGTTTCTCTTTGTTTTCCCCATTTCTTCCCCTTTGTAAACAACATTTACTTCCAAAATCCAAAACAAACAATCCAAAAACGCGAAAATCCCAGCTTGTAATACCCGTGAATCTATGCATGCTCATTAAGTAATGCTTCAAAAAGAGTCAATTTGTAATCATTGATATGATTTGAGAGCCGATGACAATCTGTGAGAAAGGGGTCAAACTGGAATGTGTCATGCTTTGGAGGATGAGAATCGTAAAAGAAAAGAGATCTGGCAAGGCAAAGATAATGATAAGTTTCCAACCGAGGACAAGCTTGATTGGTTTCAAATAAAAATGCAAGAAATCATATTCTCAGCAAATATAACCTTTAGAACATGTCCATCTCTATGCGCATGCATACCTCTTACATTTCATGTCATAGCAAGCATACATTTCATGTCATAACATGCATACAATTCATATCAAAACATCCATTCCACCACTTCATGATAAGAAGCATGTGTTTTTCCAGTCTCTTTGTGAATAAAGTAATGATAATAAAAAATAGAGTCATTCAAAGCAAGACATGAATTACATTTAATTTCCCTTCCATGCTACGGTTTAGCCCAGGCACTGGTCATTTTGATTTTGTACTACGGTTCAGCCCTGGTACTGTCATTTTATTCTTGTGCTATCGGTTATGCCTTGGCACTACATGCTATCGGTTACGCCTTGGCATCGCATTTTTAATTTTGTGCTATCGGTTACGCCCGGGCACTGCATGCTATCGGTTACGCCCTGGCATCACATTTTTTGTTTTGTGCTATCGGTTACGCCCTAACACTACATGCTATCGGTTACGCCCTAGCATCGCATTTTATTCTTGTGCTATCGGTTACGCCCTGGCACTGGATGCTATCGGTTACGACCTGCCATCGCATTTTTAATTTTGTGCTATCGGTTACCCCCTGGCACTGCATGCTATCGGTTACGCCCTGGTATCGCATTTTTTTTTGTGCTATCGGTTACGCCCTGGCACTGCATGCTATCGGTTATGCCCTGGCATCACTTTTTTTTTGTGCTATCGGTTACGCCCTGGCACTGCATGCTATCGCTTATGCCCTGGCATTGCATTTTTCTGTGCTGTCGGTTACGCCCTGGCACTGCATGCTATCGGTTACGAACTGGCATCGCATTTTTTGTTTTGTGCGATCGGTTACGCCTTGGCACTGCATGCTATCGGTTACGCCATGTCATCGCATTTTTTTGTGCTATCGGTTACGCCCTGGCACTGCATGCTATCGGTTACGCCCTGGCATCACATTTTTAAATTTTGTGCTATCGGTTACGCCCTGGAACTGCATACTATCGGTTACGCCCTGGCATCACATTTTTAGTTTTGTGCTACCGGTTACGCCCTGGCATTGCACTTTTATTTTTATGGTACCGGTTACGCCCTAGCATTGTCTTATTCTTTTGTGCTATCGGTTACGCCCTGGCACTGCATGCTACCGGTTACGTCCTGGCATTGCACTTTTATTTTCATGCTACCGGTTACGCCCTGGCATTGTCTTATTCTTTTGTGCTACCGGTTACGCCTTGGCACTTCATGCTATCGGTTACGCCCTGGCATTGCATCTTTTATTTTCATGCTACCGGTTACACCCTGACATTCTCTTATTCTTTTGTGCTACCGGTTACGCCCTGACACTGCATGCTACCGGTTACGCCCTGACATTGCACTTATTCTTTCATGCTATCGGTTACCCCCTGGCATTGTCTCATTCTTTTGTGCTATCGGTTACGCCCTGGCACTACATTCTATCAATCCTGTTCTGGCATTGCATCTCTTCTTTCTCTTATGCCAGTGGTCCTGCCCTGACATTCACTCTTCTTTAGTTATTAGTACTGATTCAGCCTTTTCATCACGCCACATTCACATATGTCACCGGTTAAACTCGAGGTTCATGTCTGTACTTATTTCTTACTTTGATAATACAACAAAACTTGGTTTTTTGTATTATATCGTAAGAAAATAAGCACAGAGGGGCAACTTTGAACACCCAATTTTAACCGGCATTTTCTTCTTTTTTTCGCCAAAATCCAAAAAAATATCGTTTTTTTTTGCATTTTCGTGATCTTAATTGATTTTGCGTGACATTATGAACGTGTTAGTGTTTTTTTTTCTTTTTGTGCATTTTTTACCGCTTCTATTATGTTTACTAATTATGGTTAGATTAATTATCGTTAGTTTTAAATAAATTGTCCTTTTATTTTGTCATACGGAGACAAATAGTTAATTAAAATAGTTCAACTCATAAAAAAGGGGGTCAACTTTGTTACATGTGTGGACAAAAATGATAAAGGCAAAATAGTACAAAAAATTAATTAAAGAAAAAAAACAAAAAAAAGGGACCAAGGGAAGGGAACCAACGCCCTTATGGTTGCTGGGAGGAAAAAGCATTTTTGAGCTACAAGCTCAAATTCTTTCATCTTGTCCTTTGGCTTTTGACAATTTGGGCAAAAACACTTCAGCCCATCCATTGCTGCTGCTTGTGCTTTTCAATAGCGGCTGTGCTTTTGTCCCCCAAGAGATTTGCTCCCCTGCAACAACACCACACCTACACCACAATATTGTGACTATAAATATCATGAACAACAACACAATTAAAGGGGAGGAGAAAACGAAACAGTGGGGGGAGAGGCCAAAAAAGAAAATTAAAGAAAGGAAGGAATGAGAGATTAGCAACCTTTAGAGAGATAGAAATATGAGAGAGAGCACCACCACCACCTTAGTCTCCAGCGAACACCACCGTCGCCGTATCTCCGGCGAGCACCGCCACCGAACCCCCACTCATCTCTCTCACCAAACCCGAACCCCATTCACATCCTTTTCAACCACCACGAAAACCACAACCACCACCACTCCTCCTCACCTTCGCGAACCACGACCACTGTCACCGGTGATGACCACCACGACCTCCGCCGTGAACCACCACACCACCACCGGCGCCTTACCTCTTTCCACCATTTTCGAACTCACTCTCCCTCTCTCTCACTTTCGTTTTCTATCTCTCTCTCTTTCTCCATTTACATTTATTTCCTTATTTCTTTTTCTCCTCTCTCTCTCTCTCTCTCTCTCTCTCTCTCTCTCTCTCTCTCTCTCTCTCTCTCTCTCTCTCTCTCTCTCTCTCTCTCTCTCTCTCTCTCTCTCTCTCTCTCTCTCTCTCTCTCTCTCTCTCTCTCTCTCTCTCTCTCTCTCTCTCTCTCTCTCTCTCTCTCTCTCTCTCTCTCTCTCTCTCTCTCTCTCTCTCTCTCTCTCTCTCTCTCCAACAGGCATGTGACAAGAGGGAAGAGACAAGACATGGGTCATCAAACCCTTCTCATCCCTATCTTTTCATAGTCCTTTTTTCTTATATTTTATTATTCCATTTTTTTCTTTATCTAAATTAACAATTACTTTTAAAAAAGAAAAAGTTGGAATCCAACACCCTCTTGAAACCAACACTAGCGCCCCCTCCTCTTTCTCATTATCTCTTTCTATTTTTTTCTTTTCTTAATTTATTTATTTATTTAGTTATTAGTTTATTACTTCTTTTATTGTAAATAAATCAACAATAGTCCTTTTTTCCAAAAAGTAGGATCTGATTAGTCACAAGTCACAAACTTTGAAACTAGCACCCCCTCAACAATAGTCCAGTGTTATCAGACCCGGACCGGCCATCGACCCGGTCAAGGCACTGGGTCACTGGGCCCGGGGTCGGACCGGCGGGTCTCTAGTTGGACCGCATGACCCGGTCTATATTAAATAAATTTAAAAAATTATAATATATACTAAGAAAGTATTTGTATTTATAATTATAAATATATTGTCTTGTATACATTTATTAATATAGAAATTTTATTATAATTTGTATTTATAATTATAATTATAAAAATAGATATTTTATTTCCGACGACCAACAACTATTGGACTATTGTAAAAAAAACAACTATTGGACTAATAGTAGTTAAATATTAAACATAATTATTATTGTTATTTAAACCGGCTATTGTATTAAAAATAAAGAAGCATTGGTAATGCATAATATTAATATATAAGCAAGCCAAAGACGATGAAGCAATAAAAAAATATAAGCAAACAAATATTAAGTGCAGATATTTTTAGCGCATTGTATATATAATATAAAAGCAAATCTTTATCAACAAACTGTTTGTAGTGTAGTGGTAATGCTTGCTATTACTCACCTACAGGTCTCAAGTTCGATTCCCACTTTGGAGATTTTTAAGTAATAAAAAATGTTTTGTTTCATTTCTAAACTAGAAGCTTAAAAAAAAAAAAACTAAATTCTGCGAAAATGGGAGGTTCCAACAAAAAAAAAACTAATCTCAAAAAAAAAAAAAAAAAACTAAAATCAGGGAACGTGCAACCCGGCCCGGGTCATGTGACCGGTCGGACCACCGGGTTTATCATCGACCCGGCCGGGTCATCCGGTCCAACTGCATATCCGATTCTGCACACTGTCCGGCCCGGGAAGGGCACCGGGTCCCGGTCGGACCGGTCCGACCGGCCGGTCCGGTCCGGTTCTGATAACTATGCAATAGTCACAAACTTTATTCTATTTTTTTTACTTATTTCAAATGAAATTTGTGACTCTCTTTTACTCAATACAATAAAAATTGGTTTGATTGAGATGTACATCTTATCAGACTCACAACCCGATTTAAGACGTCTGAGTTGTACAGCTAGGTGGTCTTAAACCCCTGTCAAAAAATAAATAATAAAATCAATTAAACACACAAATATTTTCTAGAAGAACTACGTACTCTTTGATTCTCCGCACGTGGAGATACATAGGAGCGGGGCGTCCCCGTCAAGCTAAATTAATTTTTCTCTAATAAATGATCATTTTTTTTTCTTTAACACCTATTTTTCAAAAAACTAAAAAATTAGCTTGATTGAGATATACATCTTGTCAACCTCACAATCCTGGTTTAAGACGCCTGAGTTGTACAGCTTGGTGATCTTAAACCCCTTCAAAAAATAAAATCAACCAACCAACAAACTTTTTCAGGAAGAACTATGTGACTTTTGAGTTCCTCATTGCACCGGAGGATACGTAGGAGCGGGGCTTCCCCGTCAAGTCAAAATTAAATTTTCTTAAATTGGTCCCTATTCTATTTATTTCTAAATAATTCTTTTTTACTTAATTTTGGGGTAAACAAATAACTTGTAATTTATTAGTATTTGCACAATCGGATTTAGGGTAACTGTCTTATGACAAATGTACTAGGGGTGCAGTGGGATTAAGTTTCTGCCCTTCCCTATGCATAATCGACTCCCGAACTCAATCTGGTATTCGCAGACCAATAACTTCTAGTTAGGTTTTTCTCAATTTTTCGTATTAAATAAATTGGGTGGCGACTCCTAAAACTATCAATTTTTGAGCCGTCTACGTCGGGATTACAAGACAACAAACTATGTAAAGAGTGAACTGAATACTGCTTTTAAGATCAAGGACTTGGGATCCTTGAGATACTTTCTAGGTCTTGAAGTGGCTAGATCTGCTAATGAAATATCTCTGTGCCAACGCAAGTATGTACTTGATCTTCTCACTGAAACTGGCCTGTTGAGTTCAAAACCAGTATCTATACCCATGGTTAAAACTCCTCACCTTGATTCTGCTGAGGAATCACCCACAGTAGATGCCAGTAGTTATCGTCGTCTCATTGGAAGGCTGCTCTACTTAAATAATACAAGGCCTGACCTAAGTTTTGTTGTTCAACAATTAAGCCAACATATGGCGGATCCCAGAGAAAAACACTTAATAGCTGCACATCGTGTGCTTAGATACATCAAAAACGCCCCTGCTCAAGGTCTGTTCTTCTCAGCATATTCTGTTCTGCAATTAAAGGCTTTTAGTGACTCGGATTGGCAACATGTGTTCTAACCAAAAGATCTGTTACTGGTTTTTGTGTCTTTCTTGGGGATTCTCTTATTTCATGGAAATCAAAGAAACCAACAACAGTGTCCAGGTCATCCACAGAGGCTGAATATCGTGCATTGGCTTCAACTGTCTGTGAACTTCAGTGGCTTACCTATATTTTGCAGGATCTCTCATTGCCATTCATCGAACCTGCTATGTTGTATTGTGATAGCCAGTCTGCTATGCATATTGCAGCAAATTCAAGTTTTCATGAGCGAACAAAACACATTGACATTGATTGTCATGTGGTTCGTGAAAAATTACAAGCCCATTTATTCCACTTGCTTCATGCTCCATCTTCATCTCAATTGGCAGATATCTTGACTAAAGCCTTGGAGCCTCAACCATTTAATGATTTGTTGTCCAAGCATGGAGTGCCAACATACACCCTCCAGCTTGAGGGGGGTATTGGAGTATATTAAGCTATACAAATACATTAGAATACCTAATTCTAATACAAAGTACTGTCAGGGCTGATACACTTAAAAATGGAATCCTGTTTTTACGGACCACATAAAGCATTGAATGAGATGTTCTTTCATGAAGTCTCGCCAGCTCATGTACAATAGATAAAAATCAACAAACCTTTCGCTCAGTGGTCATAATTATTACTCAAACTATAAAAGAAAGAGCTTAAAATCTCTTTTATGCGGAAGCAAGACATATGTGAGATGACATCGAATTGTGCAAAAAAAAAGATGCCTCAGAACTGAAAGAGAGAAAAAGAAAAGGAAACTCTTGAGGAAGAACAAGGGTATATGGAAATGAAGAAATATCTCACTGTGTTTAGAGATTCAACTTCTCAACACTTTTATTTGAAGTGAATAAAAGCCAACTAGAGTCACAAGAAAGGGGGGTTTGAATTGTGACCCTTTTAAAACTTTTAACATTGATCAACCAATTTCTGTAAATCATAATAATCTTATACACTTAAGAACTGTTGAGAAGCATGGTTAGAAGATGATCTATATCTTCTGAGATTATCATTCAGCGGAATGCATATTGGTGAAAGTTAGAGATGTAGGTCAAAGAACTAAGAAGAAGATTTAGACATGTGTAGGAATGATTGAACATCTTCTTAGTAACTAGGATGTGTAAAGAAGATAGGATGATGGCAGTATGTAAGCATGGTTTTCTTACACTGAGAATAAGGAGTGTGAGAAGGTGATTGAAATGTACTTCTAAGTGTTTCAAACTTACTCACACATTTGTGGTAGTGCAGTGTGTTGAGTAGAGGTTGACGTCTGAGAGTTTGTTATGAGTGTAGAAGATAGCTAAAGATAATTTATCATTGAGATTGTAAGATGGTTCATACAATAGAGTGGAAGAGGTTTCAATTTGAGAACTTGAGCTATGAGGAGTAAGTTATAGGGAAAGCAGTAAATGACACACAGAGATTTATAATTGTTCACCCAACTCGCCATGGGCTACATCCACTCCTCACATCCAATGCGCATTTCAACTATTTTCAAAATAGTTACAAGCCAATCACAGGCTACACACTGATCATTTTCTTCCATAGCTTTATCAACTGTCACACTAGTTTTTTCAAAGCTCTAGCAACTTACACACTAGTTTTTTCCAAGCTCTAGCAACTAAACCACTAGTTTTTTCCAAGTCTAGCAACTTAACCACTAGTTTTTTTCCAAGTCTAGCAACTTTACCTCTAAGAAAACATCTTATCCCTCTTCTCTCACAATACAACAACCAATGCTTATTTTTTGGAAGGTATCTAACTTCTAAGATCTACTTAGGCATCTTCATTAACAATCTGGCAACCAATGACTTGTTAAGAAGGTTTACGTAGTGTTTGGGTTTGGTTTGGGAATTACATTAGCTTGGATGTTTAAGCATGGTTACCAATGCCATGTTAAGAACAGTTGATAAGCATGGTCAGAAGGTGATCTGTATCTTCTGAGCTTATCATTCAGCGGAATGCATATTCGTGAAAGTTAGAGATGTAGGTCAAAGTAATAATAAAATGATTTAGACATGTGTAGGAATGATTGAACATCTTCTTAGTAGTTAGGATATGTAAAGAAGACATGATGATGGTAGTACGTAAGCATGGTCTTTTTACATTGAGGATAAGGAGTGTGAGAAGGTGATGAAAATGTATTTCTAAGTGTTTCAGACTTACTCACACATTTGATGTTGGTGTAGTGTATTGAGTAGAGGTTGAGGTCTGAGAGTTTGTTATGAGTTTAGAAGATTGCTCAAGATAATTTATCATTGAGATTGTAAGATGGTTCTTACAATAGAGTGGAAGAGGTTTCATTTTGAGAACTTGAGCTGTGAGGAGTAACTTATAGGGAAAGCAGTAAATCACACAGAGAGATTTATAGTTTTCTTCTACAACTCTATCAACTGTAACACTAGTTTTTCGCTAAACTCTAGCAACATACACACTAGTTTTTTCCAAGCTCTAGCATACACAGATAAGATTCCCATTAAAGTTTGTAGGCCCACTGATTATGGTTTAGAGATCATAGACATTCAGAAGCTTTGATGAGAATCTTCGGAAGCTATATAGAAGCCATATGAAGGGAAGAATTGACTTGGCTGTAGTCTACTCTCACACCTTGAATGTGATCATCTATTGGATATTTATAGAGTTTCCATCCAATAGATCCATTGCAAATCCTTCCTTGAGGCTTGAACTAGATGTTGAGAGCTTCTAGACAGTGAAACTTCTGAACACTAGTAACTCCAGAACTTCATCAAGTGCTTTGATAACATCTTCTAGGACTTGAATACCAATCGTCTGGTCAATTGATATACCATGTATATACTGTTAATGAAGAAATTGGTTTGGTGACCGAGTTGTACTTGAGAGCTTGTGATGCATCTTCTTAACATATCTTCTGATCATGTCTTCCTGTCTGTCTTCTGAACTATGGTCACTTCATTTGATATGTACTCTAATATGTCCTCAAAGCCTTTCTTCAAATCATGCTCTTGCTTAGCAAATATCTTTCTGGTAAGTATTCTGATATGTATTTTGATATGCATGCCCTGTCCTTTAGATTACTCAAGAAAACACTTTAGATCCACAATGGATCAGATAACTTAACCACTTGTCAAAATGGTTTGTTTTCATCAAAACTAGTGCTAGGGATTTTTCCTCAACATTATTATGGTCACTATAGAAGAAGAAAGAGCATGCTAGTGTATAAGAGAAAGTCCCATCAAAAATACTCGTCATACATCTCAAAGAGAAGGAAATTCAAAATTATTGTTATTGCTATTATATGCTATAAAGGATATCAACATTACGGTAGTGTAACTATCTCTCTTTCCTAAGTATTCTATACAGCAAAATGTTGTTCTTATGTAAAATAAAATAACATTAAAAAGACAAGAACATATCTAGAGTTTAATTTATACCTTCAATTGAGAGTTTTCTAGATGAAAGTGTAAATCAGTCAAGTTGTTGAATATACTTGAACAAATATTGGTTTCTTATTGTAACATCCTCTCACTAAGAGTAAAATCCTATGTAATACTTTGTATCACTTAAAGACAGACTGATATTGTTATAATCATGCCCGGTAGTGGCATTCCTTAGAGGAAAAAAGTCTAAGAGACATGTAAACACTCATTATCATAACAGCAGTTGTCAGAAGGTTGAAAAGATTATAGAGGTCTCTAGTGGGGATGCTTGGAGAGGCTCTAATACTTGGATGCCTAGAGCGGCTAAAATACTCAGATGCCTGGAGAGGCTATAATACTCATGAAGAGGCTGGTGAGGTTTGAAAAAAGAATACACGTAGAAGTTTTAAAAAAGAGCGCCCCTTTAGTAGCGCTTATAAAAAAACACTACTTATGTAACATCGTAAGTAGCGCTTTTAGAAAAAACACGACTGAAGGTGAAAACAAGGAAAAAATGAGTAGCGCTTACTTAAAAAGCGCTCCTTGTGCAATAAACACGGAGTAGAATGAGTAGCGCTTTCTTAAAAGCAGCAAAAAACACGAAACTGAATTAGTAGCGCTTCGTAAAAAGCGCTCCTCATGCCCAAAACACAGAATGAATGGGTAGATCTTTTTAAAAGGCGCTCCTGATGCTTGAAACAAGGAACTTGCTTCAGTAGCGCTTTTATAAAAAGCGCTCCTTATGGTTAAAATTATATTTTCAAATATTCAACTATATTTCCTGGATCTCTCTCTCTCTCTCTCTCTCTCTCTCTCTCTCTCTCTCTCTCTCTCTCTCTCTCTCTCTCTCTCTCTCTCTCTTTCGCGCGCGTGCGCGAATACAGAACTTTAACATAGCTTGCGAAAACACACAGAACATTACTCACTCTCTCAGAACACACATCGAATAGCGACTACCTTCAAATCTCTGAAATCTCAAACAAAACCCTTGCAAGCTCTCTCTCTCTCTCTCAAACGAAACACACAGCGATTCGACTCCCAGTGTCTTCAAATCTCTCAACTCTCTCGCCTCTCGCCGTCACAAACGTGTTGTTAGTCTGTCAACTCTTTCGCCACCCAGTGTCTTCTAAAAAGCGCTCAGGCCTTTGTGTCGGTATCACCGGCGTCTCTGTCACAGTGAGTACGACTCTATCTCTGACGTCTCTCTCACTATTCATTTGAATGTTTGTGATTCTTTGTTTATTGTTATTTATAAACTGAGCACCTTACTTTTGCTATCTGGTTGTCATACCTGTAGTAGAATAGACAAAAGAGGTTGGGGTTTCTGAAAAATTTGGTTGGTTTTAACTGTAAATATTATGTATTTGTCGGTGTTTTGCTGCTTACTGTTGATTAGATCTTTGTAATGTATTTAGAGAGTGTTGTAAATAGTGTAATTTGTAATTATTTATCCGGCCCAATTATCAGGCCCGTTAGAAGTAGGTTTAGAATAACCAATTTAAACAGACTAGTGTTTGTACTCTAGACACAATTGAAATAATATTCAGTATATTTTTCTACATGCTATCACGAGCTCTCGTTTTTGGGAGTCTCGCTTCCGCACAAAAACCCTAGCCGCCATAGTTCCAGCTTTCTTTCTACCTTCATTGCAGCTTCTTGGCACCATCATTGTGCTAGTTTTGTCTCTTTTTCTGGGCTAAAACACTGTTTGCACGGTTACTGTTCATAGACACTATTCATCTTGCTATTCACGCAGAACTATTCATCGCACGGATCACGCGGTACTGTTCATCATACTGTTAATGCGGTAGTGTTTATCGCCACTGTTCATTCCGTATGATACACTGTTTATCCGCCCAAACAGCACTATTAATTCCTCTTTTGGCGGCCGACGTTTGCTTTTGTTTGACTTCTTGTTTGTGGGTTATCTGAAGCCCACACCTTTGGTCATCGTTATATATTTTTTTTGCAACTTCGGGAACCATTCTCATTTCCATTTGGTTTTGTTGCTTGTTCTTTTCTTGATCGTTGTTCAAGATGGCAGAGAATATTGCAGTCGATTAGTCTTTATCATTCACCGAGGATGAGGTGAATCGTTTAAAAGCTATACTTGACTCTCTCGGTAAGCCTTCTGGAAGTTGTTCACTTCCAACGACCGGCTTGAGTGAATGCTCCCGATCATTTAATGTTTGTGATAAAATCCCTAAAGATGCTTTGATTTTGGACTCTGGTGCCACCGACCACATGACTTTCAATTCCGGTTTATTTTCCTCTTATACCTCCTCTGAGAGGAATTGTTATGTTACCGTTGCTAATTAATGGTTCTTATGCTCGTATTGATGGCTCTGGAATTGTTAACTTTTAACCCCCACTTCAATTACAGGATATGCTACATGTTCCCACACTCTCTCACAATCTCATATCTGTTCGTAAACTCACTCGTGATCAGAATTGTAAAGTAACATTTTTCACTTCTTATTGTGTTTTTCAGGATCTTACCACGGGGAAGACAATTGGAGTTGCTAAGGAAAAAGGAGGGTTATATTACTTATCTGATGAACCAAATTGCTCGAAGATGTTGGCTTCCTGCTTGCAGACCGAGTCTTCTGAGTCTTCTTCTCATTCTGCCGCACAAATTTGGCTTCACCACAAGCGTCTGGGTCATCCTCCATTCTCTTTAGTTAAGTCTATGTTCCCTTCTTTATTTTTACACCATTCAGTTGAGTCTTTTAAATGTGAAGTTTGTGAGTTAGCTAAGAATCATCGTGTCTCTTTTACTCCAAGTTCCACTAAAAGTGCTGAACCTTTTGATCTTATACATTCTGATGTTTGGGGACCTGCACCTATTTCTAATGTTTCGGGTTCTAAATGGTTTGTGTCATTTATTGATGATTGTACTCCAGCAACTTGGATTTTTTTTTATGAAAGATAAATCAAAAGTACCAGAATTATTTATTAGATTTTATCACATGGTGCAAACACAATTTGGCAAATGCATTAAAAGAATTCACTTTGACAATGGCAAGGAATATGCCAATCAGAGTCTCTCAAATTTTACCAGTCAACAAGGAATTTTTCATGAGTTTACATGTGTCGACACCCCACAACAAAAATGGTGTCGCAGAAAGAAAGAATCGTCATTTACTTAAAGTTGCTCGAGCCATTCTCTTCCAAATGGCAGTTCCAACTCATACTGGGGAGAAGCAGTAACGATTGCTGCCTACTTCATTAATCGGGCCCCATCTCAAATGTTAGGTAATCTCAGTCCTGTTCAGTTTATGACTTCAGAGTTTCCTTCTGTTCCTGTTTTGCAGAGTCTTGAATCTCGAGTGTTTGGTTGTTTTGCTTTTGTCGATGTTCAAAAACAACACCGAAGTAAGTTGGACCCCCGTGCAGTCAAATGCATTTTTGTGGGTTATCCTCCCAATAAGAAATGATATAAATTTTATCATCCTCCTAGTCGTAAGTACTTTATCTCTAAATATGTCACGTTTCATGAGAATGTATCCTACTTCACCCGTCTTCAGCTTCAGAGGGAGAGCATTCATGATGATTTGGAATCTGAGTCTGAGTTTCTATTCTTACCAGAGTTGCCTGGGACTTCTGTCTTAAGTCCTACTACTAGTCCTACTTCCACAAGTCCTACTATTGAGTCTCCTACTATTTTGGTTCTGCCTTTTTATTCTATTTTGCAGGAACCATCATCTTCGACACCAGCAAACACTAAGGTTGGTGAGCCAATTATGGTGTATCAGAGAAGAAGTAAGCTCGACCTGCAGCCTCAATTGCCTGAACCAGAGGTAAGTACTGAAATTAACTCTCCTATTAGTGATTCCCACAGTTCTGACACTAGTGACACTTATACAGATGATTTACCTATTGCTTTGAGAAAAGGGAAAAGGTCTTGTGCCAAATACCCTATTTCTCAATTTGTATCCTCTAAGCATCTTTCCTTGCAGCATCAAGGTTTTATTTCATCTGTTGACTTTGATAATCCCATCATCTGTTCAAGATGCATTCAAAGATAGAAATTGTGTCCAAGCCATGGTGGATGAGGAAATGAAAGCACTTGAGAAGAATGGAACGTGGGAAATTGTTAAGAGACCGGTAGGCAAGAAGCCCGTTGGTTGCAGGTGGATCTATACGGTCAAGCACAGATCAGATGGTACTATTGATCGGTACAAGGCAAGACTAGTGGCTAAAGGATTCACTCAGACCTATGGCATTGATTATGAGGAGACTTTTGCTCCCGTGGCAAAGATGAACAGTATTCGGATCTTACTATCACGTTTTGCCCACTCCGGGTGGGAACTAAACAAATTTGATGGCAAAAATGCATTCTTGCATGGACATTTAGCGGAGGAGGTGTATATGGAGATTCCTCCAGGATTTGGTCCAAAAGAGGGAACAAATAAGGTGTGCCGATTAAGGAAAGCGTTATATGGGCTAAAATAGTCTCCTCGAGCATGGTTTGGGAGATTTACAAAGGCAATGGTGTACTTAGGCTATAAGCAAAGCCAAGGAGATCACACTCTTTTCTTCAAACATTCACAAGATGGAAAACTGACTATACTTCTGGTTTATGTTGATGATATCAATATTCCAGGTGACATAGGATTTTTTAAAAAATACTTTTTCCTCTACCTATCGGAGTCGACTATAATGTCTCAATGACTCTTATATTGATAGGATTTGATAAAATACTTTTCCTCTACCTATCGGAGTCGACTATATTGCCTTAATGACCCACATAATGATAGGATTTTTTATATAAAAAAATATACTTTTTGCCATGACCTATCAAAGTCACTCTACCAACTAACCCAAATTTACTAGTGGGAGTGAATCTCCATAACTCATGAATTGAGCTTTAAACTCAATGACTATAAAATTCTAAATTATAAAACTCGTGCAATGACCTTTTGGGGAAAAAACTTCTAGCCAGAAAAAATCCAACAAGACTGGCTATCCTCCTTGATAGAACTTGTCTGAAAGTCTATCACTCGTCCTTTCGGACTAATAGCCTTCTCAAGGCTTCAACTACCCATACGCTGAGAGACGAGAATCTCTATACGATAGGGATCTCACTTGGTGATGTAACGGCTTCCCTAAAAGTAGGATTCGCTAAAAGCCTATAAACTTAATGGCTAAAGTGCTCTCGTGGTCCCTTATCTTTATTTAAAGTAACGAATTAGTCCTGTATGTTTTTTTTGTCCCAAATAAGTCCTTTATCTTTCAAATTTTTGGCACATAAATCCTTTTCCGTTAACAGTTCTGATTTATGTGTCAAAAAAAAGGATTTATGTGTTAAAAATTTGAAACATAAAGGACTGATTTGGGACAGAAAAGGATTTATGTGTCAAAAATTTAAAACATAAAGGACTGATTTGGGACAAAAAAAAGATAAAGGACCAAATCGTTACTTTAAATAAAGATAAGGGACCTCGGGAGCACTTTAGCCAAACTTAATCTTATCATGATGGATTCTTGACTATTCTAGGTGCAATCATTTACATTTGGATTATGTACGGTATTAGGATACTTGTAGGATCAAAGAAACGAGAAAATAGAAGAATTCCTTTATGGAATCAAACGGGCGCACGAATAGTGTATCCTGTGTTGATTCGGAAAACGAATTCTAACTACTTTGAACATTTCTTAGGTCCTTCATCTTTCCGAATTCCATACATAATACAGACAAAATCATTACAACTGTCGTAATCAATCAAACTCGAAACTTGACCTACTCATGGACTATCCACCACATTCGGTACATAGATAGACCAAACTCTCCCCTTGTCAACATTCAACTGTGTGCCTAATCATTTAGGACTTTCACTAAGTCTTAAGTTTCTTTTCAAGGAAAGATATCCTTACTATCGGCCACTTCCGAGAAATAGCCTTCCTTCGAACCTCAAAAGGAATTGTCCTAGTTTGGGTCCTCTCTTCTCAGTCTTACTTGTTGGGACTTCGCTACATGCTTCTCATGCCCAACTAAGGTTTCCATTCTACTAGCACTTAGAGCCTAAGGCTTGGGTAGAGTAGGAATACTTTTTGGAACTAGATTAAAACATAGTCCAGACTCCACTGGTATGTGTAGACAATTTCGTTAGCTTTCCAACGCATCCCGGAGTACCGAAATCAGAGTTCCGAATCAAAAGTTACGGATAAAACAAGTTGGAAGACCAGCGAAAATTTCTCCCGGATGTAAACTGACATGCTCCTAATCGGAGAGTCGAGATACAGTTACTTCCCTTGCATGAACTACTAGTCCCTTCTTGATAGGAACCCAACTCAGTTTTGACCAGATAGGTAGTCTAACAAACACTGGGTGGCACTACTTGTCAAAATGGCAAGCACTATGAGAGATTACTAGCTTGGTTTCCTAACTTTGGAAAAGGGGTTTCTTAGGAAAGGAATCCTATTCGTGAACCATGACTATCCCGAAGGATCTTACTTGGTTGGAGCATAAGCTAAAGTTAATCTATACTACACAATAGGTTTGACTACTAAACGTCATCTCAGCAACTGAGAGACTGGTCAGACAACAATCTGTGTTCTATGGTGCTCACTAGTCCTGAACAAATCTAGGACACTAACATTTCTTCTACAAGAAGATTTCTCAACGTATAACTCTCTCTGGGTTACCCTTCACAATATACATGATGACACGACGGTTAAATCGATTCTAATAACTAGACGGTCGCCCACAATTCCGTGAACCAACTCGGATGCCTGCTACTTCCGCTGCATGCTCTGATGAAACAAGAAGTCCAGGAATCGTAGGGTTTATGGTTTCGAACATTTTCGGGGCCGAGGCAACTAATTGTCATTATTCTCAGTACATTGCATAAAATATTGAGTGAATCCAAACTCAACGTCTCACACAAAATACAAAAAGGTTCTAACAGTCAATTGTCTAAGTCCCTAGCTGACTCAATCTAACTAATCATTTGACCGTTAGGTCTCTAAGCCCGACAAGGTCGAACTGCTCCGATACCAAAATGTAACACCTTAAATTTCACCACATAGTGATCAATAAGACATTAACATAATCATAAACATCAGAGTATAACCTACTCATAACAATGGACCAAATAAAAACTAAAGCATATTACAACCACTTACATGTTCACCGAATAAGCACTCAGAAGGTACATATTCGATAACATAACATAACTACGGTCCATCTACTAGACAAAGTTATAAAACGCTACCTGACCTTGATACAATTCAATGATTTAACTTAAATAATACATATGAAGGGAAAAGCAATTACCACCTAAAGATCACCGAAGGATCTCTCTTCTAACGAAGTAGCTACAGCATACTCCACTTTTCCTAAATCTGTTTTGCTTTCCCTGCACTTTTGAAAACACCACAACATATACAGTGAGATTATAAATCTCAGTGACTTCTTTCGCACCCCTCACATTTCCTCTCTCGGTGTTTTCCTTTTTCTTATGAGCCATTCTCGCTCATACTTGTCCTTATCTGTTGATTAACATTCCAGTTTTTTAATCTTGTCTTTGGCTTAGCATAATCCGATATATAATGCTAGGTATTCTAGAATACCCAATACCAACGGAAACCCCAATCCGTATGGCTATACGAATAATGCCAGGGCCCTAGTTTTGGGTTCATGACTCCCCTCACTAGGTATGCTACATGAACTCGGGATCGTCATCCCCCTCAATATTTTTTATTAACCTCTTGGACATTAAGTCCATTTCTCGACACGAAGTCGTATTCTTATCCTCTCGGACATTAATTCTGTTACTCGACACGAAGTCGTATTCTTTAACCTTAACTCGAACACTAGGTCCATTACTTTAACACTTTGCTTGTTTTCACAGTCGATACAACCCTTACTCGTTTTGCATTCAAAACATAACATGAATTTACTCGTTGTATGCGGTGAAACATAAATAGTTCGGTACGTCAAACTCTGGTTTTGTATTTAAATCCTAACGTAACAAACTTCATAATTGTATCGTAAAAGAACTTGAAATACAATCTATCTTTGTTTAATTATCATTGGGAAGGGTTAAGGAAAGGATCGGGAGAGGTTTGGAATCGAAAGGATCAACTTCGGAAACTTTTAAAATAGGGTAGCATTGGGCCCAGTCCGTGCAGCTTTGACAGCATTGAAAAATTTGCCATTTTCATGAAAATCCACTTTCCGATCGATTCCGATATTCGTTCCGCTCGATTCCTAACTTAACCACAACACTAAAACAGCCCCAAAACATGTCCAATCAATCAATCAAACAATAATTTCATCAATCAACCTAAAGTTGAAACAAATTCACATCACGATTCGTTAAAAATACGTTTTACGGTTTTTCGACTAAAACGATATTTATCGCGGAAGTTCAACCGAATAACAATCAATATACCGAGACCTCACTTAAAATAACAATCAACTCAAATACATCAAAGAACTCACCTTCAAATGGCGAGAACCACTTTTGAACCGAAATACCAAATTCCTCAAAAATCCCCCAATTCGAACCCTAAGTCACCAACTCGCTTCCAACGCCAAATAGAACTTCAATCCATGCTCAAACTACCTTGGGGTTGGCTTCTAATCACTTAGGAACTATCAAAATCATCACACAATTCAAAAAATCTCCTCTCACCATACTCTCTAACTCATAAAATTCGAAAATCAAAACGGAAAGGAAAGAGAGAAAGAGCTAACCAACCATGGAAAACGAAAATGAAGAGAAGATGATGATCTTAATTTTAGGGTGCTCTTCTTCTTCTTCTTCTTCTCCTTCTTTCTTCTTTTTATTTCTTCTCTCTTTTCCTCTTCTCTTACTCGACTTCCCCTCTTTTCTTTCTTTTATACATGTAAGTGGTATTGTGGGTCAAATGACCATAATACCACTAATCTCTTCTATCTTTCCTAAACTACCCTCATTCTATACTATTCACTTAAAAACCCTACACCAATTAATAACTAATCTAGCACTCAATTAATAATAATTATCAATCAAGCACTAAATTAAATTAAATTAATTGGGTTAAACATCAAAATAATTAGCTTAATTATTTTGGGGATATTACACCAATAACAATACTAAAGTAAAAAACAATGATTCGGCATTGTCAAAGAAAAAGAGTCAGCTTTTGGAAATCAGTTATCTCTTGGAAGGAAACTAGTACGAAAAACAATAACTCTTAACAACCAAGAGCTCATAGTAATAATACATGTGCCAATTGACTCTTTTGGTAAATGAGACATAGTCTTAATTAACAAGACCTAGGTCCTTTCTTCAAAAGTAATTTGAAACTGTAACTCACCTTGTTCTGTAAAGGCAACACATGTGCCAATTGACTCCTCATATTCCCCAATCTGTTGACAACAATGAAGCATAATCCTTAAATGGTCATCATCCATTTGACAACTAGCAAGCTTGTCAAAGCCATGATAAACTTTGATGTATCATGTTCATTGTATTTGTGCAAAGCACTTAACATTCCTCCATTTGAAGGTATGCAAACAAAACACCTTTCCACATGGCCAAGCGTGAGGGATGCTTAGCATCAGAACGCAGGTTCCCTGCAACAAAAGACAGATGCTTTTAGTTGTTGATAAAGAAAATCAAAATATTTGACAATGAATAAGCAATCAAGGTAATGTTTTTCACTTTACCTGTATTTCCAGTACAAGATTATGACCTCTAAAAGCAAAGGCAATGATACCAAGTGCATTCCACACACTAAAAATTCTGGTGATTTGTGATGAGTGTCCCATTGGTGGCTCATCATAGGATATTTTGGAAGCTGAGCAAGCAAAACTAAATACTACTCTATGGTTTTGAGTTGGTATAAGCTGCATGGTTTTGAAATTGTTTTTTCTTCTACATTTCTGTGTTCATATTATTGAATTTATGTACCAACTTTGCACAGCATAAAATGTGATAGATTTAAGCTTTTGTAAGGTAAGCTAAAAATCAAAGAGCGATTCAAAGTGAAGCACTAATGCCAGATAAAGCCTACAACGATGATTATAGAATCGATTCAAGTGAAACAATGAAAATAAAAACTAAACCCATTGGTGGAAGCAATATTGAGATTCTCAATATTGTGTGTTGCTGTGATTCTGGTTCGCAACAAATTGAAATCGAAAATTTCTGTTCATAAAAAATACAATGAAAGTTCTTGTGGATTTTGGATGATATCCATATATTATTTCTATCATCGTATGAAAATTTCTGTTCATAAAAAATACAATGAAATTTCACATCTCAAATTGAATCCATTTCAAATGTTCCAGTTTTACATAATCTAGTTGCATCAGTACTATTTACACAGTCAAATTTCTGCCAGTTGCAGTTTACACTTTACACCACGACAATTCGGAGTACAAATTCCCTAAGTATAAATATGTTGTATGAAATGAACAGAACAAGCACAGATTTATATGCAACCATAAAATGATTCTCAGATAGCTATTTCAAATAATAATATAAATACAGAAAAACACGCAAAATCACTCAAATCTCACACTCAACGCCAAAATCACTTAAAGATCATCACAACTCAAGCATACAATCAGTATACACAGTACGAAAATCACTCAAAATGTTTAAGAAAAAATGTTAGGGTTACCTTCACAGAAGAAGATGTAACGCGATCAAAGAAGCACCGCGCGAGGAGAAGATGAAACGCGATCCCAGATGTAACGCGCGAGAATCAGAGAAGATGAGAGCAAACAGAGAAGACGACGGCGAACTGAGAACTGACGCTCTGAGAAGACGATGGCGAACTGAGAACTAGCAAACTGAGAAGACGACGACGCTCTGATGAAGGTTCACATTGTTGACGGCGCTCTGACGACGGTGCTGTGAGATCTAAAGAATGGTTGTTCAGTACCATTTTATGAATGAACATATGCTACGTGATGTTCAATATCAATTCTAGTAGACATACAATAATCGACAGATGCTTTCTAAATAATTTAGAAAAATGAGCTCTTACTGAAGTTAGAGTAGCAAACAATCTCACAAACTTTTAGTTATAGATGATGACAAATATATAATCACCATATGTATTCGTTCTAAAAATTTGATATATTCACTTCCAATTTTTGTGGTGATGGTCTAATTATAAACTTCCCATGTGAACAAGAGATACATGGGAACTTATTAGATTGAAGAATCTTTTGGTTCTTTAATTGATGACCACATGAATTTTCAATTATTTTTCGCATCATTATATACTTGAGATAATCCAACCGGTCATGCCAAACAACAAATTTATTGTGCTTTGTAAACTTCTGGTTTACAATATGTGCTTAAATTGCACTAATATAAGCGTAGTGCAAACTAGAGGAAAAACTGACAGTCTTTCCACTACATTTATTTTATCTAAAGTATGTCTCGTTATATTAAGATATTCAACATCTAATTCATTTCTTGTTTTAATATGATACCCATGTGGACGTATATCCTTAAAACTTAATAAATTTCTATGAGACATGAGAGATTATAATATGGTATCAATGTGTAAAAAATGTGTCCCTTAGGTAATTAACAATACACTAGCTCTTCCGGAGCCTTCAATTACATTTTACAGACTTCTGATTGTCGGTTGATAACAACTACACATGCTACCATATATATGACTTCTCGCCATAACCTTTTGTTTACAAAAAAAAAAGACTTGTGGCCATAACTAGATAATGTACACAATTTAATATAAAATGCACATATATAATTTTAGTTACACTCTGAAAACTTATAATGTCTTATAATTAGCATGCATTAAGAACATATGATAGATAAAAACTCATTAAATTGAAAATATTTTAGTTCTTCAAAAATATCAATATGAGATGTCATTACTACTTTAGGATAATCTTGCTAAACGTATGTCAAATAGTAAAACTATGTCGATTACTAAATTTTAGGTTTGATTTACTATATCATAATTTTGGTCGCGCTCATATTTACTTAAACAAAAATAATGTTAAACTTTGACCATTCAAACAAAATATAAAACTACTAAGTACGTTTTGTCAAAAAAAAAAACTACTAAGTACATGGATAAGAAAGATTACCATTTATACATAAAGAATTTGAGACACACAAGTTTGATAGGTATGAGCCATGTCATTTCATATGTGCCATAATATTATGGTAATATATAAAATTACAAGAAGATAGTAAAAAGTTAGGATGGAAAATAAGAATGTAACGCCCAAAGTAATCTTTGATTACTCTAAGTGATTGTTGAATTATTTGACACATGCTTGTTGTGAATTGTGGAAATAATTGGTAATTGTATGGATTATTAGGAATTTGTGGATTTATTTAATATGAGTGTTAGGGAGTTAATGTAATGCCCCAAAGTATATTTCAATTACACCAACATGATGTGGCACAAGTGGTAGATACTTGGGTCCCTTAACCATTTGGTCATGGGTTCGATCCCTGGCCGGTGCGTATGGAAAAACATTTGTTAGGAGAGGTCAACCCCTTAAATGGATCTCTGATACCTCGAAGGATTATTCTCCACGATCGCCGTGGAGGATACCTTAGTTTACCAAAAAGTATATTTTAATTACCTTGGATATTAATGCTTGATGTTTTTTTTTGACCAAGTAATGCTTGATGTTTAAGATGTAACATCCCAAAGTAATTATTTTAATTACTTTGATGTTTAAATCATTTAATTAATTGTGATTGATGATTTTGTAAATTGATGAAATTGCCATGAAATTTGGGGTGAATTATGTGTTGGTTGCTAAATATATTAATTGTTGAGATGGGGCTTAATGGTAAATGAATGATAGAGTAAGGGTACATTAGGCTTTTACCACCCTAACAACCACACAAAAATATCTCATCCACATATGATAAAAAGAAATAGATGTGAGGAAAGAGAGGAGAGAATTCGAGAGAAGAGAAAGAAAAGAAAAGAAAAAGAAGAGTGAGAAAAGAGGGTGCAAAGAAGAAGGATGAGAAGAGAAGAAGAGAGTGATATATTCATTGTGTGTTCTTCTTCTCACCTCCATTAAAATCAGTTTTCCATTTCCTTTCTATTGATACCCATATTACCATCAAAGACTCACTCCTCCTCCAATCACCATTTTCGCACCTCAAGCTCAAAAGAGGAGAATTGGAGTTTTATCTTTCATTTTCTGAACTTTGGAGTTTTGGAGGCTCAATCAAGGGTTTTGGTTGCTGTCTGGGTAGCAATTTCGAGTAAGATCGACTAGGGTTTCGGTTGGAGTTAGCTTTGGGAACCATTTTGTGGTTGTTCGTGTGTTTTGCTTTCGTTTTCATACTAACCTTCGAATTCAAGGTGAGTTACGTTCTTCGAATTAATGCTTGTGATTTCCTTAAAACTTGTGATTGGAACTGAATATGATGATTTTGTGTTTAGTTGCTAGGAATTTGGTGATAATTTGTGCAATTATGATGTTAAAACTTACTGTTTGAGGAATTCTGGACATAGGTTTGGTTTTTTTGATGCTGCGTATTTTCTGGTGATCCCAAAATTGTGTGGTTTACTTTTTTGGAAACTATAGTTATTGCTCTTTAATTTTGCACTTGTTTGGCTGAAATTTGAGTTGTGTAGCTCGAGATATAGGTGTCACAATTTAGGTAAAAATTCTGGAATAATTCTGTGTATAGGTTCAGTGTTTGGTGTAGTGTTTTCATTTGAACACATTTTAAATAATTCTTGTTCCATTGAAAACTAGATTCAATTTGCTTCGGCTTAGGATCAAGTCCAATGCCATTTGATTGAGTTTTGAGCATTTTAGAGGTGTCACAAGTTGGGGGATAGAATCTGTTCTGTTTAGGAACCAGTCAGTTTGTTTTGCTAAACTGTACTAAATGGCTCATAATTTCGAAAAGTAAAAAAAAAATTCAGAAACTAGATATTCAAAGCTTTCCAATGAGTGGTTGTTTGTTAATATCCGATATCGTTTGATATATTAAATAATTCGTCAAAGAATAGGTATGTTTGTCGAACCTTCTGCCACTTATTTTAAAAGACCTCAAATGCTATTCCTTTGAACTCCAATCATTTCCTAACTCATTTCATAACCCTTTCCAATGATTATTAAACATAGACATGTTACATTTCAAGTAGTATCGCTATGCAATATGAATTTTGTTATGTTAGGATTTAATGATGAACCGAACCATGAGGTATCGAGTGTGAATACAACCAAGTGTCAAATAAAAGACTTAAGTGTCTAAGTTAAATAAAAAATACCATGGGGATGACGATCCCAAAATCCATTGTAGCACACCTAGTGGAGGGGAGTCATGATCCCGAATTGAGTGATATGATTTCTTGGATTGTGCTAAGCCATAGAAACAAAACTCAGACAAGGAAAACACTGAGAGAGGAATTGTGAGGGGGTGCTGTAACACCTTAAATTTCACCTCACAATGATCAAAAAGGTATTAACTTAATCATAAACATCAGAGTATAACCTGCTCATAATACTGGACCAACTAAAAACTTAAGCGGATTTAAAACCACTTACATGACTTTGAGATATAATTTCTCAATTGCACTTTCAATATAATACATAACTATGGTCCAAATTACAATACACGGTTTTAATGTAATACATGACCTTGATACAATTCAAGGATTTAACTTAACCAATACATATGAAGGGAAAAGCAATATCATAATGAAAATCACCAAGTGATCTTCCCTCTAACTAAGCATCTACTGCATATGCCGCTTCACCTCAATCTGCTTTGCTTTCCCTGCACATCTGAAAACACCACAATATTATCTGTGAGATTTACAAATCTCAGTGAGTTCTTTCGCACCTCTCACATATCCTCTCTCGGTGTTTTCCTTTTTATTTTCTTATGAGTCGTTCTCGCTCATACCTGTCTTATCTGATGAACAACCTCAACTTATGAAACCATTATTGTTCATATCTGAATTAACCTCATCTTATGAACCATTATTGTTCATACTTGTCTTTTAATCTTTTCTTTGGCTTAGCACAATCCGAGATATAATGCTAGACACTCAAGAATTCCCAATAACAACGGAAACCCCAATTCGTATAGTTATACGAATAATGCTAGGGCCCTAGCTTTGGATTCATGACTCCCCTCAGCTAGGTATGCTACATGAACTCGGGATCATCATCCCCCTCAATATCTTTTATTAACCTCTTCGACTTTAAGTTCGTTTCTCGACACGGAGTCGCATTATTAACCTAAACTCGGACACTAGGTCCTTTACTCGACACGAAGTCGTAATCTTTTATCCATAACTCGAACACTAGGTTGGTTACTCGACACAATGTCGTATTCTTATCTTTAAATCGGACACGAAGTCCATTCCTTAATACTTTGTTTGTTTTCACACTCGACACAACCCTTACTCGTTTTTCATTCAAAACATTACATGACTTTACTCACTATATATGGTGAAACATAAACAATTCGATACATTATATTTCGGTTTATATTTAAACCCTAACGTAACGAAATTGTCATTGCATCGTAAAACCACTTGAAAAACAACTTATCTTTATTCAATGATCATTGGGAAGGGTTAAGAAACGAGTTGGAAGAGGTTTGGAACAAAACGGAATAGCACTGAGCGCGTTTGAAAACTTGGGGCAGAAGACTGCGCACGGGTCGTGCGCCCTTGATAGCTTGTTAAATTGTTCCGTTTTCTTGTGATTTGCTATTCCGATTGATCCCGACACTTGTTCCACTCAATTCCTAACTCATCAACAGTCAAAACAACATTGAAAACATGTCCAGTCAACAACAATCAACATCAAATCATCAATCAATCAATCAAAAACAATTTTGACATCAATTGTGATTTTAACGGTTTTCGTTCAATAACATTTTTCGAAAACATACAACAAACCGAAACAACACTTCAAACACATCCATGACTTACCAATGAATCATTGAATAAAGATAAACCTCAACTTAACGTAAGTTCATAAACTTTCGACAATCAATTCAACAAAACCTCAATTAACTCGAAGAACTCACCTCGCTTGTCGGCCGACTCGAACACATAACACGCGAGAAATCTCAACTTTGAACCTAGGCACCAACAATGACATCCTAAGGCTTCAAGTTCCTCTCACAAACCCAAACTTTATTCTTAAGCTTTGAACCTCCACTAAAAACATCATCCTCATCACTTATCATCATGAATCACTATTCATCATCTTCTAGCTCCATTTGCTCTTCTTCACATAAACCCCAATTTGCAACCTTAACCCTTGATTCCTCTAAATGCTCCAAAACTTTAGTGATTGAGCTACCCAATCAACAACATGGCTTCAATGGAGCACCAATCACCCTCCTAAGCTTCCCTTTGAAGTTGAACCATCAAAACCCTCTTTTTCCTCTTGAAAATCGAAAATTGTAGAATATGTGAGAGTGGGTTGTTGTTGATGATCTTGGTATCATATGGAAGAGGATGCGAGGAGGTGATGATTTTTGTGCAATAAAAATGAAACTAATCTCATATATTGTCTCCCCTCTCCATCTTCTTCTTCACGCCTCACTCTCTCTTTTCCTCTCCATTTTTCTTCTCTTCTTTCTTTCATTCGATTCTATCTCTTTCTTTTTCACCTTCTTTTCTTTTTCTTTCTTTTATAAAAGAAGACATTTAAGTGTGGTAGGGTAAAATACCATTTTACCCTTACCCTATCCACAATTCTAAACGAACCTCACTAAATTTCTTATTTGATTTTAGCACCCAAAAACCAACTTCTTCAATTTATAAATATACACCAACCATTCCTCAAAAAAAATATATATACACCAACCAATAATTAATTTAGTACCCAATTAATAAAATTATTAATTAAGCACCATATTAATAAATTGATTGGGTTTAACTTCAAAATAATTATCTTAATTATTTTGGGGATGTTACAGGCGCGAAAGAACTCACTGAGATTATGTAATCTCATTGTTTATTGTTGACTATTTTTCAGATTCACAGATATTGATTGAGGAATTCATGGGCCAGGCCAAGGGTTTTCAAGTTGAGGATCCCAGTTTCATGGAAGATTAGCAAGATGTTGCTAATGTCATGTAGTATTTTATAACCTTGTCTTGTAGTTGGACCATAGTCATGTTTATTTTATCAAATTTGTATCTATTAAGTACTTATTTCGGATTCGTATTTGAGAAATTTTCATCTCAAAGCTATAGTAAGTGGTCTCAATCCGCTTTAGTTTTAATTTGGTCCAAACTTATGAGCAGGTTATACTCTGATTTATTATGATTACGTTAATACTTTTAGTTCACCTAGTTGTGATCTTAAGGTGTTACATTTTTTGTATCAGAGCAGTTCGACCTTGTCGGGCTTAATGACCTTACGGTCAAAAGATTAAATAGATCGAGTCAGCTAGGGACTTCGACAATTAACTGTCAGACATTGAGCTCGGATCCACTCAATATTTCATGCAACGTACTGAGAATAATGACAATTGGTTTCCTCGGCCCCGAAGATGTACGAAACCCTAAACCCTAGGATTACCGGTCTTCTCGTTTCATCAGAGCATGCAGCGGAAGTAGTGGGCTACAGACGATGCTACGGAATGAAAGAATGGGCATCCGGGTTGGTTCGAGAAATTGTGGGCGACCGTCTAGTTTTTGGAACCAATTCGACCATTGTGTCATCGCGTAAATCGTAAAAGGTCACCTAAAGAGTTATAAGTTGTGAAAACATTCCGGTAGAAGAAGTGTTAGTGTCCTAGATTTATTTAGGACTAGTGAGCATCGTAAAACCCAGATTGTTGTCAGACCAGTCTCTCTGTTACTAAGATGATGTCTAGAAGTCAACCCCACCTTGTGGCACAAATTAACTCCAACTTATGTTCAGCCCAGTGAGATCCTTTTGGATAGTCAAGGTCCTAGAACATGTTTCCTTCCCTAAGAAACACCTTACCCAATGCTATGAAATCAAACTAGTAAACTATCATTGCGCCTGCAATTTTGACAAGTAGTACCACCCAGTGTTTATTAGACTAGTTTCCTTGTCAAAATTCTGAGTTGGGTTCCTATCCAAAGGGACTAGTATTTCATATCAATAGAAGTAACAATATCACGACTCTCCGATTGAGAGCATGTCAGTTTCTCTCTGTGAGAAATTTTCGCTAGTCTTCCAACTTGTTTTCTCCATAACTTTTGATCCGGAACTCCGATTTATGTGTTCTGGGATGCGTTGTGTAACACCCCATTTCTACCCGGTATTTTAATAAAAATTATCAGAGTTCAAAAATTGTTTTTCAACACAAGCAAAAGGGATGCTACATTTTCTTCGCACAAAACAACAACATTATAGTAACAAGCTTCTCTTAAAAATTAATACAATTACGCAACACACAGCAATGGGATGGAATCCTCAAAAATATATTATTGTTTCAGTTCACATAACGGGAATTTTCAACGTCTCGCAGCGGAATAAAAATAATATCTTATAAAACATATTACCGTCTCAATAATAACATAACAATCTCGATAAAATTATTCGACAAGACAAATAAACGAAGACAAATAAGACTAGCGCCCCATCCCCTGAGTGTTACGTATCAGAGCATATGGACCGACTCAGGAATGAGGAATAACAGCCTTCACTCATGGTTACCTGTAGTAATAACAACAAAGGGGTGAGTCTAAACCGCATAATAAGGCTTATAATAAGCAGTATGCTAGAATATAGAACTACACCCATCACAGCAACATTTTTATATTTTTAATTATATATCTATATATATGTATAGCAACTTTCATAGTATATATATATATATATATATATATATATATATATATATATATATATATATATATATATATATACGACTCTCAACAGTTTATATATTTATTTATGTATATGCACAAGCTTCAAAAATATATATATTTTCATGCACATACCAACTTCAGCAGCATATATATTTATATGTATATAAATATACATTATAATTATAACAACATACAAAAACTTATACATATATATAACAACACTCAGCAACTTGCTTATACATATACTTGTATATTATACACATACCACTTCCATAATTTATACACAGGAACATCCACAGCGTATAAACATATATATATACACACATATATATATATATATATATCAACATCCACAATATAAATATAAAACTACTCACAGTTTATATACATGTATTGTCACGCAGTCATATCACACACCAACAAAATTATTAATGATGAGCATGCATGTATGAGGTGCAGAATGCATGTGGTACCATCATCACTTCTCATTAGCCAATTGGGCACGTCGCGACCGCAGCCGAAAAATAACGTCAAGACCGCAGCCTAAAAATGCATCGTCAGGACCGCAGCCTAATGTATGCATGTGACTCCATGAACAATCAACAAGCATAATTTTTCACAACCCCAAGTCACACACATCATCATTATCAATCACAACGTCAAGACCGCAGCCTAAAATCATCACCAAAATTGTTGGTCCGTAGACCCACCGTCACTTTACCACATCATTGGCAACATACAAGTGTCCAGAAACTTTCAGCCAAATTAATCATTTTCCACCTTACAGTAACACATACAGATAGAGGACTGAACAAGCTTCGAAACGCACTTTGAAGCACTTAAAATGGACACCCGAGTCAAAAGATACGTCAAAAACAAATTAGAAACAAAACTGAGACACGTGCTGAAAATGGCTCCCAGGCGCTGGGCGCCTAGCAGGGAACAGCAGCACACAAAAACTGGCGCAGGAAAACTGGCGCAACTTAGACAGAAACCAGCAACAAGCAACACAAAAACTGGCGTAGGAGGGATCCTGGCGCCCAGACACAGAAACTGGCGCAGCAGCACAAAAACTGGCGCAGCAGGGATCCTGGCGCCCAGACACAAAAACTGGCGCAGGGAACAGGATTGGCAACACAGCGCAGGATTTGGCGCCCAGGGACAGGGCACCCACCAAAATGTCACAACCGTGCACAAAGTGCTCAGGAGTAAGGTCCAACCCACAACATATGATATACCAACAAGTTCTGGGCGCTTGGGGCGCCAGAACCAGCGACACAGGCAAGGGAACATGTGCATGGGCGCCTAGGGCGCCTTCCCAAACAGCACTGGAACAACATGGAGCCACACTGGAACAACTTAGTATAATTAGGCAAGGTATCCCACGCTAAGACAGAGGCTAAAACATCAAGGGAAACACAAATGGCTTGGCGCCTAGGCATAGGGAACCAAAAACTGCAACAGAAACACAAGGCAGGCAACATGGCTCCCAGGGGAGGGGATCCCAGTGACATTTCAGGACATACAGCCTAGCAACCAAAATTCAACCCCAAAGGCATCCAAGCAACATGACTACTCAGAAACACAACTTGCGAACGCAACACGGGCAGCCAAATTTAGGCACCCTTGGCGCCCAAGGCACAGGGAACCAGCGCCCATGGCGCCCAGGACAGAAACATTGAACGCAACAGGACAGGCACAGGCGCCCATGGCGCCCAGACAGCAGCAACAATGTGAGACAATGGCAGGAACAATAGTGCCTAAGGCGCCTAGGGTCCTTCAAACTCAATTTTCTCCAAATTTCATATGCTCAATCATCAACAACAACTTCAATCATCATCAAACATCATCAAACACGAGTTGCACCAAACATTTAGCGTGCATTACAATTCTTACACACATCTCATAATTCACACATTTTCCAACAAACACATAGAGAGCATCAATTCATCATACGTTCAATCATACATCAAAACAACAATAAAAACACAATTACCTTGATTACACCGAAGACGAAGTCCTTCCTACGGAGTCTGTAACACCCCCTTTTACTAATTATAAATAAACACGCAATTATCAGAGTCACCACGAGGGCGCTACATTTTTCACCACATAAAAACTCCAAATTGATTTAAATTAAATCCTCAAAAATATAGTTAATTAATCTCTAAGCAGCGGAATCATAAACTCATTAACATCTTCGAAAATAATTAAACATTAAACCAAATATCCAAAAATAAATAATAATAGTTCGACAACGGTGACTAAGACCCTCCCCAGTGCTACGCATCAGAGCTGACACAGACCCAACGAGAAGGAAACTACACCTAGCAATCCTCCACGAGTGCTAACGATCACCTGCAGCGTTGCCACATAAGAGCAACATTCCAAGCAGAAGGGGTGAGCTTAACAGAAATAATAAGTTAATGATAGCAGTATATAAGCAGCGGGTAAATCACGGGAACACAGAAAGTCAACACATCATAGCTATACCTTCATATCTCGTTACAAATCATTTCATAAACATACCACGTGTTGTAGCATCACAGCTACCTCGAAAATCAGTACATCATAACACCACACAAGACACAAATTCCATCAAGACGGAACACCAAAACACGTTACATACATATATATATATATATATATATATATATATATATATATATATATATATATATATATATGGACTATGCAACAATGCAACCCCTCTGGGCATATGCATGCGGTACCGATCTCGTAAAATAAGCCACGACGGGCAAGAGGCCGAAGCCTATACCACCGAAAATAATCTCAAAGAGGCCGAAGCCTATACCACCAAGAAATGCATATGACAATGCGACTCATGACTCATGCATCAATTACACGACTCAAAGTATTTAGTTACTAAATACTACACCATCACGTCTCGTTACAAATCATCTCATACAAATACCACGTGTTGTAGCATCACAGCTACCTCGTAAAACGGCAACAGACAACATAGAAACAGCAGCAATAGGTGCTAAACACGGCAACAATTATGTGCTAAAACAGCACCAACAACAGCATGAGGACAGCAGCATCATTTGCGAAAACAGCAGCAAAACAACACGTAAAACAACCTCATTTATGCGCAACAACAGCAGCAAGGACAGCAGCAAAACAACAACATTAAATAACATAAAAGCAGCACCATTTGTCCCAAAAACAACAACATATCCTAGTATAAAAACAGCACTGTTTATTTCGAAAACAGCAACACATTCTAGGGTAAAAACAGCACTATTAGTTTCAAAAACAGCAACACATTTTAGTGTAAAAACAACACTATTTATTTCAAAAATATGGCAACATGTTCTGTTATAATTAAACATTAAACCAAAACTCCAAAAATAAATAATAATAGTTCGACAACGGTGACTAAGACCCTCCCCGGTGCTACGCATCAGAGCTGACACAGACCCAACGAGAAGGAAACTACACCTAGCCATCCTCCACGAGTGCTAACGATCACCTGCAGCGTTGCCACATAAGAGCAACATTCCAAGCAGAAGGGGTGAGCTTAACAGAAATAATAAGTTAATGATAGCAGTATATAAGCAGCGGGTAAATCACGGGAACACAGAAAGTCAACACATCATAGCTATACCTTCATATCTCGTTACAAATCATTTCATAAACATACCACGTGTTGTAGCATCACAGCTACCTCGAAAATCAATACATCATAACACCACACAAGACACAAATTCCATCAGGACGGAACACCAAAACACGTTACATACATATATATATATATATATATATATATATATATATATATATATATATATATATGGACTATGCAACAATGCAACCCCTCTGGGCATATGCATGCGGTACCGATCTCGTAAAATAAGCCACGACGGGCAAGAGGCCGAAGCCTATACCACCAAAAATAATCTCAAAGAGGCCGAAGCCTATACCACCAAGAAATGCATATGACAATGCGACTCATGACTCATGCATCAATTACACGACTCAAAGTATTTAGTTACTAAATACTACACCATCATGTCTCGTTACAAATCATCGCATACAAATACCACGTGTTGTAGCATCACAGCTACCTCGTAAAACGGCAACAAACAACATAGAAACAGCAGCAATAGGTGCTAAACACGGCAACAATTATGTGCTAAAACAGCACCAACAACAGCATGAGGACAGCAGCATCATTTGCGAAAACAGCAGCGAAAACAGCAGCAAAACAACACGTAAAACAACCTCATTTATGCGCAACAACAGCAGCAAGGACAGCAGCAAAACAACAACATTAAATAACATAAAAGCAGCACCATTTGTCCCAAAAACAACAACATATCCTAGTATAAAAACAGCACTGTTTATTTCGAAAACAGCAACACATTCTAGGGTAAAAACAGCACTATTAGTTTCAAAAACAGCAACACATTTTAGTGTAAAAAGAGCACTATTTATTTCAAAAATATGGCAACATGTTCTGTTATAAAACAGCAATAAAACAACATGAAAACAGTGACATCAATTCGCGAAAACAGCAGCGAAACCGCTTAAAAACAGCAGCATTATTTGATCAAAAACAGCAGCAAAACAGCATGAAAAACAGCAGCATTATTTGATCAAAAACAGCAGCAAAACAGCATGAAAAACAGCAGCGTTATTTGATCAAAAACAGCAGCAAAACAGCATGAAAAACAGCAGCATTTTATTTGTAAAAACAGCAACAAAACAGCAGCAAAAACAGCAACAAAGGCAGCAACGTTATGCAGCAAAAACAGCGGCTTTTACAGTACAAAAACAGCACTAAAAACAGCACTAAAAATATTAAAGATGCTCAATTTCTCTTCTAATGAATTAACTATAGAATCCCTTTTACATTGTCAAAATAATTCTTAAAAGAATGTACTGAAATATTTGTTTGAATAATTAATAAATATAAAATCCATAATATAATTATAAGTATAGTCCAACACGAAATTCCTATACTCACACGCATCAAACATCGAAAATAGACACACGTACATTTCATCAAACACGTGACAAGCGTTCTAATCATTATTCATACCTTTCATCAACACTTAGGGTGCATCACGTAGTCACCAATTCCATCATACGCCAAACAACATTAAACTCAATCAATAACGCTAATAACAACAACATCAACGACGAGTAACGTCAACAATCACGCCATCATCAATTCAATTCACGGAATCCTAACTACCCATAAGCCGCTATCATAACCCATTACAAATGTCAAAACCCACCCTTACCTTGGTAACTTGGAGAAGATGAAGACCCTTTCACGAAGCACCAAGAACACACAGCAACAATGGCCCTCTCCTTCTCTCTTTCTCCACGCGATCACTCCCTCTCTCTCTTCGCGCGATCACTCTCCTCCTCTCTCCCTCTCCTTCACGCCGTGCTCTCCTTTCTTTCTGTTTCTCCGTTTCTTTCTTTTTCTTTCTAAGAGAATGGGACCTTAGCCTAATACCCTAAGTAATTTGGGCCCTAGACAATTGGGCCCTTTTTACACCCAACCAAACTACCTTCACCACCTCCAAATTTAATTACTAAACACCATCCTATTATTTTTAATATTTCTCCACCACCTAACTCCCAATAATTAATTAAATACTTAGCCAATTATTTTTGGGGCGTTACAACTCTCCCCACTTAGAATATTTTCGTCCTCGAAAATTTACGTCGAACCTACGAAAACAACACCGACTCTCCTTGTCACCTCTAACCGTCCTCTTCCATAATTTATCGTACACCTCGCAGCAGACTAACACCCTTCTTTCCTTCTCACTCCTAAATAAAGGTTCTAACTTGTAGGTTATCTAATCCTACTCGCCTACTCAAACACCATCTATCTGTATTAGGATACCATACTCTCAACGGTAATTACTATGGTTTTACTTAATTAAATTCCAACTTCCACGGGTCACTCCCCAAGCTCCAACTTTTAATCCTACTTATCTCGTGTTAGGCCGACAGCGGCCAAACTCGACACCTCCAAACTCACCGACTTACTACAACAATTACTGTGAACATGGTTGCGCCCTAACCAGTTCATACCCAAGATTACAATTAACCTACCCGACGGAGGACAACAAAATTCACAACAAGGTCTCTGTCGAAGATCGACAAGGGACATGGAGGAACACACCAGGCAACACATTACAGTCGTAACAGATAATACAGTACTTAAACGTTCGCAGCATGCGACAATAACAAAACAACAAGTAGCATCGGTATTAACAGTAGATTCTAGCGGAGTACCCTTAACGAGACACGTACCTCTAATACTACCATCATTCCTCCGTAGACTCAGCACCTGCCAAAGCAAACACCTTTCCAGTAGACCTTTCTTTCTTTGGTTTCGGACACTGAGCACTGATGTGTCCTCCCTCACCGCAGTTGAAATAGAGCGCATCCTTACGATCACAGTTAGTTGCCATATGGCCCTCTTTCCCACATTTGTAGCACCTCTTCACCTCACCCGGACAATCTGGGCGCTTATGACCAGCCTTCCCACACTTATAACATACCACACTAGCAGCAGCATCTCCCCCACTTGGCCTCTTGTCCCCCGCAGCCCTCTGATTGCCCCCACCCGTTGGAACCTCATACGGCTTCCCGCGACTCGGGAAACTCTTCTGCTTTTCTCTCATAACTCTTGAATGGGCATTACTGTCTTCTTCGAAGATTCTGCAACTGTCCTCCAACTCAGAGAACACCCGGATTTTCTGGTACCCTATCGCTTTCTTAATGTCCGCTCGCAACCCACTCTCAAACTTGATACACTTCGAGAACTCAGCACCAGCACCATCATAGTGAGGATAGAACTTTGACAGTTCGGTGAATTTTGCAGCATACTCAGTCACCGACATACCACCCTTCTTCAATTCCAAGAATTCTATCTCTTTCTTCCCGCGGACATCTTCAGGGTAATACTTCCTCAAGAAATCCCTACGGAACACAGCCCAAGTGATCCCTTCGTTCGCAGCCTCCAACCTTTGCATTTTTGCCAACCACCAGTCGTCTGCCTCACCTTTCAGCATGTGAGTACCATATCTAACTCTCTGTGCTTCAGTACAATCCATGACGCGGAAAATTCTCTCCATTTCCTTCAACCACTCCAAAGCACCATCAGGGTTATACTTGCCCTCAAAGGTAGGAGGATTCTCCCTCTGAAACGTCGCCAAACTGCGCGACCCAGCATCACCAGTACCTTGCTGATTTCCCACAACCTGGGCCATCGCTTCCAAAGCAGCAGCGAGTGCAGCATCGTTCCTCCCAGCCATTTCAACTTAACACTGCAACACCAAAATATCAATCAGAAACGAGTACCAAGACTCGAGACCCAACTAGACTCGACACTGGACAACTTGGCCGGACAGACCGAACATGCTCTGATACCACTAATGTAACAACCCCTTTTACTAATTATAAATAAACACGCAATTATCAGAGTCACCACGAGGGCGCTACATTTTTCACCACATAAAAACTCCAAATTGATTTAAATTAAATCCTCAAAAATATAGTTAATTAATCTCTAAGCAGCGGAATCATAAACTCATTAACATCTTCAAAAATAATTAAACATTAAACCAAAACTCCAAAAATAAATAATAATAGTTCGACAACGGTGACTAAGACCCTCCCCGGTGCTACGCATCAGAACTGACACAGACCCAACGAGAAGGAAACTACACCTAGCAATCCTCCACGAGTGCTAACGATCACCTGCAGCGTTGCCACATAAGAGCAACATTCCAAGCAGAAGGGGTGAGCTTAACAGAAATAATAAGTTAATGATAGCAGTATATAAGCAGCAGGTAATTCACGGGAACACAAAGTCAACACATCATAGCTATACCTTCATATCTCGTTACAAATCATTTCATAAACATACCACGTGTTGTAGCATCACAGCTACCTCGAAAATCAATACATCATAGCACCACACAAGACACAAATTCCATCAGGACGGAACACCAAAACACGTTACATACATATATATATGGACTATGCAACAATGCAACCCCTCTGGGCATATGCATGCGGTACCGATCTCGTAAAATAAGCCACAACGGGCAAGAGGCCGAAGCCTATACCACCAAAAATAATCTCAAAGAGGCCGAAGCCTATACCACCAAGAAATGCATATGACAATGCGACTCATGACTCATGCATCAATTACACGACTCAAAGTATTTAGTTACTAAATACTACACCATCACGTCTCGTTACAAATCATCTCATACAAATACCACGTGTTGTAGCATCACAGCTACCTCGTAAAACGGCAACAGACAACATAGAAACAGCAACAATAGGTGCTAAACACGGCAACAATTATGTGCTAAAACAGCACCAGCAACAGAATGAGGACAGCAGCATCATTTGCGAAAACAGCAGCGAAAACAGCAGCAAAACAACACGTAAAACAACCTCATTTATGCGCAACAACAGCAGCAAGGACAACAGCAAAACAGCAACATTAAATAACATAAAAGCAGCACCATTTGTCCCAAAAACAACAACATATCCTAGTATAAAAACAACACTGTTTATTTCGAAAACAGCAACACATTCTAGGGTAAAAACAACACTACTAGTTTCAAAAACAGCAACACATTTTAGTGTAAAAAGAGCACTATTTATTTCAAAAATATGGCAACATGTTCTGTTATAAAACAGCAATAAAACAACATGAAAACAGTGACATCAATTCGCAAAAACAGCAGCGAAACCGCTTAAAAACAGCAGCATTAATTGATCAAAAACAGCAGCAAAACAGCATGAAAAACAGCAGCATTATTTGATCAAAAATAGCAGCAAAACAGCATGAAAAACAGCAGCATTATTTGATCAAAAACAGCAGCAAAACAGCATGAAAAACAGCAGCATTTTATTTGTAAAAACAGCAACAAAACAGCAGCAAAAACAGCAACAAAGGCAGCAACGTTATGCAGCAAAAACAGCGGCTTTTACAGTACAAAAACAGCACTAAAAACAGCACTAAAAATATTAAAGATGCTCAATTTCTCTTCTAATGAATTAACTATAGAATCCCTTTTACATTGTCAAAATAATTCTTAAAAGAATGTACTGAAATATTTGTTTGAATAATTAATAAATATAAAATCCATAATATAATTATAAGTATAGTCCAACACGAAATTCCTATACTCACACGCATCAAACATCGAAAATAGACACACGTACATTTCATCAAACACGTGACAAGCGTTCTAATCATTATTCATACCTTTCATCAACACTTAGGGTGCATCACGTAGTCACCAATTCCATCATACGCCAAACAACATTAAACTCAATCAATAACGCTAATAACAACAACATCAACGACGAGTAACGTCAACAATCACGCCATCATCAATTCAATTCACGGAATCCTAACTACCCATAAGCCGCTATCATAACCCATTACAAATGTCAAAACCCACCCTTACCTTGGTAACTTGGAGAAGATGAAGACCCTTTCACGAAGCACCAAGAACACACAGCAACAATGGCCCTCTCCTTCTCTCTTTCTCCACGCGATCACTCCCTCTCTCTCTTCGCGCGATCACTCTCCTCCTCTCTCCCTCTCCTTCACGCCGTGCTCTCCTTTTCTTTCTGTTTCTCCGTTTTTTCTTTTTCTTTCTAAGAGAATGGGACCTTAGCCTAATACCCTAAGTAATTTGGGCCCTAGACAATTGGGCCCTTTTTACACCCAACCAAACTACCTTCACCACCTCCAAATTTAATTACTAAACACCATCCTATTATTTTTAATATTTCTCCACCACCTAACTCCCAATAATTAATTAAATACTTAGCCAATTATTTTTGGGGCGTTACAACTCTCCCCCACTTAGAATATTTTCGTCCTCGAAAATTTACGTCGAACCTACGAAAACAACACCGACTCTCCTTGTCACCTCTAACCGTCCTCTTCCATAATTTATCGTACACCTCGCAGCAGACTAACACCCTTCTTTCCTTCTCACTCCTAAATAAAGGTTCTAACTTGTAGGTTATCTAATCCTACTCGCCTACTCAAACACCATCTATCTGTATTAGGATACCATACTCTCAACGGTAATTACTATGGTTTTACTTAATTAAATTCCAACTTCCACGGGTCACTCCCCAAGCTCCAACTTTTAATCCTACTTATCTCGTGTTAGGCCGACAGCGGCCAAACTCGACACCTCCAAACTCACCGACTTACTACAACAATTACTGTGAACATGGTTGCGCCCTAACCAGTTCATACCCAAGATTACAATTAACCTACCCGACGGCGGACAACAAAATTCACAACAAGGTCTCTGTCGAAGATCGACAAGGGACATGGAGGAACACACCAGGCAACACATTACAGTCGTAACAGATAATACAGTACTTAAACGTTCGCAGCATGCGACAATAACAAAACAACAAGTAGCATCGGTATTAACAGTAGATTCTAGCGGAGTACCCTTAACGAGACACGTACCTCTAATACTACCATCATTCCTCCGTAGACTCAGCACCTGCCAAAGCAAACACCTTTCCAGTAGACCTTTCTTTCTTTGGTTTCGGAGACTGAGCACTGATGTGTCCTCCCTCACCGCAGTTGAAATAGAGCGCATCCTTACGATCACAGTTAGTTGCCATATGGCCCTCTTTCCCACATTTGTAGCACCTCTTCACCTCACCCGGACAATCTGGGCGCTTATGACCAGCCTTCCCACACTTATAACATACCACACTAGCAGCAGCATCTCCCCCACTTGGCCTCTTGTCCCCCGCAGCCCTCTGATTGCCCCCACCCGTTGGAACCTCATACGGCTTCCCGCGACTCGGGAAACTCTTCTGCTTTTCTCTCATAACTCTTGAATGGGCATTACTGTCTTCTTCGAAGATTCTGCAACTGTCCTCCAACTCAGAGAACACCCGGATTTTCTGGTACCCTATCGCTTTCTTGATGTCCGCTCGCAACCCACTCTCAAACTTGATACACTTCGAGAACTCAGCACCAGCACCATCATAGTGAGGATAGAACTTTGACAGTTCGGTGAATTTTGCAGCATACTCAGTCACCGACATACCACCCTTCTTCAATTCCAAGAATTCTATCTCTTTCTTCCCGCGGACATCTTCAGGGTAATACTTCCTCAAGAAATCCCTACGGAACACAGCCCAAGTGATCCCTTCGTTCGCAGCCTCCAACCTTTGCATTTTTGCCAACCACCAGTCGTCTGCCTCACCTTTCAGCATGTGAGTACCATATCTAACTCTCTGTGCTTCAGTACAATCCATGACGCGGAAAATTCTCTCCATTTCCTTCAACCACTCCAAAGCACCATCAGGGTTATACTTGCCCTCAAAGGTAGGAGGATTCTCCCTCTGAAACGTCGCCAAACTGCGCGACCCAGCATCACCAGTACCTTGCTGATTTCCCACAACCTGGGCCATCGCTTCACTACAACATTTGGACCCTACGGCAACGCCAAAAATTGCAACGTCAAAAAAACCGTTGCCTTAGCTAACAATGGCAACGGTTTTTTGAACCCGTTGCTTTCTCATTTTTTTTTAATTTTTTATACTGGCAACGGCTGAAAACCGTTCCCATAAGATCTACGGCAACGGTTTTTTGTTTAACCTTTAGGCAACGGTCAATAAACGTTGCCATAGGACAATTATTGAAAAACCAAAATACTAGGCGCTAAACAGCAGCGCCTTTTCTGTTCCCAAATAAACTCTAAACAAAAAAAAAACGCAAACATCACTCACGCAGCAAACATCACTCACGCAAACATCACTCACGCAGCAAACATCACTCACGCCACGCGAACAGAAAGCAAACACAAAACGTTTCAGGTTCCTCGGTTCTCCGCCCTCAGTTCCTCAGTTCCTCAGTTCTCCGACGTCGTCTCCCTCGTCGCAAAAACAGAAAGCAAACATCAGTCGTCCCTCAGTTCCTCAGTTCTCCGCCCTCGTCTCCTCGTCGCAGTTCTCCCTCGTCGCTCAGTTCTCCGCCCTCGTCTCCCTCAGTTCTCCGCCCTCGTCTCCCTCAGCTCTCAACCCTCGTCTCCCTCAAGCTCGTTTCTCTCTCTCTCGCAATGATTTCAGGTTCGTTTCTCACTCTCTCTTGGTTTTCCTCCCTCGGGTTCGATTTTGTTATTTAATCTTTTTTAATTTAGGGTTTTGTTTTTTTGGGTTTTGTTTACATCTATCTTCTTCTTCAATTTAGGGTTTTGTTTACATCTATCTTCTTTATCTTCGATTTAGGGTTTTGTTTTACTGTTGCAAATTTAATTTTAGTATCTGTGATTCCTAATTAACATAAATCATCGATTCCGAAATAAACCCATCACCATGTCAGTTCAATTTAGTTATTTACCTGCAGAATGGTTACATCTGTGAATTTGTTGAGTTATAAAAGTTGCTCTGTTGTGGATAGAATATTAAAGTGCATGATATTTCTATTAAGTTTCAAAATTATGAAAGTGTTAATATGAAGTTTATGATAATAATTATGGGTAGTCAACAGTTTGTGATTTTCATCACAAAAAACCAAACATTTTTCAACCATAACCAAAAAGGCTAACTCAATTTACACCAATTGCTGTCGCTCCATTTACACAAGGGAAAAAAGGAAGAAAAATTCATCAATGCCTTTGACGCTTCCTCGGCGGAATTTGAATCTTAACACTAGAAGAACTAGAATTATTAAACTGACATGAATTGTTCCATGAAGTAGAAGGATGAGCAGCAAAGTTAAGCATAGAAGCTGAACAAGTTGAGACAACATTTGGCTCAATGACACTATTGCTAGGGGTATTATTGGTATTATACTGTTTGATAGTCATAGGTGGAACTTTAAGGTTTTGTTGCAAAGGAGGAGGAGGGTTTTTCCAATTAGGAAGTGGACCTGCAAGAAGCATAGTTTGAAGTAAAGGACCAGCATCTATAACAGCTTGGTCCAAATAACCTGAATAATTCTGTTTTATTGGAGAGCCTACATTGGAGAGGCCTCTAAAAGAACATTTACTGCCCTCTCTGATGAAAAAACAATATATATTATCTAACAATCCCATTTGGTCCAAATAACCTGAATAATTCTGTTTTATTGCAATATCATTGATGGCTAATTTTGTTTGATTGCAGCTGAGGTTGTGGTAGGATAAACAACATGGCTTGGAGATCATGAATGTCTTACATGGCGTTAGAATCTGAGTTAGTTATTTTGTAGATAATTAGAGGAAGTTCAGAACTTGAAGAAGAAAAACTAGATCATTTCATTAATAAAGTAAGTTTTTAATTGTTTATGATTGTTTACATTGTAATATTTTAACTATGTTAAAATTTTTATAATTAACTATAATTAACTTCAACTGGTTTTAGAGCAATGGATTCTCCGATGGACACCATATGATTGCTCCCTAAGGTAATTAACTATAATTTACTGCATTCATTAATCTTTGCTACATTTGTATAAGTGAAGCTAACTTTATTTTTGTTCTAACAGCTACTTGATTTTAGATTCTTGAGACTACGAAGGAAACTATCTGCCTGGGCATCGGAACATAGAGTAGTAGTATGATGAGTGGGTCTACCTCTTATTGCAATCAAAAGGTAATTATAATGATTCATATTTCACACAATATTGTGATTGTTTGAAAATATTCTGATTGGGTCTGAACATAGAATATTCTGTTTGAAAATATTCTGATTGTTTGAAAGTATGATGAGTGGGTCTACCTTTAAAATATTCTGATTGTTTGAAAATATTTTCATGGTCAAATTGTTGCTTTGTATTATATAGCTTCATACAATATTCTGTTATCAAACTTTAACTAACTTCAAATGCAAATAGTTAGTCGATGTTTGCAATAAATCTGTTATGTCACATAGCTTCAATGTTTGCAATATTCTGTTTGCAATAAATCTGTTATGTCACATAGCTTCTATGTTTGCAATATTCTGTTTGCAATAAATCTGTTATGTCAAACGGGCTATTCTAAATGTAAGTTTAACAGGCTTAATAATTAGGCCGGCTAAATAATTAAGAATTACGGTATTTACAACGATGGGTTAATCCATCTATTGCTTTCAAAAACCAGACAAAGATACCTGTAGCCTTAAATATAGATAGAAATCAGAAAACCATGCTAACATACCCAACATTAAGATGCACATTTAAGGCACACTCATCTACCCCCCTTCTGCATCCCATCATCTTGTTTTTCACCTTTCCAGCCAAGCCAACAGGTTATCTGTCATAAATAGAAAATGACAAATATGTCAATAATCTAAAATCCTATGCAATCTATAATTAATTTAATGTTACCCAACAAGTAAAGATCTAAATAATTATTGGTATGTTCAATTCATATCAGTCCACAAAATTCACAAAATTTTCAATCTGGGACCCACTAATTTTCTTATTAATATCAAACTCACTCCCATAACAATACCATACTCTTCTTCTCTCTCTCTCTCTCTCTCTCTCTCTCTCTCTCTCTCTCTCCTCCTCTCTCTCTCTACATTGCATTTATACACACAATAGAATCATTCTACTTTCTGCTAACACTTTAACACTCACTTTCCTTCATGGCTTTCTTTGTATTTGCTATTTTAATCTTAATGGTCCTTTCAAGCAATGCTTACTGGCCACCTTCACCTGGCTATTATCCAAGTTCTAAATTCAGGTCTATGAGCTTTTACAGAGGATTTAGAAACCTTTGGGGGCCCAGCATCAAAGACTAGACCAAACTGCATTAACAATTTGGCTTGATAGAACTTCAGGTCTGAATCATGATCACTTAAATGCTTTCTCTTTCTGTTACATAACATTGAAATTTAATCAACTTCTACTGTTTTGTTTCTGTTAAACAGGTAGTGGCTTCAAGTCGGTTCGACCATTTCGATACGGATATTTTGGTGCTTCCATTAAGCTTCAACCTGGCTATACTGCAGGAGTTATAACAGCTTTTTATGTAAGATACTAGTTTTGAGGATTTATTAAAGAGTTATTTGGTTTAATATGTAACATTAAGTTGATTGTTTGGAAGTCAGGTTTAGATTTTGTTTAGATTTTTAATTACTAATTACTAATGATAAAATTGTTTTGGTTAATTGCAGCTTTCAAACAGTGAAGCACATCCGGTGATTGCATATGTTATGTCCAATTGTATGTGGGACTGATAAGTAAGTCTTCTGTTAGAATAGAAGATAAGGAGAAGTTAGTGTTAGTTAGAGACTTAGAAGATATAGGGATGGTTTTGGTGTTTGTTAGAAGTTGTAATCTGATCTAATCTAACTAACTTCAACTGAATTTCATTTATGTTAATTGATACACTGTCACAGTTTGTGGGGATTGATCTGTTGTTCTTTTGTTCCTACACCACTCTTCACTTGAATCCGCTCTTGTTGATGCAAAACTACTCATTGATATGAAATGAACTTGTTTTGATGATGAGAAATTGCTTGCATTGCATTGCAACTGAAAGATGTTTACTTGTTCAGGAATATTAAACTTTAATTATATTTACTATATATATTCTAGTGACATTTTTCATGACATGTTATAGTATAATTGTAAACTTCTGCTATCAAATTACAGCAAAGTAGAATATACGAAACTAGGAGTTGTATTTCTTAGGAGAAAAAAGTGGGAAACAATCCTATTAATATTTGTGTTGTGCTTCTTGGTGATTAAAAATACTCTGAGAGCAAAGACAGAGAATTGAATTGAGTTGAATTGATTAAATTCAGTTTTCTGTTTTGATTTCAGAGAGAAGAACTTTGAGAGCGAACTGCTGTGCTGATATCTCAATTCGAGTCGGAGGCGCAATCCTCCTCAAGTTTCTTCGACATCGTTTTTCTTGAACGACAACGGTAGCTTCTCTTTCTTTCTTTTATTTTCTTTCTTCTCATTCGGTGATTGTTTACTTGTTTGATTAATTCTACGAATGAAAAAAAAAATCATGTCTTGGATTTCTTGCATGCTTTGTCTTGTGATTGAAGCTTTAATATTTTGAATGATGATGATCATCATGGAACTTGAATTTTCGATGAATAAACATGTCTTTGATTTCTTGCATGCTCTGTCTTGTGATTGAACGCTTTAATATTTTGAATGATGATGATGATGATCATGGAATTGGAATTTTTGATCCGTTTGAAATTATCAAATGCCAGTTTTTTTTTTTTTTTTTAAACATGCAAATGGTGTTTTTAGATTAAAAAGAGGAACTTTATTGAGGAGCTAAGGTTTGATGAATTGGTTAAGGGGAAAAGGGGAAATGTAGGAACTTTACTGAGGAGCTAACCTTAGTATATATGTTTTTTTGTTCTGGATTATATGTATATGAGTTACCTTTGATTTCAACCAACTCCAGTCTAGCTGGTTGGGTACATTTCAGGACTGGTTGGGTACATTTCAGGGATGACTAAACTCTAAATTTGGTCCCTCAACTATTACCTTATCTCTAATTTAATCCTTAAACTATTTAAAGTGATTAAGCAGTCTCTAATGTTTCTTCCATCCATCAAATTAGTCCCTCAGTTAATGTTGGTCGGATTCATAGAGGGACTAACTTGACTACTTGACTAATCTGTATCTTGGTGAAACAAATGTAGTTAATTTATGTCATGTTAATTAAATATGAAATGAGAATGTTGCTACAAATTCTCTTCCATTTGATTTGTAGTTTCTTTAATAATTTCAATTTCACACAATGCACGTTCCCTTCTGTGATGTTCACCTGTGTTATTTTACTATATCTGTGGGACTTTCTACACTTTGTGATTTTACTATTCCCGTTCCCTTCTTCAACCTTCTCATTTGTTACTATATATTCTAGTAAACTCGATGGACAAAGAGTGGATGAAATCAGCAAGAGATAGCCCAGAGTACATTCTTGGTGTTGAGTTTTTCCTAAATTATGCATACACCATAGGAAAACCCCAAGGGAAAGAGATTCTATGCCCTTGTATTGATTGTCACAATGCTTTTTGGAAAACAAGGGCAGTTGTATTTAATCATTTGGTATATTTCGGATTTGAAAGAGGATATGATGTCTGGATTCGTCATGGTGAAAAGCGTAAAGACCCCAATCGTCTCGACGGTGGCACAAATGAAGATGATGAAGATTGATGATGTTGGTGGACTACTATATGAAAGATTCAGAGATGTCGCACAAAGAGAATGTGGAGTTAATGAAGGCCCCAGTGAAGGTGCTAAAAAGTTCTATGGTCTTTTAGAAGAAGCAAAACAAGATTTGTACCCGGGTTGCAAAAACTTCTCTAAATTATCGTTCACCATTCGACTATATTTGTTAAAGTGTCTTTATGGTTGGAGCAATGCATCATTCAATGCCCTCTTAGAGCTTTTGAGAGAAGCTATGCCTCAGTTGAACATTCCTGAAACATTCAATAAAACCAGAGGCATGATAAGGGACCTAGGTCTTGATTATAAAAAGATCGATGCTTGTCCTAAAGATTGCATGTTATATTGGAAAGATCATGAGAACACACTTCTTGCTCTGTTTGCGGTTTTCCACGGTGGGTTGTTAATGCCGAAGGAGATTATCAAGTTGAGGAAAACAATAAAGCTCATAAAGTTCCTAATAAAGTTTTGAGACACTTTCCCTTGATTCCTCGACTTCAAAGGTTATTCATGTGCTCAAAGACAGCTGACTCATTAAGGTGGCATGAAGAAGAGCGTTCTAAAGATGGGAAGTTGAGGCATCCAGCTGATGGAGAGGCATGGAAAGACTTTGATAAGCGTCATCCTGACTTTGCTGCTGATTCACGCAACATAAGACTTGGGCTAGCTAGTGATGGATTTAATCCTTTTAAATCCATGAATCTGTCTCATAGTACTTGGCCTGTCGTATTGATACCATATAATTTCCCACCTTGGTGGTGCATGAAGGCTGAGTATTCTATGTTGTCTTTACTAATTCCTGGACCATTTTCACCAGGGAATAACATTGATGTGTACCTCCAACCACTGATTGAAGAGTTGAAGGTGTTGTGGGAGGTAGGAGTAGAAACATATGATGCCTCACTAAATCAATCTTTTCAAATGAGAGCAGCATTGTTGTGGACTATTAGCGACTTTCCTGGGCTCGCTATGTTGAGTGGGTGGAGTACTAAAGGGAAATTAGCATGTCCATGTTGTAATTATAATACTAACTCGACGTATTTGAAGCATAGTCGAAAGGTGTGTTACATGGGTCACCGTGTATTTTTACCTATGGATCATAAATATAGATCGAATACAAGGAATTTTGGAGCCTTGATGGAATATTTGGAGCCTTTACCTGGGCTCGCTATGTTGCGCGAGCGGTTGAAGAATCGTCCCGATGACATACCAGAGGAACACTTTAAAGCATTGATGGAATATTGGAGCCTTAAGCCCGTTCAAGTAAGAAATAGTGATATTTGTGTTTTGTCTTACATTCATTTCTCAAATTTAATAAATTGCAATTTCCATTAATCAACTCAGGAAACCAGTCAGCAAAATGCTCAAAATATAGCTCAACAAAAATGCAGACATCGAGCTGGTCCTGTAAGCTTTGCTCGCATAAGGGAGACAATGGTAAATTAGCTTATTTCATGTTTCCTCCTAGTAAATCAATAATTCAGATTTTGCTATTGTGTTAATGAGCTTATTATCTTGGTAGTGTGCAAGTAGTGAAGATGGAGAGCCTCCTTCTCAACTTGAGTTGTTCATCGAAACACGCCAAAGTAAGAAAGGAAAGCAATTGAACGAAGAAACAAATGATACAATTGTAAGTTTTATCAAATGAATTTATCATTTGATTCATTTCAAATATAATAATGTATATCTTTAATTAAGTGTGATTGTTTTTTAAATATGGTAGATAAAACTTCAAGACTTCGTGAGTTCTGGTCATTCTCCTTCGGAAGCTTTTCAAAAGGTGGTTGGTAAAGAAAAACATGGGAGAGTACGTACCCATGGAAGAGCGGTAACACCTACTATGTTGAAGAGAAATGAAGAAGTTTTAGAAATGAAGAGAGCACATGCAAATGAGATGGAAAAACTAAGAAAAGAAAATGCCGATAAGATGAATGAACTTGAAGAGAAACTACAAGAGAAACTACAAGAGAATCAGAAGGGCATGGAGAAAAAGTTTCAGCTTCTAGTAAAGACCGTATTAGATCAAAATAACTCAGGGTTGAATGTGGAGGCTTTGGCAGCTATGTTTTCAACTCCGCCGGATGCTACTAGTGCTCCACGTTCTTCGACATCAACACATGCCCCGGAAGCTCATAGAGTAAGTATCTAACACCAGCTGTTTGAGTTATACTTTGAAAGTTATACTTTGAAAAGAAAACTGAATATGTTAGAATATGTGAGAAAACTGAATACTGTGAGAAAACTGAATACTGAATACTGTCTTGCAATACTGTGAGAAAACTGAATACTGAATACTGTGAGAAAACTGAAAACTGAATACTGTCAAGACTTCGTGGGATTGTTTTTTAAGTGTGATTGTTTCTTCTAAGGCATGATGTCTCTCCTGGTTCTAATCTTGTAATATTATAATTTTGATCAATATAAACTGATTAAACAATTTATTGAAGTCAGAATATGTTATGTCCAATTGTATGTGGGATTGGTAAACTATTCTGCTTGCTGGTAAACTTCTCTTGGTGATTGCATATGTGGATTGATAAGTAAGTCTTCTGTTAGAATAGAAGATAAGGAGAAGTTAGTGTTAGTTAGAGACTTAGTGAATACTGTGAGAAAACTGAAAACTGAATACTGTTACGAAGCCATTGCAAAAAGATTGCCTGAAAACTGAAAACTGAAAACTGAAACTGAAAACTGAAAACTGAAACTGAAAACTGAAAACTGAAACTGAAAACTGTTAAACTTCTTGTTTGTTTTTTTGCCATGTGCATACTGTTACGAAGCCATTGCAAAAAGATTGCCTGAATGATAGTTGTCCTATTTACTGACTTGGCAAAAAAAAAACAGAAGCTGGATAGTTGTCCTGTTACGAAGCTGGATAGTTGTCCTGTTACGAAGCCGTTGCATACTGTTACGAAGCTGGATAGTTGTCCTGTTACGAATCCATTTCTTGTTTGTTTTTTTGCCATGTGCCTGAATGAATTTTTTACTCAAGTTTTTCATCCATTTCTTGTTTGTTTTTTTACTCAACATAATTAAGAGAGAAACAAACAGATTGCCTGAATACTAAGTCTTTAAGTATTCCAAAGCTGTCCCTATATCTCAATACTAAGTCTTTAAGTATAAAGATTGCCTGAATTCTAAGTTAATCCCATTGTTTTTACATGTTTAAAAAAACAGAAGGATAAATTCTATTCTGTAACTGAAAACTGAAAATATTGCAAAAAGATTGCCTGAAAACTATAAAGATTGCAAAAAGATTGCCTGAAAACTGAAAACTGAAACTGAAAACTGAAAACTATAAAGATTGCAATTGATGATCCATATTCTTTTCCTTCAACACTTGTTTTGGTGATTTTATGGCATTAATCGAATTTTGTTACTTTTGTAGGAAAATAATGAAGGTATAAATCTTGGTCTTGATGGCTTGGACTTGGATGATGAAGAGTTTGAAGACATGTGTTGAAGACATGTGTTGAAGACTTGAATGGCTTTATTTTGGAAATGGAACATGTTTTTTGTACTATAACTTTTCAACACATTAATTATGTTGAAGACTTGTAAGATATTAATCTTTGTCTGTTAAATTATTACATGTTTGATATGTGATTGATAGCAATATTGTTGGCAACATTGAAGTAGCAATATAATGTTGTTCAACATACATTAATTATATGTTTGAAGTAGCAATATATATAGTAGAGCATTTCTCTTCAAGTCTTAATTATGTGATTGATAGCATTTTTGTATGTTAAATTGTTACACGTTTGATATGTGATTGATAGCAATGGATGTGATTGAATTAGCAATATAATTATGTGGTTGAAGTAGCAAAATAAACAGGGAATGGTCAATGTTTGATGTGATTGCATTATTTGGATTTATGGCAACGGTTTGTACGTGTTGCCATAGATGGCAACGGTTCTAAAGTGTTGCCATACAACGGTTTTGGTTTCCACTTTATGGCAACGGTTTTTATGTGTTGCCATAGCATGGCAACGGTTCTAAAGTGTTGCCATATCATGGCAACGGTTTTGATTTCTGGCAACGGTTTTTATGTGTTGCCATAGCATGGCAACGGTTCTAAAGTGTTGCCATATCATGGCAACGGTTTTGATTTCTACATGTTGCCATACATGGCAACGGTTTTGGTTTCCACTTTATGGCAACGGTTTCCACGTGTTGCCATACCTGGCAACGGTTTCAAAGTGTTGCCGTATCTGACAACGGTTTTCAACCGTTGCCATAGAGTGTAAACTAAAACCGTTGCGTTCCATCTATCATTGGCAACGGTTTTCAGCTTCCGTTGCCTTTGGGGACAAATAACCGTTGCCTAAAGCTAAGACAATGCCCGAAGGTACAACGGTTTGATAACCGTTGCCGTAGCTTTTGGCAACGGTTTTATGGCTTTATGCAACGTTTTTCGACCGTTGCCGTAGGGTCAAACACGTGACAAGCGTTCTAATCATTATTCATACCTTTCATCAACACTTAGGGTGCATCACGTAGTCACCAATTCCATCATACGCCAAACAACATTAAACTCAATCAATAACGCTAATAACAACAACATCAACGACGAGTAACGTCAACAATCACGCCATCATCAATTCAATTCACGGAATCCTAACTACCCATAAGCCGCTATCATAACCCATTACAAATGTCAAAACCCACCCTTACCTTGGTAACTTGGAGAAGATGAAGACCCTTTCACGAAGCACCAAGAACACACAGCAACAATGGCCCTCTCCTTCTCTCTTTCTCCACGCGATCACTCCCTCTCTCTCTTCGCGCGATCACTCTCCTCCTCTCTCCCTCTCCTTCACGCCGTGCTCTCCTTTTCTTTCTGTTTCTCCGTTTCTTTCTTTTTCTTTCTAAGAGAATGGGACCTTAGCCTAATACCCTAAGTAATTTGGGCCCTAGACAATTGGGCCCTTTTTACACCCAACCAAACTACCTTCACCACCTCCAAATTTAATTACTAAACACCATCCTATTATTTTTAATATTTCTCCACCACCTAACTCCCAATAATTAATTAAATACTTAGCCAATTATTTTTGGGGCGTTACAACTCTCCCCCACTTAGAATATTTTCGTCCTCGAAAATTTACGTCGAACCTACGAAAACAACACCGACTCTCCTTGTCACCTCTAACCGTCCTCTTCCATAATTTATCGTACACCTCGCAGCAGACTAACACCCTTCTTTCCTTCTCACTCCTAAATAAAGGTTCTAACTTGTAGGTTATCTAATCCTACTCGCCTACTCAAACACCATCTATCTGTATTAGGATACCATACTCTCAACGGTAATTACTATGGTTTTACTTAATTAAATTCCAACTTCCACGGGTCACTCCCCAAGCTCCAACTTGTAATCCTACTTATCTCGTGTTAGGCCGACAGCGGCCAAACTCGACACCTCCAAACTCACCGACTTACTACAACAATTACTGTGAACATGGTTGCGCCCTAACCAGTTCATACCCAAGATTACAATTAACCTACCCGACGGCGGACAACAAAATTCACAACAAGGTCTCTGTCGAAGATCGACAAGGGACATGGAGGAACACACCAGGCAACACATTACATTCGTAACAGATAATACAGTACTTAAACGTTCGCAGCATGCGACAATAACAAAACAACAAGTAGCATCGGTATTAACAGTAGATTCTAGCGGAGTACCCTTAACGAGACACGTACCTCTAATACTACCATCATTCCTCCGTAGACTCAGCACCTGCCAAAGCAAACACCTTTCCAGTAGACCTTTCTTTCTTTGGTTTCGGAGACTGAGCACTGATGTGTCCTCCCTCACCGCAGTTGAAATAGAGCGCATCCTTACGATCACAGTTAGTTGCCATATGGCCCTCTTTCCCACATTTGTAGCACCTCTTCACCTCACCCGGACAATCTGGGCGCTTATGACCAGCCTTCCCACACTTATAACATACCACACTAGCAGCAGCATCTCCCCCACTTGGCCTCTTGTCCCCGCAGCCCTCTGATTGCCCCCACCCGTTGGAACCTCATACGGCTTCCCGCGACTCGGGAAACTCTTCTGCTTTTCTCTCATAACTCTTGAATGGGCATTACTGTCTTCTTCGAAGATTCTGCAACTGTCCTCCAACTCAGAGAACACCCGGATTTTCTGGTACCCTATCGCTTTCTTGATGTCCGCTCGCAACCCACTCTCAAACTTGATACACTTCGAGAACTCAGCACCAGCACCATCATAGTGAGGATAGAACTTTGACAGTTCGGTGAATTTTGCAGCATACTCAGTCACCGACATACCACCCTTCTTCAATTCCAAGAATTCTATCTCTTTCTTCCCGCGGACATCTTCAGGGTAATACTTCCTCAAGAAATCCCTACGGAACACAGCCCAAGTGATCCCTTCGTTCGCAGCCTCCAACCTTTGCATTTTTGCCAACCACCAGTCGTCTGCCTCACCTTTCAGCATGTGAGTACCATATCTAACTCTCTGTGCTTCAGTACAATCCATGACGCGGAAAATTCTCTCCATTTCCTTCAACCACTCCAAAGCACCATCAGGGTTATACTTGCCCTCAAAGGTAGGAGGATTCTCCCTCTGAAACGTCGCCAAACTGCGCGACCCAGCATCACCAGTACCTTGCTGATTTCCCACAACCTGGGCCATCGCTTCCAAAGCAGCAGCGAGTGCAGCATCGTTCCTCCCAGCCATTTCAACTTAACACTGCAACACCAAAATATCAATCAGAAACGAGTACCAAGACTCGAGACCCAACTAGACTCGACACTGGACAACTTGGCCGGACAGACCGAACATGCTCTGATACCACTAATGTAACAACCCCTTTTACTAATTATAAATAAACACGCAATTATCAGAGTCACCACGAGGGCGCTACATTTTTCACCACATAAAAACTCCAAATTGATTTAAATTAAATCCTCAAAAATATAGTTAATTAATCTCTAAGCAGCGGAATCATAAACTCATTAACATCTTCAAAAATAATTAAACATTAAACCAAAACTCCAAAAATAAATAATAATAGTTCGACAACGGTGACTAAGACCCTCCCCGGTGCTACGCATCAGAACTGACACAGACCCAACGAGAAGGAAACTACACCTAGCAATCCTCCACGAGTGCTAACGATCACCTGCAGCGTTGCCACATAAGAGCAACATTCCAAGCAGAAGGGGTGAGCTTAACAGAAATAATAAGTTAATGATAGCAGTATATAAGCAGCGGGTAATTCACGGGAACACAAAGTCAACACATCATAGCTATACCTTCATATCTCGTTACAAATCATTTCATAAACATACCACGTGTTGTAGCATCACAGCTACCTCGAAAATCAATACATCATAGCACCACACAAGACACAAATTCCATCAGGACGGAACACCAAAACACGTTACATACATATATATATGGACTATGCAACAATGCAACCCCTCTGGGCATATGCATGCGGTACCGATCTCGTAAAATAAGCCACAACGGGCAAGAGGCCGAAGCCTATACCACCAAAAATAATCTCAAAGAGGCCGAAGCCTATACCACCAAGAAATGCATATGACAATGCGACTCATGACTCATGCATCAATTACACGACTCAAAGTATTTAGTTACTAAATACTACACCATCACGTCTCGTTACAAATCATCTCATACAAATACCACGTGTTGTAGCATCACAGCTACCTCGTAAAACGGCAACAGACAACATAGAAACAGCAACAATAGGTGCTAAACACGGCAACAATTATGTGCTAAAACAGCACCAACAACAGCATGAGGACAGCAGCATCATTTGCGAAAACAGCAGCGAAAACAGCAGCAAAACAACACGTAAAACAACCTCATTTATGCGCAACAACAGCAGCAAGGACAACAGCAAAACAGCAACATTAAATAACATAAAAGCAGCACCATTTGTCCCAAAAACAACAACATATCCTAGTATAAAAACAACACTGTTTATTTCGAAAACAGCAACACATTCTAGGGTAAAAACAACACTATTAGTTTCAAAAACAGCAACACATTTTAGTGTAAAAAGAGCACTATTTATTTCAAAAATATGGCAACATGTTCTGTTATAAAACAGCAATAAAACAACATGAAAACAGTGACATCAATTCGCAAAAACAGCAGCGAAACCGCTTAAAAACAGCAGCATTAATTGATCAAAAACAGCAGCAAAACAGCATGAAAAACAGCAGCATTATTTGATCAAAAATAGCAGCAAAACAGCATGAAAAACAGCAGCATTATTTGATCAAAAACAGCAGCAAAACAGCATGAAAAACAGCAGCATTTTATTTGTAAAAACAGCAACAAAACAGCAGCAAAAACAGCAACAAAGGCAGCAACGTTATGCAGCAAAAACAGCGGCTTTTACAGTACAAAAACAGCACTAAAAACAGCACTAAAAATATTAAAGATGCTCAATTTCTCTTCTAATGAATTAACTATAGAATCCCTTTTACATTGTCAAAATAATTCTTAAAAGAATGTACTGAAATATTTGTTTGAATAATTAATAAATATAAAATCCATAATATAATTATAAGTATAGTCCAACACGAAATTCCTATACTCACACGCATCAAACATCGAAAATAGACACACGTACATTTCATCAAACACGTGACAAGCGTTCTAATCATTATTCATACCTTTCATCAACACTTAGGGTGCATCACGTAGTCACCAATTCCATCATACGCCAAACAACATTAAACTCAATCAATAACGCTAATAACAACAACATCAACGACGAGTAACGTCAACAATCACGCCACTCATCATCAATTCAATTCACGGAATCCTAACTACCCATAAGCCGCTATCATAACCCATTACAAATGTCAAAACCCACCCTTACCTTGGTAACTTGGAGAAGATGAAGACCCTTTCACGAAGCACCAAGAACACACAGCAACAATGGCCCTCTCCTTCTCTCTTTCTCCACGCGATCACTCCCTCTCTCTCTTCGCGCGATCACTCTCCTCCTCACTCCCAATAATTAATTAAATACTTAGCCAATTATTTTTGGGGCGTTACAGAGTCACCAACAAAACCACAGCAACACGAAGTTCTCCTTCTCCCTTTCTCCCTAGCGATCGCGCCCTTCTTTCTCTTCTCACTCTCTCGCGATCTCTCTTCTCCTTTCTTTTTTTTTTTACGTTTTCTTTCTTTTTCCTTTCTTGCACAAATGATGCGAATAGCATCATACCCCAAGCGCCTTGGAGCCTTAGCTAACGGGCTTGGGCTTCTTGGGCCAATCATCTCGTCCCGGAATTACCAACACCACTCCCTTAAATTTAAAATAAAATATTAATAATCTTAATATATTAATAAATATGCAACACTTAAATAATTTAATCAAATAATTAATTAAATTATTCTGGGTGTTACAACTCTCCCCCACTTAGGAAATTTCGTCCTCGAAATTCTTACCTGATTCAAACAACTCTGGATAAGACTCCCACATCTTACTCTCCAGCTCCCAAGTCATACTTTCACCAGCAGCTCCTAACCAAACCACTTTCACCAAAGAAATCTCCTTCCCTCTCAGAACCTTCACTTCTCTATCTTCAATCCGCACAGGCATAGTCTCCACAGTGAGATTATCCCGTGCCTCCACTTCATCCATCTGAATCACATGAGACGGATCTGGAACATACTTTCGAAGTTGTGACACGTGAAACACGTCATGCAAGTTTGAAAGATTAGGCGGCAAAGCCACCCTATAGGCAACACTTTCAACCCTCTCCGTAATCTGATACGGACCAATGAAACGAGGAGTTAACTTCTTTGATTTCAAGGCACGCCCAACACCAGTCACCGGAGTGACTCTCAGAAACACATGATCGCCGGCCTGAAACTCCAAATCCTTCCTTCTCTTATCATGATAGCTCTTTTGTCGGCTCTGCGACGCTTTCATCTTCTCACGAATTAATTTCACCTTCTCAGTGGTTTCTCGCACAATCTCAGGCCCTAGCACCGCACTCTCTCCAGATTCATACCAGCATAACGGAGTCCTACATCTCCGACCATACAGTGCCTCAAACGGTGCCATCCCAATACTAGAATGATGACTATTATTATAGGTAAACTCAATCAATGGAAGATGAGAATCCCACGAACCTCCTTGCTCAAGAACACATGCTCTCAACAAATCTTCTAACGACTGAATAGTCCTCTCCGTCTGACAATCTGTCTGCGGATGATACGCGGAGCTCAACCTCAATTTAGAACCCAAAGCTTCTTGCAAACCTTTCCAAAATTCAGAAGTGAATCTTGGATCTCTATCAGATACAATACTAAGCGGAACGCCATGCAACTTCACAATTGTCTTGATATAAATCTCTGCCAACTTTGGAACTGGATAAGTGATACTAATTGGCAAGAAGTGAGCAGACTTCGTCAACCTATCCACAATCACCCATATAGCATCAAACCCCCTTACGGTATTTGGCAAACCAGTCACAAAATCCATGGAAATGCTATCCCATTTCCATTCCGGAACTTCTAATGGTTGCATCAACCCCGCAGGCTTCTGATGCTCAACCTTTGACTTCTGACAAGTCAAACAGGCATACACAAACTGTAACACCCCCCTTTTATAAATATAAATAAACGCACAGTTATCAGAGTATCACGAGGGCGTCACATTTTTTTTTCAACACATAAAAATTCCAAAGTTATTTTAAAATAAATCCTCAAAACAAATACAAGTAATCTCCAAGCAGCGGAATCACAAAATTATTTAACATCTCCAGAATAAATAAGACACCAAGTCGAACTCCAAAATAAATAGGCATTAAGCCAAAACTCTCAAAACAACCGAAACAGTTTGCAAAACGAAAAACTAAATCCCGCCCCGGTGTTACACATCAGAGCTGACACGGACTCAACGAGAAGGAAAGTACACCTAATAGATCCTCCACGAGCGCTAATGAGTGCATGATAGCAATATATAGGCAGCAGGTAAATCACCGTAACACAGAAGGTCAATACATCATAACACCACGCAAACTCAAACTATTTAATTAATGGATATTACATCATCACGTCTCGTTATAACTCACCTCATAAGATACCACGTATTGTAGCATCACAGCTACCTCGTAACGAAAACATCACACCAGACACCGACTCGTAACACAGAAAGTCAACAACCAAGACACGTTACATATTTATGTATGGACTATGCAACAATGCAACCCCTCTGGGCATATGCATGCGGTACCGATCTCGTAAAATAAGCCACGACGGGCAAGAGGCCGAAGCCTATACCACCAAAAATAATCTCAAAGAGGCCGAAGCCTATACCACCAAGAAATGCATATGACAATGCGACTCATGACTCATGCACCAATTACACCAACTCAAAATATTTAATTCACAAATACCATCATATCTCTTTTTGAAGCATTTATAACAATATCACGTGTTGTAGCATCACAGCTACCTCGAAATTCTCACCCGTTCACAGCATCATTACAATAGGGAAACAACACCCGCATTTACTTAAAATAACTTTCACATAACCATGACTCGAAAGGTAGAAGAAAGCAGTGCCTTTAAATTCGAGGCAACAGCACACTTAGATTTAAGGAAAACAGCACATTAAATTTAAGCAAAACAGCACGTTTAATTTAAGGAAGACGGCACATTAAATTATAAAGAAAACAGCAGCATTAGCACTTTTAAAACAGCAACAGTAATATTTATTTTACAGTGACAGCAGTGTTTATTTTACAGTAACAACAACTCGTAAATATAGAAACGGCACTTTTTAAGTGTAAGGAAACAGCACTTTAAATTGGAGTAGACAGCACATTTAAATTTGAGTAAACGGCACATTTACATTGAAGGAAACAGCACTTTAATTTTTAAGTGGACAACACCTTTAAATTGAGAAAAACAGCACATATTTGATCAAAAACAGCAAGAAAAATAGTGAGAAAAACAGCAACATAATTGCTCCAAAAACAGCAGCAAAACAGTGAGAAAAACAGCAACATATAACCATATTTTTAAAAACAGCAACAGCACCTCATTTTCTAAAAAAAAACGGCAACATACAACCATATTTTTAAAAACAGCAAGACAGCAACATTTATTTTTATACAAAACAGCAGCAGCAACATTTGGAAAACAGCGACTTAGACGGAATTCCTTACGCAACTTGCGACCAATTTTTCTTTCTCATTTCTTAATGAAATTCGGTGGAACCGGTGCCTACTTTGTAGAGAATTCAGTCTATTTTCTAACTAAACGAGAATCATTCAAAACGGAATTCAATTGAGAACACAAAACTTGCAAAAACCGAACCTGTTCACAGATTACTCCAGAATTTGACCTAACTTTGGAGACTCGTAACTTAAGCTACACAAATCCAAATTTGACCAAACCAGCGCCAAAATGACCAGAATTAAGTCTACTTCCTAACAAAATATGTTCCATAATTTTTGGACAAATGAAAGGTTTCCAGTTTTAAAAATACAGAACCTATGTCCAGAATGCTCCCAGATTATTAACCTAACTTGTAGAGCCTATAACTAGAGCTACACAAATCCAAATCGAAGAAACCGGCACCAAAACGACCGGCGTGAAATCTATTTTCACAAACAATTAAACACGAAATTTTTGGACTGGCCGAACAGTCCCAGTTTCACACGAAAACCGAAACAGTGTTACGCACTACATCTCAACATTTTACAAACACAACATTACACACCAAATCAATCAATTAGACATCCTCATTTCAATCTCAATCACTCCATCACATATCCTCATCATCACAAAACATGAAAATCGACCCTAAAGCTCATCAAATCACCCAACTCAATATTCAATTTTCTTATCTCATGTAACAACCACAACACTAATTGATTTTACAAGCCCTAACTACCCATGCACCCATCATAAACCCATTATCAAAGTTAAACCCACCCTTACCTTAGCCCTTAGGAGATGAAACGAGTGAAACCTTAGCCTTTCCTTGCTCCTCCTAGGTTGCGCCTCCCTCTTCTCCTTCTTCTCCTATGGTCGCGCTTCCTCTCTCTCACTCTCCTCTCTAATTCGCGTTTTCTTTCTTCTTGGCACACCATGAGCTAAACCTAAATTTTCTAGCTTAAGTATGCTTGGATCACGGGCTTCTATTAATTGGGCTAATTCGAATTAATCAAGGGCTTAACACTAACACCTCTAATTTTATTATTTTTAACCCACACAAGGCCCTCTCCTCTAATCCTCTTATTTGTATTCGTTCCAATTACTAATAAAGCTCACATACACAAGCATACATATATTTTATTATTTCACTTATTTTTCTCAAAACACAAATCCTAATATTTAACTACATAAATTAATTACTGACACAATTAAATCAATTAAATAATTAAATCACTTAACAAAATAATTAACTCAATTAATTGGGCTGTTACACAAACTGTGCCACATCCTTCTTCATACCAGGCCACCAGAACAACTTCTTCAAATCTTGGTACATTTTTGTAGCCCCTGGATGAATACTCAACTTGCTCTATGGCTCTCCTCAAGAATCATTCTCTTCATCTCAGCATCATCAGGAATACAGATTCTATCCCTGAATCTCAACACACCTTGGGAATCTAACTTGAAATCCCCATTCACAGCTTGATCATTCGCAACTAACAAGTCCACCAACTTTACATCTGACTTTTGGGCTTCTCGAATACTAACCAAAAATTCATTGCCAATCTTCAACATTCCCAATCTGACACTCTGCGGTGTCACTTCACAAACTAGACTCATATCCCGGAACTGCTCAATCAACTCTAACTCTTTAACCATCATAGCCGACATATGTAGGGTCTTCCGACTTAAAGCATCAGCCACGACATTAGCCTTGCCTGGATGATAGTTCAAGCCGAAATCATAGTCCTTCAGCAATTCTAACCAACGTCTCTGTCTCATATTTAGCTCCTTCAGATCAAACAAGTATTTCAAACTCTTATGGTCACTTAACACTTCAAATCTAGTACCATACAAATAGTGCCTCCAAATCTTAAGCACAAACACAATCGCAGCTAGCTCCAAATCATGAGTAGGGTAGTTTTTCTCATGGGTCCTCAACTGTCTAGACGCATAAGCTACTACCTTACTTTCTTGCATAAGTACACCTCCCAAACCCATCTTGGAAGCATCACAATACACCACAAATGGTTGATCCGGAACAGGCAAAGTCAAAACGGGCGATGTTGTCAACCTCTTCTTCAACTCATTGAAGCTCTCCTCACATCGAGCGTCCCACACAAAAGCTTTTCCCTTACACGTCAATTGAGTCAACGGAAGGGCTAACTTAGAGAATCCTTCAATAAACCTCCTATAATAGCCAGCTAACCCCAAGAAGCTTCTAATCTTAGTAACTGACTTCGGGCTCTCCCATTGCAACACAGCATCTACCTTGGATGGATCCACAGCAATACCATTACCAGAGATAATATGACCAAGGAAACTTACTTCATTCAGCCAGAACTCACACTTGGACAACTTCGCATACAATTTCTTTTCTTTCAACACTTCTAGCACTAGCCTCAAATGTTCTGCGTGCTCCTCTTCCGTCTTAGAATACACCAGAATGTCGTCAATAAACATCACCACAAACCGATCCAAGTAACTATGGAAGGTACGGTTCATGTACTCCATAAATACTCCCGGCGCGTTGGTAACACCAAACGGCATCACAGAATACTCATAGTGCCCATATCTAGTTCTGAAAGCTGTCTTCTGAATGTCTTCATCCTTTACCTTGATCTGGTGATAACCCGACCTCAAATCAATCTTGCTAAACACTTTAGCACCCACTAATTGGTCCATCAAATCATCAATCCTCGGGAGCGGATACTTGTTCTTTATTGTCACTTTGTTCAATTGCCTATAGTCAACACAAAGTCTCATACTCCCATCCTTCTTCTTCACCAACAACACCGGAGCTCCCCATGGCGACACACTTGGCCTTACAAATTTCTTCTCAAGTAGATCTTCTAGTTGCTTCTTCAATTCCGACAACTCTGAGGCTGACATCCGGTACGGTGCCATAGACACAGGCCTAGTACCAGGTACAAGATCAATAGCAAACTCAACCTCCCTCTCTGGCGGAACACTCGGAATCTCATCAGGGAACACTTCAGGAAACTCACACACTACCTGCAACCCTTCAATGATAGCCTGATTCTCAGCAGACAATGACCCCATCAAGGCAAACAGATGAACTCCCTCCTTCATTACCTTATGCAACTGACCAGCAGGCAACAAAACGGATTCTTCCCCTTCGGGAGGAAGGAAACTCACAGATTTACGAAAACAATTAATATGCACATGGTTATCTACTAACCAGTCCATACCAAGGATGACATCCAATCCTCCCAACGGCAAACAAATAAGGTCAACAACGAAATCTCTACCGAAGACCGACAGAGGGCACTTAGCACACACGAGAGAGGTAGTTACCGAACCCTTAGTTGGAGTATCAATAACCATCTCCCTCATCAAAGAAGACAATGCAAGACTCAACTTCTTAACACATAAGGCAACAATAAATGAATGCGTAGCACCGGTATCAACAATAGCAATCAAAGGGGTACCATTAATAAAACATGTACCTCTAATCTCATTAGCATCCTCTGATCCCGCGAGAGCAAACACCTTTCCACTGAACCTCTCTTTCTTCGGCTTAGAACACTTGGTGCTAATACGACCCACCTCACCACAGTTGAAACAAGTCACGTCCTTGCGCTCACAGTCAGACGCCAAATGACCCTCTTTGCCACAACGGAAACACACTCTCGCCCCCATCTTGCAATCGAAGCTCTTATGACCAGGCTTTCCACACTTAAAACACACAATATTAGCGGGAGCATCTCCCCCACTTGGTTTCTTTCCCTCAGCAGACTTCCTACTATCAGCATACCTTTGCTTACTCCTACCAGCAGGAACCTCATATGGCTTACCACGGTTCTGAAACTTACCCCTCTGATCCCTCATAACCTTGGAGTGAGCACTACTGTCTTCTTCAAAAATCCTACAACTGTCAATTAAATCAGCGAATACACGAATCTTCTGGTACCCAATAGCTTTCTTAATGTCAGCCCTTAACCCATTTTCAAATTTGATACATTTGGAGAACTCAGAGCCAGCATCAGTGTAGTGAGGATAAAATTTGGCCAATTCAGTGAACTTGGCAGCATATTCTGTTACAGACATGTTTCCTTGCTTCAGCTCAAGGAACTCAATCTCCTTCTTGCCCCTGACATCTTCTGGAAAGTATTTTCTCAAAAATTCCCTACGGAATACAGCCCAAGTGATTTCTTCATTAGCAGTCTCCAACCTCTGCCTAACCTCCAACCACCAATCATCAGCTTCTTCTGCTAGCATATGAGTACCATATCTGACCTTCTGAGCTTCAGTACAATCCATGACACGGAAAATCCTTTCCACTTCCTTCAACCACTCTAGAGCACCATCAGGGTTATACTTGCCCTTAAAAGTGGGCGGCTTCTCCCTCTGAAAAGTGGCTAGACTACGAGTTCCAGCATTAGCATCATCATTCTGCTGGTTCCCAATAGCCTGCGCCATAGCTTGCAAGGCAGCAGCAAGAGCAACGTCATTTCAACTTACACTGCAGCATAAACAATAATTCAGAACAAATCTAGCAATACTTGCTAGTCAAAGACACTAAGACTGGACAACTTGGCCGGATAGACCGAACTGCTCTGATACCACTAATTGTAACACCCCATTTCTACCCGGTATTTAAATAAAAATTATCAGAGTTCAAAAATTGTTTTTCAACACAATCAAAAGGGATGCTACATTTTCTTCGCACAAAACAACAACATTATAGTAACAAAGTTCTCTTAAAAATTAATACAATTACGCAACACACAGCAATGGGATGGAATCCTCAAAAATATATTAGTGTTTCAGTTCACATAACGGGAACTTTCAACGTCTCGCAGCGGAATAAAAATAATATCTTATAAAACATATTGTCGTCTCAACAATAACATAACAATCTCGATAAAATTATTCGACAAGACAAATAAACGAAGACAAATAAGACTAGCGCCCCATCCCCTGAGTGTTACGTATCAGAGCATATGGACCGACTCAGGAATGAGGAATAACAGCCTTCACTCATGGTTACCTGTAGTAATAACAACAAAGGGGTGAGTCTAAACCGCATAATAAGGCTTATAATAAGCAGTATGCTAGAATATAGAACTACACCTGTCACAGCAACATTTTTATATTTTTAATTATATATCTATATATATGTATAGCAACTTTCATAGTATATATATATATATATATATATATATATATATATATATATATATATATATATATATATATATATATATACGACTCTCAACAGTTTATATATTTATTTATGTATATGCACATATAATAGCTTCAACAATATATATATTTTCATGCACATACCAACTTCAGCAGCATATATATTTATATGTATATAAATATACATTATAATTATAACAACATACAGAAACTTATACATATATATAACAACACTCAGCAACTTGCTTATACATATACTTGTATATTATACACATACCACTTCCATAATTTATACACAAGAACATCCACAGCGTATAAACATATATATATACACACACACACACACACACACACACACACACACACACACACATATATATATATATATATATATATATATATATATAAACATCCACAATATAAATATAAAACTACTCACAGTTTATATACATGTATTGTCACGCAGTCATATCACACACCAACAAAATTATTAATGATGAGCATCCATGTATGAGGTGCAGAATGCATGTGGTACCATCATCACTTCTCATTAGCCAATTGGGCACGTCGCGACCGCTGCCGAAAAATAACGTCAAGACCGCAGCCTAAAAATGCATCGTCAAGACCGCAGCCTAATGTATGCATGTGACTCCATGAACAATCAACAAGCATAATTTTTCACAACCCCAAGTCACACACATCATCATTATCAATCACAACGTCAAGACCGCAGCCTAAAATCATCACCAAAATTGTTGGACCGTAGACCCACCGTCACTTTACCACATCATTGGCAACATACAAGTGTCCAGAAACTTTCAGCCAAATTAATCATTTTCCACCTTACAGTAGCACATACAGATAGAGGACTGAACAAGCTTCGAAACGCACTTTGAAGCACTTAAAACGGACACCCGAGTCAAAAGATACGTCAAAAACAAATTAGAAACAAAACTGAGACACCTGCTGAAAATGGCTCTCAGGCGCTGGGCGCCTAGCAGGGAACAGCAGCACACAAAAACTGGCGCAGGAAAACTGGCGCAACTTAAACAGAAAACAGCAACAAGCAACACAAAAACTGGCGCAGGAGGGATCCTGGCGCCCAGACACAGAAACTGGCGCAGCAGCACAAAAATTGGCGCAGCAGGGATCCTGGCGCCCAGCAGGGATCCTGGCGCCCAGACACAGAAACGGGCGCAGGGAACAGGATTGGCAACACAGCGCAGGATTTGGCACCCAGGGACAGGGCACCCACCAAAATGTCACAACAGTGCACAAAGTGCTCAGGAGCAAGGTCCAACCCACAACATATGATATAACAACAAGTTCTGGGCGCTTGGGGCGCCAGAACCAGCGACACAGGCAAGGGAACATGTGCATGGGCGCCTAGGGCCCCTTCCCAAACAGCACTGGCTTGGCGCCTAGGCATAGGGAACCAAAAACTGCAACAGAAACACAAGGCAGGCAACATGGCTCCCATGGGAGGGGATCCCAGTGACATTTCAGGACATACGGCCTAGCAACCAAAATTCAACCCCAAAGGCATCCAAGCAACATGACTACTCAGAAACACAACTTGGGAACGCAACACGGGCAGCCAAATTTAGGCGCCCTAGGCGCCCAAGGCACAGGGAACCAGCGCCCGTGGCGCTCAGGACAGCAACACTGAACGCAACAGGACAGGCACAGGCGCCCATGGCGCCCAGACAGCAGCAACAATGTGAGACAATGGCAGCAACAATAGCGCCTGAGGCGCCTAGTGTCCTTCAAACTCAATTTTTTCCAAATTTCATATGCTCAATCATCAACAACAACTTCAATCATCATCAAACATCATCAAACACGAGTTGCACCAAACATTTAGAGTGCATTATAATTCTTACACACATCTCATAATTCACACATTTTCCAACAAACACATAGAGAGCATCAATTCATCATACGTTCAATCATACATCAAAACAACAATAAAAACACAATGCGATCAATATAATTCCTACAACCCACATACACCCCATTATAATCCCTATTATAAGGTAAGACCCACCCTTACCTTGATTACACCGAAGACGAAGTCCTTCCTACGGAGTCACCAACAAAACCACAGCAACACGAAGTTCTCCTTCTCCCTTTCTCCCTAGCGATCGCGCCTTTCTTTCTCTTCTCACTCTCTCGCGATCTCTCTTCTCTCTTCTCCTTTCTTTTTGTTTTTTACGTTTTCTTTCTTTTTCCTTTCTTGCACAAATGATGCGAATAGCATCATACCCCAAGCGCCTTGGAGCCTTAGCTAACGGGCTTGGGCTTCTTGGGCCAATCATCTCGTCCCGGAATTACCAACACCACTCCCTTAAATTTAAAATAAAATAACATATTATTAATCTTAATATATTAATAAATATGCAACACTTAAATAATTTAATCAAATAATTAATTAAATTATTCTGGGTGTTACACGTTGGAAAGCTAACGAAAATGTCCACACATACCAATGGATTTTGGACTCTGTTCTACCCTGGTTCCAGAAAATCTTCCTACTCTACCCAAGTCCTTAAGCTCTTAGTGCTAGTAGAATGTAAACCCTAGATTGGCATAAAATGTATGTAGTGAATCCCCAATGATTAAGACTAAGTATTTAAGACCCACATTAGGACATTTCCCATTGACGTCTTAAGGAAGGCTATTTCTCGGAAATGGCCATTAGCAGTTATATCTCCCCTTATGGAAATCTTCATTTAGTGAAATTCCTATGCTATTAGGCACCCGGTTTGTATGTTAAAAAAGGGGAAAGTTTGGATTACCTAAGTGTCAAATGTTTTGCTATTTTATGGGTTAGACAAGTGGTTCGGATTTGATTGATTACGACAGTTGTAATGATTTTGTCTGTATTGTGTATGGAATTTGGAAATATGGAGGACCAAAGGAATGTTCAAAATAATTAGAATTCGTTTTCCGAATCAACACGGGATGCACTACTTGTGCGCCCGTTTGATTCCTTAAAAGAATCCTTCTATTTTCTCGTTTCTTTGATGCTACAACTATCCCAATACCGTACATAATCCAAATGTAAATGGTTACACCTAGATTAGTCAACAATCCATTATGATAAGATAAAGTCTATAGGGTTCTAATGAGACCTATTTTCCTAGGGAAGCCGTTATGCCTCATCAGTGAGATCCCTAAGAGGGCTATTGGTTCTAAAGGATAAGTCATAGATTTTCAGAAAAGTTCTATCAAGGAGGATAACCAGACTTGTAGGATTTCATCTGGCTAGAAGTTTCTCCAAAGGTCCTTGCACTAGTTTTATGATTGAGGATTCTATGGTTATTGAGTTTAAGACTCAATTCAAGAGGTATGGAGATTCACCTATGCTAGTATTTTGGGTTAGTTGATAAAGTCGACTCTGATAGGTCACGGAAAATTTGTTTTATGCTTTTCAAGTAAGGTTTTATATAAAAAAAAGTCATATCATTATGTGAATCATTGAGAACAGTGATCGTTCCTGAGTCTAACTCAAAGTACTAGATGTATCTCCAAGAGGACCGAAAGGTAATGTCCTAAATTTTCTATCCGTTGCGAAGAAAATTTGGAATGAAAGTTGTTAGTGCATCGACTAATAAGGAAAAGCAAAGGTTTTAAGCATTGAGTTGGGCAATAGTCCATAAGCCATGATGCCTACACAAGTCTCCACTATGGTGGTGAGGTTTTAGTTTGTTAACCTCTTGTTGTGAAGGTTAACAATTAGATTGTAATTATTGGACTCCCGTTTGACCAGTCAAACATGAATACTGCTATGAAAGAGTGTTGCAACTGCTGATTGTGTTTAATGTTATGAATAACCATAAGATGATGAATTGATTGAACTACTTGCAATTAACTGACATGGATGTGCATTTAAATTTTGAATATGTTGATGGTGGCATAGAGTACACGGATTTCTGGAATAAGGATACGAGGTTTATTTTATGAAATTGCATTGTGTCTTTGGATGAATGGGTTGTGACTGGAATTTTTGAAATGAAGATTGGCGTGCGGAATTGTTGTTTAAAAACCGTTTTATGAGAAATTGCTTGATAGGGTGTTTTGAGAAATCCATGTTATTACTGATGATGTAAATGCGCTACGGCCGGATTTTGATTGTTTTTCACTTATTTTAAGTAAGGTACAATTTGGTGTAAGTGTGATCCCTCACATTGTTAGAATGTTGTTCGCATTGCATGTTGAAACTGAGAGTGTATTCAGAGCTTGTATCACTGCATATGATTGTTTGGTGATCTGAGTTTTTGAAATGATAGCTCAACTCCTGTTACTTGGAAAATTTCAAGCTCAATGCTCGTGTTGTTGAATTTTGATTAACTTTGATGATTTACATGTGTTATGACAAGAGAAAGAAACTGTTTTAACAGGTTATGGTTTAAGGTATAGCTTAGGATAAGTGTGGGAACAAACGGAATGTACATTTTCGAAGAAAAACTGGTTTTTCGTGAACTGAACCAGGAGCCTGGACCGTGCGCCTGAGAGGCAGTGCTTGCCTAACCCTATTCTGTCACCCCTTTTCAAACGAAGTTCAAATCATTCTGTTTCGACGCCAGTGCTTGCCTAACCCTATCCTTACCCTAAATTGAGACAATTCCCATTGAAATCGACTGATTTGATCTGCGTTTAGTGTCATGTGAGTGTTTAAATGGTTTACGGTTATGTGTATCGCATAATGAAATGCATAACTCATATAGTACTTTATGTGAAGATAGAGTTTGTGTAGTGAGACCCAACTAGATTACAAGGTCATGAGCAGAAATTGCATGAAATAGAAGTGCCCCTAAGTTCAATTAAGCTTAGGAGTGAGTATTGGTTGCACTGCAAAGAGGAAAATTTATTTTGAAAACAACCCTAATGCAATTTTGATTATTCTTCAAACTTCTTTGGTGCCATCATGACCCACTTCTATGCTTAAGGTAGAGGTTTTTAGTAAACCATCATCTCATCTTTTTGAAAGATTTTATTTCGAAAACTTGGGGACGAATGAGGAGGTTCTTGCATTGTATGTCACTCCATGGATTAAGAAATTTCACAGTTGAATTTTCCATTATATTTTCTTCAATTGTGTATAAGAACTATTCTGGGTTCCAAGGATTTATCGAAAATGTGTTTAACAGAAATTTTCCCCCTTCAAGAAAGTTGTTTTGCTCTTACCTTGATCTAGGAATTCAGATATGTGAACCTTATTTTCGAACTTGTACTTTCTATTAAGTGCCTCATATTAAATGTTTGAGTAAGTTTAATCAAAGTTGGGGTGTGAACTAAACTATTTGGAGTAATAAATCCGGAGGTACCCTTCTGACACCAACTGAAGAGTTATTTTTAAAATAGATGGATTTGCCTTTTACCCTTATGATTATAAGAAGTTGAATGATGATCGAGTCAAAGTGGTATCGTGTATGACACTTTTAAGAGTTACACTCTTATTTTAAATGTACAGATAAATGAAACTCTTCTAGTTTGTTTTCAGAAACTAGACATTCTGAGCTTTCCAATGAGTGGTTGTTTGTTAAATTCTGATATCATTTGATGTATTAAATAATTCGTCAAAGAATAGGTATGTTTGCCGAACCTTCTGCCACTTATTTTAAAAGACCTCAAATGCTATTCCTTTGAACTCCAATCCTTTCCTAACTCATTTCCTAACCCTTCCCAATGATTATTAAACAAAGATATGTTACATTTCAAGTAGTATCGCAATGCAATATGAGTTTTGTTATGTTAGGATTTAATGATGAACCGAACCATGATGTATCGAGTTTGAATACAACCAAGTGTCAAGTAAAAGACTTAAGTGTCTAAGTTAAATAAAAAATACCATGGGGATGACGATCCCAAAATCCATTGTAGCACACCTAGTGGAGGGGAGTCATGATCCCGAAGCTAGGGCTCTGGCATTATTCGGTGTACCTATACGAATTGGAGTTTCCATTGAAATTTAATGATTTGATTTCTCGGATTGTGCTAAGCCATAGAAACAAAACTCAGACAAGGAAAACACCGAGGGAGGAATTGTGAGGGGGGAGCGAAAGAACTCACTGAGATTATGTAATCTCATTGTTTATTGTAGACTATTTTTCAGATTCACAGATATTGATTGAGGAATTCATGGGCAGGCCAAGGGTTTTCAAGTTGAGGATCATAGTTTCATGGAAGATTAGCAAGATGTTGCTAATGTCATGTAGTATTTTATAACCTTGTCTTGTAGTTGGACCATAGTCATGTTTATTTTATCGAATTTGTATCTATTAAATACTTATTTCGGATTTGTATTTGAGAAATTTTCATCTCAAAGCTATATTAAGTGGTCTCAATCTGCTTTAGTTTTAATTTGTTCCAACTTATGAGCAGGTTATACTCTGATTTATTGTGATTATGTTAATGCTTTTAGTTCACCTAGTTGTGATCTTAAGGTGTTACATAAGAGGCCTTGATCTGTGGTTTAATTACTTGATTGCTTAGAAATGATAATTGAGTACATTGTTATGGTATTTGGTTGTGGATGTGTTAGCTTAGGGGGAAAATAATAGACTGGAAGTGTAAACTTCATTAGAGTGCTAACCCACAATTAATTAGTCTTAACCCAGCTACACCCAAAAGACCTATATGTCCCTCACTAATTCACACTAGACAAGGGATGGGGCTGGATTTGGGATTTCTAATGCTTTCATGTCAGTTTAGAAGTTTATTTTGTGTCTTTCCTCACCTACATTGTGCATTCAAGTGAAATAGAAGTGGGATTGGGGGCTGGTGCTAATGGTTCGAATTCTTAGAGCTTGAGAGGTGTCTAGGAACCATAGTATTACTTGTTTGAAATTCAGCTTAACCAAAAACTTGATTGGGAGTTCTAGTGGATTGCATGTTCCATTGGGGGCTTTCTTAGGAAATGTTGGAAGCTACATTATTGATACAAGGGCTTAGGAGGAGGGTTTGGAGTCAATGTTGATTATGGAAGTTCTAGGAGCTTATATAGTGGTTGAAGATCACTTTCTTGCTAAATTGTAGTTTTACATCTAAAATGAGGTGAGTTCTTTACCTTAGGTTTTGTTGCTGTGTGGTTTTCATTCAAGAATTGAGACTATTTTGAAAAGAACCCCATGCATATAATTTTTAGAGTAGCTTTGATGATTGATTGTGATTGGAAATTTAAGTGTGCTGAAATGAAATTGTTGTATGTTGGTTGAGTAAATTGGGAACCTTAGGACCAAATTGAATGCATAAATTAAGTATGTATATGTTGTTTGCCATGAACTCTATGTATAGGGTGTGATTGATGTTGAGATTGGGGTCTGAAGAATATAGGAACCAAAGGGAGGAGGAAAAAGGGCAAGATTTTCGCCAAAAGAAAAACTGCAGTTTTAGCCACTTTTAAGCCAACACTGGCTGTGTTGATTCAACACTGGCCCGTGTTAGTTTCGGGTAGAATGAAATTTTCTCTGCAGCCTTTCAACTTATTTCGTTTATAACTTTTGATCCAGAACTCCGATTTAAGTGTTCTAGGATGCGTTGGAAAGCTAACGAGAAAATCTACAATTATACATGACTATCAATGTGTTTTCTAATTTATTCTTTGATTGTTCTTGGCCTTTCCTAACCACCACACTTGGTTCCTAATAAAAGAAAAATAGTTGTGCATGTGATATATAATTAGAATGACTCCATGATAATTTGATATGTAATTAATGGAGTTGTTGGTTTACGGTTTATAATTCGAGTTGTATACTTTGTATATCGAGTGGGAACACAACTATGGCTATGTATAAAACACTATGGGGATGACGATCCCAAGAGGTTAATTAGCATACTTGAAATGGGAGGTCATGGCTCCTAAGTTCAAGGGCCAAGATTGTTACTCGGCCAAGGTCAGGTTGGGTTCTCCGCTGAAACTGACTTTGTTCAGATTTCTTTTGGATTATGCTAAAGAGGTGAAACAGTAATTAAAAGACCACGAGAGGTAAATGGTGAGGAGTCGCGAAAGAACTCACTGAGATTGTAAATCTCACTGTTTATGTTGTTGTGTTTTCGGATGCACACAGTAAGACCAATCAATTCGAGGAGAAGTAAGCGGCTGCTGTGGTTACATGAGTTTATGTGATCCTTAGGGATTAAGTATAATTTGTTAAGTCCACCCTAGTTAGTTGCTATGTAATGTATTTTGATACTTTAACCTTTGAACTTGTAATCAAAAAGTTAATGTACTAAGTTAAACCGTTCTTTTGGATGTGAACTATGATTAAGAAATGACTCAAGTGAACTGTCATTTAGTTATCCATTTGGTATTTATGCCTCTTGGAGTTTATAGAGATGGTTTAATTCTGTCTAGCTATGTTTTATTCAAAACCTTAAGCGGTTTAGAACTAAGTTTTATTAAGATGGTTAACATTCTAGACTTTATGAGGTCTAAAATCTAGGGTGTTACAAAGAACATAAGAGTGTCTAGTTCTTTAGGATCTAGTCATACAATCAACTCTTCTTATTCCTTTTTTTTTACAACATTTTTATATGAATTTCATACACAAGTAGGAAAAGAAATTAAATTTTCTATAATGCATGAGTCACTACACCATTATTAGAAATAAGAAAGATCATAATCACTAATACCAATGACATTTAGTTTTAACCCTTAATATGTAACTCTTTCACTTTTAAGAATGAAGTTCAATTTATTAGATGACCTTGCTCAGTTTCAATCAATAGCTTCTCTTGTGCTTAACCATAATAGATTCCACAACTTCAAAATATTTTTGAAGATATTATACTGAGGTCAAATAGATCTTTTAGATGGCAGTTATTTTGCAAAGCTCAGGTTCTTCAGGAACTCGACCACAAATCTTATACACTTCCATCATAGTCTAAATGTATAGTTCTTCAAGAACTATTACACAAATCTTTATAAATGGTAACCAAATAAAATACAATTTAGCAATACTACAATGATACATACTATCAAATTATTAGTTATTCAGGAATTATATACCATAAGACTTCTTCAACGATGTTCAAGAAAAACCATACTATAAGCAATTCTTCAGGGATTCTTGAATATTAAATTTTTAAGTTCTTCAGGAACTGTATCATACATCTTTATAAACAATGATACATAGAAATAGTTATTTGTGCAATCCTTCATAGATGCTTGGATAATGGATTTATTGCTCCTCGGGAACTATATCACAAATCTTTATCAACAATTTTAAATAAATAGAAAATGAATGTCATCAATCATATGATCGAGCTTCGTGCTGATAACGTGTTATGAAAATAATCAAAACTAGAGTAAGAAGAAAAACAAGAGAATCAGAGAAGGGGAGAAGATGAAAGTCTTTGTATTATTCTCTTCACAAGTGTGTCTCTACACATAAGATTGAGACCTATTTATAGGGTATAGATTGGCAAGTGGATGAACGAGATATAAAAAGCCACTACTAAAGAGAGTAATGAAAAGAAGAAAGAAAGATAGTTGACATCCACAAATATTATTCATAACAATTTCAAAGTATTTTCATCCTCTCACACTAGGTTTATAGTAAATTCTAATATTTATTATTAAAAGATGTGATGTGATAGGTGTTTGGACATGCTCGCAAAAAAAAGGTGTTAAGGCATCTCAGTCATTAAAAAATGTGACAGTTTACATGTCAGCGTAATAATATGTTAGCCAAATAAACACCGACTCAATGTTAGGGCCCAAAGGTGCAAAAAGTGATTTAAGTTTGGATCAAAAATTTAAGAAAATTTTATTGAAGATTAAAAATGAAAACTTGATTTTCTAGGGAATAAAAGCACATGTAACTCTTTTTTTTGTTCTGTAAATTTTAAGGTGAGGGGATAACGTCCCAGTCCAAGACAGGGAAAATATTCGACTCTTTGAGCACTTATGAAGGAAATTACATTTATCTCACCCAAGAAAACTAATGGAGATTTGAACATGTGACCTCCCGAATACAAACCTTGTGATACTCTGCTAGACCAATCCCTTATAGTTAAAAACACTTTTAACTCTACAATTAATTAAAATTTGTCATCAACCAAAAGAAATTGATCTCCAAAATTTCCGAGCTATTTCAAATTTTTAAAATAGTGATGCTTACATTAATCGAGGTTTACTTATTATTGATGTCCAAAACATTTAAGTAATTTTGTTTGGATTTAATTGATATACATTGTCGTTGTAACAAATTTTATACTATCAACCAATCAATTAAAAATAATGGTATGAGTGATTTTTAAGACAGTTGAAATAAAGTCAAACATCTGATATGACGTTGTTGTCAAATTGAGTTTTCGTCGAGGATCGGCTAAGAGTTTGAACCTTTAATTCCATTTCTTCAAACGAATAAACTGAGGAGGAAACTTTGTTCTTCCGTTATGAGTTCCCTAACTAGACTAGGTGAGAGAGACATTTGGTTTATTCAAAAGCTAAGCATAAAGGATAAAGTGTGAGTAAAAGAAAGCAAAATACTTGAAAAAATGTAGATTTGGTTGATTGGTCTTGTTTTTAATGTACGATATATACATATATATATATATATATATATATATATATATATATATATATATTATAAGGTTTTTGTCAACCATTTTTTTCTAGCCTACAACTGACCACCGTTGGGTCAGATAAGATCAATGTACACAAACGTTCACACATTCTAAGACCTAGAAGAGATGCTCCATAACGCCCATTAGCACGAAAAATTGGGGAATAACCTTCGTTCCTATTTCCATGGCGCTTCTCCGCGTTTTCTTCAACCACTCCAAGTTTCAATTTAGTACGTGCTTCACTTACTTGCTCCCAAAGAAAACTTCTTTGCCTCGACCGAGGCACACTCAGCTACAAACCCTTTGGCTCTCAGCTGTCAACCCCTCAGTTGAGCTACTTACTCTCCGCAATCTGATCTATCTTCTTAGTTCCTTAGCATATGGGTTGAGTGTCCAAGCTCCACCACCGAACCTTTTCAAAGGTAGCCTTTCTTTTCCTCCCTTAGCAGGCATTTCTTTATTAAATCCCTTAATTGGTCTCACCATTGATTAGAACTCCTCAGAGTTGATGCACTTCAGTTGAGGAAAACCTATTCCTTTAACCTTTGGGTCACCCATGCTCCTTTCTTCTCCTCAAAAACTTATCCCTTGGCTGAGGCTACCAACATTTCCATGTGGTTGCTCTTCTCATAAATAATAAGAGAGAGAGAGAGAGTAGAAAGAAGGTGACAACTAAAATACCCATGAAATAAAGTTGGGTACTGCACCCAAAGTGTGTCAACAACGCAGTCTTGAGACTAATACAACAAGGATGAGCAAAAATCAGAAATTAGGATGAGCAAGTCTGCCGAGTGGAGTTAAGAATGATGAGAAGAAAATAGCAATTGCACAAACAAGGATGCGCAAAAATCAGAAATTAGGGAATATAAAAAGAGAATTCTAATTCAAACTATAATTAGGGAAATACTATAATTTTTAAAAACCGAGACTCATAAATGAAAATAAGAAAACAAAAAATGAGTTATAAAATAGTGTGACATAACAATTTATAAGTAAAACAAGTCGTCAGGGTGCTGCACCCAACTTTTTCACTGAGGTACATAAGAATTTGCCCATAAAGAATCAAGTAGACATAGACTATTTGTAGCCTAATCCCCTTTTTCCCCATAATTTAAGCAAATTCGCTCATATAGGAGGCTCTGAGCAACAATTTAGAAGATTTTAAGTGTCAACATACGTGTCACTTTACTATAGGTTCATATTGTAAAAAATATGGTATATAAACTATACATTCATTTAAATCTTAAAAAAAAACTATATATTCATATATATATATATATTTGTGTATCGTACCCTTAATTCAATTTTTTAGCTTTTTATCACATGTCTTTATCGCTTTAGTTTAATAAAGTAATGAACGGAAACCAGTGGATAACGGGGGGTGATTTTCAATCTTTCCCACTATGCACAAATCCATTATTAGTACTAGACTACTAGTACTCCTCCTTTTCATAAAAATAGTCTTTTAACTCATTTCCGTATATTAAGAAAAAATTATAAAAGAATGAGAAAGAATAGTACTTTTAGTAAATTATTTTTATCAAATATTGAGAGTGGTGAATTTAATAATATGAGAGTGATGAATATTATTTTAATTATAAGGTACAATTAAAAAAAATAACTAATATTATATTAATAATCGTAAATGATATTTATTTTTACACAAATTTTCCTTACTAAAATGAGTATTATGGTTAGACGTATGGAGTATTTGTCGAAGCAAAAAAGTCAAATTAATTTTGTACTCCAAATATCATTAATTAACTCAGTCTCGTTACTATTAGACTCTTATTTCAAAAAATTGACTCTTCGTCTAACACATAAAGCTGAAACCTCTTCAACTGCTTACTTCCATTCACCCACAAAAATGGAAGACCCACCCCATTTTCCCATCTTCTCTTAAACTTGTAAAAACATGCCAATAGAAGTAAGATACAATGGGTGGCGAGCACCACCAGACGAATGGAAAACATGGGTTCAAAAATTACAACCCAGGTATGAATACTTATGGTCAAAAGCTGGAATACATAATGCTGTCAAAGCTTCTACATTTGATATCAAACGTGATGATGAGTTGATTCTTGAGCTCTCCAAAATGTGGTGTTCAAAGACCAACACTTTTGTGTTCCCTTGGGGAGAAGCAACAATAACATTGGAAGACATGAAAATTTGCTGGGGTTATTCTACTCTAGGAGATTGTGTTACTAACCCTCTTGTGAACAGTGAAGAAAAAGAAGCAGAAGAAGAACTAGTTGAAGCAAGAAGAATGTTTAATTCCTCTAAGGCTAAAAAGGTACCTCAAAAAGCATGGATGATGCATTTCATGGAGAAAGAAGAAAGTAGAGTGGAGCATGAGGCTTTTTTGGTTTATTGGTTGTCAAGGTTTGTTTTCCCTGCTGATGCTTTTGACATTATTTTGAAAAGTGTTATACCTGTTGCAATACATCTAGCTAGAGGGACTAGAATAGCTCTTGCACCTGCTGTTTTAGCTACCATTTATAGGGATTTGGGGGTTCTTAATAGCACTATTAACAACAATTCCACAAGAGCCACTATATGGGCTCCATTTCAATTGGTTCAAATATGGGCTTTGGAGAGGTTTCCATCATTGAAGCCATTTCCATATAATGCAAGAGGGCATGGTTTACATAGGATAGCTAAATGGGATGGATTAAAATTGCAGAACAATAAAAACTTGAAAAAGGCCTTGGATGGTGGAGGTGTTAGAAATGGATTTTTGTGGCGACCTTATGGAAAGACTTTGTCTAATCCTGAATTTGGTGTTTTTCCATCAACGAGTGTGGGTGATGAAATAGGTGGATCTGGATGTGGGCATGAAACTGAAATCAAGAGTCCATTTTGTGATAAAGATGGTGCCAGTGACCTAAAAGGGGAAAGTGTTAGTACTTTAACAGTAGACATGACACTTGATCTTGAAAACCGGATTCAGAAGCTTGAAAGTGTGGTTGCTAGGCTTAAAGCCGCGAGATATGGTGTGAGGAACGCGGAAGAGGATGTGGGCTGATGAGGAATGAAGGAAGCTGATGAGCTCGCAGCTGAGGCAGGGAACTAATTAATGATTAGTTAGTTATAAGAGGTATGAAATTATTTGAGCCTAACCACAGTGCTCCTTGGTTAGTGATATCATTGTAAGTACAATCCAACTTCCTAATTTTGTTATAGTTTGATGTGATCAGATTGCTAAGTCACTATGTAATTGTCCTGTGATAGTGCCCCTTTGTCTTCCCAACCAGTGGTAGTTGCACATGAATGTTAAGCAGATGAATTCGAAACTATTTTGTTGTGTTTACCAGTTTATCTGTTGTCTATAATATTGTGAGTAGAAAATTAGTGAAGAACTCGCACATTAGAAAGTACTCCAATTTCCTTTTAGTAAAGTAGAAGAATACCAGCGTCCAGCACTATGTTTCATGTCGGTAAAATTGATGCTGACACAAGCAGCAGTAAATTAATTAGTCTAAATTTTAAATCATGTGGAAATTGAGATGTTACTTGTTAGCTTACTCTTTAGTCTATTAAGATGTTAGTTTCTTTTGGCATAGTGCTCAAACTGTGGTGAGGTTGTTATGCAGATCATGGGAATATGAAATTATGGATTTGTATCAACTATCAAAGTAGAATTTGCATATTAGAAAGTACATGGGAAGAAATTCGTCAAAAAAACTTACATATATTACAATTTACAGTTCCAAAAAAGAATGATTGATGGAATTAATTGAATACTGCAAGTTATGTTTCCATGGATTTATTTACAGTTCCACATCATTTTTCTATCACTCTTTTCACCACTTTCTAAGCTTACCATACATACCACATGTTATGTTGTCCTTTTTCCTTCTTTCAATAGTTCCTCCATAACTATAGCTTGGTACATGGATGCTTCTTAAACTGGTTGAAAGAAAAAGCATTATTCTTTTGTCCAAACATATACTTAGGGTGAAAGAAAAAGCAACACAATTTGATAATTAATGTAGAGAACATAAGTGAAATGGATGTTGAATACCATTTACTGCCTCGACTTATATCACATACGAACCTAATAAAATCGCTGAGAGAGACGAACCTGATGAAATTGCTGAGAGAGATGAACATGATGCTAACAATCGCTGATTGAATCCCTGGTGGGAAATCTGGACTCCTAACAACAACAACACCATCACACGCTTGAAAGTATCGAAACTTCGAAAGCTTCATCATTTCCAAAGCTCTACACCAAACAAGACATAACCAGACAACACAGTCATTCCATCAAACACCTTGCGTAAGGGAGAAGCGATTAAAGATCGAAACAATAAATCGAAAAAAAAATCAAGAAGCGAAAGAAAGGAACAATACTGAGCAGTAAAAAGACGCTGAAAATGGAAAAGGAATTGAATGAATAAAAGACTAATAAAATAAGAAAGAACCTGCGGCGAAATTAACATTGAAGGCAGATACCATGATTGCTCTAGAGACGAACCTGAAGCTAGCTTGAAATCGATGAAATCGCTACTTGAAATAGCTGTGAAGCTTGAAACAAACCTGAAACTTGAAACGTATGGTGAGTTCGAGAGCTTGAAACAAGCTTGAAACCCTACTAAAGTTTGAAACGAAGGGTGAATCGCTGCTTGTTTCTTGAAATTTCTGGGTTCGCGCGAGAACAGAGGGTGAGAACGAAGGGTGAGCTACTGAGAAGCAAACAGGTTATTCGTTCAGAGGAGGGGGGTCGGTGTGTTTTTTGTAACAATCACGGTGAGGATCTCAATCATCTTTTCCTTGATTGTGATCTTTCGAGAAAGGTTTGGAGGGAGATAGAGCGATGACTTGATGTCCAGATGCCTATGTCTCTTACCTTATATCAACACTATATTCATTTTGGCGAGTTATGTTTGGGGAAGAAATCCAAGAAGGTTAAATACTTACTCTGGTTGACAATTTGTTAGTGTCTTTGGTTTGCCCGGAATTGAGTTTGCTTTAGAGGGGAAAAGACCAAGATTGATTCGATTGTCGCTCGTATTAAGTTTTTGTCATGGTGTTAGTTTATTTCTGGTGTGTGTAGAGATTCTAGCTTGTATTCGCCTTTGGAAGAACAATGTTTTGACTTGTATTAACAATTTCAAAGTTCTTCTTGTATTTGTGGTTTTGAGCATCCCGAATCCTCTAACCAATGAATCATTGCTTATCGTAGAAAAAAAAAAACTTAATATTACCAAAATTGTGGACTTTTTTAGATTTCGGTTGAATGCTACGGATAAACAAGGATATTTTTTAATATTAATATCCTTAATTTGGCCTTAATTTAAGTTTGACTCTTGGCCTCATAAATAGGCCATTTTCTTACTATAATGATATTGTATTACATATTCATGCCCTATATGTTGATAGAATACGTACGTTATTATTTATTTATTAATATGTAATCAAATTTGTGGAACTTTCAAGATTTCGTTTTAATTCTAAAGATCAAGTAGGACTATAAGTTTATTGGATTGAAATTTCTGAGCATTATGAAAATTATATAAATAAGCATTACATTTTCGAATGGTTACTATTTTAAAACTAATCCCTATTTGGGCCTTAAATTAAACTTGACTCTAGGTATCATAGATAGGCCGTTTTCTTGCTCTAATAATATTTATAAATTGAGAGACGACGTTATTATTTATTAACCATCGTCTCAATTTGTATTTGCATTGTCATTCGCCAAGAAGAGCCATGGCTAATTTAAAGTACTCATGTATCTCCCTTGGTATTTGCCTTCTTGTGATTATCTTTTCTCAAGTTATAGCTTCTAGCCCCACTGAACAACAGCATCCTGTTTGCGGTGAGTTTTCTAATTCATAATTTCATTTTAGAAGAGAAATGCAAAAATAAATAAACTTTTTTTTGACTGGGGCGTATATTAAAAACTTGGACCTATTAATTCAGATTTATAACATTTTAGCACTGTTTACAAGAAGAAGTAAGAAGTATTATACATTTCTTATTGTGGAGGTTAAATGTGGTTCTATCATTTGATTGAACGGGGGATATCTGTTCAGTTAAGGGAAAACTAAACAAACTAGATGGACACATTTCCAACCTAAAAAAAATTGGGAGTAGACTCTCATACAAAATTTTATTTAACTCTAGAGAAACACTCAAAAAACTCTACAGACAATTGCATTATTCTTAATCTACTAAGTTACTTTGATGTTTTATTTATATAAGGATCGAACCCTAACTATGATGTGTGTTTCTTTTTATAGGCAAAAAAAGAAATTGTTCTTTGGATATAATACTCGTTAAAAGTTTAACCGTCTATATCTCATTTTGAACTGGTTAATGTAATTTCGTCCTTTAATCTGTCCTTTATTTATCTTTAGAATGGTTTGTTTTAGGGAGTCTTCAAGTTAGGATTCTTTATTATTTGGCTAAATTATAGTTTTGGTCCCCCTATTTTCAAAAATTCAGACATTTGGTCCCCCTATTTTAAAACCCAGATATTTGGTCCCCCAATTTTAAAAAATCAAAGACATTTAGTCCCAAGAGAAATTTTCAGTTTTTTATGGCTAATAATCAAAGACATTTGGTCCCTCAATTTTAAAAAATCAAAGACATTTGGTCCCCCAATTTTAAAAAATCAAAGACATTTGGTCCCTCTTTGGACTAAATGTATTTGATTTTTTAAAATTGGGGGACCAAATGTCTGAGTTTTAAAATAAGGGGACCAAATATCTGAATTTTTGAAAATAGGGGGACCAAAACTATAATTTAGCCTTATTATTTCTTTGACTTTTTTCTTTTCTTTTCTTGTGTCTTCATTCTTTTTTCTCTTTTTTTTTGGTAAACCAATGTATCCTCCATTGCGACTGTGGAGACTAATCCTTCGAGGTATCTGACATCCATATAAGGGGTTGACTTCTCCTAACAAATGTTTTTCCATACGCACCGGCCAGTGATCGAACCCAAGACCAATTACCACATTATGTTGGTTCTTTTTTCTCTTTTTAAATTAGGGAGAGGCACTCTTTTTTCTTCCCCAATGTTTCTTTTAACATATATTTATAATCAATGGAGTATTAATTTTAAGGTAGACAATTTAATGTCACTTATTGTCACCGCAGATGAGTCGATACTTGCATGTAGAAATTCCATCGACGTTGGAGAGCTTGAAGAGAGCCAAAAGACAATCAATACAATGATTCCCCATGGTCTGAGCAATGGTAAGATATTGTGACCTTCCTTAATTTTATTGTTTTCTTAACATGAATATGGACCTCCCCCAAGTGTTTTTCAATGGTAACACTACTACAAAATGTGCTTTAAAAAGCACTAATTTGAATCGGTTATTTTGATAACCGATTCAAAATGTGGACGCGGTGGCAAAATTGCAATTAAAAGGGATTGCCGCAGATTTTTTTAGACATTTTGAATCGGTTGTTTTAACAACCGATTCCAAATGTGTATATTTAGGCCTTTAGAGTCGGTTGTGTGAACAACCGATTCGTATAGGTTTCATTTAGAATCGGTTTTATTGATAACCGATTCGTAAAGTCTCAAAATTCACAAAAACCTAAATCAGTTTGCGATCTCTCATTCTCTCACTCCATCAGCGCCTCTCGTTTCTTCTCCCCCAGCCATCGCTCCATCTCTCCGTTTCTTCTCCCCCAGCCACCGCGTTCGTTTCTTCTCCCCCAGCCATCGCTCCATCTCTCTGTTTCTTCTCCCCCAGCCATCGCGTTCGTCTCTTCTCCCCCAGCCAGAAAATCAACAACAAGAAGACGAAGAAGAATAGAAGAACGAGAAACACAAGCACCAGGAAAGGGATTCTTCTTGGTCGAGGAGGACGACGAAGATGGAGGAGGACGATGGTCGTCTCTGCTCTCTGCGTCACCGGTCGTCCATCTTCCCTCTCAAACCCTAGCTGAGGTATTCTCTCTCTCTCTCTCTCTCGCTCTGAATCTCGTTCTCTTCGTTTCTTCTTTGTTTCTCTGCTAGGGTTCTTAAAAATCAACACTGATCTTGATGATTTCTATCTTTCAGGTGATGATTCTTGTAGATGCGAGCTATAAGATCAATCACAAAGCTAAGAACTCAGCTTATATCTTGCGTTTTCTTTCTTCATGATTCAGTCCGATTTGAAGTTTTTATGTTTTTGTAGCTGAAGATGCCCCAGCTGCTGCTTATCGGAATCGTGAATGGCATGGATGTTCAAGAGTGGAATCCATCCACTGATAAATATATAACTGTCAAATACACTGCTTCAACAGTAAGAATAGCTTTTTTAAGAGTTGAAGTTTCTTTAAATTGTGTCATGGTTCATAAGAAAAATAGCTACATGGCAGTTTTACAAATGCTTCTACTTAGGTATTGGAAGGAAAGGCTCTTCTGAAAGAAGCTCTTCAAGCAGAAGTTGGATTACCAGTTGATAGAAATATTCCTCTCATTGGCTTCATTGGTAGGCTTGAAGAACAAAAAGGTTCTGATATTCTAGTAGAAGCCATTCCCCAATTTATTAAGGAGAATGTTCAGATAGTAGCCCTAGTAAGTATATAAAAAGAAAACAAATGGAAACATGATTTTCTTAGCCATTCTTACATGATTTTCTTCAGGCATATATGTCTCAAATCTCAACTTGAACATGCTATGTGATAATCTTTTCAGGATATGATATATGTGCTATGTAGGCATTTTCACTGAATAATAATGTTGTTATAATTAACAGATTTAGTATGTCAATCTGGACCAAGTTCTTGGCCTTCTAATATCTATGCAGAAGCAGCAGTATACCCTATGGCTAATAGTGCAGCTCAGGTTTTGCCTTTTTCTTCTATTTAATACTCTATTATGCAGTTTAACAATTATTTCCCCCTTTTGTATTTACCAATTCAAACCTGAGTTTCCTATTTTAACATGCAGGATGTATTTCCTGTTATTCCTGGAGATACAGATTATCGAATATTTTCCCAGGACTACGGAAATATTCCCGGGCTGGATATTATTTTTCTCCTTGGTGGTTATTTTTACCATACCTCCTTTGATACAGTAGAACAACTATTGTATGTGTATTAGCCACTTTTTTTAGTACAGATATTTTATTTTAATTTTGTATTATTCTGTATTATTTTCCCCTCCAGCATGTATCTGATGTATTTCTATGTCTCCAGACCGGGAAGCATCCAAGCACGTGGAGAGAATTTGTTCAGCATAATTAAGGCTTTTACTAATTCTTCTAAGTTACAAAACACTTATCAGACAAATTATAGTGAAGTTACTGCTAGCTTATTCGAAGAAGAGCCGACTGTGTTCTTTGATTATTTCTCATGGTTTATGGTATGCAGTGAAGTTCTTCGACTCCAACATTTGCTTATGACATGCTGATACATTTAGCAATATAATTTTCAGAATTGGTCCATCTTGCTTTTGTTTTCTTATGTAATTTCAGATATTTTATTCTAAAAGGGTAGCTAAAATTCTTCACAACATTCCTATCTTCCTCTTCTTTGTTATGTCCTTTACGTGTGGAAGGTCGCATTCTTGGTTGGCAACTTTGTGTGATTTTTTGAAAGGTAAATCAGTAAATTTCTACTGCTGGATACTCCTTTATAAGATGTGTTATAATTAGTCTTCTTGTTGATCACTTTAATTTTTTTAAATCTACTCTAAGAGAACTTAAATGATTATTCTTTGACACTTTGAATAACATTTTGAAATTTGTTGCATTTGCAGGATTTCGGTTCCATGCAATTGGGATTATATTGGCAATTATTGTGCCTGTTGTGTTTTCTTTACTGAGATTACTATTCTCTTCTCAGACGATGAATTGGTAACTTCATTTGGGATTAACTTAAACTTCAAATTGGATTTGGATAGGTTGCATAGTTTTTTGTTTCTTGTAGTTAGTGCTAGAGTTTTACCTTATTAGTTAAATTATATATATATATATAGAGAGAGAGAGAGAGAGAGAGAGAGAGAGAGAACAATAGATTTTCTACGCATTGCAGAGTCTGAAGTTTTATTGGCAGCTTATCATTTACAATAATTTTTGTGGTCGTTAGAGTATTTTCTGTATTCCTGTGTTAACATAATGGGTGAAACACAGGTTTGCTCATCCATACTTGGCTTTTGTGATGTTCATACCCTGCTCACTTATTGGTCTTATAACTCCAAGAATTATCTGGAGATCCTTTCCTCTTTCTCAAGATTCTTTTGATGAATCCCTCAAGTCTACATATGAAGAAGTTGCATCTGTGTTGCAGAACTTATGTTTGCCGAGCAGTATCCCTCAAGTCAATTCCCTCAAGTCTTCAGGCATATGTGTCTCAAATCTCAACTTGAACATGCTATGTGATAATCTTTTCAAAACAATCAGTTTTGGGGTAGGTTTTGTTTCATTGTAGGTTATTTTAATACTTCCTCGATGGATGTAACTTATGACTATTTAATGTAATCTTATAATTTGATATTTGGACTCAAACTTATGACTATTCTGTTTTTCTGGCTGTTTGGTTCTGCCTTGTTCATGCTTTGTATAAACTAACCAATTGATAGCTGCTGTGAATTCAGTTTGGATTTTTTTTTTAAAAAGGTGACCTTTTGAATCGGTTGTTTAAATAACCGATTTAAAAAGCCACATTTTGAATCGGTTATTTAACCGATTCAAAATGTACCTACATTTAGAATCGATAGTATTGGAATCGGTTGTTTAAATAACCGATTTAAAATGTTACATTTTGAATCGGTTATTTAACCGATTCAAAATGTACCTACATTTAGAATCGGCAGTATTGGAATCGGCAAATAACCGATTCTAAATGTGCCAAACAACCGATTCAAAAGGCATTTTTTGTAGTAGTGTAACCTTATATACATGTATATATATGCTATAAATTAATTTGTAATGTTACAATTTTTTTAATAAATAATCACTTTGTTATAAAATTAATCGGTTTTAGAGTCTTTTCATCCTTTTGTTATAGCATTTTTAGAAAATGAGAATCTTAAAATAATTTTAATATTATTTCAAATGATAATCTGTTTTGAGTAGAATCGCACAAAAATCTTTTTTTTTATAATGATTTTTTAAAAAACAGCAATTTTCATTATGTCACACAAAAACCAAAACAAAAAAAGGAAAGTATTATTTATTTATTTATTTAAATAATGACCGTCGTAGATTTTGAAAAGACAAAATATTGTTTGGGGTACTCTAAGTTTATTTAAAACTTTGTATTCATCCTTCAGGTTTTTTTGTCTCATTCAAATCCTTTATGTTTCCTATGTTTCAAATTGAAAATCTAATCAAATTGGTCATCCATGTTTTTGTGTATGTTTCAAATTGGTCCTCCAGAGAGAGAAACATAGGAATCAATTCGAAACATAAATAGAAACATGAAGGACAAATATGTAACATGAATGAGCAATTTGAAACATAAACGTAAACATAAAGGACCTTAACGAGAAAAAAGTACTTAAAGGACGAATTCATATTTTTAAATAAAGTTAAACAACCCTAAGCGAAATATTTCCTTTTTCAAAATGCCAAAGTTTTCCGTCCCCCCTCGTGAAACCATTCATAGGGCTACAATTGAAACTATAAAGAAAAGCAATATCATTCTGCCAGGTTATCACTTATATGTCCTTACATGTAACTAAAAGTTGATCAAACTAACCTATTCTTACCCGAAACAAATAAAAGGTGTTCTTATCTTCATTAATCTATTTTACTGAAAAAAGTTTAAATAGCTTGAGAAATATAGAGATGAAAAAAGCCAAAGTTTGTCTCTAATTTCATCTCTAATTATTAGCGACACTAATCAAATCTCTAAATTCCGTCGACGTTTCAACTTTTTTGGTAGTGTTAGTATTTGATTAAGACATAATTGAGAAAAATTCTCTATAAAATATTTTCTAAGTTTGACTTGAGAACCATACTCATGAGTTTAATAGACTACTACACTCATGACTTTGATTCACCTCTAACTCTACCTAAGCTCTTGATCAATATTCAAAAATAACTCCTCCTTTTTATATCTTCTAATTAATTAATGTCTATTATGTTTATATTTCTTTACATACTAATTATAAAAAAATAAACATTCCTTGACATCCTACATTCTCTACTGTGTGTTGATCAATTATTGTAGTGCCAAAATATTACAAGGAAGCGTATAAGATCCTGTCTCCAGAACCAGAAACCCCTTGGATGGCATTATATCGTGCAATTAATTCAAAGAAGAATCGTGCTAAAAATATTCCTGGAACCCGACGATTACTAAGGGACTTTGGTGAAGATATATAAAGTTGTCTTAACAAATTAATCAAAAGATGCAAACTACTATATCTATATCTATCCTAAATAAAAAGATCTAGTAGACCTTGTATTGTTTCTATGTAAAAAAATATGAGTTGTAATATTTTTCATGTGTGAAATAGTTATATAATAAATGACAAAAAAGTTTGGCATGTATATATGTGTTGAATTTAAAATTCTACAATATATGGATACATTTATTCAATGAATAGAAATCTCAATGCATATTTGTCGTAGAAGATGCTTTGGAAAACTTAGCCTTGACTAATCGCCACTTCTATAAGTATAATTTTAGTACACAAAGATCTAACTAATATTTTATTGGAAAAAACACTCTTATTTCTGGTTTACCAGCAAGCCCAAAGGACCGCATGCTTCACAATAAGAAGGCCTTTCGTGTTCCTAGTAGGAATTCTACCACCAAAAAAGACTGAGAACATAGTTTGGAAGTTGGGTGTAAGTATCAAATTTATCGCAAGCCACTTAAACACTAAGTACTACAGTTAGAATGGAGAATTCACAAATAAGGAACAAGTCTCTCGCAGCCTCCTAGTGGACCTCATGCACATAGAACAAAACATGTCAGTTCAACCTTAGTTATGCATGACTCTTCAATGAAATAGACTAGCCCGAGATTGGGAGTGTATTTTTGAAGAAGACGTTACACAAAAGCTACTATCTTAAATGGGAAGAATTTTTCTTGCAAAGATGTATTGCACTTTGATTGTCACAATACACTTTAACACTGTCTTGTTGTATTCCAAGCTCATTTACAAGACCCTTCAGCCACAGAGCCTCCTTCACTGCTTCTGTCACGAAATGTATTCAGCTTCAGTGGTTGAAAGAGCCACCACATGTTGGAGAGAAGCTTTCCAACTAATGGTGTTTCCATACAGAGTAAATGCATACCCTGTGGCTGATCTTCTTTTGTCACGGTCACCAGCAAAATCCGAGTCCACATAGCCCACAACTCCACCTGAATCATGAGCCTCTTCCTTGCAATTCAAACCCAATTTCACCGTTCCATTTAGATACCTCAGAATTTGTTTAACAGCAGACCAATGTTGTTGTCCAGGAATAGATAGGTATCTGCTAACTAGACTCAAGGCATATGCTAAATCATACCTTGTGCATACCATGGAGTACATTAGGCTATCCACTGCACTAGCATAAGGAATTTTCTCCATTTGCTTCTGCTCATGGTCAGAATTTGGACAATCTGACTGAGACAGCATGAACTGTTCTCCAACAGGCACATTAGCAGGCTTGGCAGTAGCCATGTTGAACCTGCTAAGTACCTTCTTAGTATATCTTTCTTGAGTGATTGAGAGTTCTCTTGACCCTTCCTTTCTTATGATCTCCATGCCAAGGATTTTCTTAGCTTGACCAAGATCTTTCATTTCAAATTCCTTGTGCAGTAACCCTTTGAGTCTAGTAATTTCTTGACTGTTCTTTCTTGCAGTAAGCACGTCATCTACATACAAAGCAAGTAGATGTAATTTTCTCTATCTAGTTTCTTATTGAAGACACAACTGTCACATGTGCTTCTCTTGTACTTGATATTGATCATGTAGCCATCAAATCTCTTATACCATGTCTTGGGGACTGTTTCAATCCATACAATGACTTTTGTAGTAAGCATACATAATCCTTCTTCCCCTCCTCCTCAAACCCTTTTGGTTGAGACATATAAATCTTTTCTTCAAGCACTCCATGTATGAAGGCTGTCTTAACATCCATTTGTTCATGATGTAAGTTAAACTGAGCCACAAGTGCTAGCAACACTCTTATGGAGCTGTGCTTGACAACAGGTGAGAAGATTTCAATGAAATCAACTCCTTCTCTTTGAATGTAGCCTTTGGCTACAAGTCTTGCCTTGAATCTAGGCGGATCCTTGTCTGAATTACCTACTTTCTTCTTGTAAATCCACTTACACCCTACCAGTTTCACTCCTGCGAGCTTCTTTACAAGCTTCGAAGTCTAGTTTTTATGTAGGGCTTTCATTTCATCCCTCATGGCAGCATTCCATTCATGATGTTCTTTGCTGGTTACAACTTGTTCATAGGTACTTGGTTCATCATTTGTGATGCAACTGGAAGTATTTAGTGCATATGCAGTCATAAACTCATATCCAAACCTGTTTGGTGGCTTGGTGTGCCTCCTCTCTCTATCTCTGCATAACAAGTATTCTAGTTCAGATTTTAAGCTACAGCTTCCTTCCATTCCTTGCACATCACCTTGTTTAGCTTGTTCTTGCTCAGTTTGCTTATTAGTTCGACAACCCGTCCAACGAATATTTGGATTGTAGATCCAAGTACCTGTCTTACAAGGTTGGTATAGTACAGTATCTATGAGACAAGTACCATACCGAATGTGGCGCAGTATCGATGAGAGACGTCATGACCATATGGTGCAGTATCGATGAGAGAAGCACACCTGAGTTTTATCATGGGGTGTAGTGCAGTATCGATGAGAGAAGTACTACACAAGTGCAGTATCATAGGGAGAAGCACACCCACATTTGGATCGTAGATCCGTTGTGCAGTATCATAGAGAGAACCACAACACTTTTTGGAGTAGTATACCCCGGGATTATATGCATTGACATATAGGCAGTGCATTAGGATATATGGAGTGGTGTGACGTGTAGTTGGTGTTGAGCTGTTAGAATGCTGTTTGAAACTTGTTAGTGTTATGTATATGTGAATTGGTTATGTATATGTGAATCAGTTTATATCTATATATGTGTAATTTCTAGAAGATGACCCTTGCTTGTGGTTCTCCAATGCAATGGATGTCAACCCAATTATTGGAGGACCATGAAAAGTTTTTCACAGATAAAGTTGCAGAGGTCGAGGTCCTTTCATAGTGGAGTACTGGTGGACTCATCGAGGTCCCAACTGAAAGTTAAGTATAGAATGCTTGATCAGCGTAGGTGTCTTTTGTTGTGCTTTGGGAGATTGCCTAGGTGTAGGGTTTCTAAGCGGTCCCTTGTATTTTGTCTTTGCATTGTAAACTTTTTAGAAAAATGTATCAAATTAAGATATGCATCATGTTTCAAATGCTGCAATACTTTGATTGTTTTGAAAAGACTTTTAAAAAAAATATACTCGTATTTTCAGATATGCAGAGATAGTATTTTCTAAAATCACTTCATATTAAGAGCTGAGTTCACGTAATAAAGCTAAGAAAATCGGGGTGTTACAGACTCTATTATGTCTTAAAGTATTAATAGTCTATACAATTTCTAATACATACCTCATATTTGCTATTATGTCTTAAAGTATTCATAGTCTCTCCAATTTCCAATACATACTAATAATATTTGCTATATCATTAATGATATGTAATTTTTCAAGCAAAATTTAAGTACAGATTTTCAATATAATTACAAAAGTACCCCTAATAAAGGATTAAATAACTAAAATAACCTCAACTTTTGTGGACTTTTTCCCACCCAAACACCAAATTTTGTATCCTACTTTTATATATAAAAGATTTAGTGTTGGGCCGGCCCTACTAAAGATTGTCGAGGAGTCACAAAAGATTTAATGAGAAGAAAAGACTAATACGTTCATTGAACACAATACACCCTTTCATTATTACCCTCTAATATCCAACAATTCGCTTCAGTACTATCGTGACTAAGAATAGGAGAACCAAAAGGTTTCCCATCAGCTCCTCTTCCCAAACAAACAAACCTCTCCTTCATGAGAGTTCTCATTCTGAAACCTAGACTCCACAAAATTCTCTTTCTGCAATGTTTCCCTCTTTTTGTTTGAAATCTAGAAAGCCTTGGGGAATATTTCTTTTGTGGGGTTATGGCCAACCCACACATCCTACCAAAACAGGAAGAGATTCCACAGTATTCCTTCTTAGCCACCCCTTATGCGAACTAGTCTCAGCTGAGGTCTAGACCAACCCTCACCCTACCAATATCTTTCCATGACAACGAAACATAGAAAGGGGGCATTAGACGACCTAGGTCAAAGTAATTGATCACCCGAATTCCATATTTAGCCATGAGAACTTCCTTCCAGAGGGCGCTCTCTGCCATAACTGCCTCCACATTCACTTATGCAACACGCTGAGAATAATTACGCGAAGATCCTTGACACCAAAACCCCCATCTCGTTTAGGCATAGAAACTTCAGACCACTTTACCCAAAGAATTTTACTTTTTATTTTTGTTTATTCTCTAAAAAACACTTGTTGGATCCATACAACTTCCTACGTGCCTTAACGGGCATTTTTGAGTAAGGGCATATATAAGTTTGGAATACTAATTAGGACGAAATTAATTAGGACAATATGTAACACCTTAGGTTCTGCTTCCCAGGGAATTTGACTTTTGTGTAGCTTCCTAGAGAATCTGACTTTTGGATCCATACAACTATGTGTTTTAATGCTATGTATTTTGTTTGATTTACGTGAAGTAACTAGGGATCTAAAAAGGGATGATGAATCCCCTGGACAGGTCTTTCCTAGGAAATCAGATGAATACCAATGGATTGATTCATGTTGCAATGGTGAAATATAGATAAAAATCATCCTTTTATCAACTAGAAGGGGCAACTAACCAATTGGAATGCTTAGCATGTAATCATGCAAGACCTTAATCGATTTGGCCAAGTTTTCTAGTTTACAAGAGCTTAGCTACATCTCTGTATGAGACCCAACAAGGTTCTAACCAACTGGGTCATGTTCCTAAATGGTTATAGCTCCAATTTTAGCTTAGTACATTATTTAGACTGTCCTAATCGATTAAGTAGAAAGCCTAATTAATTATCACCTCATGATACTCACCTAATTGATTAGCTACTCGTAATCGATTAATATGAAACAAATTTTCTTTTTAAGCATTGCGGGCCATTGTATCCGACCTAGTTAGAATTTTGATTTCCCTAACCTTATTTACAAGATCTTAAACCATAATGATTAGTTTTAAAATGTTATGACACAGTTCTAAGAGAACTCTCGAGAAACTGATAAGACTCAAATTAAGTGTCTTTTTAGTGTTTATTTTCACGAAGTTTGTGTAGCAAATTAGTTCTATTATTGAGCTATTTTACTACCAACTGTTTGTTTTTCATTTCAGGTTTAACTTTGAGGAAAATGAAGAATTTGAGCTTAAAAAGAACAAAGACAAAGTTCCAAGTCAAAAAGAGAAACAAAGAGATGGAAATTACAAGAGAAGTCAAGCAAAACAGCTGCTACCCGAGAGTGGCATGGTCTGTGCGCCTCCTTTGGTCAACTACCCAGGAATTCCAAGAGCCAACCTAATAGTGGGACGGTACAGACTGGATTTTCTCACTTTCTGTGCGTACGCATCAAACTCCAAATTAGTTACAATTTGTTCCTTAATGGATTGTAATTTGTCTTAACTGATTTGTTCCCTTACTTTGCCTATATAAGACACGAAATTCTGTGTGTCTAATCATCTTAGGCTATTGCAAAACACTACTCAAAGTTTATTCCTAAGAATTTATGTAATTTACATTCTCCATTTTTAGTTCTTTCTCTTTATATTCTTGCACTTTATTTTCTCGCACTTTACTATTTTATTCCTACAAATCTGCATTTTAATTTCTGCACTTTATCGCTTTCGTTTACATTTCCAAGTCACGTACATTCAACAATTTATAATTCCACAATTTACAATTCCGACATTTATATTTTTTCATTTACAATTCATGTCTTCTTCTTCTTCTTCTTCTAAGTCTATGACAACTATGACCATGAGTGAGTAGACTCCTTTTAGTCCTGGGATTGTGGGACTAATCCAATGATAGACCCATAAACAATCCCAAGGCTAAACTCTATTTTGTTAAAGTTTATACTCTAATTTAATTCCATCAATTATAAAGTTTAATCTCAAATATCAAACGAACTACCGAAAGGTGAAGTTTGATATTTGAACCATGGGAAACAAAACATGAAAATAGTTTTGGGACTCTTGGGACCCAAAAGGCTTGTACTTAAGGGGTCTTCGCAATAAATAACCATGAAATTAGGTTTGATTATTGATTAAAGACACGCTCTTGTATTCCAAAAGGAAACTTGAGTTACCATTGAATGTCTTGTCCTTAGATAATACACCTTATAGAAAATATGGAATGGATGAGGGGTTGTGAATTCATTATATCATTGTGATGAAACCACAATCCTAGGACCCTTTGTATTCTGAATTTAAAACCAAACAATCAACTCCTTCTATTTCAATCATTCCTTTTAGCTAATCAAAACTGAAAATAATATTGGTAATCACATAGTCTGTGTGGATCGATACTCTTTTATTCCTTTTGGCGCCGTTACCGGGGACTTCGTGATATTGATTGATTTTTCGGTATCGGTAAGGCTAAAATTCTTTTACTTTTTTCTGTCAATTTTTGCTTCTTCTTCTTCTTCTTCTTCTTCTTCTTCTTCTTCTTCTTCTTCTTCTTCTTCTTCTTCTTCTTCTTCTTCTTCTTCTTCTTCTTCTTCTTCTTCTTCTTCTTCTTCTTCTTCTTCTTCTTCTTCTTCTTCTTCTTCTTCTTCTTCTTCTTCTTCTTCTTCTTCTTCTTCTTCTTCTTCTTCTTCTTCTTCTTCTTCTTCTTCTTCTTCTTCTTCTTCTTCTTCTTCTTCTTCTTCTTCTTCTTCTTCTTCTTCTTCTTCTTCTTCTTCTTCTTCTTCTTCTCCTTCTTCTCCTTCTTCTCCTTCTTCTCCTTCTTGCTGTTAAAATGAATAGTAAATATCGACTGTATGATCTGTTCGTCATGGCACAAAATGTGAGACAAGTCTATTATGCTCCTTATCCATCAACGCGGACTGATAGGCGTGGTTGGTGTGTCGCAATTAAAACAAAACCAAGAGGTCGCATTGAGACAAATGATGACACGGTGGAAGATGTGCCATATCAAATGGAAGAGATATCTAATGTAAATGAAGTGATTCAAGTTGAACTCATTACTCGTTTATGTGATGAGCCAAACACCGGCGATGAAGTTGATGACGAAGAACATGCTGATGAAGATGCAACAGACCACATTGGTGTATCAAGAATTCACTCCTCAGATGATGATGATTTTGAGAATGAATGGGATTCCAATTAATTAGTTATTTTATGTTCCAACAATATATGTTAACCTATTTTTAATCAAGGATGTAATTTATGTTTGTTTAATTAGTATGTTTATATATTTTTGTTTAGTATGTTTATGTTAACCTTGTTTAGTATATGTTTGTTTGTTTAAATGTATATGTCTAGATACGGTCATGGCATCGTCTCACTCAGGATCCGATCATGACGACACATATGTTCCTCCACCTGTCACGGGTGATGGCGCCAGCACTAGCAGAAGGAAGACTTCAACTCGTCTAGGGCGTCGTCGTCAGCCTGCTCGTGTTGTTGTTGTTTCTGGTGGCAGATATTTGCCACCACCTGGGTCTGAGGGTGCTAGTAGTAGTACTGCAGGCCAGTCAGTGATTCCTGATGGTACTGGGGGCTTAGCCCCGATAGATGGGG